>CM031083.1:7399239-8096513 GCA_018257905.1 Gillenia trifoliata | reverse complement strand
ATTCTGGCACATCTGATACGTTTAATCGTATGTGTTGTTTCTGTTTGTTTATGCTCACTTTCGTGTGAACACGTGTTCACATTTTAATTTTTTTAATCAAAACTTGAATACGTGTCCACACAAAATTAGATATTCAGCAGAAATTTCTGCTAAATTGTCAACAGTCAAGTTATTTTCATCTGAAAATGATTGATTTCAAAGTCGGAAGCTTCACAGTACGTCTCATGAGTGTTGTGGTCATTTTGGAGCCTGCAATTTTAGCTGAGCACAATATTGTTTAAAAATCATAATAAAATAGAAAACGTGGAAAAGGTCGAAAAGGTGCCGACTGCCGTGATGGCATTTGAGCGAGTGGATAGAAATATCCAGTATCCTCCGGTTAGATTCTTTCTTTTTTTCTTTATTTTTTTGAAAAAATGCCGGTTTATTTTATGAATTATCACCTGAATAAAAATTAAGTTTTTAAACTTTTTTTTTTGGTAAATAAATTCTTAAATTCATTAAAAATTACTAACTTCATTTCTACTATTATATTCAAATCTATTTTATCTAAACTATAAGTCATTAACTTTGCATATTAGTTGCGAATCTAATATCTTCAACACCTAGCAATATCTTCAAGGCTTCTTGTGATAAGACCCAACACCTAGCAATAGGTGATTAAGTTTGAACAATATCGGTAATATTAGTAGTAAACCATGCTTAAGTCTATAAAATTTATCGAGAATCAACTATGCGTAATTTATTTTCTCCTCTCTTAGTGATTTATCATAAGCAATGGAGCTGGAGCCCTTGGGAATGCTTGGACAGCTATGAGCGAAGGGTCGCACTGAAGGCTGAGAGAAAAACAAACACAGAGGTTGGAGAATGTGGAGGCGGTGGCTTGCGTGATATGCATGCAGATGAAGATAAAGATGGGTTGCGTGATATTTTTTAAATATCATAAGCATCTCCATTGCCAC
This sequence comes from Gillenia trifoliata, assembly GCA_018257905.1. Classification (NCBI taxonomy): domain Eukaryota; kingdom Viridiplantae; phylum Streptophyta; class Magnoliopsida; order Rosales; family Rosaceae; genus Gillenia; species Gillenia trifoliata. Next base: position 8,095,551 of record CM031083.1, on the reverse strand, counting down.
AACTACTCCCTCCTCTATTTCTCTCTCTCAAGGCACATGGTCAAAGCAAATCTTTGGGGGATTTTTGTTTTTTTTTTTTGGGTCAACATCTTGGGGATTGTTTATCAATCGATAGGTGTGGAATATGACGTGACAAACGTGTTGTAGACAAATTTTGAATAATGGAGGACGATAATGTTATTTATGCCAGCTATTGCAGACTACATTCATTTTTTCATCCTATAAAATACATTTCTGTTATCTGCTACAAACAAATTAACTTGAAAAAGCTCACCAATTTAAAGTTATGACGACCATGGAAGTTGAAATCATATCCAGAGAAACCATCAAACCTTCCACTCCAACACCGCCACATCTTCAAACACACAAACTCTCGTTCCTCGAACAGGCTAACCCTCGTTCTTATGTTCCGATCATTTACTTGTACGCCAAGGAAGCCTCCGAATTCCCTAATCGCTCTGTTGCCGATAAATCCAATCAGCTCAAGAAATCTCTATCCGAAACACTGTCCAAGTTCTACCCTTTTGCCGGTAGGATCAGAGACAGATTCTCCATCTACTGCAACGATGAAGGAGTTGCATTTTCCGAAGCACGAATTAAAAACATCAAGCTCTCTGACATTCTTGAGAACCCGAAAGACGAGGATCTGGCATTGTTACTCACCGAAGATATGGCGTGGAACGAAGATCCGGATGTCAGCGTGATCATGGATGTTAGAGTGAGCTTCTTTGAGTGTGGTGGAATGGCAGTTGGCATCTGTGTGTCACACAAGCTAATTGACTTATCCACCGCAATCAATTTCATGAACGACTGGGCAGCTGTGGCTCGGGATCAGTATGTACCGTCCCCTGAGTTCGTTGCGGATAATATATTTCCCCAAGGTGACCTGCCATTGTTCCCAGAAACTGTGATCGAGAAAGGGGATTGTGTCGCGAAAAGATTTGTGTTTGATGCCGCAAAGATTGCTGCCCTCAAAGCCTTAGTCGCGGACAAAGTGCAAAACCCCACGAGGGTTCAAGTTGTGATAGCTTTTATTTACAGCTGCGCAATTTCTGCGCTAAGATCGACTTCAGGGTCGTCCTCAAATCCGACAGTTTTCGCTCAAGCGGTGAATCTGCGTTCTAGAATGGTTCCTCCTGTGCCGCAAAACTCTGTAGGTTGCATGGGTTGGATCTATACAGTGTCCACAGCCGAGGACAGCTTGATTGAGTTGCATGACCTGGTGGCTCAACTGAAGCAGAATATGACCCGATTTTGCGATTCTTATGCCCAAAAGTTTCGCGGGAAAGATCAATGGCCGGCGATCTTCCAAGAGTGTTTGCAAGAAACAATGGTTGAATTTTTGAAACCGAATGTGGTGACATATAAAGGTACCTGCTGGTGCAGATTCCCAGTGTATGAAGCTGACTTTGGTTGGGGAAAGCCGATTTGGGTCACCATCGCTAGCTGCAAGAATAAGAATAGTTTTCTTCTGATTGATACAAGGAATGGAGAAGGGATTGAAGCATATGTGAATTTGGAAAAGCAGCAATTGGATGTGTTTGAGCGCGACGCGGAGGTTCTTGCATTTGCTTCTTTGAATCCGAGCGTTTTAGACTCCGTTTGATCTGGTCATCTTCAGCACATATATAGTTGATGTTCTTTGGTGCTTAGTTTTCAAATCTCTGTGTTTGTTTCTGCTTTTGAATCTGCATTTTTTTTCGTTGTAAGCCTTCCCATACTCTTGTGCTGCTTTGCTGATCATCTGGGTTTATTGAAACGAGTTTAGAGAGAATGAAACCTCAACCCATCAGTTCTTTACGGGTAACTTTCTCCCGCACATATGGTAGTCGGCCTCAACATCGCGCGCCGAATAGAACAGAACGATGGGCATGTAAAATGTGGGAACTATCTGATCCAGCAAAGAGAGACTCTAGCTCTTAAGGTGGTGTGGAACATTGGAAATAGTTGATCCAATTGAAGAATGTGTTGAAGTAACCACGTTTTGGGCTGGTTAGGATTCGGTCCTGTCATCCATTATATACTAATATAATAGATTAGGCGAGTCGACCAATACTTAAGTACTTCTGCTCATAAATACTTCTAACATAAATGCTCTTATTAGAAGCACATTGTCACCTATTAGGTACTTCACCAAAAAACACTTTTTAGTGCTTTAGTCATTCCAAACACATTGTCAAACATGGCCGTAAACACTAATAAGCCTTTTACCCCATCAACACAAGTTTTCTAATTCAGTCGTTATTCTAGTCATAACTTTAACCCCTCCAGCTAATTAAACAAAGCGCAAAGATTCCCAATTCGGGCTTACAGTGTTGGCCGCTTCACTTTAACTATGAATTTTCATTGTGCCGTACACTATCCAAGGACCATTTTCTTTGTCCTTAATAAAAGTTAATTAGGGTATAAAATTTTCTAATCTTGATCATATCCTTTCACTTTCAAGTTTTCAAACTTATATTGTACAGAAATTTCAGTAGAACATCATTGAAGGACAATCATGTCGATAAATGAAGGAGAATCGATGGATAGGAACAAAAAGAAGAGTGCAGAAGTTGAAAACAAGAGTGAAAATTATTATTCATGAGCTCGTTAGTTTTCATCCTATAAATGTTGGAACTTGTGGGGATTCTTAGTCCCACATCGCCCAAAACAAACTTCAAAGTCCTCTTTATAAGTGATTGTACTCACTTATAGTCTGAAAAGAATTGGGCCCAAGCCATGGACCTTGGACTTTGGACTTGAAGGATTTGGGTGCATATATTAAATGTCAAAGATGGGCCTTGGGATTTCTTTTTGGGATTCACAAGTTTTACGTTTTTGATTTCTTTTTGGGATTCAGTTTTTTCCGAAAGAATAAAACTGATCAAATAGTTACAACTGTTTTGGAATGATAAGCTTGAACGGTCGTGTCCCTTTCAAATTCGCCATTATTTAGATGGCAATAAGATCAGAAACATTTTAATAAGTTCTACCACATTCTTTCAAATTTGATAGAGAAACACCACAACCAATTCGCCAAGCATCCAAGTTCGAGTGCAAGAACTTGGATTAGATAGTTGTATCCTGCAAGATAGACGTTCGTTGAACTACTGCACGGTTGTAGGGACGTATTTCTGTCTTAGGAGATTGTTATTGCAAGCCTCTATCTTCGTAAGCAAGTCAGTGATTTGTGATTATATACAAGTTCGTTAATTGTTCATATATTGTATTTTGTTGTCATATATTCTTATTAGAAATAAACTGTGCAAATAATTATATATTGTATATTCGACATTTTTCGATTGGGTCTAACAATAAATACATTTCTACTACATAAACTTGAAAAAGCTCAAAAATTTATGTGCACCTTTGAATCAAACCAATACAGTTATAGCGACCATGGAAGTTGAAATCATATCCAGAGAAGTTGTCAAGCCTTCCACTCCAACCCCACCACATCTTCGAACACACAACCTTTCGTTCCTCGAACAGACTACTCCTCGTACTTACGTGCCGGTGGTTTACTTCTATCACAAGGAGGACTCTGTTTCTCCTAATGGTGATGATAAATCCAATCAGCTCAAGAGATCTCTTCAGAAACACTATCCAAGTACTACCCGTTTGCCGGCAGGATCAAAGACAGAGCTGCATTGACTGCACGATGAAGGAGTCGCATTTGTCGAAGCAAGTGACACAAACATCCAGCTATCTGAAATTCTTGAGCACCCTGAAGATATATGGCTGGACCTGTTATTCACAGACAATTTACAATGGAACGATGATTCGAGTGTCAGCGTGATCTTTATGTTAGAATATGAGCATAACTATAGGAGTATTTTGGCTAGATATTTGAGTTCAAGTTGGTTTAGAAAAGTCTTATTGGAAGAGGTTTGGATGTCCTAGTTTATATACAAATGAAACTGGGAATTGATCCTAAATTACTCATTTATATTAAAATTGGGAGACAATGTTGGTTTCCTACTAGGAGAATCATAGGGATTGTTTGTTTATATAAATAGTGGTCACTGCTCTCATAGAAAAACCCCGCTCATGACTTAGACTTATTGTAAGTCTAGCATATTGTTTCTGCAAGAAAGGAGAAGCTTACTATTGAAGTCGGCTATGACTTCATCTTCTTCGTTGTTTTTAAAGGTCAGATGCATTCTTACACTTTTCTGTTCAAGTAAGCTTCTTTGACTGTGGTGGCATGGCAATTGGCATCTGTATGTCACACAAAATAGCTGACGCTTCCACCTTGACCAACTTCATAATCGACTTGGCAGCTCGAAACAAATATGATCATTATGTACCGTCTCCTTTGTTCATCGGAGCATATATTTTTCCCGAGGCAACATGCCATTGTTCCCGGAAGCTGTGATCAAAAAAGGCAACTGCGTCACCAAGAGATTTGTTTTGATGCCCCAAAGATTGCTGCCCACAAAGCCATACTCGCAGACAAACTGCAAAACCCTACAAGGGTTGAAGTTGTGACAGCTTTAATTTATAGCTGTGCAATTTCTGCATTAAGATCGACTTCAGGGTCGTCCTTAGACCTGACGGTTTTCATACGGACAATGAATATCCGCACTAGTGTTATCCCTCCGTTGACCGAAAAACTTTGTAGGTAGCATGGTTTGGGCTTTTACAGTGTCCTCAGCTGAGGGCTCAAATGAAGCAGAACATGACCCGATTTTGGGATTCTTACGCTGAAAAGTTTCGTGGGGAAGATCAATGGCCGCCCATCTTTAAAGTGTGTACGCAAGCATCAAGGAAAACATTTTCGATAGCAAATTTGGTGACATACAGATGTAGCAGCTGGTGTGTATGAAACTGACTTTGGTTGGGGGAAGCCAATTTGGGTGACTATAGCTAGCTGTGCCAATGCCATGAAGAATAGTATTTTTCTGATTGATACAAGGAACGGAGAAGGGATTGAAGCATATCTGAATTTGGAGAAGCAGCAATTGGATGTGTTCGAGAGCGACTCGGAGTTTCTTGCATTTGCTTATCTGAATCCGAGTGCTTTAAACTCCATCTGATCTGATATCATCATCTTCAAAACATATATAATTAATCTTCGTACGTGCTTAGTTTTCAAATCTTTTCGTTGTCAGGTCTGGAAAAAAATTGTTGGGTCCCAATAAAATTTCCCTTTGTACATTTGGGTTCATCATATAAACTTCCATTGGTTCCAGGCTGAAAACAACACATCATTAGGGGTTTTCCAACAGAGTTCAAGATTCAAAATACAATTATTGAGTAAAACAAAGGCAATAAAAGTAGTATATAGAAAGCAATTACCTTGGAAAGCCTGCAGGAATTTGTGAAGGCAGCGATTGCTTACAAGAACTAGTTTAATGTGATTGGAGTAGAAATTTTGTAGGGAGCTCCTAAAATAATTTTTTTGCTTTTTTAGTTAAAGTTTAACTGAAAAATAAGTCCTTAGATTTAGGAGCTCCTATGAGAATCTCTATCTTAGGAAGTGGATAGGGGGTGTTATTGGAGATAAATTCTTCTAAATCCTCTTCAAATTTTGACCAATAGCTCATTTAGGAAGCCCATTGGAGATGCTCTAAGAATATATTGTTTCTCATTTGGAACACACCAGTTGGAAGAAACTTTTCCTCATGTAAACAATGAACTATTAATGCTAAATTGCTAACAGAATGAAACTGTAAGGACGAAACCGCAACAAACATGGACGAAAGTGAAACTCTGAATACACTACAAGGACTATAGTGCAATTCAGCCTTAAAAAATCCAGCTTTTAAATTTTCAACCTATTTCTCTCTCTCTCTCTCAAGCCCTTCTTCTTCCACAATTTCTCACCCCATATAAATCCAGCTTTTAAATATCGGCAACAAGATCACAGTCTGCATGCCCATGAGATTATTCTGGCAGCAGAGCCCTTATGAAAAGTAAAATTTTCTTTGCCAAGAAAGTAAATAAATAAACAAGAAAATTTTCATTTTCATAGAGGCTACTGTTGCCTGAATGAAATTAATGGATGAAGATCCGAGGAGAAAGGAACCTTTCAGCAATGGCAAAGGTAAGGAACCTTTTGTTTAATCTAGCGGTTGAGTTATATTTATTATATTTTTTTAATATTATCCCTACTGTTGTTCCTTTTGTCTTAAAATTCATTTAGAAGGTGCTGATCAAATGGAGAAATATTGTTTGTTTTTCCTGCAGGTTAAGAATAAACAGAAGTACATGAGACAGAGAAATTAATCAGGTTTAGATCTTTTCGTGGAGGCCTGTAATTAATTATAAATTAATAGTAAATGAGAATTAAGTGACTAATTAAAGATTATAAGACGTACCTAACAGAAAAATTGGAAAGAGAGAAACCTGTAAATTTCACTACATTGAATCATTGATTGACCATTTCACACTTTCATTTCATGGCCAAACTTCCAGTACATGCACGTGTTGGCATTTTCAATAATTACTGGATGGAATGCACCTTCTGTGACAAAAGGTGTCCCAAAGACAACCAAATCATTCGACAAAAAAAATAAAAGACGATCAAAATAATGAGCTTGTTAAAGAACTAATCACCCAATAAACGAGCCAGGCTATGAACTTATCTATATATAGTACTCTACTAGACCATTTGATTTACAGCATATAGTGGCCTGGCAAGTCTTCTTCCTTGGCTTTGTCGTGTATGCATGATTGTATCGCATAATCATTGCCAGAGACAGTGTGACTGCAACTCAAAACTCAAAAGGCTCCCCTGCTTCTAACTTTTGCTTCAGAATCAATCAAGAGGACTGAAACGATTCGTTGTTTCGAACAAGAAGATCTCTTCTTGACGGAAATAAATGAGTATGATTGATGACGATTACTACTGTCTGGCTTTTAATTAGGCTAATTGAAAGCAGTGAGCTTTATATTTTTTATAATTTTGTCTAGATTTTACACAAGATGGAGGAATAATGCTGCTCATACCAAAGCTAGCTAGCTCGTTAATTAAGTGCTATATAATCGCAAATTAATTAATGAAAACCACAAACTTCTGTGCCCCCAATACTTTCCCTTTACAGTTTACTCAAGTAGTTTTCAATTCAATTGTGGTGGTCTCTTAGCTGAACTACTTTAATTTCAATTTTCAAAGCTTCGATCTTCAGCCTCCGAACATGTACAAGGATTTACATGACCCACTCCACAATTAATCAATTGTAGAGATTTCCACAGAATAAGGTACGACCCACTCCACAATTCAATTTTATGATCCAAATTCATTTTTTAGGCATTTAAAATATATATATATATATATTATTATTAAGGGGAGGGGGGAGGGTTCGAAACCATTATAATAATTTAGGGGAGGGGGGGTTTTGAACCCGAGATGCATGGGTAAAAACTCAACACCTCTATCCACTAGAATGTTCACATGCATTTTTTAGGTATCAATTCAAAGATCACCTCTTAAAAATTTACCCAAATTGAAAATTGGTTGAGTATCTAATTGTGACAACAAAAAGTAGACATATACGGTGTTGTCAGCAAACAATCAAAAGGCAATAATCATATGGCTTAACAATTTCGGATTTGGAAGAATTTTCGTAAAGATGCTATTTGCATGTATAAAGACTTAAAAATGAACGATTCGAATGAGATTAAATTGTGAAGTTGGCCCAAACAATTGTTTAGTTCTGTATTAACTTACTGTGCTTAAAATTAAGTGATTAACCTATATGATAAGATTAATAGATCATTAGAAAGAGGTTACTAAGAGGAGAGACCTGTAAATTTCAATGATTCATTGATGGTTCCACACTTTCAGCTTCATGTCCAAACATAAGGACAGATGTGTGTTGGCATTCTCAATAATGCAGGAGCATTTAGTCTGGGATACCATTGAAAGGTAATAAGTTTTGTAAAATGGCGTGGCCAATTATTATTGGATGGAAACTGCAATTGGAAAAATTCGTGGACCTGTGACAAAAGGTGGGTCGCACTACCTTTGGGAAAAAGAAAGTCTTGTTTGAAATAGACTTCAAATCAATAAGCGTATGCGAGGCTGGTTAATTATATAAATAATCTGATTTCATGATTGTTTAATGAATTAATCACCCCATATGTGACCTAGCTAGCTAGGCCATGAACTTGTCTATAAATACTAGACCACTTTTGATTTACAACATGCCCCATAACCCCAGCAGCTAGCCTCTCCTCCTCCTCTTCTTCTTCTGTGGCTGTACATAGAGAAAAAAAAAATCTGTGCCAAATTCACGTATCCCAACAAAATTATTATTCCGACAACAATAGCCTCTATGAAATTGAGTTTTGAAGGCTCTTCCTCACGGACGAAAGCAATTTTTCGGGCTACATGGGTTTCATTGGCCATAAATGTTGTCTTTGCATGTAATTACTCTTAATTTGCTCTTGAAATTAAATATCGCCTTTTGTCTTACTCATATGAATAATTTGTTAATGGTTACTGATATGACCAGAGATCTGATTCAACCTTAACCAGAAATGCAATAGAAGAAGGAAGATGGATAGAGGAAGAGGGAGCTGGGCTCCAGTATTTTTTTCTTTAATTAATATATTTCAATTTTCTTACCGTTACAAAATGAAAGCACTCCTCTCTCTTTAAACAAGTCACACACTACTGACTCACATGCTAGCTGGTAACAAACTGCCTAACTAAAATGCTAAATAAGAGTAATAACAGACTTAACACTCACTAATCCACTAATATCTATGATCAAGATAATCACAATTCCATGATCCTAACCTTACTCCCTCCTTGAATTTAACCTTGTCCACAAGGTTGTTTAAAACTTGAAATCAGGAAACTTGATTGTGAACTCATCAAAGTCCTCTTATGTGGCCTCTGCAGCATCTTGACCCTCCCATTGCACCAGCAATTGAACTCATGCCGCATCATCTTTCTTGTACAATCTTCTTTCCAACACAATCATTGGATTTTTTTGAACCAGCCAAGCTTCTGTGATCAATGGTAGAGAGGTTGTAGGAACCACATTTGACCCAAGTTGTTTTTTGAGACAACTTACATGAAACACTGGGTGCAGTTTGAATCCTGCAGGTAGCTTAATCTTGTAGGCCACTTTGCCAATCCTTTCAAGTACTTCAAAGGGGCCATAGAATCTGGGGTGAAGTTTGTGATATGCATGTGAGGCCAACGATTGCATTTGATAAGGCACCAATCTGAGATATACCCAATCACATACTTCAAACTCCCTCTCTGATCTATGCTTGTTGGCTTGTGTCTTCATTCTATTCTGAGCTGCCTCCAAGTTGCTTTTTAGCATTGCTAAAACTTTATCCCTCTCCATGAGGCTCTGTTCCACCATATCCAATCGTGCAAAACCTCTCTCATAAGCAATCACATAAAGAGGAGAACAACCATACACCAATTCAAACGGAGTGAACTTACTGGCAGTGTGATAAGAGGTATTAAAGCTCCATTCAGCCCAGGCTAGCCATTGTACCCATTTTGTGGGTTGGTTTCCAGTAAAACATCTCAGATAAGTTTCTAAACATCTATTTAACACCTCAGAATTTATATGAAGTACTCTAAAGTCAGATGCTGAACCCTCCCAACCCGGTAAAACAAATATGAACTTCATATCTCGGGAAACAACTACTAAGACATTAGTGGCAATTCGACCCTTTCTGGTTCGATATCTTGGCTTGTCGATACCGGGCACATGCACATTTACATATGTCCCATCTAAAGCTCCCAAGCAATTCTACGAAACAAAACATTGTTTAATAATAGGACATTCCAAAAACTAGTTAGCAATTAATACGTTAAATATTAACGTACAAGAATACCTCAAAATATTTCCATTTTCCATCAGTGCAATCATTAGGCACAAGATCTAGAACTTTTAATAAAATTTCATGTAGCCTTATGACCGCATTTAGAACCGAATTGAAGTATCTACTCACTGTCTCTCCAAATCGTCCAAATGTATCAAGCACTGTACGATTTTTTACATGATGGGCAAGAATGTGTAGAAAAATACAAACTTGCTCTTCTATAGATACTGAACCATACATCCTCAACCTTCCATGAGTGCAAAGTAACTCACACAATATATGAAGGTTCTTCTATCCATTTGAAGCTCATTCACACACGTTATATCACTATGATTTATATATCTATCTAGCAAGCTCAAACGAGTCTCATGCCTAGAAAGAGTACGATTTTTAAGATAGAACTTTTCACAATACCACGACTTCAGAGCATATATGACAACTACTAATATCATTGACACACAAAAATCTCGTTTCTCTAACTCTATTGCAATTAGAGTTGTCACAATCTTCCTCTTTCTCTTTCGATCCATGTCTAACTATTTCAAAAAGAATACAAACGAGAACAATCAATATGTATCTAATATAAGAAAAAAGAGGAAAATAAAAATTCATGATAACATCAAAAAGGAATCAACCTAATTAGCCAGGGCATGCACAATCAACACCATTAGGTAAATACTTGTTACATATTTCAAAAACAAATCGTGGTTTCTACATATGGGTTTCTTTCACTCGATTAATATTTACCAATTTAAACAATATTTAAATTAGAACGAACCAACAAAAATCCAATTCATACAACAAATTGATTGAGTAGATGAATCCAAACACAAGGAAAAAAAACACAAAACCCCCAATTAAAGCACAGGTCACCATCTTTAACAAAAATCCAAATACCAAATTCCATCTTCAGTAAAACAAAAATTAAAAACCCAAATCCAAATTCCCACCTTCAATCAGAAATAGAGAAAAAAAAAACAGAGCAATCCAAATCAAAATTCCACCTTCAACCACAGGTCACCATCTTCAATCAGAAATAGAGAAAAAGTACCCATGATTCAGATTCAAAAAAATCAAAGTACCCATGTTTCAGATTCGAAGAAAAGAGGGAGAAAAGAGAATTACTTTGAACAAAGAAGAGGAAATTGTAGAAAAAAAGTTGCGAAAAGCGGAAAAGCAGATGATAAGATCAACAGAAAGGAGGCCCAGAGAGCTTGTGCGAACAATAGAGAAGCTCGACAGGCTACGTAACCCACCTAGAGAGACAGGTTATGAATCCCGTCTTTTTTCGGACTCACAACTCGGACCCAAATCCAGTCCATCTTACATTTTAGTGCATCAAACATGGGTTGAGACTCATATCCATTTTAATTGAAAATAACCAGTCCTAACCAGCCCACCAAACGAGCCCTAAGGGTTTATTGTGTCATATCAATTACAAGGAAATATAAGATGAAAATGTTTCTAGTGTCATATCAATTACATCGTCTTCAACTCTACTCATGCTATAGTAACACAACTTAATAATAGTGTGACCTAACCCTCAAAATTTCTCCTTACATGGCCTCTTCACATGCGACTAAGATATACACTTGTACATAATTTCGGCCACAACTCACAATTGAATACTTAAATTTTAAGCGCTTGGATTGCATCTAGTAAGTACTCAAAATTGAGTACGATTGCATTAATTAGCCAGTCAGAATTGTTTAGTATGTTTAAGAGTAAACAATAACGTCAACAATACAATAACTAAGATCTAACGACTAAGAATTCTAAAGAATAGAACATTCCGGAGCATAATTGAATTTTCGTAAGCAGCCTCATTTTAATATTATTTTAATATTATTACATGTACCTCAACTAGCTAGCTTCTTTCTATCCATAATATATGTGGTTGTACTATGTTTGAGTTGCCCATCATTCTTACGAGGAGAATGATTTACATAGAAAGGGTTCACCACTACGTGGCGTTCCTTGTCCAATAATGCATTGTCATGTGCAAATTTTTCTCCACATGAAAATGTGTTATTGGATCGGGACACCACGTGGCAGTGAACCTGTTTCATGTAAGTTGCTCTTCATTTTGAGACTCACATCTGTGACTGTGGGGATATTGGATATTTCCATCCAAAGAGATCCAAGTTAAGTTAAGGATGAATTGTTGATTTAGTCATTGAATTATTACTGGAGTAAAAATTAGATCTTTAAACTATTTTTCCAAAAAAATCAGTCTTTAAACTAATTAAAACATGTCAATTACATCCCTAATATTAGATTTGAAGCTATTTTATTCAATTTTTCACAAATTCAAGTCACGTGATTTGCATGTGGCACACTTTGAAGGGTAGATTAATAGTTTTTCATAAGTTTAAGGACTTACTTTTTCGAAAAAAAAGGTGCATGGAGTTAACTTTGGAGGGTAAATTATAAGTTAGATTCGCAATTAATATACAAAGTTAATGACTTTTAGTCTAGAAAATTACGATATTATCTTATAAAATATGTCAAGTGCAAGTCACGTGACTTATATTGATGAAAAATTGGATAAAATAACTTTGAATATAATAGTAGAAATGAAGTTAGTAATTTTTAATGAATTTAGGAATTTATTTTACCGAAAAAATAGCTTAAAAATCAAATTTTCATTCAGGTGATAATTCAGAAACTAAACTGAGCTACTACTGGCTTAGCTGCCTAGCTACTAATAACTTGGCACCCGTCCTGCCAATATAGTAGAAAGAGTATAAGTAGGATTCCACTCAGGGCCCCCTCCTGTTGTTCAAAATCGTTGATTAATTTGTATGACCATCGAGGAACTTTTTTATTAATTTCAGTGAGGGAACGGACTAAAGGCGGACTCCCATAGCCCCAAAAAGGCTATGGGAGGGATTCATCGTGCTGGAAATAGGACGGGAGTGGTGACCCGGCATTTTTTCAAAAAAAAAAAAAAGGAATCTAACCGGAGGATACCGGATATTTCTATCCACTCGCTCAAATGCCATCACGGCAGTCGGCGCCTTCTCCACCTTTTCCACGTTTTCTATTTTATTATGATTTTTAAACAATATTGTGCTCAGCTAAAATTGCAGGCCCCAAAATGACCACAACACTCATGAGACGTACTGTGAAGCTTCCGACTTTGAAATCAATCATTTTCAGATGAAAATAACTTGGCTGTTGACAATTCAGCAAGAATTTCTGCTGAATATCTAATTTTGTATGGACGCGTATTCAAGTTTTGATTAAAAAAATTAAAATGTAAACACGTGTTCACACGGAAGTGAGCATAAGCATGAGTGGCAGCTGAATTGTCAGCAGCCAAGCCTTGTTCTTTCCAGATAGCCAATAATATTTCGCCATCTCATCAGGACACGAAGCTTCCTGGCTACAGGGCGCAGGAGATATTTAGCTCCCATTTTCTTACACCCTTCGTCGTCTCTATCGACCTCCTGGTACACTTGGTCTTTGGTCGTGCTGTCTCTGTCGGTTATTTTCCTTTCAAGCCGTACACACTACTACAAGGCGAACGGGACTCAGCTCGCCTGCGATCCTGTTCACGACCGAGATTACGGTCTCTCCGCTTCCGAACTTCAACTCTTTAATTTGCTCCGTCGACCGCTTCCGGTTCAAATGCCCGCAAGTCAAACGCTTTCTCTGCAGTTCGTCAATTTTTGACTTTTCGGCAGCTGAGCACGATGCAATCAGGTACGACCGCGAGCTTGTTCAATTGTAGTAAAAAACAAATACAAATACAAATTCTAGAAATTTTTAATTGAATTCGGGTACGAAAGTGCAATGTTTATGCAAAAGATTAGAAATTTTCTGACCCGTTTTCGTGTTTATTTGGATTATAATCAGAGAAATTTGGTTCTGTTTGCAGTTTGATTACCAAAATGTGTAATTAAATTACTGTTCATTAACAACCATCAAAATTTGAACTTTTTTTGTTGGTGAATTTCTCTCTGCGTGAAGTAATTTCAAATGTTATGCGGCCGCGTTTGATTTATCTTGTATTTATTAATCTATTTTATATCAAATGTAAGTCTTTCCAACAACAATTTCATTGAGTTTATGTTTGTCTTGTCAAATCGGAAACTGTTTGATATTTTATATGTCATATGATGTGTCAGGATATGACATTAATGGTCTGTTTCAAGAAGCGCAAACCCGTTGGCTGAAGCCTGCCGAAGTGCTCTTCATATTGCAGAACCATGAAAAGTACAAGTTCGAACCCGAGCCCCCGCAACAGCCTTGTAGTATGTCTCCTGTTTGTTCTTCTTTTCGTATTACAATGGCATGGCTCATTGGCATTGTTGCTTCCACTAGATTTTGAATCCATTTATTCTCACATCTTTTTCTTTTGGATTTTGCAACAGGTGGATCTTTATTTCTTTTTAACAAGAGGATCCTTCGGTTCTTTCGTAGAGACGGCCACCAATGGCGTAAAAAGAAGGACGGAAGAACCGTAGGTGAAGCACATGAGCGACTTAAGGTTTGTTAAAGCAGTCTATTCAGTTACATTGAATGCTTTCTTTTGCGAAAAGGTCTGTCCTTATTACACATGGCAATTATTTGTTTTCTCGGGTAGTTATAAAATAATAAAATTTATCTGTTTGGAATCTTTGGATGGTTCAGCGGTCCAACGGAATAGTTTTCTAGTCTCCAATCTGTTTATGTTGTTGCACTATGCTAATGCTGTGTGTACTACGGAGGCCAATGTGGTCCTATATTTCAGCTTGAGTAACCAAGTTTCATATGCATAGGTTGGAAATGTCGAAACTTTAAATTGTTATTACGCACATGGAGAGGACAACCCAAATTTTCAGAGACGTAGCTATTGGATGCTAGATCCGTGAGTACCCTTGCAATTATTGTTGAGTGCATTTCCCTGAAGAGATTTTTCACAACTTATTAGAGTTTTTTTGGCAGGGTATATGAGCACATTGTTCTTGTGCATTATAGAGAAATTAATGAGGTGAGTCTTCAGAACCTGATTATAAACCAGGCATATCTCACTACTCCTTTTCACATGAATTCGCTCTCTCTCCCTCGCCTGCCACCCCCCTCCCCCACCGGGTTGCGATAATTTTTTATACAATGATGCATTTCAGGGTAAGCCGAGTACTGGATCTTTCGTACAATCACCAGTATCTTCTTCCTTTAGCCACAGTCCAAGCTCTAATACTACTCATCCTGGCTCTATCTCCATAGTTAGTGATTTACGTGAACCTTATCAGAATCTATCCAGTCCAGGTTCACTAGAAGTTAGTTCAGATATAGTCATCAAGAAAAATGTAAGGGAGAACCCAGAAAATTTATATGGAATGGGGGAGTTAGATAGTTCGACTAAGTTTGACATTAATCAAGCTTTGCGACAGCTTGAAGAGCAGTTAAGCTTAAATGAGGACAGCTTCAAAGGATTTATGGATGATAACCCAAATGCTTCAGATATCCTGGACTATAGTGATATCACCAATCAGGATCAGTTTGCTGCCTTCAATGGACCTGAATATGTTGTACATGATCAGTTCTACAGTGAACCTGCTCGGATGCAAGGTAATGCAGACTATAGTGGTGAGCACATTCAAATCATTGACCATCAATTCAGAGATGGAAACAAAGAATCTGCTACTTGGAAAGAGTTTCCGGATCCACGTAAGACTTCATCAGTCCTGAAGTCCGAGGAGAAATCTTTATATACATTGGACAGAAATGTGAGTGTTACTAAAAATGTCATAATGTTCTGTTTTATTGTCCTCTTTTTTTACACCATACTCATTTGTTGATCGCTTGTGGTCACTTTCTTTGTCTTTTATGCATAGCTTGGTTCCGTGTGTCTAAGATGGCAATAACCTCTTTATGTTATTTGTTTAGTTGTCCTTTTGAGCTATTGAGCCATTAATTCATTGTTTTTTCCCAATTGGAACAGGAAAACCCGCCGTCTTCCTTGAGGAGTGGACCAACTGAAGTGCAGGAGCATTGTCAGTGGCTAAATTTGAATGGAAATATTGTTGACAATTGTATGATATCCTTTTCTCGTTATGAAAATTGCTTTAACACTTCGTTTAGCACATTTGAGTATTTTTCAGACTCTAACAAGCTTCACATGTAACCAGATTCTTTGCCACTGCCTCAAGAAGTTGACTGTTTCAAGCTTTCTCCGTATTCTTCTGTGACTGGAACACATTCGGACTATTATACACAGTTGTTTGAGCAAGTCCAGATAGGATCTCTTGATTCTGATATCAGTTTGACTGTTGCACAAAATCAAAAGTTCACAATTCGGGAAATATCTCCAGAGTGGGGTTATGCCACTGAAGCTACAAAGGTATGATTGTTCTCAGTTTTGTCATACTTGCTAGCAAATATTTTCTACCAGGTGCTTCTAATGCTTGAAAACTAAAGTTTGAGTTATAGGTCCAGAACTCGATGACCCATTATCCAAGTTACCAATACAAGTATCAAAGCCCTTTCAAAAACCAAATATCCTCAATTCTAGAAACTTAACTTGACATTTTAATCTTACATTTTCCTGAGAAAATAAAGAGTTCGTATACTGTTAATTTGGATTTTAGATGCAATCCATCACACTGATCAACGGAAGAAACAACAATTAAAATTAGTCATGTTTATGGGTACTTTCCTATGTACATTTTAAAGGGGAGGGGGTTATGCGGTATTGGTTTTGCTCAGTTATTATGGTGCTAAGTTTCCAACAGTGCAGAACCCACTAGGTTTTTCTACTTTATAACAAAGTTCTAACGTCATACATTCTCCTTTGGATATTTGATTTCTTTTCAAAATACTTAAAACAGACTTTGCTCGATGCAGGTCATCATTATTGGATCTTTTTTGTGTGATCCATCAGAATCTGTATGGACTTGTATGTTTGGTGGCGTTGAAGTCCCTGCTCAGATCATTCAGGAAGGTGTAATCCGTTGTGAAGCTCCTCCTCACCTTCCTGGGAAGGTTACTGTCTGCATTTCTGCTGGAAATCGGGTGTCTTGCAGTGAAGTCAGGGAGTTTGAGTATCGAGTTAAGAGCAGTAGCTATACTCACAATAATTCACCTCCACAAGAAGCTGCTAAGAGTGCTGAAGAGCTGTTATTACTAGTCAGATTTGTTCAGATGCTCACGTATGATTCATCAATGCTGAAAAGGGACAGTGTCGGATCTGAGTCCCTGAGGAAATTGAAAGCTGACGATGATTCATGGGGTAGTATCATTGAAGCCTTGTTACTCGGCAGTGGAAGTCCATCTAGTACCATATATTGGCTTCTGAAAGAGCTACTGAAAGACAAGTTGCAGCAATGGCTTTCTTCCAGATCCCATGAATTTGACCAGAATGGTTGTTCCTTGTCCAAGAAAGAGCAAGGGATAATACACATGGTTGCTGGTTTGGGGTTTGAGTGGGCCTTAAACCCGATACTAAATTGTGGAGTCAATGTAAATTTCCGTGACATAAACGGATGGACTGCTCTACATTGGGCTGCTAGTTTTGGAAGGTAATGAAACTTCCCTTTTCAATTAGTTATTGCTTGTCAAAAAATAGCAAAGGGATGATGCACATGGGTTGTCATCGGTATACAAATGTGATTGCTTAATACAAATATCAACACTTAATGATGTCATCGGTATTATTAGGTCAGATTTGTTTGTGTATTGGCATACCATTAGGATTAAGGTTGATTACTATTTGAATTTGTTTAATCTCAAATAGGCTAGCCCTTGTACATTATTGAAACTTTCTTATTTTTAACAGGGAAAAAATGGTTGCGGTACTTGTAGCTTCTGGTGCATCAGCTGGAGCGGTGACAGATCCCAGTTCGCAAGATCCAGTTGGCAAAACTGCGGCCTCTATTGCAGCCACCAATGGGCATAAGGGACTTGCAGGTTATCTTTCAGAACTGTCACTGACTAGCCATCTGTCATCCCTTACGCTGGAAGAAAGTGAGCTTTCCAAAGGTTCAGCTGAGGTTGAAGCAGAAATAACGGTAAACAGCATCTCAAATAGAAGCCTCGAGGGCAGTGAGGATCAGGTGTCACTTAAAAACACCTTGGCTGCAGTCCGGAATGCAGCTCAGGCTGCAGCACGCATACAGTCTGCTTTCCGGGCACACTCTTTCAGAAAACGACAACATAAAGAAGATGATGTTAGTATAGATGACTATGGTATCAGTTCAGATGACATTCAAGGGCTTTCAGCATTGTCAAAGCTAACCTTTCGCAATCCGCGCGATTACAATTTAGCTGCAGTATCTATTCAAAAGAAATATCGAGGGTATAAAGGCCGCAAAGATTTCCTCGCTCTCCGCCATAAAGTTGTGAAGATACAGGTACCTCACCTTTTGAAGTCATGATTTTCTGTGTGCTTGGCCAATATGAAAAAGAAGTCCTCCTTTTTGACCTTTTTTGTTTTAACAAGACGCAACACACGCATATAAGTTCAGAATATTGATGTTTTTCTAGTTAGTAAAATGAAGTATCAACTTTTTTCTCTTGGCAGGCGCATGTGAGAGGTTATCAGGTGAGGAAGCACTACAAGGTAATTTGCTGGGCTGTTGGAATTCTGGACAAGGTTGTACTAAGGTGGCGAAGGAAAGGAGCTGGTTTGCGTGGTTTTCGGCAGGAGACACATTCCAGTGAAGAAAGTGAAGATGAAGATATTCTCAAGCTGTTCCGCAAACAGAAAGTCAATGTAGCCATTGACGAGGCTGTCTCGCGTGTGCTGTCCATGGTCGAGTCTCCAGAGGCACGCCAGCAATATCATCGCATGCTGACGAGGTACCATCAAGCAAAGGTAAGCAAACAACCAACGAATCTTTGGTGACGGAACATTCCATGGACTTGGATGTAGCTAATTGCAGAAGAATATATGTTTCTCTTGCAGGCTGAACTAGCAGGCACTAGCGGTGAAGGTGCTGAAGCGGACGTACCAAATTCCGGTGGCGATAACTTAAATGTAGACGACATTGATATGTACCTACTTCCGTAGAAGGGAGCAACATCTGATGATTCTAACTTGAGTAACTTTATTTGGTTGACGAAAATCTTACTGATAAATGGTAGATGTTTTAAGGGTTCTCAGTTTGTACATAAATGACCTGATCTGGGTTATGTAAAGGGATGTTTGTTTGGTGAATCATGAGCATATGTTTTCTAATAGATGTTGTTGATGTAAATGTTATGATTGTCGTTTGTTGTTTATTGAGAGAAAAATTTGCATGCACCGGATTAATTAGATTTTGACTGTTGGCCCAAACTTTTCTATTAGGTGTCACTTAAGCCAAATACGTGGGCAATACTATCGTAAATCGTGTGAGCACTTTTGGCTATTAGATCGAATACGTGTAATGTATAGTCTGCTCTGTTACCGTATTATAATGCAAGTCTCTAACGTGAAATTAACAATAGGTTGAAAGCAGGTACTGTACGACTATATAGTATTTTAACAACGGTATTAATAATTTAACAGAGGCATCGTTTGACATGCAGGTACTGATGTCACAGTCGACCGACTACCGCCTAACACAAATACTAGGAGGCTGTAGAAGATTAAATTAATCAAACACTCGTATAGTAGAAAAGAAAATAACTTATGATACGATTATGTCATTATTATAGGAAATAAAATAAAAATATGCGTGAATTTTGTTCATATATTTTTATTTTATTAACACGAGATGTCGATGATACATCTAGAAATTGTTCTCAGCCGAAAAGACCGATACATTTGCGCTACGTGTCATTACACTATGGCATGCCAAGCTCGCCACTTGTTAGTGAAGACTGGAATGCACGAAAAGGGTTCGAGACTCTTGAGTTTGTCTTCCTTTTCTCTCTCTCTCTCTCTCTCTTTCTGTACGTGACATATTGCAACCTAAGTTAAGCCATGGATTCGAAAGATGAAAACGTGGAGCTGATAAACGAGGCAATCAAGAGGCTATTAGAGGAGAGGAAAAACAGAGAATCCTCCGCCGGCGAGGGCGTTTTCCAAGGTGGTGGTGGTGATGATGATAAAGATGAGGACCGCCTCCTCCTCCACCGACTGCTCTCTCAGGTCAGATCACCGGCCATCTCAACTAGTTCTCTATTTATCTATTTCCCTCGTTTCGGATTCGTTTCTTTGTTTCGTGTAGAGGGTTTGCAATAAATATTCATAAATCTTATTCAAATTGTTGCCCCCTGAATATATTGGATTGAATTAGAATGTGGTTATAGAATTTTCATAGAGATCGCAACGGAGATGTCACTATGGCAGTATTAATTTAATTTCTAGCTAATTACGCACTCTCATATGAAAAAGTACGCATTGACTTGTAAGAGAAATTAAAATATATGATAGGGCAGTTGAGATACCGTTACAGTGGCATCCCTCGAGATCAAAGTGAGTGAGCATTATTCAAATTTCAATCCACTCTCATTTCTAATGATAGTTGGAGTCATTAAAAGCTAATGACGGGATTCAACAACCCAAATCTTCGACCAAACCCTCTGCAGACGGCGAATTGGAGCCAAAGAGAGAGGGCGGTGGCAGAGTGGACGGAGATGGTGGTGGTGGTGGTGGTGGTGGGAGTGAAATTGATACGGAAAGAATTGTGAAAGAACTAAACAAGGTGAAGAAACAGAACACCATCACTCACTGGCTGCTTTCGATCATGATTGTGCTCACTGTCGCCTGGCAAGCCTCTGAGATGACTATTCTTTGGAAAGTCAAAGACGGACTCAGAAACCCCTTTCGCAGCATCGGAGGGATGCTGACGAGGATCAGGAAGGACTCGGAAGAACGCCACCGGAGTGAGTCTCCTTCTGGTCCTTCACTCAAAGTACCTGAGATCACCTTACCAGGTATTAGTGCAAGTGAAAAGCAATGAATTATTCGACGAAAAAGAAGAGTCGATTGTTGTGTTGGCTGCTTGCTTTGTTTTTCATCTGCTCTGGTTAATGTTTTATCTGCTGACATCTTTGAAGCTTGTATTTTTGACAAAGAAAATCTCAAAGAGCGTTTGCCTGCTTGAGAACAAACTCTGAATATTCTTGTTAATGTTGCAAGTCTTTTTCGTAACAGTTGAGTCTGTTGGAGATTGTCGTGATAGATATTGTCAATGAACCGTATGTATGTGTATGTGTGTGTAAATATATATATATATATATATATATATACGTGGTTGATTAAAGATCCTACGTAAATGTTGAATCACATAGAAATGTGATTCAGCAGAGGAAGACACAAGCAACACCCTGCATCTAGAACAAGTAGATTCTGTTTTTCTTTTTTCTTGACAGGAGTTCATTCTTGTGTATCACTGTCTAAAAATTATTTCTAAAAAAAATCATTTTATTTGGAGACCGTGTAGTGCACTATAACCATGGATTTATTAACACGTATGCACGGTCTCCCAACCAAATATTGCAATTCATATACTTACAGCAACACAAGAGCCAAAGAATCACAAGGTTACATGTTGATTAACCTATTACCGCCACAAAATAATACAAGAAAGATAAAATTGGACAAGTGAAGAAATTAGGAAGGGAGACCTGGCTGAAGCTGAAGCTGGCATCGGCCTGTTCCACGTCAAAGTGGTCTCGACGCCGAAGAAGGCAAGAACTTCGCCGCAAGGACAGAGCTCTGGCAATCAATGCGTGGACTTCATGAAATGGAGACCGACATGTTTTAAATCTGAAGCCTTTCGATTCATGTTTTCTGTTCTAAAAATGTTATTGACACTCCAAAAATCAGAAATGTTATTGACACCTCAAAAAGTCGTCACACAATTTCAAGAGCATTTTCTTTTCATTTTTATAAATTTAGGGTCTATGATAAACTTTTTCGAAGCGCCAAATAACCGTTTTCTTGCGTATTCAGTGAATCATTGTCTAACAAGTCATAGGAGGTCCAGCATGACACGACCCTTACACAATTGAGAAAACTAAACCGAACCAGCTAAACCAATCCAATTCAAGCTGTTTGGTCAGTTATACCTTCCACACACACCTCTTATTTTTCGACCGTCAGATCGAATGAATTAAAGAGAATCAAATGGCAGAAATTAAAATGTTCCATTCCTACCGAACATAACTTGTTGGAAAAGAAAGCTAGAAAATCAACCCATTACGAAATTTTATTGGCCAAATCTCACTTATGGTCCATGTAGTTTACTTGAAGTTCATTTTTGGTCCTTGTGGTCCATGTAGACTTTCGGAAAATGTAACAGTCCTTAAACTACATGGACTCAAATTGAGACAACTGAAACTAAAAGGACCAAAATTGAACTTCAACTAATCTAGAGGGACTAAAAGTGAAATTTAGCCCATTTTATTTGAACGACAGTAAAAACAGCTGCATTATCGATATTGCTATCACTCATCGATTCATCCATATACGACAGCAAATTCCCATTAAGAAGGAATTACCAACTAATCACTAGATATTTCCAGCAAAACAGAGAACTCATATGATTAGTCTTCAAACCTCCAATAACTGTATTCATTTAGACAATTACCCAGTAAGGTAAACATCATCCATTTAACCAATAACAATCTTTGAAATTTCTAAAGTTTCGGGACAGAAAAACCACATTCAACAACACTAAACACATCACCAACCAAATGAAAGTTCATACTTTCCATTTCAGATCCCTACAAACTAAACAGTAACAGGCAATAGACAGAGGCCACGCATAATCCCACCCTTTTGTTCAATGTGATTCATAATCTCGTCTTCACGCATAGTTCAACCGGAATATGTCATTGAGCACGTAGAAGCTTCCCTGTTGAGTCGGCATCAGATGGAACATCTGGAAACGAAATAAACAACTATGATTAGGTAAAAGCTGGCTGTAGATGGAAACAAAAACTAGTAAACTACAATGTAAAGATGAATATTTCAAGATGTTCAAAATCCTACATAAATGGAAAGTCGCATATAAATTAAACTCGACAAACACAGGACAACACCCTGTATCTAAAATAAGTAAACATCGTCGAACATACAGCAGCATAAAAATTTTCAAAAGTGACCTGGTACCCATGTACTGGCTTTGTACAAATGAAAAGCTGTTGAGGTCTTGATCAAGCAAAGCGATAATGATAACACCGGACGACAGCTCCTAATATTTATACCAGAAGCAGGTAGCATTGTCCATGACTATAATTATAAACAGGGCACGCAAGCCAACAAAAAGACGCAATGTTTATATCCCAAAGCAAGAGGAAGGAGAGCATGAGAGAATTAATGCTGGAATTCTATCACTCTGTATCATAAATGATGGCTGAGTGCAAGCAGAATGTAGCCGCAGTCATATGCCAAAGAAATGCATATATACGACACAATCATGAACTGTCAGTCAGTGAATCACACACCATGACTGAAGCAGAAAACCAAAGGGACCAATTTAATTAGCATACCTAGGTCAAGTAAAACCATCCCGAGTTTTTATCTATCAGTTCGCAACTACAGTGAACTTTCTTGAAAAGAATAGCAAATCAAGCAGTTTCAAATTGTTAATCACTACATGTTGTCCAAGATCCCTGTAAAACAGGTGACCATAAAGAAAAAGGCGATACGAGACCCTTCCACAAAGCAATTAAAGGCAAGAGAGATAACGGATGGACATAAATAGAATTCCGAACAATAAATACCAACCAATGAAATCAAAAATACATAACGACAACGTAAAACTTTCTATAACGTGAAATTAGAAAACGATGAATTTTGTGGACTTATCCGCCATAATTTAGGCCACATGAAAATGAAAAACTATTTAGTCAAAACTAAAAATTCAATAGAGAATTCCTTTGCAACTTATAGAAAACAGGACTATTATGCAGACGGTTCAACATCAACTACAACGTGCATTTGCCCCCCCCTCTACGCCAATATCTAATTAGTAACAAAAGGCGTTGTTAAATCGACGAAGAATCTTCAATTGATGCGTAAAACCAGAAACACCAAACACGCAAAACGTGCGTAAAATCTACAGCATTGACATATGTGAGCTCAAATCAAACACAAAATAAAAGAAACAAAATCAGAATATTCAATGCTACAAAAGTCCGTCGAGTAATCCGCAGGCGATGTTATATACAATGCATGCATCTAATCATAAGGTCCACAAATCAAATCAAATACAACAAAAAACCTGACAAATATAACCAAATACAGTCAATGAATGATGGCAGTTCCTCTATCGGATTTGCATACTCAAGTTTCGAGTAGATCGAGGACTAAACCTCGATCACAGAAGCCAAAATCCCTAAAATCATAGCCAAGAAAACTCATAATCCTACTTATAGCAACAGCAGAAACACAGAGAAAATCAAATCGTCACAACAACCAAGGATCGCACACCGATTAGCAGCAGATCAGCAAATGAGTCGCATCTAAAACCCTAAAATCGCAGCAAAAGATTAAAGCAAAGACGAATTAGATTAGACCTGGCTGAACTTGAGAGCGTGCTGTTCACCGGCGAGCTGGAGATTGCCGCTGACGAAGACGAGCATGCCGCCGGCGGGGCCAGAGGGCTGGGAATCGACGGTGGTGATGCTGTGCTGGCACTGCTGGAAAGGGAGGCTGGTGAGCTTGGCCACGATGCTTTGTGACCCTTGGATCTTCTGACCTTCGAAGGTCAACATCGAGCCTTCCTGGTACAGATTCGCCAAGGCCGCGCGGTTGGCGTCGAACAACGTGTAGTAGTGCTCCACGAAGGCCTTCGAAAGTGCGTCTGGATCCATCGCCGCCGTACCTGATCGCCGCGCCGCAGAGGAGACTCGACTGTGAAATTTGTTAGAAGGGGGACTGCTGCAAAACAAAGCGAAGGGAGAACACGGAGCGAGTTGAGACAAGCTGTGACCGAGTGGCTAGGTTTTTATATATTTTTTTATTTTAATTAATTGAGTTTTTGGGGGTTAAAATTATAATTATATAGTTTTTGAATTATCAATCCTAATCCAAAAGTATTGCCGCGTGACTATAACGCTGGTTGTTATTATTATTTTTGTTTTTTATTTTAGACTTTGGAGCAAGTTTTGTAGTGAGATGCAATGCATTACTGGTTTTGATGATAGTTTTAGAAATGAAATACTTTTGTTTCTTTTTTCATACAGGCGATACTGAAAAAAAGAGGATTTCAATACTTTGGTGCATGAATAAACGCTTAATTTGAAGTTGTTGAAGAATTTAAGCGTGAAAGAAAAGTAGGATTCAATATATGATTTGATATACAAATCAACTTTGTTTGGTAAGAAAATATGTGTTTATGTTTGCCTATAAGAATCGCCATTGTTTGATAAGAGAATATTTCTATTTCGACCAAGCTACATACTTATAAATAATAGTGTGTTATTAGGGCTTGGTATCCACATGACATCCACTAGGACTAATTTGAAAGCAAAAACTTTAGCAATGCTCTCTAAATTTTAATCTTGTTTTACTTTGTTCTTCGAACTTTCAAATTGGTTTTAAACCTCCCTAAAAATTCGTGACAATATGGCCCAAACCATCATTCTATCACAATTTCTGGTTAATTCTATCGCGGCCATTGTCACGACCCAACATACTTTTAGGGGCATATATGTGAACAAAATGTTACATTCACAAAAGGATAGTAAATACCTAAAATTCTAATAATTGACTTGTGAGGAAAAATTAAGAGGAACTGAAATTTCCATCTTGTGCAAACTCAAAGGCTTCAACCATACAAAATTTTATCAAATCTGAAATAGTGTTTAGTCAAAAACAAAATTTCTGAGTCTCACATAATTTTCTTAATAAAAGAAATATTTTTTGGTGAATTATTGTATGTTTTTTTTTGTTGTAAAAGTGAATTATTGCATGTTCATTTCAATGTACATTTGAGACGGTGAAAGTTGTGGTGAGAAACTTCGACAGATTTGCCTAATCTTGGATAGAACTAACGCGAGGGAACCAATGTTCTTGGTGAAATGTACAAATCAGACAATAGCAATAAGATTTTCTCAAATTATCAACATTGTATAGTTACATCAAAATCCTACATGGAATCAAACTTTACATCAAATCTAAAGGAAACCGAAATGGAAAAGAAAAAAAATCAGACTAGAAATCTTTATTGAGGTCGTAAGTTACAATGTGCATCCTCCAACAGCTTCCCAAAATAAACTACCATTTCCTCCTTCCTGCCAAATCAATCTCTACACAATAGTAATCCACTGATGCTAAGAAAACTGTGACATATCTTCAACGTTGCGAACGACCATTCGGAATCCAAACCCAGAGCTTCCATTTCACCCCCAAATGATTCAGGATTTCAAGTCATCGGTTCTCTACAGCTTTAACCGGAACTCGAAATTCCAGGCTACCGACTTCAGTGGTAAAGGCTTGGAGATGGATCAACTTTTTACAGGGCGAATGAACTGGCTCTCATGTCTGGTTCATCGAAAAAATACTGGGGAAAAGAAAAACTGACTTGGATCCCAAGTAATCGAGCAGGGCTCCTATATACACTCTCTGTGACAAAATAAATGTTCTCCTGAAAAATTAGCCAATGTGCGTCGTCAGTTCCTGACAGCTCTCAACATGATTTCATCAAATTTCCCTACTTTTTCTTCTAATATTCCACAATGAAAAGATATGGAGTACAGCGCGCAAACTAAATCTTACTCCGTGGAAAATTCTGAATCCATTTACAGTGTCACGGAGAAACAATGCATGTGCTTACGCCATCAGCAACTCATCGATTCAAGTCCCCTCTACAAATTCCCATTTGTGCTAGTTTGGAAAAAGCGTGAAACTTCGCGATAAAGCTGTTCAGCTTCGAATGGTTTTGAAACATATCCATCCATTCCGCACCTTGTGCATTCCTCATGGGTTGCCTGAATTACATCTGCAGTCATGGCCAGAATGGGTACATGCCATGCTTGAATGTTTTCATAATCCTCCGCAGAAACTTCGCCATGTTGAATACTGTTGCTGATATTGCGTTCCATGTCGCGTATTCTCCTTGTAGCTTCAAACCTGTGGGGGGAAGAAACATAACGTATAAATGAAGCGGCCAAAAACTAGCCAAGTACACAACCGAAAGTGAGTTTTTATGAATGAACTATAAGTTGACTTGCAAGACAGGCCAAAAAAGATATTGCAGCCGCACGCATTATATCGTATGTAGATCTTAGTTTTCTGATATTTCAGCGTGGTTTTAAAAATTGAAAGCTTTCTAAACTGGAAGCATCGCGACTTACCCATCCATCTCTGGCATCTGGATATCCATGAAGCAGGCATCAAAATGGTGGGGCGGTGTAAGCAGTGAGATTGCCTTTTTCCCACTGTCTGCACAGACCACCTCAGCCCCATACTTTTTCAAAGCACCCGCAGCTACTCTGAGATTCACATTGTTATCATCTATGATAAGAATTTTTCTCCCGAGCAGAAGATTGCGGAGAGACAAACTTGGGAGCTCCCCGTTCCGGAGATTACCCTTGTTACCAACTCCCATAGCTCTTTGCAGTGAGGCAGCGAGCATGCTTGCCCTGAGAGGCTTCATGATGACAGTTGGGGTAGAGACACCTGAACTTGCAGAGCTTATTCTGCATGAGCTAATAGAATTGGTAAGGACGAACAGTTTCGGAGGAACCTGTCCAATTTTCCTTAAATTACTGACAAAGAGAGCTGAAGTTCCCGAATCTTTATCCCAGACTTCCTGTTCGACAAGGACCATATTGATAGTAGTACTCCCACAGCTTATGCTAGATAAACCCTGATTCAAATCAGAAACTACTTCAACCCGAATTCCAAGCCGTTGGATATGATATCTTGACATCTTGGCCCTAACAGGTCTTTGGTCCACCACTAATGCCGTCATGCCATTAAATTCTGAGGATGCAGCATTTGACTGGCTGTTGATTTGCTGGATCGTTAACTCATTTGAATTGGAGCTGGCATTGGTGAAAACAGCAGTAAATGTGAATGTGGAACCAATCTTCGGAATGCTAACAAACCCGATTTCCCCTTTCATGAGGCCAACCAAACACTTGCTTATGCTTAGTCCAATTCCTGTGCCTCCATGTGTACGTGAGATGGATGGTCCCACCTGCATAAAAGGAGTGAAAACACGAGATTGGGCTTCTAGAGGGATTCCTACTCCTGTGTCCTCAACAGATACAATAATATCGATGAGGTCAGATGACGACGAAAAACGGCTCGCAGATCCATCTTGACCGAAACACCTAAATCCTCCCCAACTGCGGCGTCTATCTGCAACGGGGAAACCACTCAAAGTGTTCTTCGATGATGATTCAGTCTCTACATCTATTGAGCCGATCAGCTCCTCTACGAGATGAACTGTGACGAAGATGTGTCCTTTCTCTGTGAACTGTAAATAAAATAAACAATGTCATTGCCATTTACACAGAACGCAGACAACGTGGCTTAAATAGAATTAACTTCCTGTATTCAACAAAGCCTAATATACAGTATGGTCTCATCATTTACCCTGTTTAACAAATAGTTGAGAACCCACAAGACACTTACTTTGATTGAATTCCCCATGAGATTGGTGATAATCTGCCGAAACCTTCCGGGATCACCAATAAGCATATCAGGAACCTGATCTGAGATGTATACTGCCAACTGCTCTCCCCAAAAATTTGGTCATGCAAATTTCAAAATTTCAGTTATAAGACAATGAAAACTTAGAGCAGAAAACCACGCATAAAAAAGTGTAAGATGTTTTTTGTTCTGGGGAAGTGGCGGGGGTGGAAACATTATTTACCTCTACTCCTTTCTCTTGAGACTTCCCCGAAAAGAGTGACAAAACATCATCCAGAATAGCTCGCAGATCAAAACGCACCGCCTCAAGCTCCAGCTTACCAGATTCAATCTTTGCCTGGTCCAAGACCTCATTTATAAGTGAGACTAGAGCTTTTCCACTTCCCTGGGCAGTTCGGACATAATCTAATTGAGTAACATCCAGGTTTGTGTCCATTAGCATGTGTAACATTCCTGAAAAGGAACATAATTGTCAAGGTTCAGCAAGCTTTCTTTTGGCTGTAGTTTTGCTCTAAAATTTAGAGCGATGCAGGGACATGATTTTAAACAAGTAACAGCAGCAGTCTCGCGAACTCACCGAGGACACCATTCATTGGGGTTCTGATCTCGTGCGAAACAGTTGCAAGAAACTACAGAGGATTAAGATCTGATTAGGCACAACCATAATACAATTCCAAACAAAATTTTCACGCATTAACTAAAGTCAGAAAGTACCTGAGATTTGGCAACATCTGCTGCCTCGGCCTGTTTCTTGAGCTCCATCATCTTACGGAAATCATCCTCCACTTTAGCAATCCTATTTACAGTTGCATGGAAAATGTAGCCAACAAGCAATGCAATCACGAGGATCCCAATAGAAGTTGTAATGGCTAGCCACTGCCATGGTGGCTTATGTTTGAACCTGCATAAAGAAGAAACTTGGCTTCTGAATACCATTCTACAAGACTTTCTAGATGCCTAGGTGCCTCAGAAACAGTGTGATGACAATAAGTAATACAACTTAACATTTCCTAGTCTCGTCCCATTACCAGAGACCAAGGAGAGGCCTATATAACATAGAAGCTCAACCCTAAGAGTATAAAGCACAAGACTTAGTGATTACCTGCACCGCATCTCATGGTTCCTCAAGGGATCTCCAAAACTTAAGGAGCTGATGTGCTGCAATCCATCATCTGACACATTTGAACCGTACATGCTGATTGGATGCGACTGATTGGTAGTGTCATACACGTTCACAAGGATGGTTTGCTTGCTAGCGAGTTGTTGAAGTAACTTCTCCACGAGTGACTCAATATGAAAGACTCCACCGAGATACCTGGTTGGCAGAAACAACAGGATTAAAAATCTTCTAAAGTATAACCACTCTGAATATAATGAGTCTAGCATTAATAGCAATTCTCTGTCTGCTGACATCCCTTCAAGGCCTTGATGATACCATAAAGGAATGTGAATATGCTTTTTATCGGCGGAAAACTTGCATTATGTTTTAATTAATAACATGTTCTCATTCAAAGAAAGCATACCCATCAGTCGCTTGAATTCTTTCATTTGGAGTTGCATTTGAGGGCAGATCTCTTTTGTAGACAGCAAACGTCAGTATTACCCCAAGGCTGTTTGTTTTAAGCAGCCGGAAAGGAGCAGTTAGAACCGCCTTTCCCGATTCTCTTGCACGCAACACATTTTGTCGATCTTCCTGTTGGAACGCAAATGAATGAAACTTCACGACTGAGGATTGCAAATCAGGAAATCGATTTTTTCTAGATAGCATGAGACAATGTTGAAGAGCTGTCTAATTTCTAAGATAAAGGTACTGCAAAATAAAGTAAAAAAATCCTAGACACCTACTAATTAGCGTGCTGTTTAATTACGATAACAGAATCCGGCTGGATCTACCAGTGTAGTTGAGAAATGAATTGTGACAAGTTGACGACGGAAACTAGATAAGGAAATACCTTCCCGGTCAGCATATCGAAAGAGATGACGTGTCTAACGGTATCCTGTGCAAAAATGACGGGAGCATATTCTTCCTGAACTGGGGATGGTTCCAAGGCCTCTGGGGCATAGTCATTCTTATGAACCTGGTTTTGTTCGAGGGTATCCATTCTCTTGATAGTCCAGCCCTGCTGCTTCTCAAATTGTTCCTTTTCCGAGTGGAGCACCCTTACAGCATATGCCACGCCACTCGTGAGGGGTCTCTCGAAAGCAGTTCTTTCAGTGTACCTCGCAAAAGTTTTCTGCAGGTTCCGAATGTTAGGATGTTCTCTCGACTACATAACTAGCATCGTAGCTAAAGAAAGCTCAGATCTGAATATCTGAAACCAAATTAAGCTAAGCATATCAAATTAACACCGGTTGAGAAACCGCTACCAAATTATTCGACTTTAACGTCTTCAAGTAAATCCCCACATGACAAAAAATGCATCAACTAAGACAGTTATGTAACAAGTACAGTTAATTAACAGACAGGTACTTGTTTAAGTAACCTCAATTAATATCAATCTGAGTGACATAAAACACCAACTACAAACCCCAATTCCATCCTAAAACTGCTCAAAGATGAAGGCTGATCTCTTTACCTGATCAATGGCCGACGGATACTTTCCGTGGTGGAATGTCGAGATCAGTATCGACATGGCCTGAATATGGTTCAAGCTGACATTAAACTGATCCTGCAGCATCCTCGCCCTCTCATCACACATACTTGCAAGAGTCTCCTTCCTCTTCTCACTGGCCTGTGAGCTCATGTACCAGAAGATCCAGATGCTCCCAATTGTCCAGCCAACCACCCACGAAAACAAAAGCCTCCTCCACCACGTTTTTCGGACTCTTTTCGACCCGATATACTGGTAGTAGTGGTGGCGGATCTTGCTGATGGTCATTGGGATTCCCTCCCACCATTTGAGGCACATATTGGCAGCTTCACCAAGCAAACCTGCCTTGGAGTCTGCCACAATCCCACCAGTGAGGTACCAGTTCATGGAAATCACAGATACAATCCAGCAACATAGCATCCAAAGAAGATGCCCCACCTTTAAACCGAACCCAAACACATGGAAAAAACTCATCCACCACAGCAGTAAACCAAGCAAATTAACCACAAACAGTGCCAAGAGGTGAAACGAAATCCAGAGAGAGAAAGAGTGGAGAGAGAGAGAGAGGGAGACACCAGCTATCAATCTACAGGAACTGTCCAGCAAAACCCAACATTTAGAAGTAAAAATTCCAACCTTGGAAGAACAAACCCACCGACCTTGAATTCACTGCAACCAGGAAGGTTTTGGGATTCTGGGGAGGATGTGTGTGGGAAGAAGTTACCTTATCCACACCCAAAGAAGTTTAATTTTGGGTGTGCAGGAAGCAAAAACAGGACACGCAAATCAGGAAAAGACAATAAATTTACTTACAGCACTCCCAAGAAGAAGAAGAGAATCCCAAGATTCTGTCTGGTTTTTTTTCTAAATTCGAAGAAGAATTTGATTTGATTATCCTCTTCAGCCACCAACCAAAACAAGCAAATGGGACAGCAAAGATTCCAACTTTGGTACTCAAACCAACACACAATCTGACAGCAAAATCCCAGTTTAGGAGAGTCCTCAAATTCCTGAAATCAAACCAGACCAAGTTCGAGCCTGTGGGTTTTGTTTGTTAACGTTTGACTATTGAGCACACCCAGCTGGAGAGATCTATGCAGAGAAGAAGCAGCACTGAAAACACTAGAAGGAATGAAGATAATGGTGGAAGTAGCAATTTTGGGAGTGGAAGAAGAAGCAGCAGCTACCAAGTGTGGATGATTCATGGACATTAAGAATTAGGAAGAAGAATCTGCGAGAGAAAATTTTGGAAGAATATGGTGGTACAAATGTCTGCTAGCACAGGCCATTATCTCTATCCAAAACATCCACCGAGGAGAAAATAATAAATAATAAATAAATTTTAATAAAATAAAAACAAAACCAAATGATTATATAATTTGTTTATATGGAGATATGGATAAAAATATTTAGAAGAAATTTTTGTGAATAAAAGAGACACAAATCACGTAATGTATTATTATATGCATGTGTTATAATAAAAGTGATGGATCGAATGATATGTGTTTAGAGTATAAAACGAATGCACACAACAATTAAACTGAATAATTATATCATTTAAACGAGTACGCGGTGCAAAGAAAAAATTAATCGGCGTTTAGTTTTGAAGGGCAGTAAAGGTATACTCCCACTGAGCAGAAGTAGCTGCTTTTTTTCTCTAACTTTCATTCGGTGTGCACATCCCCATCCTTCCAATGCCGGAATGCCCAGTAGACAAATTCTACACGCTATGGGCGCCAAGTCGTTAACTCTATGCGTTTGTATGGCTGTACTTTTTGGTGACAAAAGTACCCTTTGCATGGGGTCTAATTTCATTCTTTGACCTTTGGTGCTTTGTACCAAATGGCATTAGATACCCCATACTTTTCCAAAATTGCCATGGGAGGACCAATAGTCAAAAGAGTTGGTAAAGAGAGAAGGGGCCAATGATAGGAACTTGTAGGAGGTGCCATTCTGCTATCTTCCATCCAATTGCTATCCCTGTTTTTGTTCTGGAATCTAAACCACTGTTTGGTTGCAGGCTTAGTGTTTTTTTCTCTGTTTTTGGGTTATAGATTGGGGTTGATTGATAGATTTTGTTTTATCTAGATAATAATGTTCAGAACTTACCATTCGGTGTGATAAAAAGGCAATCTTTGCTTAATAGGTTCTTTGTTCTAATTATATAATATAATAATTTGGAACGAAAATCATGAAAATACGAAGAAAAAAAATGTGTAAAATATCGCAACAGATGAAGCCGTGTTTCATTTGTTTCATATGTGTACTTATTTTTTGATAGCATATAAGAACGCATTGATTTGTAAACAAATGTTGGTATCTATAGTAGGAGTGGGCAAATGTCCAATTTAACTGACTCCATCTCCAATTCCAATCAAGTTATATTGGTTTCATTTAGTTTGAGAGGTCAGGTGTCACATCCTGGATCTACTCCGCCGTAGCACGATATTGTCCGTTTTGCATCAAGTATTCACGGTTTTGTCTCTGGAAACTCACGAGCAACTTCCCAATGGGTCACCTATCGTGGGATTGTTTTAGCCCAAACTTGCTTAACTTCGGAGTTCCGATGGAATCTGAAGCCAGTGAGCTCCCAAAAGGTCTCGTGCTAAATGGAGGTGAGCATGTACATATAAGGCACATCATCACCTCTTCGTTGGTCGATATGGGATGTCACATCAGAAGGATTAGAATATAGGAAGAGGCGAAGAGAAACTCATGTGCAATTGGTTCTACTTTTTGAGTAAGATGTCCTAGTTTGGTATTTACATGACAAAAATCAAGAATCTAACTTATCTAGAGAAAAACATATCTTTAGTGTGTTTTCAGCTCGATTTTAACTGATTCACTAGTTAACCACTTCAATGTCCACCTCAATTGTGATTTGTATGTTGCCTAAACTCAATAATTCAAGCTCACTACATGAAAGCAAAGCCAATAAGTTAAAAGGAAGAGTAATGCTAGCGATATCATATTTTTAAATTACATTGGTATACCATCTTATGTGGCAAGTGATGCATACAACTAACATTCAATCAGATAGAGTCATTAATTGACGGGTCACTTGTCACGTCAAATGGAATATCAATGTGGTACAAAAATGTAGTATCACTAACATTTTTGTAAAAAAAAAGTAAAAATGTTAAAAAGTAAAGTTAAAACAAACCCCACCAATGACAAAGAGAGTTTTGTTAGTACATGTGTAGATGTAACCAATTTCTCTAAACTTGTTAGTACATCTTTTTAACTTCTTTTTTTCAATTTTAAGCTTGTTTACCTAATAGGAAGCAACAAACAAGAAACAAAAGTCGGACAAGGAACCAGGCATGGATGCAAATACAACCCAAATGCAGGGGCAAAATTGTCAACGAAGGAGATATGCTATGGGAGGTGATTAGACGACAACAGTGGCAGAAGCGTAACATTGTGAGAAAGCAGGGGCGAGAACACAAGGGCACTTTAATCAAGGCTTGTCCCGCAGTGATTAGGCCATGACTACTACCCACTTCCTTTTTTGGGTGAGCTCTTGTGAAAGCGACCCGTCCCACGTCAGCGCACCGGTTCTCTGGCGTTGGCCAATCAGAACGTCCAACATGTATTGTGCGTAATGGCTTCTCTTGCTACGTGTCACGTGTGGGAGAGACGATAGAAAATGTGAGCATCTCTCTCCCACGTGTACTTCTCTCTCTCTCTCTCGTCTCCGCGCTTCCTTTTGCGACAAACTTTGTCGGAGTCTGCAGCTCAGCATTGTGTTCGTGTATGATCAACTCCGTAAAACTGTAAAACTGTAAAAATTGTCTCTTCGTCGCGAGGATTTATGTGACACAAATTCACCGCTATAATAATATTTTGTGTCAATAAAATAAAAATATGTATAAATTTTTATGTTTATGCCATTATTTTATTAGCACAAAATATCATTTATCGGTGAACCTGTATTATGAAAATTGTTATCCTCCATCGTGGCTTTTAGTGACTAGTAATTTATAATCTCGTTCCTCAATTTAACATGCTTTTTTTTAGTAGAATATTGAATCATTTCTTTGATTTTATGAGATTTTTTTAGGGATTTTTTAGTTTAAATACAAAAAAATTTTAAGTTAAAATACTATAGTTTTAGTTTAGGTACTAATTGAAAATTCAAATTAATTTACTAGTTAAAATGAAAATATTGCCCAACCTTACCATCACAAGATTATAACCATCAACATTCCCAATGAATTATAACTAACATGCATACGTAAGACTTTTTTTAAAAGAAAAATTTAACTACGTTAATCGCTTAGGGCATAGAGTCTAGTTCATGGATTTTAGGCTCCGCCCAAAATTCGAGACCTACACCCTAAGCCCCAAGCTCCTTCCAAGGACATTCTAAAACCCTAAACCCAAAATCATCAACCACAAACCTTGATGGACCTTCTGAAACTCTAAACTCTCAAAGTTAACCTCCGACTCTAAGGAACCTTATAAAATTCTAAAAGAAATTCATAAGTTTGAAGACAAGATGGTAATTAGAGATGGCAAAAAGCCCCACGGGTTTGGGTATCCGTAGATACTCGATCTTAATGGGGCGATTATGGAGGACAATAAACGGTTACGAGGTGGATTTGGGGATTTTAAAAACCCGAGTCGAATATGGAGCGGTGATGGTATTGTCATCCCCCAACCCGAACCGGCTCGATTATATACATATATTAATTATTAATACAATTCTTATAAATTATGTTTGTGTGTCCTCTTTATTGGTCATACAGTGCCTCATACTCCTTTGCTATTACAATTGTGTGAATTTTTTTTTAAAGTTATTTACTTTGTTATTAGCTTTTTTGGTTTATATACTTACACTAGTTGATTATTGAGTAACTTGTGTTGCATAATCAAAATTTAAAGATCAATTTTTCATGATAGGCAGGTTGATGGATGCAAGTTTGGAGGTACCTTTCCCCGTGAAGGTGGGGATGGGGAATCTCCATTTAAAAAGAATGTTTATGGGGTAAAAAATCGCCAACGGAGGCGGGGATGGAGGTGGCACCCCTTGACCCCACCCTGCCTCGTTGCCTTCCCTAATGGTAATCTCCTATGTCTTTTATTTAGTCATAGGCTCACTTGCAATAAAGTTTGTGGCTCATCCTAAAATATTTAATTGGACTTTGTATTTTTCCTTAAATATAGTTTTTTTTTTCTTAAAATCCATGCCCATCTTGATATTTAATATGAATTTACCTATATTTTTATGGATGATGCATTGATTTTCAAGGTATTGATCAAAATTCATAGAATGTTCTAGGTTATCAAATGTCCTTTCATGGTGATTTGTTACTCGCCCGTTGGTGGTTGAGCATTTCTTATTAACTTGAGGACTTAGATCGTGCTTAATTTGATCTTAATTAAGAGGTGATAGCAAATCTCTCACCACTTGACTAATCCTCTATTTAGTTCAAAGTTTACGCTATAAGGCTCGACTTATGATGTCAACTTATCGATAAAGGTGATGTTATTTAAACCCGCAAAATTGACACATTTACTGACATGCACTCTAATACAAGTGAATTTCATATACTATAAATACACAAGATTATGTAGAACAATTTTCAAAGTAGAGTGCCGTACAAACTCATTAGTAGTATAAATTATTACCTTACTAATACTTAGTTGGGTTTTATTGGCTTGTGATTCTATTGGGGGCAAGGGCCCATTATATTGGGTTTGGTTTCTTTCAATTGCTCTGAGCATGAAGAAGGGTAGATTGTTATTGCAGCTGCAGTCCAAGTCTTGGTATGTAATTTGACTCGCTGAATCCTTTGTGGCACAAGTTAATTTTTTTGTCACTAAGTTGTAATCCTTTTTCGATCGATTTATATAACCGTTTTCACTAAAAAAATGGTCATTCTAGTATATCATCCTTGTAAGATACAAAAAATGGGAGAAATTAAGTAAAGTACCATGAATTCATAACATTTTTGTTTCTAAAGAAAAAGTGTGAATGGATCAAAAAGCACTGCAAAAGAATAATATGATTATATATGTAGAACATGGGTGTTCGTTAGGTTCGAAAGGTATAGAGTTGTTTTCCTTGGCCATGAAAGAAAAGTAAATCCCATGATTGTTTCCCTAAGTGAGGCATTTTCTAAACCAATTAGACAGGGTAAAGAGGGGTCTAATTGCATATAAACATCAAAGAGTGCATTGAGGGTCTCCCTACGAAAAGTACCACAACTTACTAAAAACTTGACTTTTTTTATAAGATGATATTTTAAATTATTCTAATTCACATAAAATATTTAAACTTGAATACAAATAAAGTAGACAAACTGCCCTTATCAACCGGCTTAATTCACATATATTGTAACTTCAGAGATTAATAGTAAATAGTGAAATTTACTCAAGTACCACCTAAACTTATTTGCATGTGCGAAATTACTACATGAACTTTCAAATAGTTAAAAAGAATTAATTTTTCTTATATATGTGTAAAATAAATTGTTGTGTATAATGGAACCTACTCGGTTATTAGTATCATTTTTAGGGCCTATTAATAAAAATAAATAAATATACGTGTATAATTTGAGTAGAATAATAACAACATGTGACCATTTTTTATATCCACCAAAAAATTTATAGAAAAGTAATGAAAAGTCTTTATCCAAACAAAATATTAATCATAAACACTCAATAATAATTTATTAATAATAAGGACAACAATCCAAACAATATATTAATCATAAACACTCAAGAACAGTTGTAACATCCCGTAAAAAGTTTGTTATAAAATAATTTTCCCATGGGATATTTGGACACGTGCGTGTTATTTTGTACATGGGACTGTGTAATTTTATCTGTTTTGGTGGGTGAACAGTGCCCCCAAAACCAAAATATCTCTCTCTTTTCTTCCTCCCTCTCCCCGTCACTTTCTCTCTCTCTCAAACTGACGGTGCATAATGCACATCGTCGAAAACTCGTTGAACCGAGGCGATCCAAAGTCACCACCTTCTTCGTCTCAACACCCTGGACTCAACGGTGTTAACGGTTTGTCCAAACTCCAAGCCATTTGACGGAAAACGCACACGGAAGAACAGAACCTTCCCGATGATTTTCTCGATGTTCCATACCAAGGTGAGGTTTCTAACTACTACCATTGGATTCCTCTCATTGAGTAGATGAATTTTCATATGTCATTTGCTTGATTTGGTCAAGTTTTACCGTAGATTGACGAACTGCAGTAGCCGCGGTCTTTCAAGAGAAATACAGGCCATTTTCCGAGCTTTTTCGGCCAAACCAAAGGTATATTGTCATTCTACTCCTCTCTAGCTTCATTTTGACATAGAGAACGTGAAATTTGGCTGAGAAATAAAAAAGTTATGGACGTTTGAAAATTTTCCAGAAATCGGCCACTTTTCTTGCGGCAACCAACGATGGACGGCAGCCCAGGGGACCAACGCGAGTTGCAACATCGACTGGTTCAGACCGGCCTGAACCCGGTCCAAACCGAATTGTGACGTTAGCAAACCGGTTCAAACCTAGTCCAGACCGAGAATATTCTCAGGTATATTACTTTAACACCGTTAGGAATATTCCGTTAGATTTAACGGTGATATCTAAATCTTTCGTTAAATTTAACGGCATTAGTTGACCGTCAATTTGACCCAGCGCGTGAGCCGCGCGTGGAGCTATACGTGAGACGCGAGTGGGTCATGTGTGAGCAGTGCGTGAGGGCGCATGAGGCACTGTTTTCGACTTTTGTTGACACGAGGCGACTCATGACAAAGCCTACTACCTAGAGGCAATACGTATGATATTTTTTGGAATGTTTCGAACCTCCGTTTTGAGTAAACAAGGGATAAGTATCGTTAATTAGTTTAATTAGTAACCTTTATGAGTTTAATCATAATTATAGTGATATCTCATATAGGTGAGACGTATCTAGAAGACTACCAGGGCTACCCAGAATAGGGGGGCTACGACCCGGCTACATATAGGTGAGTGAGTGGGTCTTTGTTTTGATAAATGTATTATTACGTATGGTTTTCACTGCTTTCTTTAAATTGTTAGCATGACTTATATAATATGTGATTGTTGGAGGTAGAACATCCGTATTATATTTGCCACACATTTTTATTATACTGTTGCTTATCAGTATATGTAGAACACCCATGTATCAGTACTCAGTCCTAGGGCTAGGACTAGCCTTGACATTTGGAGGTATCACACCCAGTACCGCTACGCAACTTTGGATTCATTGTAGGTACTAGCTTGTTCTAGGTTGCACTAGGCAACTTGAACTTGTGCGTGACGCGTTTTGCGCACAACGATTAGCGTTAGACTCGCGTCATTGTAGTACTCAACGTATTCTTATATACCTAGCATGTCCTAGTAGCTTATCTACTTGGGCGTGACGCGCTTTGCGCACAACGATTAGCGTTAGACTTGCGTCATTGTAGTACTCAGCGTATTCTTATATACCTAGCATGTCCTAGTAGCTTATCTACTTGGGCTTGTGTGTTTACATATGAATAAACATTCAGTCTAGTTTTCGGGGAGTATAGTACCCGTGCTTTGAGCATTCAGTATGATTATCGGGGAGTACCTATATTACTATATTTATAGTATTTTGAGGATCATACCAGGGAGTATGACGTATTTTAAAAAACTATACATGTTTTTCCAGCGAGGGGATAGCATGTTATTGAAAACAAAGGTTTTATCAAATTTTACTTTTTGACCTACTCACCCTTTATGTTTTGCGCCCTTCCAGGACTTAATGGCGAGCTTGTTTACTAGTGAGACGAGAGCTTCCTTTGGTTGTGGTTGGTGGTTCTGACAGCTTCTCCAGACTATGTAGGATTCGTTCCTACCTTTAGTTAATTTTTGTTTATCCATCCTCACGAGGATGTGAATGTTTTATATTCTCTGCACTATTTACTATGCTCTGACTGTTATGCACATGTAATAATGAGTTTTACCTATCACCACACTTTTACTTACGCTTCCAACTCTAAATTTACTCACTTTTCTCAATCACATGCATAAATGGCTTTCATCACTTAACATGTGTCAGGATGTGTCAACAATTATTAATAATAAAGACAACAAATAAACAAACAAAAAAGGCCGTGGCATTTTCGTAAATAAGTTAAACTTTGGTGGCACTGATTGTTTATACAAAATTAAGTCAACACATGTACGATTGTTTATACACAATTAAGTCAACTATTTATACACAGTTGACCTAATCGTGCATAAACAGTCAGTATCACTAAAGTTTAACTTATTTAAAAAAATGTCACCGTCTCTGTTTTTTTTAACTTCAACTTAATTATGATACCGCCACTAAACTTCAACTTATTTACAAAAATGTCACCGCATCTTTTTTTTTGGTCATTACTATTAATAAATTATTATTAAATATTTATAATTAATCTTTTTTTAATCTCAAGAACTTTTCATTAAAGCTCTCAAAAATTTACTCTTAAAACCACATACGTTACTTCTTTGTATCTAGACATTGTACTTGGTTGCAAGGATGATGATGGATGCATGCAGTTTTGTCCTCAAAAGGACTAGGCCAGCTCAATGCACTAGTACCAGTAGTACTCCTCAAATCCTGTACGGCAGACGTAATTAAACCTTCTTATTTATTTAAAAAAAAAACTATTTTTTATATTAAATGACACAAAATCGTAATAATAAATTATGATGAAATTAATTAAACAAATATATAATTATCCCCAGACAAGGAAACTGGGTAGCTTACTTCTTCATCTGGGACAAACAGCCTCCGCTAAAAATGGTGGCTGTCCAAATCTCTTTCCAATTTTTCTTTTCATTTTTGTGCTGGTTAGGTATTTTTCAACTCAAAAGTCCAAATGCTTGCAATACATGCACACACAATTAACATCACCATCCCCATCACAAGCTGCATGTATTTGTCCTAAACAAAGCACAAATTAATAACCACCGTAGTTTTTCGTGTACGCGTAGAATATTACAGTTGTCAATTAATGTAAATTTCACTATAAGTTTAGATATACGGTTAATGATGTGAAAATTAACTTGACACACAAATTAAACCCTATTGTTGACAAATTGTAAGTAAAGATGTAAGTAGGGATCGTTCTAAGCCGGGGATTAACTAGGGATTAACTGTCTACAATAACTAGACTCAAAAGCAGAAAACTAGATAAACTAGACCTAATAAGTGATTTGAACGAAAATTAACTTTGACTTGACTCATGAAATACTAAAGAAAAACATATTTTAACTAATTTAGACTCAACTAACACTAACAAATTTCAGGGGGATTGGTTTTGACGAGTTGAAATTAAAGAAATAAATTAACAAAAACGAATGAAAGGGTGATTAACAAAGATAAAAAAGCTAGCTAGAAGGTCCTTCTCCACACATGACATATATATGCATACAAATCGATCTGGAGTTATTCTTTCAATAAACCATGAATTCTCATACAAGATTAATTAGGTACGCTTAAATTAACCTTGATTTTCCCTAACGTTATTGAATTGGATGATTGCATACGACAACCCCAGCATTCCCCACAAGTTCCCTATATGATTGCATAATAAAGATACAAGCAAGAATCACTAGTTCTATGAAAACCATAAGCATTGTGGCTTAACATTACTATGATTGCATGAAACTTATGCCAGAATTTACTTAACTCGATTGAGATCATCAACCTTTACTACTTGTGAATATAAGTTTCCTAACGATTAGGTGAAAGTCCTTATATTCTAGCTCCAAACCTAGCATGCAAACTAAGTAGGCCTCTTAATCAACACACGGATAAGTTTTCGTAAAACGGTTAAGCAAATTACTCACGATTTATGAAACAATAAGCTGAGATCTTAATCAATTCATATCACATATATGTTCATGGCTTTGAATTCGCCTCTAGCTAAAAAGAAATTAGTTACTCATAATTACAATTGAAACAAAAACAAAAACTAAACATAGATAGAATACACCTAAAACCACGAGGCACAATCGGGATTCGACACACTGCTCTTGTGTGCTCTCCAGTGTCTTCTTTTTTTTCTGATTAATTTTCATTCTTAAGTAATCTCAAGCACGGTTTTTCTAGAGAGTTTGAGCCTCAATATAACTCCTAAATCTATCTGAATTAAGTCAAGGACACTGAAACAGCTGGCATTATCTTCCTTGAAACCAAATCCAGTAGGACTCATTTTCCTGTTTCGACCTTCAGTCACCAAAACAGCTGTAAAATCTGCAATACGTATCCAAATGCTGTCTAGCAAATCCTATGAAACTAGACTTCCAGAGCTTTCCAACCATATATGGCACGACACTTAATTATTTCTAACGAAAACTGGGTGCTCTGTCAGAAGTTGACAGTTATGCGCGCGATGTCCAAATTCCACTCGGATTACCGCCTTTGCAATGTCACTTGTCTTCCAAACTTCTATTTCCACTCTTTTAGGACAGATTGAACTCCTCAAACTTTTCAGTTATCCAATGTCTTTATCTGAAAATAATTCGCCCTTAGCAGATGGAATTAGGTAGAAAGCGTATTGATAATGTAAGGATAAGATAAGATAAGATAAGATAAGGATAAGGATAATGTTCGGATAATGTTCTTCCATATCTTCTCTTTCTTAAACTTAATTCTTCATCTTCAAAACAGATTCCTAGCCTCATTAAGCTCCCAATTCGTCCATTCCCTAGGCTCAAGCATGTGATATCCAATTAAGCTCCATTTTGCTCTAAATGCACCAAAATGCACTTTCTTACTTCACTTGCCATTCCCAAACCTACAAACACACGAAAATAGCTTAAATCACTATAATAAACAATAACTAACTACGTAAATGCAAGAAAACAAGCTAACTAAGTCATAATTACGCTCTATCAAATTCCCCCACACTTATCTTTGCTAGTCCTCAGGCAAAACATAGAAACAAAACAAAATGAACAAAACACACCTAAACCTTCAACAATTGCCTCGGGGATTTCCAATGAAACATGACATGTTAAAAATCACTACTTACACCCAGTTTTAGCCATCCTTACCCTCGAGCATATACTTAATCATAATCATCACTTACTAGCTCGCATTTAATCAATTTAAAACATGGTTTTGAATGTAGTAACATGCTGTAAGAAT
Source organism: Gillenia trifoliata (assembly GCA_018257905.1). Lineage (NCBI taxonomy): Eukaryota > Viridiplantae > Streptophyta > Magnoliopsida > Rosales > Rosaceae > Gillenia > Gillenia trifoliata. The sequence goes on along the minus strand of CM031083.1, from coordinate 8,052,512 downwards.
CCCTCGATTCCTCAGCCCGGATATGCACTCAATTTTCACACGGATTTTCGACTGCACTCCCCATACTAAGTATATATGTGAGGTAGATTGATGTAATACATGTAGACTAACACTCACATATGTATAACAAGAAGGCACTTTCACGGGATTATTAATATATATATGAATATGATCTGAGACGGAATGCTACTCTTAGATGCGAGAACCGGGGATCCCAGCAATGCTGTACCAAATTCGAGACTCCAGCAGTTGAAATACATAACAATCAGAAAAAGATCGAGGTTGTTGGGCTAAAGGTAGGGCTAACAAAGAAAGGATATGGATAAACAAAATTCTTAAAGAGATAGTAGAGCAATATGATGATGTTAAGACCTTGAATCAACATATGACCGCAAAACCCAAGCGATGAAACGTAGGAGAATGATACTATATAGGGCCAAGTTTCACATTATGGACCCTTCTTCAACCCCTCCATACTTACAAAAACAAACTAAATCACCTCTTTTCTTTTCTTTTTCTTTCTCTTTTTTTTTTTTTTTTTCGATTCTTTTGTTTTTTGTTTTTTTTTTTCGAATGTACGGAACTAAATACAAGGAAAAATAAAACTAACAACCTCTCCCCACACTTGTTCTTTACTAACCATAGGTCAAAGAATTCCCAATAAGTTATGGTCCGCTATTCTTTAAGAAAGGGTATGGATTTTCCTATACTAGGCTAGGTAGGGATAATGTGGGTTAACAAAGAAAAGCTTGAGGCTTATAAGGCTCAAAGGGTTAAACCTACGGTATATATATAGAAGGAAAAAGGCCATTTGGCTATGCTTGGTTATCTAGACACCTTCATCTTGTTATATTGTTATGCGGCCAATTTTAACGCTTTGAACCGAAAATGGCATGAGTTACAGCATTTGGAACTAATAATGCGAGTCTAAGTAGCAACCAAGCAAAGAAATAATGAGATCATGCAACAATTTTTAGAAAACAAGAGTCACCAGTTAATAACTCTCCAAACAAGGATTAGGCTCGGAGTCTCGCGGGGTTGTAGCGTTAGTTGAGTTTCTTCCTTCAAGCATGTTACAAAAATTGATTTTTTTCCTTTTATGATTACATGTGAGTCGTAAATGCCAACTACAACTAAGCATAAACCAAAAGAGTATATCAAACTTCCATCCATGTTTGTAGCTTTCTTTAACAGTCATGCAATTAAAACCAAATCCTCATCATTGTGTTGGAAGGTACCACCAAGACACAAACGCACAAAAACGACTCACAAAAACAACTCTTTTGGTATTTTTAAACAACTTTTTCAGAAATTTTTCTTCTTTTCTGTTATATGACACAAAAAGCACTTCAAAACACACTCAAAACACTTAAAAACATTGAGTAACAACTTTTATAAGTGATAGGTGGTAAAAATCCGAAAATGGGGTATGAAAACATGAAAAACAATCTGATTACCCCACACTTAAATCAAACATTGTCCTCAATGTTTAAAACATAGACTCATAAAGCGATAAACAAAGACATGACTAACAAACATGACAAGAATGGCAAAGTAAAAATAATAAAAGAGTAGGGTTTAGACATAAATCCTGGTTTCCAGCGGGAGAGTCCTAGGTCTTCTTTATTGGCATGGGTTGCCTTGCCTCAAGAAGCGCTTGCTTTAACGTCTTCCGGCCCGGACGATACCTTTTAATTAAACTCATTAGAACATGACATGGAGGGGTATCTCGCCCGCGACATGCTCCTCGAAATTCAAGTATTGGATCTTTGAATGGAATGTGATATTTGAAATGATCGACCAATGATTTAAATTCTAGGATGGGTGCACGAATCATTAACAACATGTTAGTATAAAACAAAATTGAAATTCTGGGAGGTGGCTTACACGTATTGCTTCGACAAGAATTCAATGACAAACACCACTTCGAAGTTTTAGAATTGCATCCTCAAATGCATCTCTTTGATTAATTTAAGACTAGATATCAGCGGCACTTTTGGAAAGGCTTCCAAGATGTCTTTTCTCATTCTCTTCTTCCTTAGATTGCAAGAACCTACAAGGGATAGGGACATTTGAGTGACAAAATAAGGTTAGAAATAATTGAATTTGGAACCCGCTTTACACAGCTGATGGGCAGCTTGGATTACATAGATTGTTTATGACAGGGTGGTGAAATTGGAATGAGAACTGCGACAAGGGTGGTTCTTCCCTTGTTGTAGCCTTGTCACCCTCCCTCTTCTTCAAGCATCCAGTTGTTTTTCCATGGTTTGGCTTGATTCGGATGTCTTGGGTTAAATGCCAACCTCAGTACCCTTTCCCGAAAGTGATGGCTTGACAATTTCAAACTCTTCCTCACGAATTTTCAATTGTTGAGTTAGAGTTCCCCTTGTTCTTGAATTTGTCCTATGAATTCTACGATTTGTCCCACTTGCTTCTCCAAGTTGTCCACCCTCTTGTCTTGGTTGCCTCTCTTTGTTTTGAGTTTGGACTTCTGCGTCAAAGTAGTAAGTAATTGAAAAATCTTATCGTTATCACTTGAATTACAGATTGTTTTGGGCAAATTGTTGTGGGGAGAATTTGTGTGGTGGCTGCATAGACATTGTATAGTATTCCTCATGTGGTTGCCAATATCCTTCTTGTTGAATTTGTTGAGATTCCCACCACATAGATTTTGAATGATCATTCCAATCGGAATTATACATGTTGGAAAACAAATTCTTCCTTGATGGATTATGATCTTGATAACCCCGGTATTGACATTCTCCATCCTCTTTGTGGTCGTGATTTGCTTGGTATTCTTGCCTATAAGACGCACCAAATGTAGGGACATTTTGCCTTGTGGTCCTTTCGGCATCTTGCGACAAGCGAGAAGTAAGATTGGCCAATTGAGCTTGAATGTTAGCAATATCCATGTCTTGCTTCTCAAGTACCTAAAATCAAACAAAGAAAACTAAATCAAATATCAAAGTAAAAGACACAGACGAAACAAAGGGATTAGCAAATTTGCTAATCCCAAAACCTTGCTGGCAAAATTTGATGTGAAAATTAACTTGACACACAAATTAAACCATTTGTGTTGACAATTTAGTAAAGATGTAAGTAGGGATCGTTTCTATGGGGATTAACTAGGGATGCTAATCTACAATAACTAGACTCAAAAAGCAGAAAACTAGACTCTAAACTAGACCTAATAAGTGATTTGAACGAAAATTAGCTTTGACAGTAAATCTCACTTTTTCATTTTGAAGTATACTAGAAAAAAACATATTTTAACTAATTTGGGCCTGACTAACACCAACAAAATTTGGGATTGGTTTGACGAGTTTAAAAATTAAAGAAATAAATTAACAAAAACGAATGAAGGGTGATTAACAAAGATAAAAGCTAGCTAGAAAGGTCCTTCTCCACATGACATATATATGCATACAAATCGATCTCGATTATTCTTTCAATAAGCCATGAATTCTCGACACCACAGGATTAATTAGATGCGCTTAATTAACCTTGATTTTCCTAACGTTATTGAATTGGATGATTTAATGACAACCCAAAGCATTCCATTTCCCTATATGATTGCATAATAAAGATACAAGCAAGAATCACTAAGTTCTATGAAAACCATAAGCATTGGCCAGAAGCACTTGTTACTATGATTGCATGGAAACTTATGCCAGATTTACTTAACTCGATTGAGATCATCAACCTTTACTACTTGTGAATATAAGTTTCTAACGATTAGGTGAAAGTCCCTTATATTCTAGCTCCAAACCCCCTAGCATGAAACTAAGTAGGCCTCACCCAATCAACACACGAGGATAAGTTTTACGTAAACGAGTTAAGCAAATTGCAACTCACGATTTATGAAACAATAGCTTGGATGTAATCAATTCATATCACATATATATTTCATGGCTTTGAATTCGCCTCTAGCTAAAAAGAAATTAGTTACTCACTTAAATTACAATTGAAACAAAAAACAAAAACTAAACATAGATAGAATACACCTAAAACCACAAGAAGGCCTGTCCCGGGATTCGACTTTTAGCTCTTGTGTGCTCTCAGGTGTCTTCTTTTTTCTGATTAATTTTCATTCTTATTAATCTCAAGCACAGTTTCTAGAGTTTAGGCCTCAATATAACTCTAAATCTATCTGAATTCAGTCCAAGGACACTGGAAACAGGCGGCACATTATCTTCCTTGAAACCAAATCCGAGTAGGACTCATTTTCATTTTCGACCTTCAGTCACCAAAACAGCTGTAAAATCTGCAATACGTATCCAAATGCCAATCTATCCTCCTATGGAAACTAGACTTCCAGAGCTTTCCAACCATATATGGCACGACACTTAATTCTTTCTAACGAAAACTGGGTGCTCTGTCAGGGTTGACAGTTATGCGCAGCGATGTCCAAATTCCACTCCGGATTCTGCCTTTGCAATGTACTTGTCTTCAAACTTCTATTTCTAACACTCTTTTAGGACGGATTGGAACTCACCAGCGCTCCCAGTTATGGAGTAATAACATCTGAAAATAATTCGCCCTTAGCCAGATGGAATTAGGTAGAAACTGATGATGATAATGTAAGGATAAGATAAGATAAAGATAAGATAAGGACAAGGATAATGTTAGGATAGTATTCTTTGTATCTTCTCTTTCTTAAACTTAATTCTTCATCTTCAAACAGATTCTAGCCTCATTAGCTCCCAATTCGTCCAAATCCACAGGCTCAAGCATGTGATATCAATTAAGCTCCATTTGCTCTAAGCGCACCAAATGCACTTTCTTCCGGCTCACTTGCCATTTAAGCCTCTGGCTTGTAGCACGAAAATAGCTTAAATCAACATAATAAACAATAACTAACTACGTAAATGCAAGAAAACAAGCTAACTAAGTCGCATAATTACGCTCCTATCAGTTAATAACTATCAGTTGTATGTATACGTGGCGGGTGATTAACATTGGCGGAGCTCTCGATCGAAAAATTAAGAAGCATTATGATTAATGATATATTAATCCACAAGAAATACTTTGATGAATATATTTGGAAGCTTCGATCAGCAAAAGACATACAGAGGGAGTTCAAAACTTTTAAATATAATATAGAGCTTGAAGAAAGTATGTCCAAACCGAATAACATAATGTAATAAAATTTGATAGGGTTTGGTTTTCAATCTGAAAGGTAAAAGACAGAACAGAGTTTCAATATCCCACCTAATTTATAAAACAAAACAGTAATAATTTATAAATAAAAAAAAAGAATAATAATAATAATAAAACATACTTGGGTCACTCTCAAGTCTCAACAAAACTGCCCTTGAATCCTTGATTTCATTAACAAACAAACGAGGCGTCAGAGATTACGGCATCCTACCCGCCCAAAGGACGAACCAGCTGCCTAATTATTTATACACACCATGTCCATGTCGTCAACAAAAAGAGAATAAAGGGTTAAAGTTGTCTATGACATGAAGCATCTCTCTTAGTCCTATTTAACCTAATTATTAATCTAATGATCAAGAAAAAAGTAATTTGTGTTCATTTACGTTACAATATTATATACTTGTTTCGTTCTTGCAAGCCATGCTACGATGATGCCTGCTAGCTGCCACCAAAGATATTGTCACTTTGTTTTGGAGTAGAACTTCAACTTTCGTTTTGGAGTATAACCTCAATTTTCTTTATAGTATCACGATCAAATTATTCGCGTATAAAGTTCAAATACTACATGTGCTCCATGCAAACTCAATAAAATTGCTCATTTGTTAGACTCGTTCCTGCATTACTAATTAGTTTTGGGTTCAAACCGCAGTTTCATTCGGCACGTTGTGGACCCTTAAATTGTTTAAACATCGAAGGGTGGTGATTGCTGGAAATTGGAATGTGTGGGTTTTTCAAGTCTAAAATTAAACATCGCACTAATTAATCAATGAGATTAGAATAATTGAGATTATTGTAGGAGGTGGACCAACAAAACCCCATTTCGTGTCACTGCGTGATAGAGATGTGGCCACATGCTCAATGGTGGGAATTTGCCAAATTTTATTGCTTTTTCTCTATCTTGCCTCCAACCTAACAGCTCAACACTCGTCGGACCAAAAGAATACATTGTCACTAAAAAGGTATAAGTTTAACTAAGCATGGAAATTCAGATAATGCAATAATTAAGCACGCATATTAACGAAAAGATGAGAATCAAACATTATTAATCAGTATACTTAACATTACTTCTCGCATGCTATTAACGCAATCGTGCTAACGGCAGTTGTCCACACATACGTAAGAGGTAAGGAGTACACAACTCTCGTTTAGTAAAGTCATAGCTAATCTATGAATCAGAAGGAACTGGATTCCTAAACAGTTTGAGTTATAGCATTGATTACAATCTCAGGAACAACTCTATATTTAATTCTGAGTACAATAATTTTCTGGAATACTCAGAAACTGTTTTCCTAAGAGAAAAAGAACAGAAAAATTATTGTCCAAAGTGTACAAAACAAATTATGTAGTCGAATTCAATGGATTTGGTCCCATAATAATATAGCTCCATGCTCCACGTACGCATTCAATTTCAACTCGGTCAAGTAGTGCATATAAAGTTTGATTTATTGGCCTGAAATACAAGAAACAGAACAGTTAATAGAAAACACTAGCAAATGTGTATTCCGTGCGTTGTCGCGGGGTTTGAAACTTTGTTCAAGGTGTGGAAACATCTGTTAGTATTTCAAATTATATATATATATATATATATATTCAATTATGTGTTTGGTAGAGTGTAATTAAACTTGGATATATACCTCTTCCTTACAATTTATAAGAGAGATGTAGAGTACTTATCAACTAAATTATACCTGTTTGTAAGAAAGATGCCGCTACAAAAAGATAAAGTGGTTTCTAAATTACATTGTTGGTCCTTATAGTTTTAGTAGTTTTTCACTTCGATCATGTAACATGCAAGATGAGCAAGCCTCAATGTGAGACAATGGCAGATCCAAGATTTGTACCCTAAGAGCCATGATTTAATTTTTCTAATTTTTTTTTGTAAACAGATTTGAGGATTTTTTTGGTCAAAAGACGAACTCGTTTTATGTAAGTTTTTGAGTTTGAATTCTATTGGGTGGGACCGTAGATAGGAAGAAGATATTGTGCTATCAAGTTAATTCACACATGACAGCATCCCAGCCAATAAGCAAGTGAATGACACAATTGGAATTTTAGAAAATTGCAAAGGTAAGATAAGAGTTAGGGACACAATTGGAATTAGAGTAAAATTAGATGGCAAAAAAGTCAGAACACTATTCAATTTTGAGTTTTAGTATATATATAATATAATTTTATGTTTGCACGTGTCAGTTGAGGTGGAGTGGTAATAAAGTGAAACTTACCCTTATTCCAATATCGTTATAATTAGCTACATACTTGTAACGAATAGAGTTTGCTTTGTAGAAATTAGGACCAAACTCAACCTTCTCACGCAATTTCAACATCATTATACTTATGTATTGCAATATATATGTTTTAACTTTTTTTACACGACAATACATAATTGACATAAGATACATAGTGGCAAAGATGTGCCAGTATATGGTAATCTTTTGCCACAACAATGAAGGGCACATGTAGGTTTGTCTTGTGAGAGAGGGTCGTGCAACTGTGTCATTCTCGTTGGATGAAAATTTTTTCTCAGACCTTGATGAGCAATATTTGCTAATGAGTTCGAGTAGAAAAGAAAGCCTTTTTAAAATCATGAAGTGTTGTTGGAAATGCATAGTGGGTGGGTATATATGGATGGGTCCGCCAGGCAGAAGCTGGTCACGATCAGCAAGCAGGCTTGGCAAAATGGTTGCTTGCTTCAATCATTCCATTCCATCAAGAGTCTTTCTAGTGTGCTCCGGGGTAATATTTATCCCGGTTTTGGGGTCTTTCTAGGTTGCTTAATCCACACCATTGAATGATTTAGACCATCATCCAACCATTTATTTTTTCCGGAGTAAAATTTACTCCGGAGCATGCTAGAATTTTTGTTCCATCAAAGTCATAGAATTATATGCAATATGTTATCACAAACTCCATATATACCGATCGTAGATATTTGTAAAATGGTAAAAATCCAACGGCAGAGGATTCACCAAGTGTTTAAAATTCATTGATGGGGGCCCTAATAAGTTGTTTGTATCAGCAAAAGTGCAAAACAATGAGAGCAACTTTCCATCTCTCATTCACCCAAATAACTAATAAGTCATCTCATGATTGACCCACAATGGCAATCCGCTCCAGTAAAAATCCTCAAAATTTGAAGGCCCAAATGCAACTGCCTGTCGCAATACTGCAAATGGGACAAACTTATTTTGACTACTTTCAGCTTCAACATCATTTAGGGTTCCAATATTAATGTACAAACTTCCCCTCTAGATATTTATTACAATCATGAACTTTGTTTGTCTTTGTACTAACTTTATTTATTTATTTATTTATAAAGTAATTATTGCACATTTTTTTTCTCACGTACATTTTTGTTTATTTCTAATCTTTTTATTTATTACAAGCAATGTTATTACTGTAAGCTATATTAAGGGAATTGAGAATGTTTAAACTCGAAACGCATTTTGTTGAAAAATAATAATTTATTTATCAGGATAATTCACCATTTGCGTTTATTTCTGATCTTTGAATTAGATTTATAAAAAAATGGTAAAAAAACATAAATATTCAAAGGTGTGCCATTATCATTTCTCTTTAATGTGTACTCCTGTGAAGAAAAAATTATGAGACCTTTGTTTGTACTACTTTTGGGCCATTTTCTCCGGGTTGAAACATTTTTGGATCAAAGCCCATAAATTAGTTATGATGAGGGGCCTGGGTTGGAATAAATGGGCATCAGATCATTTAGGCTATTTTGGGTTTTGGAATTTGGAGTAGGATTTTTGGCTATTTTTATTATGATTTTTCACTAGTGCACATTAAAAATGTACATTTAAGTTACTATCACATCTCGGACCGACTCCGCCGTAGCACGATATTGTCCGCTTTGGGCCACACCCTCACGGTTTTGTTTCTAGGAACTCACGAGCAACTTTCCAGTGGGTCACCCATCATGGGATTGTTCTAGCCCAAACTCGCTTAACTTCGGAGTTCTAATGGAATCCGAAGCCAGTGAGCTCCCAAAAGGCCTCATGCTAAATAGAGGTGGGCATGTACATATAAGGCACATCACCCCCTCTGTTGGTCGGTGTGGGATGTCACAATCAACCTCACTTAAGGGGAACCTGGCGTCCTCGCCGGCACATCCGTATCGAACGGCAGAGTGGCTATGATACCATTCTGTCACATCCCGGACCGGATCCGCCATAGCACGATATTGTCCGCTTTGGGCCACGCCTTTACGGTTTTATTTATGGGAACTCACGAGCAACTTCCCAGTGGGTCACCCATCGTGGGATTGCTTTAATCCAAACTCGTTTAACTTTGGAGTTCCGATAGAATCCGAAGCTAGTGAGCTCCCAAAAGGCCTCGTACTAAATGGAGGTGGGCATGTACATATAAGGCACATCACCTCCTCTCCGTTGGTTGATGTGGGATGTCATAGTTATGCATTTAAACAAGAGCATTAGATTCGGTTAGTTAAATGATTTAACGGTTATTGTTCAGATGTGTAACTTAAATATGCACTTTTAATGTGCACTAGAGAAAGCATCATTTTTATTGTTCTTTATTTTTATGAATACTAAAAAAGTTTTTTCTTTTTCAAAATATTTTTTTAGAGTAATTTTCATTTTACTACCCTTAAGTTTCTTAAAAATCGCACTTTACTACCCAAAGTTTTTTTTGTGACATTATCGTACCCAAATTTTTGTTTTTCGACCACATTCTTATTTTCGTTAGTTTGACCGTTAGTTCTTCAATTAACTTATGACGTTGTAGAAAACGGACCCACAAATTATTTTACAAATAATGATAGTAAAATAGAAAAGAAAAAAATCTAAGCCTTTCTGTTTCCCCTCCCATCATTCTCTCTGCATTCTTATATGTAATAGAAAATATGCTCTTGCGACCAAATTAGACCTTGAATATTGGTCATGTAATTTTGGGCTTTTCACGTATAATATTGCACTTTAAAAAACACTTCAACCTCAGTATTTTAGAAGAAATAAAAAGCATTTATTGACTTCTCAATGAGAGAAGGATACCAAATAAATTACAACAATGAATCAGTTAGAACATGACAAATGATTAACTAGGGGGGGAGGGGTTTCTCCATTCGAAGTGTTTTTTTTATATTTTTAGCTACGCTTCTTGAAATTCGATTTTGATCCTATTTTGCTTCTTGAAACTCAAAAGACCCGATAAGACTTTGCCACATTTACGACTAGACAGGCCCCAGGACTCTTTTCAAAACCAAAGAACCATTAAAAAAAAGAAAGAAAAGGAAGTGCGATGCAGCAGCGAAGAGTAGGAAGTGAGATCATGTTCTGGATTGGGGTTTCGGGAAGGGATTGGGTGGAATCTGGTTGTGGTGGTGGTTCATGGCGGATGAGGATTTGAGATTTGGTTTATGGGATTCTTGGGAAGGGGGAGACGGGGAGAGACAGAGGATGAGGAAAAGATGAGGGCGTGGCCTTCATATTTACACGCCTCAAATCTGAAACAAGTTCAGTTGGCTTTTGCATGTGAGTTTTCCTCATCTCTCCATTGCAAAGCATCATGCCCCAAGTTTTATCACACAGAAGCTTTTGAGACCAATTTCAAGTTTTCATGTGTTAAAATTTATCCCTAACTTGAGTACCAATTAATTGATTGTGGGGTTACAGTTGAAATAAAATGAGGGAATCACACAGGAAGGATGGAGAAAATAGAACTTTGAGGGGAAAAAAGTGCTCATAGAGGAAGAAGAGAGAAGGAAATAGACAAAGATGGGAGGAAAAGAGTCGGTATGGTGCATTTGAATCAAAATTCTTTTTTATCACATATGCATTTTTTAATCCTTTGACGGGTTTTGGATGAAATTAACAGAAACAATTTCATAAGCCAATAAAATTATAAATTAATCCTCCTCCACCATATATGTGCCGCAAGCCCTAGGAGACATTTCTTGAGGCTTACCGTTACCGCACCTCTCTATAGCCAATGGGTTCTAGCTTAGTTTGCTTCTATTTTATTTATTTAATTAATTCGGTATTTTTTTTTAGGATGGGCCTTCTCATTTTATTTTAGTTCAAATAACTAATAATAAATAAAAGGCTCATTGTTTATTCCCATATTTTGCACTTTCTAAATAGCATGATCATCATCCTGAATTGGGGTCAATCATGGCATTGAAGGAAGAAATTGATTAGAGATTTACAAATTAAAGACTATAATTGCCATTGAGAAAACTAAATTTTGAAATTTGTAATTGAAATAAATCAAGGCTTCGGAGGAAACCAAGGGAAATTCATTGAGAATGGATGCTCTCAACTAGTATAAATAGGATTCTCTAGATCATTGTTAAGGGTCCCCAGACCAAACACAAAAACTCATCTTGTAAGTTTCTCAGCACCCCATGTGCTTTTATCTTATTTTTGTATTAAAAAATGTAGCCCTACATAGCATTTTATTTTATCGCAATAGGAGTATTGTAATGTAATTACTTATCAATTCGATTTGTTTGACAAGTTCGTTTGGGTTGATGTGATTCGCCTCCTTATATATTCCATCTCACCATATCAATCACCAAATTTGCTTCCACCCATCTATTCACTCATCATGTTCGCACAGACAACACTCATCTCAAAGCCTTATCAACCACTAAATCCATTTCACTTCACTTTCACAAAACACAACCCCTTTCACGCTTATTTAAAGTCCTTGCACCCAAGGCACGAAGAACCTATAACCGAGACAAATTCCTTCCTCGGTCCACAAACGCATAGAAATAAGTCAAAACAAAGCGCAACGAAATCAACTTCTCTTTACTCGTTTGGCCTTAGGCCTCGAGTTGACACGCTCGCAACATAAACTTGAAGGACCAAGAGATCCCGAAATCCTCGGCTTGTTGGTTGAGACTGATTTTGAGACCAACACCCATACCAATTAAGTAATTATAAAATATAATATTTGATATAAACAATTTATTTTAAATTTAATCTTCACCAATTTTATCCTTCGATATCATTTTATTGTGTGTGACCTTGTAGACTCTAACTAAAGCTGATAGTGGATACTTTAATTTATCAAATGAATATTATTTTACATAATTAGAAACCATTCTATATAATTTAACCTTATAGGAATATCCACAAACCGAATGGTAACATCTAGCAATGACTTTTGGCTACCCAGATTAGTCATAATATGTTTGAATTCATACAACACATATTTTAGACCTTAGTTATGGTTACAATGCAATTCGGTTATTCTGTCTACTATATTTCGATCATACATTTTAGAGCATGGAACTATTGTCAAACTCTACTTATAAATACGATCACCATTAAGTATCTTATGTATATTGCTTTGGCCAAAGACTTTTGAAGATAGATTGTCAATGGGCTCCATGAATACCTTCATGATTACCTAGAAGGTTACAAATTCCTTGTTGTGCATTCACGTATCTCCATGTTAATATACATGATCCCGATCCTCACACCATAAGGCTCCGCTATCGTTTGAGAACTTCGAGGTGAGGCCAAAGATCATAATGGGTCTCCAAGCAAGGATCACTCAATTTTATCAATTCTTCTCGGCATTCGATCATAACTTCGTAAGCTAACTACTTCTTAGATTGTTTACGTTAACTTTTCGAAAACTTGACATCCAAGTGATGCATTAATTAAATTTTAAAGCACTAATTATAAAGGATATGGGAAATCATTAGATTCAATTAATTATATATGTTGAAGAAATAAATGGATGCTAAGTTTTATAAAAGAAATTTATCTCTCCATATCCTATTATTTTTGTAGAATATTGAACGGATACGTTTTGTTCATGACTAATTTATTTTCTTTTTTCAACTAGAAAGATATAAATTTTGTTTTTCAACATACATTAAATCAAGTGAGTTATCCAATCTAATTCATTCATTGACACCAAACAAAGCCTAAATGACTATTTTCTTTTCCAATCTTTCATATTTTCATTTAAAAAAAAATGTTAACTAGACTCACTGAAAAGAGAATCCCTACATAAACTTAGGGGTGGGCAAACAGGCTATGAACACATTGGTCAGGGCGGGTCCAAAAATTTTGAAGGAAAAACAGGGCGGGGTAAGGCTGGATGGGTCCAAAAATATAAATAAATGGGCCTCCTGCCCGGCCATTTCAGAAGACTCAATTTAAGGTTGGAAGAGGTGTAGCAGGTCGCGGGTCTTGTAGCTGCTGAAGCTTGAAGATGGAGGTTGGCTGTCGAGGCGTTTGAATGTGGGTATTGTTAGAAATATTGTAGTTGGTAGACTCTCCTTCAATCACGAACCGGCTGATGCTTCTTTTGATCACGAACAAAAATTAGGTTGAGGCATGTAAGTCACTATCCTTAAGAGTAGATTTTGCCCCTCGGAGATAGTATCTCGGTGTAGCAAGTTATGGCGCCCTACCCTCCAAGATACAACAACCTATTGATCTTTGTAAGCGTACACTCGCAATACTCGCAATACTCAAGTCGGATGAACAACTTGAATCTTTCCCTTGAATAGAAAATGAAATATAAAAAAAATACTCAAATAGAATAAGCACTCGATTAGAGAACAAAGAGGATAAACTTTTTTTTCTTTCTTCTTGTTTTGTTTTTGTAAAAAGACTCAAGACTGCCAGTATATGTAGTAGAGGCTGAGCCCAAAAACTCGTTGTATAATCATGGCAATTGAAATAGATTGAATCAAAAGATTGTAATGTCTATGCATTTAAATACAATTGTTAATCAATACATTAAAAACTATTATTCATGTAATTGAAATAATTTTGTTTTCATCCAACTTGAAACCAATAGCTAGTAGAAACCAATTCTAATGCCATGTCCAAACAGTCCAATGAAATAAAATTGGAATCAAACAAAATACTTATAAAAAGATTTGATATCAAATGCATTGAAAGTGTACAATCTGATAAGTTATTTTTTAAGGTAGGTCAACAAAGGTTATAAATGTATTAATGCCAAAAAGAATCAAAATCAAATGTGAAATAAAACAAATATATAATAAAGGTTATTTAAGATAGGATTCTGTATTTGAAATACCACTTAAAATTCCAACAATCCCCCACATATTTTAAAATACAGAATGAAAAAGAATTCAAGGGAAAGTGAAAATCTAATGCATAAGAACTGGTGTCTTTTGGACTATGAATATGACATCCCACGTCGACCAACGGAGAGTGGGTGATGTGCCTTATATGTACATGCCCACCTCCATTTAGCACGAGGCCTTTTGGGAGCTCACTGGCTTTGGATTCCATCGGAACTCCAAAGTTAAGCGAGTTTGGGCTAGAGCAATCCCACGATGGGTGACCCACTGGGACTGGGAAGTTGTTCGTGAGTTCCCATAAACAAAACCGTGAGGGCGTGGCCTAAAGCGGACAATTTTGTGCTACGGCGGAGACGGTCCGGGATGTGACAATGAACCAGTCTTAGAATAAGATAATCGTGATTCACAGAAATTTGGTGAAATATAAAAATTTCTATGAACTAAAATTTCTTTATGTGAATCAGAGGACTAACTATCCACATTAAACCTTCGGATTCAAGTTTGTTCTAGCGGGTTGGCGCAAATAGGCTCTGTGCCCTACCTGGATATTCATGAGTGCTCTAGAGAATTTCCTAAACTCTCATAGGAAGCGGCCCCACTTCCACACTCATATAGGTGAATCCATCAAGTGTGTACTGCAATCAAACACACCACCCATATGGGCTATGGTATTCATTAAAAAATAATAATAATAATTTAACCTTAAACGTTGTAGTATTGCACTATCTACACCATAGGGAGGGATTCTCAATAATAAGTTTGATAGTGCACACCCGATCAACAAGTGACTTGTTTTTACCCATATGAACCTACTTCCTGGGATCGCCATTCACATAGGTTGGGTTACCATCACTCTTGACCGTTGTAATACGCATTAATCCCATCCCTCTCGATGTATCACTCACTAGCTTTCTGCTTAGTGGTTTTGTCAGAGGATCCGCCAAATTCATCTCTAACCGTACAAAATCAAGGGATATAACCCCAGTCTCAAACAATTGTCTCACATCATCATGTCTTAGGCGTATATGCCTATTCTTCCCATTATATGTTTTGTTTTTAGCTAGGGTTATTGCAACTTGGCTATCACAATGAATAGACACAGATGGAACTGGTTTTTTCCATAAAGGAATATTTGCCAAGAGGTTTCTTAGCCACTCAGCCTCTGAACTTGCCGTTTCCAAGGGTATAAACTTAGACTCCATAGTTGACCGAGCTGTGCATGTTTGTTTAGAAGATTTCCAAGATACTGCACCCCCACCAAGAGTGAATATATATTCGCTAGTGGATTTCACTTCGTCTGAATCAGAGATCCAATTAGCATCGCTATACCCTTCAAGCATCATTGGAAATCCACCATATTTCAATCCGTAATCCATAATGCCCTTCAAATATTTTAGTAATCGTGATACGGCAGTCCAGTGATCCTTGTTAGGGCTTTGAGTATACCTGCTCAACCTTCCAACTGCATAAGCAATATCGAGTCTTGTACAATTCATTATATACATTAAGCTACCAATAATTTTAGCATATTCAGATTGCGATACACTCTCACCTTTATTTTTCTTTAATTGAGTATTAGCATCATAAGGTGTAGAAAGAGACTTACAATCATAATATCCAAATTTCCTCAAAATCTTTTCAATGTAATGCTCTTGGGAAAGAAGGATACCATCTGAAGCTCTAGTAATTTTTATACCAAGAATCACATCATCTACACTCATATCTTTCATGTCAAAATTAGATGCTAATAACAATTTAGTCTCTGTAACAATATCAAGATTAGTTCTCATGATATAACCAATAAACATTGCGTCAAAAGTCTAACAATATCAAGATCACTTTTAATAACTAGGAACCTGTAGGCAGCACTGTCTTGAGCATAACCAATAAACATTGCGTCAAAAGTCTTGGGTCCTAATTTTCTCTTTTTCAGTTCCGGTAAGAGGACCTTGGCCAAACACCCCCACACTTTCAAGTAACTTAAATTTGGTGAATAACCTTTCCATAACTCATAAGGGGTTTTTCCAGTTTTCTTGTATGGTATTCTATTTTGTATGTGGCAAGCAGATAAGATAGCTTCCCCCCACAGGTTTAGAGGTGCCCCTGAACTTACTAACATTGCATTCATCATGTCTTTCAACGTTCTATTTTTCCTTTCAGCCACTCCATTAGATTCAAGTGAATAAGGTGGAGTTGTTTCATGTATTATTCCATGCTCGTCACAAAATGAACTAAAAGGATTACACTCATATTCTCCTCCTCTATCAGTTCACAACCTTTTTATCCTTTTGTTCAGTTGATTCTCTACTTCAGCTTTATACTTTATGAACATTTCCCTAGCCTCATCTTTGTTACGAAGTAAATAAACCTTTGTGTACCTTGAGTAGTCATCAATAAAAGTTATGTAATATCTTTTTCCTCCTCTAGTCATGGTTTGTTTTAAATCTCCAAGGTCACTGTGTATTAAACCAAGTAATTTGGACTCCCTTTGTGTAGACTTACAAGTCTTTTTAGTTGCCTTTGATTCTACACAAACATCACATTTTTTGTCTTTCATGCAAGCAGATAAGGTTAACATGCCAACATCTTTCATTTTCTTAATATAACTGAAATTGACGTGACCAAGTCTACCATGCCATAAATCAATAGAGTCAATCAAGTAAGCAGAAGAAGTAGATGCATTTCCATTAACAACTTCAGAAACATTCAGTACAAATAAACCCTGATTGTAATATCCTTTTCCAACAAACACTCCATTTTCAGTCAAAACTATCTTATCAGATTCAATAACTATTTTCACCCCCACCTTTCTAAGTAATGCAACAGAAATAAGATTGTAACGGATATCGGGCACATAAAGTACATCACTAAAGGACAAAGTTTTTCCAGAAGTAAGTTTAAGAAAAACCTTTCCTTTTCCAGCAACTAATGAGCTCCTTGAGTCACCCATAAAAACATGTTCTTCTCCATCCCATACAGATGTGAAGGAAGTGAAAGCACTCTGATTCCCACAAATGTGTCTAGTGGCCCCATAGTCTACCAACCAATCTTTCCCATTGGTCACCATGTTGATCTCGGAAACAACCGCTGCAACAATGTTTCCTGCTTCAACCACATTCGCTCGAGCATGGTTATCATTTCTCTTCCTATGCCTGCATTCATGTGCATGATGCCCAGGCATTCCACATACAATGCAGCTTCCATGTTTCTTGAAATGAGAGTTGTTGTTGGTTGACCTCAGTTTGTTCTCATATTTGGGTTGAAATCTGTTGCCACGATTGCGGTTAGGAAACTTAGACTTATTGAAAGGCTTAAAAAACTTACCTTCGACAATATTTGCTTTTGAAAAAATTTCTTTGGCTTTGTTGGCTTGGTCTTGCATAGGGTTCTTTTCTTCGATTCGAATGTGCACGATCAGATCTTCAAGACTCACTTGTTTCTTTCTATGCTTCATATTATTCTTGTAGTCTTTCCATGATTCAGAGAGCTTCTCAATGAGACTTCCACATAAGAACGTTTCGGGCAAATCTATATCCTCATTTTTCAAGTCATTGACGAACTTGTGGAACTCATGAATTTGTAGTGATACATCTTTGTCCTCCACCACTTGGAATTTCAGAAAATTTCCAATAGCATATTTTTGTGTGCCAGCATCTTCAACTACATACTTCTTATTCAAAATTTCCCAAATCTCACTTGCAGTCTTGTAAGAACAATAGCTATCAAAAAACTCATTGGAAAGTGTGCTCAGAATTGTGTGCCTGCATATTTTGTTACCTTTCTCCCATTCCTCTAAGTCTTTTTGATAGTTGTCGGTGCCTTCTTTTGGCTTGGGTTTGGTAAGGTAGCCAGCAAAGCTGATAATGTCAAGCGCGGAGAAGATTCTTTCTTGCCAGCGTTTGAAATGGGCTTCATTGAAAGCGTCGATCTTGGAAGCATCAAGAAGCTTGGTAACAGCAGCATTGGAAGCAGTAGCAGCAGCAACCAAAACGGTAGCGTCCATAATCTACTCTTAAGATTGTTAGAAATGTTGTAGTTGGTAGACGCTCATTCGATCACGAACTGGCTGATGCTTCTTTTGATCACGAACAAAAATTAGGTTGAGGCGTGTAAGTCACTGTCCTTAAGAGTAGATTTCGCCCCTCGGAGATAGTATCTCAGTGTAGCAAGTTATGACGCCCTACCCTCTAGGATACAACAACCTATTGACCTTTGTAAGCGTACACTCACAATACTCAAGTCAGATGAACAACTTGAATCTTTCCTTTGAATAGAAAATGAAATTAAAAAAATACTCAAATAGAATAGGCACTCGATTAGAGAACAAAGAGGATAAACTTTTTTTTTTTCTTCTTGTTTTGTTTTTGTAAAAAGACTCAAGACTGCCAGTATATGTAGTAGAAGCTGAGCCCAAAAACCCGTTGTATAATCATGGCAATTGAAATAGATTAAATCAAAAGATTGTAACGTCTATGCATTTAAATATAATTGTTAATCAATACATTAAAAACTATGATTCATGTAACTGAAAGAATTTTGTTTTCATCCAACTTGAAACCAATAGCTAGTAGAAACCAATTCTAATGCCATGTCCAAACAATCCAATGAAATAAAATTGGAATCAAACAAAATACTTATAAAAATATTTGATATCAAATGTATTGAAAGTGTACAATGACACATCCCGACCCGGATGTACACGTGGACACCCAAAAGTCGGATGTGCTGGCCGACACCACGTAGGGTGACGAAAGCCAATTTGAATAAATAAAGAATATTTGAAGAATTAATGAATAAATACAGATATCGCACGAATACAAAATACTGAGAATTTACAAATAAAGAGAATTCAGAACAACTTCATACCACCGGGTCTCGATGTCGATAGCTCCAAACCGCTAAACCTGGAGGGGCGCAAAACAAAAGGGTGAGTGGGCCATAGTTAATTATTTCTGTGAAAACCTTTCCTTTTTGAAAATACTAACCCCTCGCCGTAAAACAGGTATTAAGTTTTGTAAAACCTTCCTTGAAAACATAATATACTAATAGGTAGAAAATCAAGGTAAGTACGGAAATGTACTTACCGTCCGAAACGGGCAGAAAGCCACCTTTCGGCGTAGAATACTTTATAAAAAGGTTCATAAATAAAGCTATACGAAGAAACTGTAAATCAAATACAAGTATCCGTGGCATCTGTGAAAATCCGAGATAATAACACAATCCGACTACAAGATAAATGCTCGGTTAGGCAAGGCAGACACACGAGTTCATACAGATATATTCTGTCATGAACAGGCTGGGTGTATAATAAAGTTACGCTCATGTACTACGATCACGTGAAGCTGGCGCTAATCGCATCACAACGAGTTCGGGCGCCCATGCGACCTCGAACAGGCTGGCACCTTACTATGGATCCATAGTGAGCGTATCGGTGCGGGTGTGAACAATCACGTGAAGGCTGGTCCTGGCCCGGGACAGTACAATAACACCGTGTAAGCCTCCCAAGTTGAGCGTACAAAACATGCCACGGAGTATTCTTAGATAAAACCGTATGAGGTAATCTCCCTTTTTGGGATAACCTTTAAAACTACCACTAAATAAAGTATTCTCGGGTCCCGTACCCGAAATACCAAGTAATTAACCACAATACGTAAAATACCAAGAATACACCATA
Organism: Gillenia trifoliata; assembly: GCA_018257905.1. Classification (NCBI taxonomy): domain Eukaryota; kingdom Viridiplantae; phylum Streptophyta; class Magnoliopsida; order Rosales; family Rosaceae; genus Gillenia; species Gillenia trifoliata. Next base: position 8,032,626 of record CM031083.1, on the reverse strand, counting down.
CGGGTACCAAGGTATAGAAATACCAACTTAATGGTAGATTAGGTGAACCCAAAATATGATAGGAAATCATCGTTTCCAAAGTTCACCCAAATACGGCCCAAGGCCCGTCAAACAAATACAAGATCCAAACGCATAAATAGGGAATTAAAATAATTAATTCCCTAAACCCTCGAAAGTAGGGTTGGTACGATAATTGTAATACGCATATAAGATAATACATAAATCACCAATTTAATGGCATAAATCTAAATGGAAATATGGGTCGAGGCCCACTAATTTCCATGGCCTAATACATTACTGAGTCGGTCTACAAACATCAAGTCTATCCGATAAACCAAGTAAATACTACGAAGTACAAGGTTTACCGAAAATACGGGATAAGTACCAAACTAAAGTCATAAAAGTGTAGACATAAATTAAGTTTGCCAACAAGTGTAATAATAGTCAATTTTAGGCATAGGCAAAACCATTTTAACAACTAAAACATATAAAATATTTAAATTAAGTGAGGAAGGGGCCCACTCACGAATACCGAAGCCGAAGAGCCTAAATGCACGTCCTCCGAACGCCACGGGTCGCCAAAACCTATTTTAGAAACCCACAAATTAGTAAAGTATGCGAAATTACAAGAAAAACGGCGTTCGGATACCCGAAAACGGAGTTTCGGGGTCGGAAACCCCAAAACCGCCGCCGTGGGCCGCCGTGCGCCGTCGCACGCGCCGCCACACGCTGCCATTTGGCCTCACGCGCCGCCACGCGCGGCTGTGAGGTCACACGCGCCCTCACGCGCCGCCACGCGCCGGTGGAAGTCCACCACGCGCGGCCACGCGCCCCACGCGCCGGCCACGCGCCGGTCACGCGCGGTAACTGACGCCGTCACTGTTCCGTTAAAGTTAACGGAATATTCTAACGGCGTTAGAATATTCTGTTAACGCCGTTAAGGTTAACGGACGGAATATTCCTTGGAATATTCCCGGTCCGACCGGGTTGAACCGGTTTGCTGACATCAGCAGAACCGGTCTGACCGGTTCGCTGACGTCAGCGCCGGTCACCTTCAACCTCAGTCCGGTCGCCGGCGCCGCCGCCGGCCGCCGCCGGTCGCCGATCACCGTCGCCGGAAAACTGGAAAAATTGCAGGTTCTCGAATCTTCATTATTTTTCATGCAAATTACATGGAATTGAAGCTGGAGGTTCAGGGAATTCGAATTTACCTGAGATTGGCCCAAACTTGGTCGGAGTTGGCCGAAATTTGAAGAAACAACCTCGGCTGGAATTTGGCCGATTCCCAGAATCGTTGATTCTCGATCGACTCCTTGCATGCAGGCCCAGATTAGGGTTTCTGGGACCTCAGGGAAGAGATTGAAGTTGCTTTTGAGGTGGATCGAGGGCTGAACGGCCGTGATTGGCCGAGAAGTGTCTCGCCGGAATTTCTGCAAATTCTGGGTTTCTGGTTTCCTCGAGATTTCGAGGTTCTTCGAGGTTCTGGGTTAAAATCTAGTGATTGGTGATGATTTGTGATTGAACTGGAGTCAAATCGAGCTCGAAAGTGGTCACGAGTTCAATGGCAGTAAGTCGAGGGTGGCTTGATCAAATTTCTGGGTTTTCAGAGGTGTCCAGTGGCTCAATCCAGGGAGGTTTGGGTGATTCGATTTGCTGGGAAGAAGGTGGCAAGCCACCATGCAACTCAGTGGGTGCATTTAGCAATTTGTTTGCTGGGAGAGAGTGAGGTTGAGTGTGAGGGAGAGGAAGACAGAGTACAGAGATTGAGTGAGAGTTCGAGAGAGTGACAGAGAGAAGAGTAGAGATTGAGGTAGTGGGCTGGGCCCACAGAAATTATTGGGCCTAAGGCCCAAATTCAGATCACAGAACCGATTAACGGAGCGTTAAAAGATTAACGTCCGTAAAACGTTCATTCGAACTCCGAATGACGTCCCGTTCGCGTCTACGCGTTCGTATCGACGAGTACGTCGATAAAATACAAGTGGAAGCGTCGTACGAGTTACGACGCAAAAGTCAACCGAAAGGTCAACCAAGGGCAAAATCGTCATTTTGCACCTCCGGGAATAAAATAATATTATTCTCCGGTACGGGCTGTAACAGTCTACCCCCCTTATAAAAATTTCGTCCCCGAAATTTCCATAAGAGGTACAACGAGGTAGAAGCGAGTAAAAATTGTCCACCGAAATACGTCTCCCAGAGGCTCCCTCAAAAGAAACGCAAGTGGAGAAATAATAAGTGTCTCAGCCGAGAGTCGGCTAAGAACACTCCATCATCACAACAACTCATTGTGACAACAGTGCACCGAAAATCGATCGAAAGAGGAATAATACCTCTAGCAGGTCGAGAAATCAGTCGTCCGAGGGACGTCTGATAGAAGGTACCAGTTACTACGTTTGCACGATCGGATGAAATTTCGTTGAATCTGACGGTGAGGGGTTAATTGGCCGATTTCAAATAGTTCAGGGGGTCAATTTACCAAAAACATAGTTCAGGGGGTCAAACGGCAGTTTACCCTTATGTATTTGAAATACCACTTAAAATTCCAACAATTGGGTATGACGGTGACTGAAGCCGTTTTTACAGGTTTGAATATCTGTGATTTTTGAAGCTTGCAGGGGTTGAAGATGGAGGGCGGTTGCGGAGACATTTGAAGGTTGATGTTTGAAGCTGTTTTCATGGTGCATATATGAAATTGCAGAGGGATGAGAGGCTGCTGCGTGACTGTGAGTGGATGAAGCTACTGAAGGTTTGTGAGGGTGCCAGTTGCAGTTGTTGTTGCGCGAAGGAGGAGTTGAAGATGTTGATGGTGGCGCAAATATGGGGCGCAAGTTGCCATTTGCAGCAAGCCAAAACTTGTGAGTTTGCAGAGGTTCGACGGGGAAGGAAGGACATATCGTGGGTAGCGAAAACGGGTCTGGGACGCGGGTTGCAGATGGTAGCGAGTTTGAACCTTCAAGTTGTGGAGGCTGTGAGCTCTTGCTGCAAATTTTTTTAAACAGATTGGACCTGTGGACCCGTAGGATTCGGTCCGTTTCAAACAGTCCGAATTAGATCCAATTTCATATTTCTGATTTCAACAACCCGCCCTACCCTGCCCCGTCTCATTTCAAATTCAAACAAATCTAGTCCGATTCCTCTTATGTTGAGCCCAATTCGGCCTGTGCCCACCCCAAACTTACTGTAGCCTCGTGTTTATCGTATAAAGTATGCCAAATATGCATATAACCTACCTGGCCAGCGTCAGCACTATCCCAATAGTAGCAAACGTCCGTTTCTGTAACGCATACGTCACCCCACGAGTGTTGTGCTACATGGAAATGAAGACGTTTTGGCAGGTTGCCCTTAACCAATAGGAGCAACGTCCGTTACAATATCCACAAAAGGGCCGTTGGCATGGGCCATGTGGCTGCTATGCCGGCCAAGGTTTTCCATTTCAAGGTTAGGACAATTAGAATTAGAGTATAGTTGAAGGTATTGAAATGAGATTTCTCCATATTTGAAACCCCATTAAGATTATCATACCACAAACTAAAGTACTACCCATTTTCACTTGCTTTAAAATGTTTTTACTTTTCATTTTTTATTTTGTGCTCAAAACTAAGAGTTATGTTATTATGAAAATGAATAATTAACAAGTCTGTTTGGTGACTATGATGAGATTGGATTGAATAATTCACTAAATTTAATGTATGTTGAAATAATAAATGAATGTCAACTTAAAATCTTATCCAAGCTGAAGGTAGAAGTTGATTTAGTCATGAAGAAAATTTATCCTTTGATATTTTTTTTTACTTCAACATATTATGAATTTAGTGAGTTATCCAATTCAATCTCTTTTCATCTCTCTTCCTCTTTCATGTCTCACTTTTTCTCCTTATTTTTTTCTTCCTCATTATCTCAAGGTTGACCCTCATGTAATCCTGGCGAGGTTGGCAACCACTAGAGGGGTGGGTGGTAGCAGGAAAAAGAGTCACCGATGAGAGGACGTGGGTGGTCCTCTTGTGGGTGTTGGACATGCTAGTGGTGGGCGGGATGAATTTTTTTCCGTTTTATTTTTAATTTAAAAAGGGTAAAAAAAAGAAATTTGAATAAAAAATTAGAGCAACGATTGTTGTTTATAATATTTGAATTCAATATTTAGGTAAAAAAGAAAAATGAAGACTGAGTATCACTAGACTAAATAGTATAAGGAGGTTGTATTCAATTAGGATTCTGAGGAATTTTGGTTCTTTTTACAAATCCTGGGGTATTCAATCAAAGATTATAATAGAGTTTATCAAAATTCATAGAAATTCGGGTATATTCAATTAGGATTTTAAACGAGTTTATAACATTCCACGTGTATTCAATTAAGAATTGATTTTTACTAATTTAAAAAAGTTGAGGAATTCGAGGAAATTGGAGAGATTTTGTAGTGTGTTTTAAGCATTCACAAATCTCACATCTCCTTACGAGAGTTTGAGGAAATTCACTCAAAATTTTACATGAAATCTCTAAAAATCAATCTCTATCAAAATCCATGAATTTATAAATCCACTAAAATCTCTCAAAATTCCAATTGAATACACTCCCCTAAAATTCATCAAGATAACTGAAAAATTAGAATATTCTCAAAATATGCTCTTTCGTAAAGAGAATATCTAAGAATATGCTGTTTACAAACTCTATAGTCTACCGTAAATAAAGTTTTTTACCTCATAAATACTTAGATCTACTTTTTTCTTTATCTTATCAAAAATTCTAAAGTCATCGAATCTGCACACTAAATGATTTGTCAACATTTATTAAAACCTTATTTGATAAGTGGACCCAAATTTAAATCAATCAAACACTGCCACGTCATTTCGCGATGTAATATGTATGACACCACCACAAGCACACACACCCATCCACCAATAAAATTTCTATAACTGCAATTCATGAGTTAAAATTTAACCATGGTTAGGGTGGGAAAAATTGTTGGGTTAGGGTTGAGACTTGGGAATAAATACTTAGGAGAGGAAGGCCCATGCCCTTGTTCTATTTTATATTTTTTTGGTCATTTGGGATACCATTGTAGGTTGTGAGAAGTTTTGTTTTTGAGAAAAGGGGCCAGTTTTTTGGGGATTTTTTAGATTTGGGCTACAAGGAGGGGCAGGAAAAAGAAAAAAACTGGTGAAGGAGGTCCGTCCATGGTGTCTCTCTGCGATTCAAATCCCTCAGCCAGCGTAGCTCATATAATAAGGTGATTAAACTTATCTCTAAATCTAGGGTTTTACTAAAATTTAATGAATTTCATGCACTGAATCACCGATTCTAGGGTTTGATTTCCGACTTGTAATGATGAAATTCGAGGTCTTTCGTTAAAAATTCGATTTTTCGGAGCTGAATTAGAACTGATTGATAGATCCATGGATGTGATTTCTGATTTCAATTCTCTGATTTGGGTTGTGCTTTTTAGTCTAATTGATTTTGCATCTGTGTAATTATGTGCTGCATGTTTGTTTGAGCTAATTACTAGTTCAGTGGTCAATTTTCGAACTCAGAGCTAAAATTAAACTCATAAATCTTCGATATATGCGTATGAATTCATATTTTGGTTGTGTTGTGGTTGCGTGGTGGGAACGATGTTCTCGAAAAACCGTTGCTTTTTTTTATATCTATCTCGATATGCATTTGTTGTTGGATTCTTGTGTTTTCATGCAATTTTCACTACAATTTTCTAACTGAATTTTTATCTAATTAGACAATAAGGTTGCTGAATTGCTAGAGTAATTTGGGAGCATTGTAAAAACAGTAAGCAAACATTAGAGAGGAAGATAGTGTAGGAATATGGAGTGCAACAAAGACGAGGCAGCTAGGGCAAAAGAGATTGCGGAAAGAAAGTTCACAGCAAAGGATCTTATGGGAGCAAAGAAATTTGCGTTGAAGGCTCAAAATTTGTTTCCGGGGCTAGAGGGGATTCCACAAATGTTGGCCACCCTTGATGTGCATATCGCTGCGGAGAATAAAATAAATGGAGAGGCTGATTGGTACGGGATACTTGGTGCGGATCCGAAAGCAGATGATGAGGCGGTGAGGAAACAGTATAGGAAACTAGCTCTTATGCTTCACCCTGATAAAAACAAGTCTGTAGGGGCTGATGGAGCATTTAAGCTACTATCAGAAGCATGGAGTTTGTTGTCTGACAAATCTAAGAGAGTAGCCTATGACCAGAAGAGGAGAGTACACCAAAGGGTAGCGACTGCGAGTGGGAGTTCACAGGCTCCTCCAGGGGCCAATGGTTTCTACAATTTCACAAAAGGTGCAACATCAGGCGCACAGACTCAGAAGGTTAATACACAGACTCAGAAAAGTACCACGCAGACTCAGAAGGGTACCTCACAGAATCAGAAGGGTACCTCACGGGCCGGGCGCTCTTCAGCTCCTGCTTCATCTCAAAAACCAAGACCCAATACCTTTTGGACAGTGTGTCATAAATGCAAGATGCAGTATGAGTATCTCAGGATTTATCTTAATCATAATCTTCTTTGCCCGAATTGCCATGAACCATTTCTAGCTGTAGAAATAGCTCCACCACCTACAAATGGTGCCAAGTCAGCTCCACCAAAGCATGAAACAGCTGATAGAATGGGTGCGGGATCTGCAGGTTTCAATGGTAATCAATCGTACAACCAAAACAACTTCCAATGGGGTCCATTTTCTAAAGCATCGGGTGCTTCTACGGCTGCCCAAGCCGCAAGCGTAGTTAGCCAGGCATATGAGAAAGCCAAGAAAGAGCGCGAGCAGGCTCAAGCAGCATTAAAAAGAGAGGAGTTGCGGAGGAAGCATCAAGCCTCCAAGAAGGCAAGTGGTGCTTCATCTACAGGGTACGCTAATGCTGCGAAGAGAAGAAGAGGAATGGAAGATGTCGGTGTCAGCAGCTACGGAAGGGATGTCACAAATCAAATGGGTGTGGGGGCTGGAGGAGCTGGAACAACTAATTTTTCTGGATCAAACGGAAATGCCAGGCCTAGTATCACAAGGGATATCTCCCAGATTGATATTCAAAGTTTACTAAGGGAGAAGGCTAGAAAAGAAATTCGGAAGAAACTACATGAATCCACTGTATCCAAGACTGCAGCCAAAGAGACGGGGAATGGAAATGAGAGAGAAAAATCTTTGGGAACCATTGATGTGCATAGCGATCAAAAGCAGTCTGGTGAGCCAGTGGACACAAAGAATGGCTCTTCTGACATGAAAGGTTCTGGCATTTCTGGTGTCCGTTCAGATGCAGACACATTGTCCATAAATGTTCCTGATTCTGATTTTCATGATTTTGACAAGGATCGAACAGAGAAGTGTTTTGAAGATAATCAGGTCTGGGCTGCATATGATAATGATGATGGGATGCCAAGGTTTTATGCTTTAGTTCAAAAGGTGATTTCTGTGGATCCTTTCACAGTGCGGATCAGCTGGTTAAACTCGAAAACAAATAGTGAACTGGGTCCTCTTAACTGGGTATCCTCTGGCTTCTCAAAGACGTGTGGGGAGTTCCGAGTAGGGAAATATGAAGTGAGTAATTCACTTAATTCTTTCTCTCACAGAGTTCGGTCAACCAAAGGTCCACGGGGGGCTATCTGCATATATCCCAGGAAGGGGGATGTTTGGGCGCTATACCGAAACTGGTCCCCGGACTGGAATGAACTGACAGCTGACAATGTCATTCACAAGTATGACATGGTCGAAGTTGTTGAAGACTTTAGTGAGGACCAAGGTCTACTAGTGACTCCCTTGGTGAAAGTGGCTGGCTTCAAGACAGTATTTCACCGGCACTTGGATCCCAGAGAGGCCAGGAGGATCCCTAAAGACGAGCTGTTTCGGTTCTCTCATCAAATCCCTTCATGCTTGATCACGGGTCAGGAAGCTGCAAATGCTCCAAAGGGTTGCCGGGAGCTGGATCCAGCAGCTACCCCGTTGGAGCTTCTTAAAGTAATAAATGACCTTAGAGAGGAAGATATGATGGAGATTGACGAAAAGTGCCAGCAAGTCGATGTAGCAGATGATGTTGAGAATGGTACTGGCATAGAGATAGCAGCGAATTCTAGTCCTGTCACGGAAGAAGCAAAAGGGAGCTAATTTATGATATATGCAGATTTGCTGACATATTTTGGGGCTATGCAGCATGAGTTGGAGAACTGAATATTTGTTTAAAGTTTCTAATGATACTCCTTACCTTACATCATCTGCAGCACAGAGGTAGTTTGATAGGTGAACATCACATGTGCCCGGGGAGTTGAAGCAGCTGAAACCCTGAAGGCCCCTTCACTGCAGCTCAATCCGAGATTTTGTTCGAGGCATTAGAAGGTGAAACCGTAAGAGCCCGGAAATTTACATACCCTCTTCCAACAGCCATTTTTTTGTTTCTTGTGAAGGATATATCTCTAATCCATGACCTGCCCAATTGCATGTTCTTACCATATATTTTGTGTAAAACTGTAGTGTTGCTGTTAGTCCTCTGATCGGTTATCAAATAGTAGTGCAATGCAAGCTGATACCCCATTTCATTTCAGTTCAGTTCATGCTTTTCTGATTTATTTTCTTTGTTTCTGTAAAATCTCTTCCTGTTATGAAGGCTCTCTCTCTGCCTATGAAACTGGGTCGGATGAAATTTCTACAGGTGAAGAAGGTTAATTGTGCATTCTTCTCCGACCGATATTGAATTTTATATGACATTCATTGTTGAATTTGACGATTCATTGTGTTTTAAGTGTCTCGGTTATTGAAGCAAAATATATATGTCGATTGCCAAAATCTTGTCTAAGTCGAAGGTAGAAGATACTTATTAGTCCTGAAGAAAACTTATCCCTTTTCCATTGGTAGGATTGGAAGACATGTTTCCGGGTTTAGAGTGAGTTATCTCTTCTACTTTCAACTTGGACAAAGTTTAAAGTTGACATCCGTTTCTTGCTTACACTGAATCAGGTGAGTTATCCGATCCCAATCCTAATCCCCAAAGGAGCCTTGATATAAATTAGAAGACACCTAAGAACTTGCATTGAGGCTTAACTCAGAGAAAGTTGATACACATTTGGGGAGTTTTTCTTGGTTGGGTAAACCAGGTGAATATCTGTTGGTTGGGTTATTTATATGTTCATGTACGTTGGTGAATATTTTCATATCAAATTTGATGTTTTATATATTTTTTGCTTCTGCACTGGGCCTACCCTTGTATTATTTAGGCTATGCCACCCCAAGAGAAACCTCAACCTTACACAACACAATATATGGTTACAAATTTGAGTTTTGAGGTTTCTATGGAATTTTGTTTCACTAGCATTTCGGTACAGTGATATTTCTTGTCACTTGTAAGCAGGAGTTTTTAAGTTTGTCTCACATAAATAGTGAGTTTGATTCCTACTTGTAGCTAGCCCATATAGTGCATGAAATAGTCGAATTTCTTATATCATGAATTTTGCAAAATCAAAATTGTAAAAAGAGAAAAGTACCAAAAAAGATTAATCCAAACAGAAGTACAATGCTCGCATTGCAACGTTATTACGAACTTTGTAACAAATTCAATAATTAATAATTTTGACATCATAATTGAAAATAACCGAGTAAACAGTCCTTATTTCTACTCCAACTTTCAATTGATCTATCGTTCTTCCCAAATTCACCAAGAATTCCAACTTAAAATGTAAACAGAGTACTTAATTACACTCGGTAAGTATTCTACAAATAAAAATTCGCTTGTCTTCGACGACTAATTTTTAAATTAACCTTTTCTTCCTCCTTTTGCATGAGTGATGTTAATAGTGTTATAAAATCATATCAAAGAAGTGTTAGAAAGCAATGTTGTCTAATCCTCTCAACAATGTTTTTGGTTAAAATCCTCTAATTTTTTTAATAATGCTAGATAATAACAAAGTTCTTATTCTGCATCAATTACTATTCCATATTATATATATATAATATTAAAAAAATTAAAACAACTAGAGCAAATTAGACGTACCTCAATCTTCAAAAATCCCTAGAAAAGCCCTTTGCCATTATGAATGCAATCGACATGTGTAGTGAGATGTGTCTATTTATCTATGTATGGACTAAAATTGCGAGCGGGTTTGAAAAAGGAATATTAGAGTGCCTAGAATTCGGTCGAGAGGGTGACAACTTCAATTTGTTTGCCGTTGATTTCCCCACTTACAATTCCGTCGGGAATATTAGGAAAAATGTTTCCGCCTTATACGTCGAGGAGAAAAAGTGGTGATTATGGCTTTGTGGTGAAGACGGTAATGGAAGGAGGTCGGGTGGAAACCTCGAGACTTAGAGAAAAAAATTTGGGGAGGGCTTTAGGTTTAGAAATGTTTTAATGGAACGTTATGCGCACTCCCAGTTTGTCATTCTGCACTTTTTTAGCGGTTATCATAAAATATTAAAATAATGAAGTGCAAAATGACAAATCATGATCCCCCAATTCCAGGTGGCCCATTGTAAGGTGGTCGCTGGGAGTATGGTCTAATAATATCTTCATTTGTAAGTAAGAGGTCTGAGATTCGACTCCTATGAATTGTGAGTTTGATATCTAAGTATAGTTGACCCATTGTGTGACTTAGCCTAAATCCTCCCCCCCTCCCAATTATAGGTGGCCCATTGACAAGTTGAACCATGGTTAAAGTGAGAAAGATAAATGTCGGGCTAGGAAAGGCTCGAATGTCCTTGCGCTTATACGGATACTTGTCTAAATTCTGAACATATCCAAAATTTCGGCGAAATTCCTTTAATATCTCCCTTTTTGGTAAGTTATTTCAATACATTTAACCTACCGATGTTTTTGTTGATATTTCCTTATTTTCATTCCTACCTGGATTAGACTGTCAAAATCACTATTTAATAGATTGGTTGAAAGGACTTTTTTTTTAGAAAGAGTCAAGTTTAGAGGATTTTTTTTTTAAGATTTGGGTTAGGAAAGGGCGTCGTTAAAGCTAGTGACGAAGGTCTGTCCAAGAAGGATCTTTGTGATTCAAATTCCTCAGCAAACACAACTCGTACAATAAGGTAATTAAACTTATCTATGAATGAGTTTGTCTTAAATTTCGTGTTTTCATATACTAATCACTCATTTTAGCAATTCACTTCTAAATTTCTAGAATTAGTGTTAGGGATTAAGCTCTTTCAGTTAAATTCGTTATTAGAAGTTGAATTATAATTGGTTTCCTAGATCCACATTTGCTATGTGAGATCTATGTCAAAGTTGTGAGCATGGTCTAGAAGTTGAAGAGTGTCACATCCCGGACCGGCTTCGCCGTAGCGGGTCACCCATCATGAGATTGCTTTAACCCAAACTCGCTTAACTTCGGAGTTCCGGTGGAATCCGAAGTCAATGAGCTCCCAAAAGGCCTCGTGCTAAATGGAGGTGGGTATGTACATATAAGGCACATCACCGCCTCTCTGTTGGTCGATGTGGGATGTCACAAAGAGTACTGTTATTGTGTACAACATTTTAATGAAATTTTTTAATACATTTTACTCGAAAATTTTATTTAAATGTTCTAAATATCGTTTTTTATCAACATCTCTGCTGGTTTATCTTTATTTTCATAACCTTGATATTTTCATCAACATCGGTGTTCAATAGATTTGTGACAACTTTTTATTTTCTTCCGGAAAATGGCTCAATAGACTTTTAGGTTTGGGCTAAAAATGAAGGGTCAAACTTCAATGGTACGTACCATTGAATGATACGTAGTGTTGAATGATTTAAGATTTGTTTGGGGCCCACTGCAAATTAATTTGGACCATTCGATAGTCGTATAATTTAATACGTACCACCCAAGATTTTTCCAAAGATGAAGGCCACTAAAAAATGGTGATGAAATAGGGTGAGCACAGTGCAGTTTGGTGGTTTAGACTTCAAACCTCATACCAAATCAATAGCATTATAGTATAGAACCTAGATTGGTTTAGTTAATACCTTAGACTAGTAGACTAACCGAATCAAATCGATCAATACATTAGTAATAATCAGATTGGTTTGGTTGGATTTCCTTCATAAACAATTAGTAAATATTGTCCATATATTCTCTAACATATTTCAAACAGAATTTCATATCCCACTTTTCTTAGTTTAAGAACCAAACCCCCCATGATTTTAATTTGGTTTGGTTAGTTTGAATTGTTTGATTGATTTTTTGCTCACCTCTAATGTATGTGATTTTTGCTTAAATTTCTAAGTATTAATATCAAATAAAGGATCAATGAGTTTCATTTCCAAAAGATGAAAAAACAATATCAAATGAAGGATTTAAGCTATTTTGTTTTGAGAAAATTACCCTCTCAGTGGTCATTTTTGAGGCTTACAGAAACTTTGATAAACTATATATATAGTTACATGGAAATTTTCTAACTGATATATATCGCCATATGTTTTATCTTTGTGTAGGAAAACATGGAGGGCAACAAGGATTCGGCAACTTCATCTAGTCAGCCAACTTCCAAATTTTTTTGGACGTTGTGCGAGAGGTGCAAGATGCAGTTCGAATACCAAAGATTTTATCTTGGCTGTAGACTTAAATGCCCGAACTGCGGCAACACAATTATTGCGGTAGAAATTGCTCCGCCACCACAGAATGCACCCTCCAGATTATGCATGGGCAACGGTGGTACGAGCAGCTCCGGAAGAAATGTGGGGGAATCATCTACTGCAGCTGGGAGTGCGAATAAAAAATCTTTGGGAAAGAGACGTGCTGGCGAGCATTCACTCTTGCGCTCAAGGTCATATGGTAAATATGATAGGGAAAGTTTCCTCCACGCTTCTTGTTCCACCTCGGCAGCAGAACCCCTCAAGCCAAACATGGTCTACATTGTGTGTTCCGGATCCCGATTCCCGTTTTGACAGGGAACGAACCGAAGAGTCTTTCAGAGAAGAGCAGGTCTGGGCGGTTTATGATGACAAAGATAGGATGCCTCGGTATTATGCCAAAATCCTCAGTGTGGTTTCTTCCAAACCACCCACATTGCAGATGAGTTGGCTCACTGCGACATCTAACGTCGAATGGGGGCCTGTAAACTGGGTTTCTTCTGGTTTCACAAAAACATGTGGTGAATTCAGAGTTGACAGACATGAAGCCAGTGTCTTGCTCAATTCTTTTTCGTGGACAAAAGGACCACCCGGGACACGCGGTGTAATTTGCATATACCCGCAAAAGGGCGATGTTTGGGCCCTCTATAAAACTGGTCGCCTGATTGGAACCGGTTGCCAGATGAGGAAGTGATCCGCAAGTATGTCCTGGTGGAAGTTGACTAATTTAACCAAGAGCTCGGCGTAAGGGTGATTCCCCCAACGAAAGTAGCTGGTTTTAGAACCGTGTTTCGTCAGGATCGCACGAATGGCTTGTGGGGCTTTGCAGAGAACAGATGTTTCGGTTCTCCCACCGGGTTCCAGCGTACTTGCTTAGAGGTGAAGAAGCTCCAAATGAGCAAAAGGTTCACTGGGCCCTGGATCCCGCAGCTATTCCTCCAGAACTTGTTCAAGTAGTAATATTGATATCAATGGATGAAGAAACTATGGAGAACTTGGTAGGGTTTTGGTTTGAAGGGGATGCAATTTTTTGACTTAATGGATTGGTTGAATATGTTTGACTGCAATAGTAACTATGTTGGTGTCAGGAAAGAAACTAATAAGTTGGGAATTCTGTGTTTGACAAAAATACTATATAAAGGATATGGAGATGTACGAGCACTAGCCCGTACAGAGCTCTTAGGAAGAACTTGTTCTTCGTTTTATACACCACCCACATATAATTTCTTAATACATGAACCACACACACCTATACGTGTATCACATTAAATTCTAAATTAAAACCAATTAATATCCCGCTTAATTTAGAAAATGTGCACATACATTTTCTTAAAAGTTGGTGCTACATACATCAAATTTGTGCATTAAATGAGGTGACACATTTTGCACCATTTAAATTTTTACTACAATTATTAATAAAATTCCAATTTAAATTAAAGTACAAATTTGATTGGTGTCACATCATTTAGTGCACAAAATTTGATTAATATAACTATCACATCCCGGACCGACTCCGCCGTAGCACGATATTGTCCGCTTTGGACGCTCACGGCTTTGTTTTGGGAACTCACGAGCAACTTCCCAAAGGTCACCCATCTTGGGATTGCTCTAGCTCAACCGCTTAACTCGGAGTTCCCATAATCCTAAGCGCTCGAGCCTCAAAAGGCCTGCGAAGCACTGAGGTGGGCATGTACAGCAAGGCACATCACTCTCTCCGTTGGTCAATGTGGGATATCACAACTACCCCACTTAAGGGGAACTCCTGCCCCCGTCGCACATCCGTACCGACCTATAGAGGGTTTCCGATACACTCCTGTCACATCCCGACCGACCTCGCCGCAGCACGATATTGTCCGCTTTGGGCCACGCCCTCACGGTTTTTGTTTTTGGGAACTCACGATAAATCCTCTGCTGGGTCACCCATCTGGGATTGCTCTAGCCTACAAACTGCTAATCCGAGTTCCGATGAACTGCCATGAGCTTCCCAAAAGGCTCCCTCGTGCATTGGAGGTGGGCATGTACATATAAGGCACATCACCCCCTCTCCGTTAGTCGATGTGGGATATCACAATAACGATATTAAATTTTAATCTTTTTTAATACAACAATATTCTAGTCTAGGGGAAAGGGGAAATTCTACCCTCACAAGGCATGTTAGTACTTAGTACATGTATTTTGAACTTTAACAATTTAGTATTCCAAAAATTCTTTAGTGCTCCGGAGTACTGGCTACTCTAGGTGTTTTAACCGTTAGATCTTGAATTTTGTATTTTTAAACAAAGATCTAATGGTTAAAACATCTAGAATACTGGGTACTCCGGAGCGCACAATAAAGTCCCTTTAGTACTCAAAGACTACGAAATTGTGACAATATGACTCAACCGTTAGGTTGGATAGTCAGAAAATAGTTTAAGTGATAGTGCGTCATGTGTAGAGCCCACATTTTTGTTAAATAAAATAAAATAATAAAAAAGTTCAAAAGCTTTTTTTTTATACGACAATATATTTACACTAAGTGGTTTAATGAATAAATTGGTATTGAACTTGCTATTACGATCTATTACTATTTATAAATAAAGTTGAACACCAATAGACCGTAATAGCAATAAACAATTTTTAATTCTAACCCAAAAATAAATAATAAAACCCTTCAGACAATTTAGAGTTCGCTGCCATTCAACAACACCCAATCTTTCTCCCAATGTTGCAGACTTTAATCAAATCAAATCCTTCACACTCACCATTCAACAACCCAATCTTCATTTCTTTACAATGAGAAACACAAACACAGTAGAAAGAGAGACTGAAAAGAAAAAGAACATATAGTTTTTGTTGCCATTGAACAACCCAAACCTTCACCTTTTGAACTAGGTGGGCATAACAGTGTTCGAAAAGCAATGCATGCCTAATATGCTCAACAATAATTTTTGTAGTGCTAGAGAATTACAAATTTCTTATTCTTATATCAATTACTCTTCTAAGGATATAAACAAAATTAGAAACCACAAGAGCAAATTCAACATAGCTTCTATCTTTAGAAATCCATAGATGAGTTCTACACGTGATAATGAACATCATTGATCTATGTAGCGAGATGTGTCTATTTATCTGTCTCTTGAAGCAGTGGTAAAAGGTTTTCGTCTTCTAGTCGGAGGAGAATAAGTGGTGATTATAGTTTTGTGGTGAAGAAGGCAATTAAAAGAGAGCAAGCTGAGACTCTTTTTTAGTAACATTTTAATGCAGTTTTAATTTGAAAAATGTTATTCGCACTCCTAATTTGTCATTCTATGTAGACTTGATTTTTGAGATAGTCTACTGTTTTTTTTTTCTTGTATTGAAATCCTTGACATAATTTGTGACGAAAAAAAAAATGCGCAGGCCCATCGCGGATCGCGTGACACTGACATTGCCAACCAGTCCATGTCCATCCATGCATTGTCTATTAATTTGTTAGGATATGACTTAGGACTTACATAGGACAAAAGAAAAGCATGAGTTGTTGACCCGCTCATTAATAAAATGTAGAATTTGAGTGCTTAAATCTAATTTTCTTCAATTTATATTAGAGAATAATAAATTTTAGATTATTAAGAGCTTGAGTTAACGTTTTAGTTTTGATCACCATGTTTTGCTTCGGTTTAATTCAGAACAAATATTAAGTAATATTCACGAGTTTAAACAAGTTTTTTGTTTTAATATAAAGTCAAGAATAATTCAAAAATGTACTTATATTGCTACCAAAACAAAACACAGTGACACAAATTGAATGTACTCTTTTTGGCTTTGGTTTAGGTTAGAAAATATCACTTTAGATTAGATCACAAGTTTTAATTTAGATTTAGGCCCTGTTTGGTATTATTTTTTTCCACTAAAAACTGCTTCACTTTAAAGTTAAGCAGATAAAAAGTGTTTGATAAAAATGAAATATACTGCTTATTTTAAATGTTATGGCATTAAAATATCAACTTTTAAAAGCAGTATGGAGGTTGCTTTTATAAGCTGGTTTTTTTCAAAGCACAGTAACCCCAAACTGGCCCTTACTCTTTCATCCATATATTTTGCAAGATTATTTTAAAGTTGTTTGATAACTATAATATTTTGAGAAATTTGAAAAAGAAAATGTCAAAAAATAGGAACAAGAATAAGAGTAAATGAATAATGGCGAAAGAAATATAAATACAATATGTATGAAATGACACAAAATGAAATTTTTATCCACATAATTTCTTTTTCAAAGATTTTTTTCTTTATTTATTTTGCCAAAATAAACATATTGTTGTGACCTATTTTATTGAAGGGTGCGGCAAAGAGAAAAAAAGAGAATGGCTTAAGGAATTGTAATACATATCTTTCATGTTTAGTGCCTTTTTTTATAGTGAAACAAGTACAATCATAATAGGAATGTAACTTTAGGAGGTTCAGAATATCTCAATCCATATCTAACTAGAATTTACACAATCACATTTATCACATGTTAATATTATTCAACAGATATGCCATTTTAATAAAAACCGTGACGCCACATGGATCCGTGTTTGCATATACCGCGTACGTAATGGATCCATCCGGATACGGGACCCGGTCCCTCTACGCGCTACTTTCTCTCTCTTCACAAGTCCACCTGTTCCGCGTAGACTCAAACTCTAACGCACACGGTCTCACGCACGCACTTACCCCCAATCACCACCCGCCGCGTGTCCCGAATTACGTGGTTCGGCCAATCGCAGCGAAGGCGGTGACTCCGCAACGCCGGGGTCGGGGACCGTATCATCCGTTTGCTAAATATAAAACCGTCTGAAAACACGACTGTTTTTGCGAAAGAGAAAATAAGGGCGAGAGTCAGAACTCGCCTCAGAGAGAGATAATTCGACAAGGAAGGGGAGGAGTAATCACCTGCGACGCACTTCAGCTACCGGATCTACACCCGCAACCATGGTAAACATTCTCGCTGATCCGATCTGTAATTTTAGATGAAATCATATGGGTTTTCCGAAGATTTGTTCTTTGATCCAGATCTGTAAAATTGAATCGAATTGTGTTTGTAGCTGCATGTGAAATTGGGATTATGATGATGTGACATATACATGTGTATATGTGTGTATGTATGTATATATTTATGTATTTGAATTGGGATTTTGCAGACGACTTCAAAGCGTTTGGCTGACAGGAAGGTGGAGAGGTTCGAGAAGAACATAATGAAGAGAGGGGCGGTGCCTGAGACAACCGCCAAGAAGGGCAAGGATTATCCAGTGGGCCCTATTCTCCTTGGCTTCTTCATCTTTGTTGTCATCGGATCATGTATGTTTATTTCACTCAATTTTGCTAATTACAAATCTGATATGATTATGTCATAATCTTGAATTAATTGAAATCACTCTAATTATCCTTGTAGTTGGCCATTTGTGATTCTTATTTTGGTTGATCTGCATTGTATTGTGTCTGCATGCCACTGGAATCTGTGAAACTTTAATTGGGATTGAGAAATTGATAGAAAGATTGGTACTTTTACTTTATGCACCCGTTCCGCAATGCTCATCTGGGTTGAAGCCGAAAAGGGTTTTCAAATTTGTTTCATTGCCTTGATTTGAAGAAGATCAAAACTGAAACCTAAAGCACCTATTTGGCAATGCTCATGTGGGTTGTTTGAACTGAAACCTAGAGCGGTGTTTGAACTTGTTGCATTGCCTTGATCGAAAAGATCGAGCGGGTTTCTGTAGTTGCAGTTCATTTTGCGTCCCTTGCATAATTGAATTGCATTGCATGAATGGTTTTTGGTGGTATTGTGATCCTGACATGTTTTTGATCGTGTGTGGAACAGCTCTCTTTCAGATAATCAGGACTGCTACGAGCGGAGGCATGGCCTAATCGAGTTGACCCTGCGCTGCTGCTGCTGATGCTTTCTAAGTTATGAGAGATGGCGTCAACCTGTCGTGCTGTTTAGTGTTTTGTTAGCGATTAGGAAACTGATGATATACAAATGTGATGTAGTAAGAACTAAAACAGCGGTGTTTCTTCTATCTTGTGAAGTGAAAGAAGTTTAAATAAAGGGCCCCTTCCTCTGCTTCACATAAATTCTACATTTTCTTTCTTCTCGCCCTGTACATTGTTTCATCTTCAATGGCTGGATTAACTCGTCCCCGACAATCGTATCTCTTGTGTCTCAGACATAATCGTGTCTCCGACAATCATATCTCGTGGTTGAGTTTGCGTGACATGAGATATTGTGCAATAATTCAGGGTTGTGTACAACTTTGGAATTATTCGCAGTAACAGCGATTCATTCCTGCAGTAAAATGTAAAATTTAGGGCTCATCGATAACCTTTAGACGAGATTGTATTTGTAAAATTTAGGGCTCATCGATAACCTTTAGACGAGATTGTATTTGTAAAATTTGGGCTCGTTTGATAACCATTAGACGAGTTTGTATTGTATTTGCCCAATTCTACTTTCAACCGAGACGAATCAAGCACCAATTTGAAGACATTTCAGAAGACATTTGTGTGAATTGTTGAATGTAGATAATAGATATAGGGTTTAAGAAGTATATAATGGTAGACAGACGGTTTATTTCAGTAACAAACAGAGATACGAGATTACATTCATCCAGGTGACTGAAAAATAGGCATTCTAATCTGTCCTCCGGATTCAAAGCAATATGTCAAGTTTGTACACAAAAAAGTAAAACTCCGGCCGTCGTACACCCATGGATTTGTCCACTTCATAAAACAAATAACGAAAATTGTCTAGAAACAAGCTGGCCGGGAAAGCTTGCAACCGACCACGATGAAACCGATGGTTAGGGAAAACTCCCATTCTGGGCATGCTGAAGCCCGCCAG
The DNA here is from genome assembly GCA_018257905.1 of Gillenia trifoliata. Lineage (NCBI taxonomy): Eukaryota > Viridiplantae > Streptophyta > Magnoliopsida > Rosales > Rosaceae > Gillenia > Gillenia trifoliata. The sequence goes on along the minus strand of CM031083.1, from coordinate 8,013,250 downwards.
AAACAGAGAAACCTGATTCAAGCAACAGCAGTCAGGCTTGGATAAAATGCAGTGCCACATGCAATCCATTGCCGCTTCCTCCCATGTGGCACCACGCAACCAGGGACCTTCAGCCATTCCCTGCTCGACACATTGTACGTAACCAATCTGTTCATTTGTCTCGACCTCAAGGACAGCATGAGCAGGCCTTTGTTACCCAGGCAAGTCATCCTCACGTGCTTTCCGTAAAACTCCAAGCACCATATATTTGGCATTCTGTCAACCTCCTTCCAAAGAAGTGTCATTTTCTGAAGCTCCCAAATGCACACGCATGTGGCAGCATTCTTTGATAACAATCCCACGAGCATGATCCGGCCTCCACATTCAGCAAGTGTGTGGTCAGTCAGATGCAGCGGGGTGGGAATTATAAACTGCTTCCAAATCCCAGTGGCCATATCATATGACACAATCCCTTCAGGGTCTGAACGCATGAAGTAGAGTGTGCCATCGATTGAAACAGCCTGCGACCGGAAATTCAGTGATAGTGGCAGCTTAACACCTGATGGCATGATTCCTGGACGGGTCCAGGAATTCGTCACTGAATCATAAACTTCATACTCGCCATCACAAACCACCCATAGGATCTTGTAGCCGCCACTGGTTGAACTCCTATTCAGAGTCATCCCCACAGCAATGCGAGACCAGACCTTAACTGACCTGGCTGGCAACTCTTTAAAAGATTGATTCAGAGGGTTGCAAACATAGAAGTTCCTATTACCGATATCAAGAAAACACACCAGTCCCCCTGCTGAAGCCACCGGTAAAACAATTAACTTTGTTGGCAGAGAAGAAATGGTGGGATGGTGCCACTTCTTCAAGGAAGGGTCATACATGGCTCCAGAATTTACGTTTTCATGAGTGATGGTGTAAAACCATGGAGTAGCTTGTGGGACCTCCGCACAATGTTGAGAGAAACTTTCAGAATCCAGCAAGGAATTCCATTTCCTGCAAACAGTACGAAATCGGAAAAATGTAGCAACGGGAAGCCTAGCAATGACAGCTTCATAAAGGTCTTCCGGGAAATCTTTCCAAATATGCTGTTCCATAGGCTCAGTGGTATTGGTGGTTCCAGATGATTTACCCCGGGTTCGCTCCTTACGAGATCTCTTGGTAGGAGGAGGCTTGCACGGTTCCAACATCTTAAAACTTCCAGATTTTCCAGCTGCCATCATAAAACTGTAGTAATCATCTGCAGAACCTTCATCAACGTTAATTGGGCACCACCTGTGTAAATAGATTAAATGATGAACTTAATTATATGCTTCTAATTGAGGAACTTTACTGCAGTTAGAAATTAAACAGGAAAAAAAATTGAAATGTACACAAGTAAAGGTCAGCAAAGTACATGAACATAAAGACATGACAAACAATAACAAGTTCTGAACTATTGAGTACAAAGATGTAAAACAAAACCCAATCTGGGGTTCTTGTCAAAAAAATGAAGTAGGCAAAACTATTGAGGACAAAGCCTTATCTACAATTTTATTAGGTTTTTTTCTTAAAGAACTGATTCAAGCCAACTCCGTGCAGTGGCTACAAGCTTTACTGAAACTATATTAGATCCCTTGGAAAGAACTTCACTTAGCCTTAAATACTAGTTTAAGTAATTTGCAATAACTTATCAAAAGAAGCAAAGCTAATACTATAGCATGGAATTGACAAGAAATGAAAGATATTGAATATTAAGGGCCTAACTTAAAGAGAAAGGAAGGGTCATAGATGTAGTCGTACCGTACGCAAGACCTATGACACTCAAATTTTGAAGGTTCCACCCCAAAAAAACTAAAATCAAACACCAAGCACAAGTTCAATTTCAACAGACATGAGGTGACCAAACTCGGAGAACAAGTGAACAAATTAAGATAACATTTCGTACTTTTGAATTATTTTAAGAAACAATGCTTCTCTTGTACCATAAGCTAAGCCTTATACACTTTGAGATTGCATTTTTCATGAAAATTAAGCAATATATCGCTAAATTATGCAACTTTAAGCAACAAATCGTTGAAGGCTGGAATCCAAGTTGGACAGTTTACCAGTCAAGAAGTGAAGACAACCAAGCAGCACATGTAACGCTAACCAACAATCTACACCGAATAGAAAGAGATAAAGAAGCTCATTTCATGCGGAATTTACAGGTGAGCCATGGTTCTACATCTCTAGAAATAGAAGGTGTAGGAAGCTTGTTGAACACTAAAAATGAAGAGGTCTACGAGTCACTTTATTATATTTTAGCATACAGTACAAGGAACAATTAGGTGAAGTTCATGTGTCATATTTAACCAGAAGCTAATTTTTTTAATTCATGTAATGAACGTCACCTACCAATTAACCCAGCTTGGTCTAACCAATTCAAGGAAGACGGTTTCGTTGGTGGTCTATGTTTCTAAAAACCCCTCTTCCAACTTTTCCTTCATATGTTTATCAGACAATTCAAGTTACAGGACCTAACTGTTCTTTTGCTCCTACCCTTTTCTGGTTTGCTATGGTGCACGCAATCAAATGGTACTAAAACAGAAATGGGCAACCGTGAATAGGTTCAGAGTTGGCCATGAACCTCCCCAAGAACACCGTGAACCCGGAAACCCAACCCCGGTTGGACAGTCATGAACACAATCCAGAGAGGGAAGAAAGAAACAAAAATATCAAATACTTGCACCATTAATACTGTCTATCACTAAATAGTTTGGTAGAGCCCATCAATTTTGTGCCAAAGAAATAGGAATAAGCTAAACATAAAAGGAAGAGATGTGCAAGAACAATCGAACATAGAGTAAAAGGCAGAGATTAAAATTCCTCAATTATTTAAGACCCAACTCCACAATGGCAAAACCATTTCCGAAAAGCAATCAGACCCAATTTCTCAATCGTAAATGGCAACACAGCAAGAAAGCAAAGCAACCAAATTCAGCAAGAAAATCAAAGAAAGCCATGTAATTTACACTTGAGAGGAAGAAAAAGAAAACAAACAAAGCAAGCAAGCACGTCGAACAAAAATCAGAATACCACCAAGAAACCATGGAACGAAAGAAAGAGAAGAAATTGAAGAGATGGGTCGGAAAGAAATGGAATTTGAGAAGGTGGGAGAGATCCAGAAGAGAGAGAGAGAAACCTGAGGAGGTGGTGGTGGTGGTGGTGGTGGTGGTCCTGCGGTGGTTGCTGAGAGTGATGATGGCGGAGCAGAGGAGGAAGCTGAAGCTGAAGTTGAAGATGGTGATGGTAATGAGGAGGCGGGTGAGAGCCGACGAGCTCCTGAAGCTGACCGATAAGCTGCCTCAGCATGGCCAGCCCTTCCATGCCCCTCACAGGCGCTCTCTCTCTCTCTCTCTCTACTCTCTCTTTCCTCTCACGATTGACGACTTAAACTCCCAAACAAAACACACAAAAACCAGACCTTTTATTCTTCTTCTTATTTTTGTTTATTTATTTGTGGAGAATTAATTAAATAAGAGGAGAGCACCAGAAAAACCAGAGCTGCCCCTTTCCCTTCTCTTCTTCCTCCATCCCCAACCCCAACTCCAACTTCCACTCTGTCCCTTTCCTTTCTCTCTTCTCTCTCTCTCTCTCTCTCTCTCTCTCTGACCCACTCTTCCTTTACCACGTCAGCGCGCCTATACCATTTACCTTGTACTGTTACTGCTCCTTATAAATCCCCTTCATGGATTTTACAGGAATATCAATGTTTTTCTCCATTTCCAACTATATCCTTTGCCCAGTGTTTTATTTTCTTTGGTGTGACAGTCGCTGTTTCACTTGTTATAATATCGGCAGACAATCTAATTGATATGATAGAGAATTGTGAAAATACAGAGACATTATATAACACTAGTGAATTGGTATGTAGGCAGTCAAGCTACAATAACTTCTTTGCTATGACGGTGGTGATTTATGTTTGTGGATTGTGTTGGATGTTCAAAATAAAAACTAAAGATTTACAATTAAGAAATTGTTTGGTTATCATTTCGTTTTCGTTTTATTTTTTAATTTTTTACTTAAATTGAAAAGGACAATACTTGGGTACTCACTAGGGAGTACCCTATATACTCACTTTTTGATTTGGCCCAATTAAAAGATGACATGTGTTCTTTATGTTTAAAAGCCCAAGAAAAATTAAATAGCATATATTTTATTTTTTAAAACAATAAAATATGTGTTAAAATGTTATTGGGCCAAATCATTAAAGTGAGTATATGAGGTACTCACTAGTGAGTACCTAAGTATTATCCAATTGAAAATATATTTGGTAACTGTTTTTTTGAAGAAGAGCACGATATTTCATTCATTGAAAAAATGGCATTATAAATACATATCATGAATAACTCAGCTCCAAAAGGATCTTTGCAAACTAGATCTAAAAATATTACAATAAAGCATCACCAATTGCAAAGCAATGAGTAAACTTCGAGCACTCATCCGAGCTTATCAGGAACTGGAAGATTATACAGATCAATAAAACCGTTAAACCGCATGTTACACGTAGATACTGGAACAGAGAGTACAATGCTCATGTGTCTAATTGCATCACCTAATAATTGCCACGATCCTACAACACCAAGTGAAGTAGATCCAACAAATCAAACAGCTTCACCCTTCACACATTAAACATAAACAAAATAAAAAGATAAAACCATATCGCCGCACTAGCTAAACCCATAGTGTGGCCAAATCTGATCCCGACACAATCTGACATCTTCCATAACTTCAAGCTTCAATCCCATATCAAAGATGATATCTAGATCCAAAACTTTGTGTTTACTATGTGCAGTCAAAAGATGACGACTACAATGTTTCACGACGACAATTTGACATCAAGCAAAATAAACGAAAAGAAAGAGAGAGAAGAGACCAAGAATGATTATCAAGAAAATTATCGCCGACCTCAAAATCAAAGGCTGGGGCCGACGGCAAAAAAATGTTTTCTTTGATTTTGCTCTAGACGGCAAGGGTTTGAGATTTTTGCAAATGACCATATTTGGTAACTGATTTAAAATGTGAGGATGATCTTTAGATTTTTTTTTTTAAATTTATTTATGATTTATTTGTTTTTTTTTTCTACTCTAGGACGCCCGAACTCAATGTTGGGATCACTTGACATTAATTCAAAATATCTCATGATCTAGACATTAAATAGTAACATGTTGTTTATTTATAAAGGGTGGTGATACTTACCCATTCCTCTTAATTTTTAGTTGTTAGATCGAATAAATTAAAAATGACTAAATGACCGAATTAAGAGAGGGTGTATGAAAGTAAAAAGGAATGTGTATATATCACCACCCTTTATAAATGTAAAAGAAACGAAAATAGTTACCAAACAAGTTTTATTTAGTTTGAATTTTTTTGTTAGATTATTATTTTGAACTTTTTTGTTGAAGCAATGGGTATAAGAGTAAATTCACAAGTCTAATTCTGAGAGGATTTTGAAATCCCCGCGTGTGAACGCAAGGTTATAACTTGATGATGGTCAAGGAGAGGAGACCACGGAAGAACTTTTGATTTCTAAATACCAATTAATAGCTTTGGCTTTTAGAAAATCAACGGCTGTGGTTAGATCTGGGAAGGGAATGGCCTTCCTTTCTTGCCCTTCGTTCCACGCAGACGGCATGATTGTCCTCCTCCCAACACTTTTCCAATTTTACGATGAATGAAAAATACTTCTACTTGATGCCTTTTTTTCAGTCTTTCTTCTACTCATTTGCCATAATTGCCCCAAGTACCCCTCAAGTACTTTTTTTTTTCTTTTTTTTTTTTTTACTGAAAAAAGAAACTAAATATGTTTTATGCTATATCAATCCATCTCTAACACTAAAAAAAATAATTGATGCTTTTAGTATTATTGCTAAATACTACTGAGTTTTTGTAAGAATTTGTAATTCGAGTAATTTGATTACAGCTTTGAATGAAAAGATGACAATGATTTCATTTGAAATGCAAAAGTATTTAAAAATGGAAAAATACATTTCCTTCATGTGTAAACAAAAACCAAAAATGGCATTGATGATATCTACCACTAAAAACATGGAGGGGAAAAAAATAGGTTAAAGAAACAATCGCATACATTCCCCCCACAACATTTGATGAAATGAGTGATGGCAGCAAACCTTGTGTGAAGTAATCATACCATTCATTTCTTAAGCAAATGGGCAAAATACTCATTCAATCACACATCATGAAGTGACTAATAAGTGAGTGCAGGGGCGAATTTGATGAAGGCCATTCCCTCCACCCCCTATTTTTCTTGGGTAAATATACACTTAATTTTAAGTAATTTATCAAAATTATTTTCGAAATATCTCTTTTCCAATCATTTTTCGTGAAACAGACCAATTCAACAAAAGCTAAACAACTAGATCCTCATCCAAGACCACAAAGGAAAAAACGTATGTGTTTTTAACGAAACGATACTGTTTTTTAGTAAAGTTAAAATTAGTCTTTTTTAAAAAATAAAAAATAAAAGGCCCATTAATCCTCTCTCATCCTAATCATCTTATATTTGAGCTCTCAGCCCTATACATATATGATTTTGCTCTTTGTTTGACACATGACAATATTGACCTAAAGATCCAATTGAAAGAGCACTAAAGGCCGGAGATGTACGCTAAACACAAAATGGTATGGGTCGACCAAGTGTTCGACGAAATGCCTCATCGAAAACATTGGAAAAATTTTTTTGGCGTTGCGCGCTATTTTTGGGATGCAAAAAGGATAGTCATGCATCCGCCACAACTTAGTTGTACCGCCCGCCCCCCCCCCGAGCTAACTTTCTAACTTCGCCCTTGAGTGAGTGAGTTGTTTTCCTTTTAATTTTTTATCAAATCACATCTTTAAAAATCGTTTAATAAATTTTAAACTAGATTAACCTAAATCTAGCTAAGAAAGATTGATTTAAATGTTATTACCCACATGTGTTACTTGAGAAATGAGCATATGGGATAGTTTGGTGACTATTGTAGTTATTCGAGAGTTTCTTTCTCCTTAGACTTGTGGCACTTTCCTTTACCTAATAAATTTGTTACAAAATGGACTGTCATACGCCATTTTGATTGCCACCACCCACATTACTTACTTCCCACAGCCCCAACCCCAAAGTCATGCGCCAACTGATGCAATAAGTAACAATTGCTTAGACCACATCATAGCTAGCTAAGCTAAAGTGTTGCTTCAATGCAGCACTTGAACCTTGCCTAATTAACTTGTCTTCCTATATAACACTCATCTTCTTTCTCTAGAAACTTCATAAATTGGATATCATTTTACAGAATGTGAGACAGTCGAACGATCAACATAAAATTCCATTTTGCAAAATGTGAGACATCCAATTGTCTGATTGCCTCACATTCTACACAAAACATGATAATGCCGATCGTCCGACTGTCTCACATTCTACAAAACGGGATCCACCATTGCAATTTCTTCCTCAGCTCTATGTGTATATTAAGGACAATTTGTAATATAATTTATATTAAAAAGTGCAATATAATAACACTCAAACTTATAAATGAATGAATCGGATTAGCTTTAATTTGTATCCAGAGCTATTTGTAATCGAGTTACGAATCATAATCAGAAAATCAAATTGAAAATCTCAATCTATATTTTGTTAATTATATCATATCCATATCAATATCAAAAATCGATTCATGAACAGGTCTAACCACACAGCTAAACTTAAGGAGAAAAAAAAAAGTGGGAAAATGGTGTGGAAGGTAATTAGGTATGGGGAGGTGGAGAATTTGGTAAGGGAGGAAGTCATGATTAAATGGAGAGGCTAAAGTTAAGGTAAGAGGGAAAGGTTTTGAAAATTAATGATTAGGTTTGGCAAAACCAAGGGAATGAGTGAGTGAGATGCGGTGGGTAATCATTTCACATGCTCTTCTTCTTCCCTAGGGAAGGAAGAAAGAAGACAACTAGTTTTTGGGCATTTGGGTCATTTGGGTGGTGACTGGTGGGTATAAATGGTATAATTGCTCATCATCACGTTCATCATCGATTCCCTTCTTTTACGTGTGCACAACTTAATAAGTGCATTCCATTCCGTTCCTTTACCTCCCTTCTCCCGTGTGAGATTGCTTTTTTGAATCTTCACTCAACCCTTTCTATTTTCTAATTTGTACTAGCTAGCTCATTCCTCCTTTGATTCCGCGCCATTCATCTCAACCATATACAGTTCCTCAAAAGTTCTAAATGCAAATTTTACGTTGGGAGTTCATCTTGTGTCACGAAACGTAATATGTGAATTGTCTCAAATATTTTGTATATGTGTCACGTAAAACAACACAATTGGCAATAAGAATTTTGCATTTAGAGGATGAAATTGATCAATGATGTAGTTTTAAGTAGTATATATAGGGAGTTTCTCGAATTATTATCAGATACTCCGAGAGACATTCTTTCCTTATTTGTTGGGTTCGTTCACGTGCGACACTTTCCATATCAAGTTCGTGTCGATCGTGTTAATTTTCTTATTTCAACAAAAAAGGTTTGTAATTGTCCTATTACATCCCCACTCTCCACAATTGTTACATGTGAAACTGTCCAATGTTTTTTTAATATTCTCCTTGAGCATGGATGCAACAAAAACAAGATGCTTAGCAAAATGTCTCAAAGAGGCTAAGACATGACAAGTAGCTAATGACAACAAGTCAAGGTGGTGTGCGAGTTTCATCTTGCCCCTGATAGGAAAAATTCTTAAACTCGCCACTAGTAATATCATAGCATTGCTCATAATGTAATATTATGTGATTAGGGTTTGTTTATGAGAATTGAGGTTATTTATGATGTCATTTTGAATTTAACTGCATCATACTATATCCAAATTGAATGAAAAAAATCTAAAAGAGAAGGATGCTACAACCTAATTGCTTCATAGTTTCATGTGCATCCTGCATGGTTGCCTACATGCCATGAAATGTCTTTTCCCTTTTCTTAGGCCTGGCATCACTAAACCGTTGTAAAACCAGTAAACCTTCAAGACTTTCAACAACGTTCTTCATTGTCGGACGGTTTGTTGGGAAAAATTCAACACAACGCATTCCCATCTCTGTAATCGCAGTACCATCTTCAACAGCGTAACTCCAGTCTTCCTGTAAGCTTCTATGGACAAGTGAGCAATTGGGCTTGTATTCCTTCTTGGCCCAGTACTGAACTAAATTGTCCAGACCCAACTGGGGCTTTTCCACACTCACTAGGTCATAGTCTCTCTGGGCTATTAGGCCCAAGAGAATCACACCAAATGAGTACACATCACATCTTGTATGCCAATACCTACCTCCTGAAAAATGAAATGTGTTTTCTTTTGCATCAGTTTTGAACTGTTCTTATCTGGACATGTCGTTTGTTTTTTATTAAAAGATAGACCGTCGACATGGTGTGAGGTAAATCGTCAATAACATTAATAGATAATATTTTAAGGAAAGAATGTTTCAAACGTGTTATCATCGATACATTATCAATAACAAAATTCTGAAAACAGACATGATGCACCAAGAACTTTTTTAGTTTTGAAACTTCAAAGTGTGCAAAGCAACAATCGTAGAATTTGGCTTTAGTGAAAAGAACCTTTTGCAGCGAAAAATGGATCAACAAAGCCAATGGAAATTGGTATCTGCTTTTTTAGTGTAGTCATTTCACCAATGATTCCTCCACTAATGAGTCCAAAATCAAATAATTTTGGCTTGCAATCCTAAAAAAAAAAAGAAAAAAATGTGAAGATTCATTAATTTTAATGTAGATTAAAACTGATAAAAAAAAATTAAAGGATAGGTTGAAGGCATGAGGTCCAAACCCAATCCAGGATTATATGAGATGCATTCATATTCAACACCAAATATGGCTTCTCCTTGTTGTGTAGAAATTCAAGCAGGCCTGCTAACTGCACAAGCACATTCACCCTCTGAACCCAGTTGAGATAATCTGTGTGTTCAATCAAGCAATTAGATATAACGATGTGTCATCAACTCTACTAACCCAAAACAAGAATTGTTAGGGTCTGTTCGGAGTTGCTAATGCAGGAAACACTTGTACGCATAAGCTTATTTTCTTAGGACACTTTTATTAAAAATTCAACATTCTTCATAAAACAACGCTTTTATAACCAACAAATACTTTTAACTTTTTTTTATCAAATGTTGTCAGAATGACGCTTTTGATTATCAAATATCAGCTCATTTCTACCGTAAACGGTCAAACATGCCCTTAATAATAACAAAAACTTTTCACCAAACTGCGTATATATAACCCACAAGAAATTGAAGGTTTAAAACACAAACTGAATTTACCTTTGACTGTCAATTTATGCAGAGTGTCCCATGGATTGAGGTCATAGACAACACCTTTCACTTCCTTTTCACAGCAGTAACCAATCAATTTCACCAAGTTTGGATGACCATTTACAGTCGGATGTGTCAAAAATTCAACTTCTTCCTGCAATACAAACCAAATCATCAATCGGGTAAAACCCTCCAAAACCCAAAAAGTTTTTTAACTTTTACAACTTACCTTAATCATCAGAAACTCATCGTGCATGAGTTTGCTGCAGCCTGCTGATTTTTCATCCCATATTTTCACTGTAACATCTCGAGCTTCATCTGTTCCAGTAAATCCTAGCTTAATCCGTCCTCGATATAATTTACCGAACTGGGTAAATCCAATCAGGTTGTTCTGGTGAAAATCATTGGTGCATGCTTTCAAGTCCCCAGATGTAAACACTCTAATGTTTTCTGCAGAATCCATCAGCCATAGAAAAAAATATTTCAGATGATAAATGAGCACCAAAAATATAGAAAAATAGCTGCCAGGCCGATTATATATATATAATAGCTAGCTCAGCTGCCTTATTTTTTCCTCTATCCAAACTTCAAAAAATCAAAGGCCAAATATAAAAAGAAAATTAGACGTTGACAATTGTATACTACTCTTCCTGATTATATTCAACAAAATTTTATGTGGTTTTTTAATGTTTTGTTTGAATCTTGGACAGTGTCGGTTTCGTTGTGATAAATCCATCGGTTGACTTGTACTGATTCCACGATCCAATGCATAAACAATAAACATCGAATTACGAGGAAAGCGTACCTGATTCCATTGCTATACAGAGCTAGAGAGAGGTTATGTTATGTTGTTCTATGTCACCTCCAAGAGACTAATGGAAGGCTACAACAATGGTGTAGTATACAATATTACTAGCAAAGGCTACCACGACCGTATCCTAATTAAGTTAATGTAAAATCCGAACGTCATTAAAAGTTTACCTAATTCGGCTCAAACCAAATCCGAACTCATTAATCATGTAAGGTACAGTTACCCTAAGAGCATTCCGATCAATTCGATTTTCGCCAACATAAAATTTAATTTGCTGTGTTGTGTAAGAAGAATCTGAAAATATGGAACAAGCGAAGGGGTTGCTAACTTTTTTTCACATGCCAACAGCATTTGCCCTTGAAGATGAACAGCTTGCAAATAACTTGCGACAGAAACATGATTTAACAAGTTCTTACCAACCAAAAGACCATGGAAAATCTCACCCTCACTTGTTTTCTAACAACATCTCCTTATTTAACTCACTAATCCTATCTTAATTTTCCTTTAAATCCACTAATCCAATGGTAAATCTCATACCTTCACTTGTTTCAACCTCACTTTGGCTTCCATTAGCCCCCTTCACATATTCATTATGGGAACTTTTGTGCAGAACTCAGCCCAAGAGGATGAACGTATTTTCCGAAGCCGGTCCCCAGCTGTCCGAGTACCTGATAACATCACATTGCCTGAATTTGTGCTCCAAAATGCAGAATTATACGCTGGAAATGTCGCGTTCGTGGAGGCTGTGACCGGAAAGAAAATTACTTACGGCGAGGTGGTTAGAGACACAAGGAGGTTTGCTAAGGCCTTAAGGTCTCTTGGCCTTAAAAAGGGGCAAGTGGTGGTGGTTGTTCTCCCAAATGTGGCAGAGTATGCCATTGTTGCCTTAGGAATAATGGCCGCTGGTGGTGTGTTTTCGGGTGCAAACCCTTCGGGGCACGCATCCGAAATTAAGAAGCAGGTTGAGGTTGCTGATGCCAAGATAATTGTAACAAATGGTGCAACCTATGAAAAGGTAACGCTTTCAGATCGTAATCACATTAATTCTTTTCTTCTGAATGATGCAGGCAGCTATGATCACATATAATTCTAAGCCTTTTAAGTTGAGAATTTGAGATGATCAGGTAAAAGCTTTTGGGGTGCCGGTAATTTTGCTTGGAGAAGAAGTTATTGAAGGTGCCATGAACTGGGAAAACCTACTTGAAGCAGCAGACCGTGCCGGAAACAGAATTAATAAGGAGGAACTGCAGCAGACTGATCTATGTGCCCTTCCCTTCTCATCAGGCACAACAGGATTGTCTAAGGGTGTAATGCTGACTCACCGAAACCTAGTAGCTAACCTCAGCTCCACGCTCTTTGGAGTAACGCCGGAAATGATTGGTAAAGTCACTGTGCTAGGCCTAATTCCATTCTTCCACATCTATGGGATCACTGGGATATGTTGTGCCACGCTTCGAAATAAGGGGAAAGTTGTGGTGATGAGAAGATTCGAACTTCGGACATTTCTTAATGCGTTGATCTCACATGAGGTCACGTATGCGCCCATTGTGCCACCGATCATTTTGAACTTGGTTAAGAATCCAATTGTCGATGAATTTGATCTCAGCAAGCTCAAACTCCAGGCTATTATGACTGCAGCAGCTCCCCTTGCACCCGAAGTCCTCAACGCTTTCGAAAACAAGTTCCCCGGCGTCCAAGTCCAAGAGGTGACACGTTGTGACAAAACCCTACATTTGTAGCTAAAAATTGTAACAAAAAATTATGTGTTTGTGTTGATTAATTGTTTTAAATTAAATGCAGGCATATGGACTGACGGAGCATAGCTGCATCACACTCACTCATGCAGGACCAGGTCTTGTAGCAAAGAAAAACTCAGTAGGGTTTATTCTTCCGAATTTGCTAGTCAAATTCATTGACCCTGACATCGGTCGATCCCTACCGAGAAACACTCCCGGTGAACTTTGTGTGTTGAGTCAATGTGTAATGCAAGGTAAAACATAAAGATTTCGGATTGATTTGCATCAAACTGAATATGGCTTTTTTATCACAAATATTCTCTGTACGGTTCCAAACTCATTATTTTTGTCGAGAGACTATTCGCGATAAAAAAGTTATCTCATTAATAGATAGCATGTCACATTTATAACTTTAGCTTTTCAGGTTACTATAACAACGAAGAGGAGACTGCCCGGACTATCGACAACAATGGATGGCTTCACACCGGAGACATTGGCTACATCGATGATGATGACAATGTCTTTATCGTTGACCGGATCAAGGAATTAATCAAGTACAAAGGTTTCCAAGTAAGACGGACGACTTATAATTAATCAGACTAATCCTCATTGCAATGCATTTTGCTTGACTAATTATGTGTGCAACATTTGAAGGTGGCTCCTGCTGAACTTGAGGCCATTCTTCTGAGCCATCCCTCGGTTGAAGATGTAGCAGTAGTCCCGTAAGTTTATTTTGATGAATCGAAATGTTGTTCTTGGTCAGATTCATGGCTAGAAATTCTTTACGCAGAACGTCCGTCATTTATTAAACGATGGACCTTGCATCCATAATGTGTCAATAACACATCGATACGCTCTGCTATTGTCAATGTTGTCTACTTATGTTATCGACACTTTTTTTCAGGCTGCCGGATGAGGAGGCAGGGGAGATTCCGGCAGCAAGTGTTGTGATGGCAGCTGGGGCAAAAGAGAGTGAGGAAGAAATCATCAACTATGTGGCCTCAAACGTTGCACAATACAAGAAAGTGAGAGTGGTGCACTTTGTGGACACAATTCCAAAATCACCCTCTGGGAAGATCATGAGAAGGCTGATCAAGGAGAGCATGATAGAAAAGATCAAGGCATCCAGGCTCCACTGCTTTAACTAAATATTCCAGAATTTGCATGTCCAAATTAATAATTACATATCACATGGTTTAATTACACATACATATGCTATCACATCACATCACGGCCAATTAGGTCGATTGTTGTTGAGCTGTGATCTCAAATGAAGCTCTATTAAGATTATATATCTGGTTTAAACGATTAAGTAAAACATCATCATATGTTATAGTACGTGTATTTTTTCATTAATACTATACTGAGTATATGACATCAATTTGTTTATCTATAATATAACATGTGAATAGTAACATCCGAGTCTTATATTTTGTTTGGTGGGTAGAAGGGCTGGTTAGGTTGATTGGATCTTACATTTTGGAACAAGAAGAATTTGACTGACTTAGCCATACACGTATACTGTAATTTTGGTACACAATAAAATGATGCGATATTGACTGGTAAATTGTGTTGGTGAATTGACAAGACACGAGTGATGAGTGTGACGAGGCCATGGGAACAAGTCGAGGGCAGGGGGATATAAAGCAACTGAGGTTACACTTGGTCTGCACCTGCACACGTACATTGATGCAGGATCACACATATTTGCATACCCAAAGAAAAGTTCCTACTTAAAAATGAACATATTTCTACAACTTTTTTTTATTTATAAATCACAGTCCGCTATATATGTAAAAATAATTTAGTAAAAGATATGAAACTAGAATATCATTATGTGGTATATTTAATTATGTGATTCATGTGAGGCTAAAGTAAGCTTCAGTTTGATACTAGTTTATGAATATTTAGAAATTTATTGCTAATTAGTACGAAGTTCATATCACTCAACGGAATGTAGCTCAATCATGTCGAAAAATAATTCACAAGACAAATTTAGTCAATCACTCACACATAGTAGATGGGGAAAAATAAATCACCGATGTTAAAATCTTGATTATGTCATTGATTAATACGAGTGAAAGATGGATTTATACTTTGATGTACAATATTAAAAGATAAAACATGTATTAAAACATAAGTAGAACATTATGACATGTGGCACTTATATAGCACACAATAGTTTCTCTATATATGTTCCTTTGGACTAATCGACTGTGGGAAGGTAAACTATTTTTTCTTTTGATAACGATACATTTTCTATGTATTTGTTTCACCAATCGTCATTCAATAAATTTCAACACACTGTCATACCCAAATATATCTCTACGAAAAAATAGTTTCGTCATGGAAAGGAGCAAAGTGTTTTTGCTTGGAATGAAAGTGACTATCGTACATCCCATTTCTCCTCGTAAACACTCCTATTTATTTATGTTCGTGGAGAATGAATGTACATAAATAAACAGTATAAAAGAAGAAAATTAGCATAACTAGGTGATCAAGTAATATATGATCACTTATTTTTGAATTTAATAACAAGTCTAAATGATAAATCTAATAATAGGTGACCATAAATTCTTAACGACAAAGAAAATATGACTCGAAAATGAACGTACAAAAATCAATCTCACTATAAATAACTCCATTTGAATGAACTAATAGTCACTTTTTAATATTCCAATGCGTACGCGGCGTCCGTTAATTTGAGTGATTTTGAAAACAATGAACACCAAACGGTAGTAAATTAGTAATGAACAACAGTGAACGTGCCCACATGTACCTTTCTCAACATGAGATATTGAAATTCGATTTAATTATTTTATCGGATTAGCTAACTAATTGGGGACTGGCTACAGTACTCGCAAGCATTGAATGTTCACACCGATCTCACCCTCATTCCCCCCTCTCTCTTCCCTCCTCCCTCCTTTTAACGGTGAGATCGGTGTGAGCATGCAATACTTGCGAGCACCGTAGCCTACTCCAACTAATTGTTTCCATTTGCCAACCTCAATCCACACGAACTTATTGTTTATTACACACAAGTTGGTTTAGCCAAAATTAGTTAATTACATCCGACGATTATTTAAACACATATTTGTGCAAACAAAAACAAACCCAACTCTCACTATCTTAAATTAAATTATTAATTATGTTAGTCCCAAGTCCTAACATGGGGACCCTCTCTAATTTTTTTTAATATTAGCAGCGGTCATATTAAAAATTAGTCCAAGTTGTTAGTACAAGACACATTCCCTCCTTAATCTAAACCAAAATTCCCAATTAAAGAACACTCCACATGACATTGTTAACGTCTTTTGTGGTAGATTATTATAGGATTTTTATCACGAATGGTCTCTGAGATTGACAGAAGTCATCAAAATGGTCCCTAACATTTCAAATTGATAAATCTCGTCCTTGACATTTGGTGCTGCACATCAATGTGGTCCTTCCATCAATAATCCGTCAATTTGCTTGTTAAAAAAGCATGTGCCGCTCACATGTCCACATTATGAAGGGTTTTTTCATCAATTTTGGCTCCACACACTATTTAGATTGACTTACTCTATCATTTCCCTCCATTTAGTGATTGTGTGGTAATTTTTTGATGAAAAAATGACCTGTTAAATACCTAACTAAGAAAGTACGGTGGGTTGATCTGCATTCACAATAAAATCAACAAAGCTACAGCTTAAAAATAGATCCCATCAACAACATGTTATTTTCCAAAAACAAAAAAAAAAGAGATCCCATTAACACTTTGATAAACATGCAATTGGCACCTGTTCAAATACATAAGAAATTGGAAAAGGACTTAATTCATAGACACTTTTCAAATTGTTCTAGTAATATCCCAAGTGTTAAAATTCAAAAACCAAAATAATCCTAAATGTGCAAACATTTTTCATAGACAACAAAACACATTGGAGCTCCAAAATCTTCACCAAGTTCAAGTGACCTCCAAAGCTACAAAATCTTCAAACTTTCAGTGATCCCAAAAAATTCAAAAGCATTTAAGGTTTCCATGGTTTTCCTCTCTTTGCGGGTAACTTGAACCTCATAGATTTAGGTTGTTGATATGAAGTGCTTGACCGACCAACTTCCTGTTAAAATGAAAACATGACAATTTGGGTAAGTAAGGAGAACTTTACATCAAAGTTCTAAGTTGTAACTAATCAAAACACACCTTTTGAATTGGTTGTGAGCTGTATCTTGGGTCTTGAGTTGACTGAACTAGTGGAATTGGTGAAATATTGGGTTGTGAGCTTGATCCCATGTCTCTGCCTCTTCCAATAGCTTTTCCTCTACCCTTTTCCACCTATACATTCAACATAATTAATACAAATGAATTTTAAAAAATTCCTACAGATTTTGACTTACAAGTTATAATACATCACATTATAATACTTGAAACAAAAACAACACACCATGTCCAATTATTGATAAATGGCTTTAAAAAGTTCAACAGTACCTGTCTTGGTTGACTTGGTGTGTGTGCTGTTACTGGCATGAGTTGCAGATTTAGTGGATTGGTTTGCAGCTTCAGTGGATGCAGTATCTTGCTTTCCACATATCTTGGTAGTATGGCCTTCTAGTCCACATTTTCGACATGCATATGGCTTGGTGTATATCCATCTCTGTAACTTTTTCCCCTCATGACTTGTAACTAGGGGCTTTTCACCAAGTTCTTTAGTCCCCTTTTTCTTTGGTCTCCCAGTTTGCTTCTTGTAGATAAGAGGATTAATTTTGGTTCCGGGATTTTGAATTCTTTTCCATTGATCTTGGCCTAGTAGTGGTGTAATCACAGGGGCATAAGATCTTAGGTATGTTGATTGCTTGTAATAGTCATCAACATACAAGCTCACATCTTGCCTTTTTCTTAGTATACAAGCTATTGCATGAGGACATGAGATTCCACAAAGATCTCATCTTCTACACGAACAAGTTTTAGCCCCTAAATCAACTGCAAATTCCCTTCCAGAAATGTGGTTGATTTGGTATTTCATGTCTCCAACAAGAGTTGCAATGCATTGCCCACTCTCAGTCTTGAACTTATCAATAATCTTTTTGATTCTTGGCCCCACAAGTCCCTTCCATTTCAAGGCAGCCACCCTTCTATTTGCCATCCTTACCATCACATTCTTCCTTATGAATTGAAGCATAGTGAGAATTGGCTTGTCCCTTGCTTTTGCTATGGATGCATTGAAAGCCTCACACAAGTTGTTGAGCAAAATGTCACACTTGTAATATGTCCTAAAGTGTGACCTACTCCAATTGTTTGCAGGTTTAAAATGCAGCCATTTCCAAGCCTCTTCATCTTCTTGTTGTAAGGTATCCAGAATGTTTTGCCACCAAGGGATCGTTGTTGCTCTTGCAGCTTCCCATAATGTTTGCTTCAAGGCAAGGCCACTGTGTTTTTTCTTGAAGTTGTTATGCAAATGCCTCACACAATGTCTATGCTCTGCGTTGGGCATTAGTCTTTCAATTGCATTTCCTAACCCTTTTTGTTTGTCAATAATAAAAGCATAAGCAGCTGAATTCTCCATACCTAAATCATTTATCAAGATTTCTAAAAACCATTCTCATGTCTCCTAATTTTCAATTTCCACAACTGCATAAGCAATTGGGAACATCCCATTGTTGCCATCAATCCCAACTGCTGCCAAAATTTGCCCAGGGTGTTGCCCTTTTACAAAACAACCATCCAGTCCTGCTACAGGCCTCCAACCTTGCTTAAAACCCAATTTACATGCTTCAAAGCAGATGTACATCCTCTGAAATCTACGAATATTACCACGCATCTCAGTCTTGATTACCACTGTTGAACCAGGATTTGTATTCTTCAAAATAGCAGCATACTATTCAAGTTGGTTATATTGTTCCACCCAAGTACCTCTATTTTGTTTCTCAGCTCTCTGCCTTGCCCTATAAATATGTTGGGTTGTCACTTCTTGGCCATAATCCTTTTGATCTGCACCTCTAAAGTGCTCAATAGATCATCCAAGATCAATCATCAACTCATATGAATAGCTATCAACTAGAAATTTAGAATTCAACCAGAACACTTTTTCGTCCCTACTACACACATGTTCCTTTTCTAGTGTCTTTATCTGGAAAGTGGTTGATTCATGCAATCTAGAACCATAAAGTACAAATGGACATCCCACCATACATGTTGCCCTTATTCTGTCCTTGTCATTATTCTTGAACCAAATGTTCACCCCATTCTTCACACTATAGTATATTATAACCTCTTTTAATTGTGCTTTATTAGGAAACAACATACCCATTTCAAAATCCGGATTCTTCAAATCAGTAGCTCTATGCCATTGCTTAAACTTTGGCATATGCATTTGTTTCCTCTTCTTGTTGCTGGTCACCTCTGCATTATCATCATCCTCTAATTCCTCTTCCAAGCTGTAAAAGTCCCCAGAGATGGCTTCATCATCTGAAATTTCCCCAGCAAAACCCATCTCTTCAGGCTCTTCTCCGATTGGATTGTCTACATTTTCTTCAAACATTTGATCATCTTCCTCAGCTGCTGCAAGTGCATTTTGATCCTTTGAATCTTGCTCATAATCAGAGTCTTTCAATACCGGATCAACTTGTTCATTATCATCCCCCTCAGAAGCTTTATAATCCTCATTTTGTCCCTTAGTTTCTGTTGCATAATCTCTTTTTTGTACCTCATTTTCTGTTCTAAAATCCTCATTCAGCCTAAATTCACCAAATCCATCACTCCAGTTCAATGACAGTTCAATAATTGTGCTATCTATTTCTCTTGCTCCACACACACATCTATTAACTCAATTTCAGGGGCCCTTTTATTTCCCTTATCCATGTTACTTTTACTAACTGCCTTCCCTTTCTTGTCAACCATAAATAAGTAAACTATTTTATTCTTTGGCATATCATCAATTAAATCCAAAAGTTGTTGATCTGCTTCCATTTCTTCAAAAGTACAATTAGACAACTTTTTATACATAGACAACTTCACCTTATACCCCAAATCCCTTGCAATGTTGTGACACTCAATCAAGGATTGCTTATCACCACAAAGCCAATCTAAATATATAATTTCACCCCCATTGTAAACTTCCTTAATTCCCTTCTTAATAATCTGACCACCATGGTGAATTTTATATGTGAATTTGTCCGGATCAGCTGCACAAGATTCATTATCACATAAGCAAAGGCAACACAATAAGTTTCTAAACCTTTAATCACTAAGTCAAAAACAGTATTAGTCTACAATATTAGTTTACACTAAGTCCATACATAGTCAATGCAACATAATAAAGGCTACAACAACAAAACAAATAAATCAACCATTCCAATAGCATTATACAACTCCTTTCTCATATGAAAACTAAAGTTAAAGAAGTCTTTACTAGAGTGAACAAATTGTAAATAGACCTCAATTTATTCATATAACCCAATATATGTATGAAAAAGCATTATATGCAGTTCGGTAACCATTCCAATAGCATTAAACAACTCCATTTTTAATAAGGATATCACCAGACACACTACCCCAACAATAAACAAACCCATCTCCAACACTAACCCTACATCTATAGTATCTCAAACTTCACAACCCCACAACTCAGGACCACATATCAAAAGTATCAACAAATACTATTGGGACCATCAAAAGTACAAATAAATTCTACAAAGCATATAAATAAAACTTACCATATTTTGGTGGTTTTCCAGATCGACGATAAATGTTTGAATCCAACATAGTTAACTCACAATCCACCAATTTTCAAAGATTCTTAACAAATTCTAAGTTTGGATTCAATAATGTAGGCGAATCAAATCGCAGTTTCCAAAAGCCCCAATTCCCAACCTTTAAACCATTTGCCCAGAAATGAGAAAACTCATAATGAACCAAAATTTAGTATTGAACTCACCACAATACAAATATACACTATCCTTATATTTGTGTGAATCAAATATAAGACCTACTCAAACCTAAATAGAGATACATGATGTTGCTTGACCAATTGTTCATGTACTGCGAAAAAAATTTATCTAAGGCATCACGTCGTTATCATCAATGGCGTACCCAAACATAGACTACAAGTGACCCTGGCCCCATTCCACTTCTTTTCATCCATTATAATTCATATGTATGTGGTAATTACCGGAAAGAAAGGGGATAAACACTCATCTTTTACCCTCATGACTCTAGTAATAATATTAACCCTCCTAAATATGAAGTTATGACTCTACCCCTAACTATCATAGTCATATTAAAGTGATTAAAAACGTTTATTTTACATCTGAAATTCTGTGTTCAAACCTTCCTTCTCCAATATCACTTGTATGAAAGAAAAAAAACAAGGTCGGTAGCCGAGTCGATTCGGTTGGACCGGGCAAACCGGACAGTCTCTATCTCTAACTATTTTTCTTTTCTTTTTCTTTTTTGGACGCTTTTTTCTTGTTGGGTTTACTGAGAGAAAGTAAGAAGAAAAAGGGGATTAAAAAACAAAGCTGCCAAAGCGATTTTCCCAAAAGCAAAGCAAAAGTTTGATATCTCGCACAAATCACAATATAAGCGTGGGTTGGGGAGCAAGTGGCGGTACGCCTCTCTCTCTCTCTGTCCCTCCTCTCACTTTCTCTCTCTAGTCAATTTTTACGACCAAAGATTGAAACTTTAGGAAAGGGAACGGGGGATTAATGCCAGAAAATGCTTTTCTTTCTTTAATACCCCAAAAGCTCCTCTGCAACCTTCCCCAAATCACCATGTAAGTTTTACTAATTACAACCTCAGCTCGCAATCATTTTCCATTTTTTCACTTTTCTCCTTTTTCCTCTGTACTTGTAGCATTTCATAGTATAAAAGTAGGGTTTTTTATTTTTATTTTTGTGCTGAATGGAATCAATATGTATGTTGTATGTTATATTTTGGAAGTTTTGGGAAACGATGAGTAGCTGCGGTTTCTGGCTTTGCCGATTTTAGATTGGTATGTATTTTTGGGGAAACAAGACTACAAGAGAGTAATTATAACGATCGAAGCTGCTCGAATTTCTAATTTTAGAAAAATCAGTTTCAGATTTTTATTTCTTTCTCCCTGTATTAATGAGGTCCAACTTTATTGGGAAATGAAATTTTATTTTATCTTTTTTCTCATATATTGTACTGGAAAATTATTGAGCTTCTTTGGTATATGCCTAAAAGCAATTTCTTTGGGGGGTCTGATTCCAGATTATATAAAATTAAAATAAAATTAAAATTATTGGGTCTTTAGTAAACAAGAATTTAGGAAAACCAAAAAGAAGTAATCTTTCTTTTTGGGATTAAATCCCCATTTGATTAAGATATTGAGTTTCTTAATTCGATGGATGAATGTGCTTGTTGACTGATGCCAATTTCTTGGTGACTAAAAGGAAGAGGCTTTGAGTTTTTACTTTTTATATTTTTGATAGAATTGATATTAGGGGAGGAGGATTCAAATTCCGAGACCAAGAATGCTCTTAAGCAACTGAGCTTAGAGGCCATTGCAAGAGGCTTTGAGGTTTGTTGGAGGAATGTGTGAATTGCAGAGCAATGGAGGTTTAAGTGTAAAATGTTGGTTGATACTTGATAGGCTGTAGTGGGTGGGGCTTATTGAATGGCTGACTTTATGAGATTGCGAGGGTATAGAATATGTGAATTATTGAGCTAAAAGGTCTGGAAAGTACAGTGTGTGTATCATGTAAAGGTGACGGTAACAAGTTAAAAGAAGAAGAAAAAAAATTATTAGAAATAATTGAAGAGAGAGGGAGAGAGATGCAGAGGTAATGTTCATGTATAAACGTGGTAAATTTCATCTGGGGTCAGAGAGTAAAAATCCAGGTAAATTTCATCTGGGGTCAGAGAGTAAAAATCCAGGTTAGCATAAAATCCACCTTAAAATATTTGCAGGGGAATGGGGAACAGTAGACAAACTTACTGGGGGTTCAGGTTTGGTAGTAAGTTTTTGAATTGGTGGGGCTTGTTAAAAGTACTTGACTGAGAAGAAATGACTTGGATGTGTGGAATACAATAGGTAGTGTTTTGGATTTATGTAATTGGAGTCTTTTGTTTTCGGTCGAATGGAGTAGATGGGGATTATTGCTTCTGTGTGCGCCTTAAAAATCCGACATCAATTTATTAGCTTTAGAAGAAGGATGGTGAGTTATAGATACTAGTTATAGCTACGAAAAAGACTTCCGGGGGTTGGAAAGCGGTTTATCTGCAGTGAGATGTTTCTTTCGCTTGTGTATTTAATTGTTTGGTCTGCATTGTTTGAGCTTTGTAGTGGTGCAGATCTGAGTTCAAGTCGTTCCACATTGTTCTTTGGTCTGCAAAAAGATTTACTCTGTTTGCTTTCTTGTTTTTGGACAGTGTTTACGATTAGTTAGTTGACATTGTATCGTATTGATCCTCCCATTTACTTTGCAACACATATGCTTTTATAAATTCTTATGTGGTAGTTATATGTTTGCAGCATCTGGTGACTGGGTGCTTTTGCGTTATCTGAAGACACGATTTTGAAGTAGTTTTATGAATCCGGTGCTGATGATGGAGTGGAATGAAAAGACTCCTTCGCTATGGGATTTGGAGAACCTTTTCATGTATGGTGCAAAAGTTACTGAAAATCCTAAGAAGTTACCACCAGCAGACTGGGGTATCGACGGCGAACGAGGAATGAACTCAGAATCTTTCTATTCGACTGGGGGCGATGGGGGTAGTGGTGTTTCTGGCTCTGATTTCGGAGATGGTTCATCAAAGAGTTCGAAATCAGCTTCTGTCAATTCGTCAGTCGGGGAAAGTAAGAAATCCAATTTCAACTTTGAGGCTTTTGAAGGTTTCCCGAAGGATTTCTTTGATAAAAAGCATTCAGCTGAAGCTGAGGCCCTTGGATCTTCTCCAACTCATGAGGTTTCAGCTGGCTCTGGCGAGCCATTGCTCGGTCTAAAGCTTGGTAAGCGGATGTACTTCGAAGATGTTTGTGCAGGAAATAATCATGAGACCTCTTCTCTTTCTGTTATTTCCACATCAGTGGCGACAAAGACAAAGAGGTTTAAGTCCGCTGCTCAGAGTGCATTTGCATCACACTGCCAAGTTGAAGGCTGCAACCTTGATCTTTCATCAGCCAAAGATTACCATCGCAAACATAGGATTTGTGCAAATCATTCCAAATCTCCGAAGGTTGTTGTAGATGGTGTGGAGCGTCGGTTTTGCCAGCAGTGTAGCAGGTAAAGCTTGTTAGAGATTCTTTGGATGATGCTGCAACCCAGCAATTACTTGTTTTCTGAATTACGATGATGTTTTGTTTCTTTAACGGTTTAATCAGAATGAGCTTTTGTAATTACTAACATCGATCTTCATATGCATAATCCTTTGCACTCTTAAAGGTTCCATGGCCTTTCTGAATTTGATGAAAACAAGCGAAGCTGTCGCAGGCGACTTTCTGATCACAATGCAAGGCGCCGCAAGCCACAGACAGAAGTAGTGAGACATCCAGCAAAGCTGTCTTCATCACTGTTCAGTACAGGTTTTTAACTCATTCATAAATTCTTGCTACTTATCGACATACACCAAATCGTGATATAGGCCAAGGATTTTT
This sequence comes from Gillenia trifoliata, assembly GCA_018257905.1. Lineage (NCBI taxonomy): Eukaryota > Viridiplantae > Streptophyta > Magnoliopsida > Rosales > Rosaceae > Gillenia > Gillenia trifoliata. The sequence continues at coordinate 7,988,799 of CM031083.1, read as the reverse complement.
TTGTTGAAATCTTAGTATAAACAGTACGTTTCTGTTTCCGTTGTAGAGTTGTCAGGGATGCAAATAAGCCATCCTCTAATAATTCATCTCGCGTGTGTTTTTCGACATTTACTTGTGAAGATCCACTGTGTTCCAGTGCAAAAGCCACTATGCTACAGTTGTTATATATCCCTGAGAAATAAGCCAACTGTGGCATGCTTTTAGATTAAAGCTAATGCTTTCGTTCCAATGCAGATGACAGGCAACAGATGAGCCTCACTTTGGACCAAGGTCCATATGTTTACACAAAGCATCCATCAAATTTAACATGGGATGGCTCGTGCAACCTCAAGTTTGCACAAACGAAAGAGTATTTTCCAAATCCTGCAAAAGCAGGAGGCACTGCCAGGCAGCTAAATTTTCCCAACAATGAAACTGCAGGCTCGACAACTATGCTTTATCAGGATTTCAGTAGGCTGTCACCATCTAAGGGCACTGCGGCTGAGGTTCTCAACCGAGGTCTGTTTACTTCACTCTACCGCCTTATGATTCATATGATCAATCAATTTTTGTTATTCACTGTTTGAAATATTCTTGAACCTCGCAGGAAAATGTTCGTGTTTGCTAATCCCGATTTAAATAGTATCACATCACCGTAGCTCACCGATATTCATATCTGTTAAAAGGTGGTGTAACTTTTATATTGTGATGTTTGCAGGTGCTGAAGAGTCTATGATTTCCTTCAACCTGGATGCAACGCAAGATATTCATCGTGCTCTCTCTCTTCTGTCAACGAGTCCTTGGGTTTCAGGCGGGGCGAAACCTGTTCGACTTGATACCAATCAAAGCTATCATAACAACCCGCCTCAACAGGGGATGCATGCAATGACTCAAGGTGTGCCAGTCTCTTCAGAGTACTGGCAAACTCAGCATCCATCCCTCGATACCCAAGCACACGTCTCCCACTCACACGGTAACGGCAGCAACCACTTTCAGGATCTTCATCAGTTCAAAGCGCCGTACGAGTTTGGCTATCACCCAAACCAATTCAGTTAACTCCACCTAGGATAACTGTTCTTTCACCCGCATAACTTTTCGTTTGTTAAGGTTAGTTCCTTCAGCGGAGTTTGTTTTGCATTGCCTCCTATCTGATCTTACTGCTACATTTGATTTTTCTTCGCCTCTTGATTACTACACGACTAATAACAATCTGTCATTGTCTTCCAGAAACTCGGCACCGCTTTGGTTTACTACGGACGAGATTCCGGGGATCGGTCATTTTATCGGTTGCGAATTCAAGAGCTGCGTATGTGTTTAATCTGCTGCTACTTTTATCTCCTTTGTTATGGCATGAATAATTTGACAGTTTGTAGCAAATTGGTTCATTGCTTTACACATTTGTGGATTTTTCTTTTGTACTAGTTATTGTTGTGACTTGTACGTCAAATTGAAGGGCGATATTACTCATATGCCCCTCCCCAACATTTGTGGATTTCTTGCGACTTTAACATTAAAGGAATCCACGACGATCAACTTGCTTGACCGGACTTTTTTTTTTTCCCGGTGGTGACGGAATCCCTTACTGAGAACACCATTTGTATATATTTCATAAGCTGCCGTTTTCATTTGAGCGTTTGCATTTACATCCCCATATTTGGTATTATGGTATCAGTAAACTATAAACCCATTCTTTAGACTACGAGGAGACCATTCAAATTAAAACGTATGTACATTTGAACACACCGTCGTCTAATGTTCTCTCTTACTTTTTAACAAATTGATTTCCGCCGGCTGATTCTCGGCGCCCAACCGCAATCACAATGTCCTCGCCACACCTCATGCCTCCATGCACAGCCAGACAACAGCCTGCACCTTTCATCGGGCCACCAACGTTCGCCTTCAAAACGCAGCCTTCAACTGGTTGTGGAAAATGGAAAACCTGGAAATGGGCTCGGTGTCCGAACCCAATATAACAATGGCGGGCCAAGGGTTGTACATATTTGACGCAAAAGATTATTTTGACCACACTCAGCTTTTACTGACAATTCTTTTACCTCCACGAAATTGACTAAATGAAGAAGAAACCCACCTTAAATTCTATTTGAAAATAAAATACAAAATAACTCGAGGGCCTTCTTTTTAATCAATTTGAGGCCTTCACTATGGCTTATTTTTTGAAGATTTTGAAAACAAAAATGCTGAATAAACTAAGGAGCCGTTTAATAACTGAACTGAAAACGAAATAATTATCAAACGGCTCCTAAAGAAAACAAGTGTACGTAATCAACCAACTAGTAATTTATTCATATGATCAATCACAGAGACGAAACAACTTTTTGACAACTTCAATTTTGCATTTATTAAACTCAATCTTTAGATACCATAAACCTCTAACCTTCAAACACAGACCGAATTTGACCGAAAAACAAAAAACTAAAAAGCTCAGCGATGGAATAGATTTTTCATTTATAAAGGGAGAACGTATTTGCTTTTTATTTAATGAACATTACAAAGTAGAATTAGATTTGAGACCCTTAGCACAATCATCAAGCAGTCTGTTCAATCGGAACTTAACTTACAACCCGAGACCTACCATCCTGACCCCAACTTCTTTGCTGCATACGAGCGGTGTATTGTCACTCTAGACAAAACAAACACGGGTAAAGAGGTATAACATGACACTAAATGGTCTGTCAAACAGTAAACGTAATTTTAAGGCCACAGGATTAATGATGGCCAGAAGACGAGGAACCACCATACCAGAGCCAAAGTCCTGACAGAATTTCAACGCCCACAACATGGAAACAAGGGAAATGGGAAACTCGAAATTGAACTACAAGCAACTGACTAAAAAAGAAACCTTTCTGTCCCCAACTCTAACAGTCAGACAATCAAACTAGGGGAGGGGAGGGGGGGTAATACGCTTCCAACAGAAGCATCGGTCAAACCATCGATACTTAAAAGACAGACAATTTGAGATCAAATGAGAACCAGAAACAAACAGACTACAGTAACCTTTATAGCCAACTGGTACCATATCATACGCGGTAACATACTCACTAGAAAAGATGAATTGATTCCAAAAGTAAAGGGTCTAGCTAATATAAACCAGAAGCAACCTGTAATACCCATGCCAGATGGTACTGGCGGACACAAGATGCATTGTACGATCCACAAAGACCATAAATACCATTGCAGTTAATACAACTTGACACAGATCATGATAAAAGTAGAGTAACTCGATAACCGCAGCAACATGACGACGACGACAAGACTGACTTTCAGACACCCATATTGAGCAACGCTGGATGACAACTCTGGACCTTCTCAACCCTCAAATATGTCCTAGTACTCACTGGAACAGTAGACAATTATAAATTAACCGATGCACTTGAAAAATACACAAGGAAAATTAAAAACAGCTAGAATCAAAATCCATCTACAGTTTAAAAACAAAAATCAAGTGCAAAAGGAAAGCTTTTAAATTGATCCATTAATAGTTCACAACCTAAGATGTATATTAAGTTTGTAATGTGTATACACATCACCAAAAACAAGGATTCCAAGCAACCAATAGAAATCCAGAGAAAATGTCTAATGCAACAAACCTGATTATTTTCATTCGGAGCAGGTGAAGGGGACTTCTTCGACTCGGCTGGTTTGTCTGCTCCACAGTTTTGTCTGTTACACTTGGTTCTAAATGGATAGTTTATATTATTACATTTCTCACACTTCCAGCTACCTTCTGGCATCTTTTGTTCTGAAAACAAAAGTAGTTACTGACGTTAAAAAAGGGGACAACAAAGTTAATAGAGTCGAGAACAAAAAAAGGAATTAATTCGGTGAGAACAAGGCCTGGGCTTACTAGAAGTTTTGTCACTCTTTGCAGGCTGCTATAGAAAAGAACATTGCATGTCAGAAAAATTGATCCTCAAGAGAAACTTATAAGTAAAATATTCAGAGAAAAGAGATGCATAAAAAACATACTTGTGTGTGTGTGTGTGTGTGTGTGTGTGAGAGAGAGAGAGAGAGAAACCTGAGATCCAGGCTTTGGTGTATTGCACTTCCTCATGTTACAAACAGTTCTAAATGAGAAGTTGACGTTTCCACATTTTGGGCATGTCCAGTCATTGTCACGTGTAGCATCTAAATGTGCAATAAAGTTGAAACTCGATGATCATTTAGATATAATTGTTTACATGATGTCCAACAACGACTAGAGAACCGAAAGAAGACTAGATGACTGACCTGTGCCCTTCTTTTGAGCTTTATCATCTGGAAAGAATCCTGGCCTTGGTCCCTGCACAAGAAATAATACATTAAATTTTACCACATCCAAGAGCAGGAATTCTGTTGCAAGTTCAACAAAAGAAAAGAAATGTTTTCTGTGAACTTTGGAAAGAAGTATATAGGAAAATTTGAGAGCCCAAAGAGCATCAAATGTAATTAAATGACTGAGCAAAAATTGGATTAAATTATAAAATAGCAATAGAAAACATATATCAAGCAGATTGTTCTAGGGAACGAAGATGACTGAATGTGAAGAATGCAACAATAACAGTAGCTTTTGCACATACCATAGGGCCAGGGCCCATGGGCAGACCCAGGCCAAACCGATCCATCATAGGAGGGGGGATACCATACATTCCGCCTGCAAAATTAGAAAATCAAAAGAGAGACCATAAGACACTAAATCATCAAGCAACAACAGTCTCACATGGAACTTGCATAAGCAAGGATACAGCAACATGGGAAAACCACAAAATTGTAAATGGGAAAAGAAAAACTTGCTTAAACAGCGTAAAAAAATAATATTCAATGTACTAACTAATCCATTACCTGAGCAAGAAAAAACAAAGTCATCATAGGATAAATCAAGAAAGCATACCATTTCCAATCATGGATCCACTAGAATATGGTGTTGGTCCAGGCAAATGCAGAGGTCTGTAGGGGCTGCCTGTAGATAGGCGGCTGCCGTAGTTGTAATGATATGCTGATCCCCCTGAAAATGGAACATCAAAGGGAGGAATGGATGATCCATTGAAGATAGAAGAACCATAGGGTGGCACACCAAGATACATTGAAGAGGGTGCAGCAGAGCCCAGATAAGGAGCAGCAGACGTGTAACCTTGTGGGGCTGGGAAAGGCTTAGCAGCGGGTTTCTGAAATGTACAAAACTCAGATCCTAATATCTATATCTAACATAATTAACCCAGCAAAGATTCCATGTCAAACGAAATTATCAAAAATATAATCAGCCCAAATATACAAGTGTCAATTATAAAGTGCAAAGTTTGGCAACATAAATCCCCTTTGCCACTTGACTTCCATCTCTCTTTTGTTTTTTAAACAAAAATAAAAACCAACAAACACAAATCATGCAAAGTTTTGACAACAAAAATGGCAAACGGGATTGAGCAAGTAACTTCAAATATGCATTATAAGCACCATACTCATCCAAGTAACATAAGTATTTAGTATAATCGCGGTCGGTGTCTTACTGAGTTATGATCCGCTGGCCTCGGCTGAGTGCAATTACGCATATTGCAAGTCGTTCTAAATGAAAAATTATCATTCCCACAGCTAGGGCAGGTCCAGTCATCTTCCCTTCGACTACCTACAAACACCACATATACCAATAATGAACTCCGAAATCTAACACTGAAAATCATACAAATACATTAAACCCTTAAGTCCAAATTCAAAACATTATGAATCAATACATGCACGTTATATACAATTACTGAAATTAGATCTTCCAAATAAATAAACTAAAATATAACAAAAAAATATCTTTGTATCTGATAACATACAAAAACCGAATCAAAGGGACCTCAATTAAAAAATTAAAAATTGAAAAAAAAGGCATACCATCGGTTCGAGCACGCTTGGCTGCTGAAGAATTTCTGTTGTCAATCTGAACACAAAGAAATCAATTTTATTCGCGGCTAAAAAATTGGGACTTTCGTCCGGCGAGCCAAAATCCCTAATTTTGGCTTCCTCGAGGTGATTGGGAGAAAACCCAAATGCAAAATTGCAATTGAAGGAAGTGGGAGGCGATTACCTGAGACATATCGACGGCGAGATATTAGATTCCGGGTTCGAATGGCAGAGAGGAATGCAATTTGTCCTAACAGAAACAACGGTGCCGCTGGCTGGCTGGGGACTCGACGAAGATATTACGAGGGTTTTTCTATACGATTATGTGGGTTTGAGTGACGGGCCGAGCGCAGCACACCGTTTCGTGTTTGCCCTCTCATATTGCAAGTTCGGTTAGGATGGACGGCCCAGATGAAACCGATTCGGAGGACTATTAATTCTTTTTTTTTTTCTTAAATAAATGTAACTGTTCACCTTAATCATGGGACACTTTAATTTAATGACTGTAACATCCCGTAAAAAGTTTGTTATAAAATCATTTTCGGGAGGATATTTTGGACACGTGCGTGTTATTTTGTACACGAGACTGTAATTTTAATGTTTTGGTAGTTGGACAATACCCCAAAACCCAAAATATCTTTTTTCCTTCTCTTCTTCCCCATCAATTTTCCTCATAATTTTCATTTCTCTTTTTTCTCTCTCATATTCTCACCGTTTGTGCACAGTGCACGTCGACGAAAATCCGTCGAACCGAGGTAAACTAAAATCACCACCATCTTCGTCTCGACGCCTTAGACTCAACGGTGCAAACCGTTCGTCCAAACTCCCGACCGTTTGACGGGAAAAGCACACGAGAAAACCGGACCTTCCCGACGATTTTCTGGCCATTCTAGATTGAGGTGAGGTTTCAAACTACTACCATTGGATTCCTCTCGTTGAGTAGATAAATTTTCATATGTCATTTGCTTGATTTGGTCGAGTTTTGACGTAGATCGACGAAGCTACAGTAGCCGCGGCCTTTCGAGGGAAATACAAGCCATTTCCTGAGCCTTTTCGGCCAAACTAAAGGTATATCGTCATTCTACTCATCTCTAACTTCATTTTGATATAAAGAAAGTGAAATTTGGCCAAGAAATGAAGAAGTTATGGAGATTTGAAAATTCTTCAGAAAACCAGCCAAATTTTCGGTGACGGCAGCGACCGGCGGTGCCATCGACTGGAGCCAGTTGCAGCAGCGACCGGCCTAAACCCGGTCCAGACCGACGGTGACGTCAGCTATGACATCAGCAACCGGTCCAAACTGGGAATATTCCTTTAACGCCGTTAGGAATATTCTGCTAGATTTAACGGAGATGCTGAAATATTTCGTTAGATCTAACGGCATCAACTGATGCGTTGACCCAGCTCATGAGCCATGCGTGAGACACTATTTTCGACTTTCATCGACGACAGGCGACTCGTGACGACGCATACTACCTAGGGCAATACGTATGGTATTTTTCGGAGTGTTTCAGACCTTCGTGTTGAGCAAACAAGGAATAAGTGTCGTTAATTAGTTTAATTAGTAACCTTTATGAGTTTAATCATTATTATAGTAATATCTCATATAGGTGAGATTTATCCAGAGGACTATTTGGGCTACCCAAGACAAGGGGGCTACGATCCGGCTACTTACAGGCGAGTGAATGGGTCTTTGTTTTGGTAAATGTATTATTATGTATGGTTTTTCAACGCTCTTTTTAAATTGTTAGCACGACTTATATAATATGTGGTTGTTGGAGGTAGAACACCCGTATTATATTTGCCATACATTTTTCTATACTGTTGCTCATCAGTAGATGTAGAACACCCAAGTATCATCACTCAGTCCTATGGCTAGAACTAGTCTTGATGTTTGGAGGTATCACACCCAGTACCGTTATGCAACTTTGGATCCATTGTAGGTACTAGCCTATTCTAGGTTGCACTAGACAACTCGAACTTGTGTGTGACGTGCTTTGGGCACAACGATTAGCGTTAGACTCGCGTAATTGCAGTACTCAACATATTTCTTATATACCTAGTTTGTCCTCGTAGCTTATCTACTTGGGCTTGTGTGTTTACATATGGATGAGCAGTCAGTCTGATTTTTGGGGAGCACTCTTGACTTGAGCATTCAGTTTTACTTTCGAGCAATTCATTATGGTTTTACCACTAATTTTCAGGGAGTACCCGTCTTACTATTATAGTATTTTGAGAATCATATTGGAGAGTATGACGTATTTTCAAAAACTATACATGTTGTCCAGCGAAGGGATAGTATGCTCTTGAAAACAAAGGTTTTATCAAACTTTACTTTTTGATCCACTCACCTTTTTATGTTTTGCACTCCTCCAAAACCTAGTGGCGGATTCGATTTCTAGTGAGACATGGGCTTGCTTCGACTGTGGTTGGCGATTTTGACAGTTTCTCTGGATTATGTAGGATTTGCTCCTACTTTTAGTTAACTTCTACTTATTCATCCTCACGAGGGTGTGAATGTTTTATTCTCATGCACTATTTACTATGCTCTGACTGTTATGCACCTGTAATAATGGGTTTTACCCATCACTGCACTCTTACTTCCGCTTCCAACTCTAAATCTATTTACTTTTTCTCATGCACATGCATAATTAGCTTTCGTCACTTAACACGTGCCGGCTAGCACTTCCCAACACCTGGCGTGTCAGGATTGGGATGTGTCAATGGCAATTGATGCTGTGAAAAAAAATGACGTTTGATGAAAAAAAATTGGGGTATCACATCATCGGGTAATGTTAGGGAGACTATTTTTTTAAACTACATTTTGTAAACCACATGATGTGGTTGTTGACGATTAATCTTTTTTTTTAATTCTTTAAATCATTAAGTCTTATCCTACATCAAATAACTACTCAAACTTTTTGTCCATCTCTCAATTCGCCCCTATAAGTATATGTTCAGATTCATTCTAATGGATTTTGTAACGAGAATGATCTATGAGAGTGTAAAATGAAAACCAACACTCTCACTACCGTGCTATATACATAAGTTGGATTAATTTGAATATGAGTAGTTGGACTTACAAATTGTTAACATAAATCTTACACATACTGCACTTTGCAGATTATTTTTTAAAAACTGAAATGATACGATTTGATATAGAGGGAAGAAAACATAACAGTAGCCAACTACCTAAAGATGATTACAATCCTCAAATAGTACATCTAAAATAAAGTTTGGGGGGACCAAATACAAGGGCTCCTAATTAACATGAATGCATGGCGTGTGAGGCGGTGATCAACGTTGTTGATTTGACGAGGCATATGGGTAATGGTGGCTCCAGTGGTCACTGCAGGCAACTCGCTTTCACGTCCTCCACAATAGGCCCTACGTGAGACACATTGTAAGATGGGCCATGCAACATTGCAATGATCCGGAGAGAGTCGCTCTTCATGATTAAGAATAGCGAGCGAGACTATAACTCGTAAGTGAGCAAATGTGCGTAAATGTAAGTCGAACATGACTGTTCTAAGCAAGACGGGCCACCGACCTTCGAATGGTGTTGGTCCTACAAACCGTGAACGGATTCACCTCTGGCATTTGGGCACGTTGGAACCGCATGAGTTCATCGGGTGGAGCACGGTCCGCCAAAATCCGCATAGGTTAGGTGATATCGATGAATATAGTAAACCAAGCTTTGTGCATAATATGGAGTTTGAAGTTTTTTTATTAGAGTTTATACAAGAGAAGCACATGCTTTTTTCTATCTTGCAAAGTTACAATTGGACAGAGGTTAATTCTAGTGCTCGGTTCTGCTGTGTGTACAGGCTGACATGGTAGTAGCAGCAGCCCCATTGATTTTTTTTACTGCAGGAGTGTGGATTAATGGAAATTACTAGTGGTGCCGCTCCCAGCCAAGTGACATACATAAGATGCTCCCCACTTCCCAGCAGTAAAAAATAATGACCCCAAGCAAGTTAAACAGTAGAGAAACTCAACTTATAGAGGTAAAGATTAAATTTTGGCTGTGAAAATTATTGTGAAGTGCCAAAAACCCTTTGGTACTTCTTTGTCAGCTGCTGTGGTGTGAGAAACAGTATATTTTGGTGCCTTTACTCTCTTTGGCTTGAGCAGTTGAGCTACCAGAGTGACCATTTACTAATAGAATTTGAACTCCAAGGCACAAAGTTACAGCACAACTCCTTGTATTGGCGTTTTCAAAAGTTTTTTCTGCACAGCTTTTTTATCCCTCAGAGATTTTCTATGTACATGTGAGGATAGCCAAATTAGCAAAAAAAATGCTCTCATATATATGCACCGGAGTTCGAATTCCCCTTCCCGCAATTTAGATAACAAATTTGTCCGACTTTTTGTTTTACATTTTTTCACCTCCATCAAATATGATCCCTTTTGTCAATTAACTGACCCTTCGTATATTAGAATCAAATGATTACCGCTTCAAATGTTTTGACGATTCAAATAAATTTTAATTTGCTCCCACCGCAACAAATGAACATTAAACTCAATACCATTGAAAGTTTGGCGAAGTCGGTAACTACAGCATGAAGTTCACAATTAATTGAAGATGAAACGTAGATACCATGTCAAAGGAAACAACAGATTACTGTAAAGGCAATCAAATGTTAAAAGCTCTAAAAAGATCACACAGAAAAAAGACTTAAAATACTCCTCAAGAGAGAACCTTCATCCTCTCATCATATACTAGCTAAACATAGAGAGCAGGGAATGCAAAGAAAAAGATGGCCACAGCCATTGCCACCAGACCAGCATGTTGGGGTCCAAGCTTGGAGACTCCGTTGGAATTGCCGGCCTTTTCGGGCGCCGATTGTTGTCCTGCAGCTCCAGTTGTGGGAGTAGCTGTTGATGATGCATTATTGTTGAAGATTGCAGCCTCAGGTGAGCCAGCAGGTATGCCTAGAAGCTCTGGCCATTCAAACCACAAGATTGCAAAGTCAGTCAACTACCACTAATGAGGTAGGATTACGATCTTTGTGTTACACGTTAAGTAGGATCAATTTGGAAACCCTAATCTAATCAAGAGCCAATCAAATTGTTCATCTAATTAATGGCTATCTACTGGTGTCAGTATATATGTATGTGAGCCATATTTCTGGTTGGTAGTTGGAGGTTGGAGCAATGGCTTATTAATCCTCGCGCCCCAGATGCGACAGGTACAGTACGGCATGAGGTATTTTTCAAAAGTGTTTGATATTTAAACGAATACTTTATGTATTATAAAATAAATAAATAAACATATTATTTTCTTATTTTAGGATCCAACTTCAGTGGAATAGTACGTACTGCTAAATGGCTAAGATTCATTTGAGACCCACTGCAAATTAATCTGAATCATTCAACAATCGTACCATTAAATAGTACGTACCACTCAAAATTTTTCCCTTATCTTATATTATAAAATGTGAACTACCACTTGAATATCGAGTAATTAAAAAAATCTCGCGCAACACTACTAGCTAGGACATAAATAAAAAATCTTTAAAGATCATGACTTTAAATCAAGTGGGATCCATTCAACTTTTTCCCCATGTCACATTTCCAAATGAGTTCATATTGCGTGACTCATGTGAGACTTGGAAGAAAAAAATCGACAAAACACAGTTTATTTTTTAGCATTATATGCTATTTAGACACATAAAATTAAACTGCATCACTTTTAACAAATGGAACTACTAGTTTGATTAATTAAGAAAAGAAGGGAAAAAAAACAATGCTTAGCTCGCTAATCCTTAAATTACAATCAGTCTACCTAAGAAAACATTATAAAGTTACCCCAACTAAAGAGGTACTATGCAATATCCCACCGACATTAACTAAACACAAATAATCTAAATCTACACTTACTATTTACTATATAGATTTGGTCCTTCCAAGCACTGCATGCACCTTATTTAACTAAGTATACAAGGCCAAGTCCCTAGAACTACCGTTTATTAGTATTCATCTCCATTTATAAGTGAAATGTCATAAGGTTGGCTGACTGACAAGTTTAACATCTAATTAGACCAATTGTAAGTATCTCATGTTTAATTCACTCGACGGTGAGTTCTATACTTAATTATAACTAAGTTGTGATTTAACTTAGTCCAAATTCACCTTAGAAAAGAATATTTTTGTATTAAAGAAAAATAATATATCAAGACACGCATGTACACTCAAAATGACACCGTTTTAGGACTTACTAGGGCAGTCGGAGGCAGTGGCGTTTTTCAAGCTGCATGCAGTGGGGAGCTGAAGCAACCTGGCCACCTGAACCCCCATCTTCTTAATCTCCTCACTCCCACTGTTGGCCTGCTGCATGACGTAACACAGGCACTCCGGCTGAGTCTCCCTTATCCCCTTCACCGAATCACAGCACTCCTTCGTCGGCGTCTCCGCCTTCCCCGTCGCGTAGCTCAAGCACACCGCCACCTTCTGGAACTTGTCGCTGCACTTCTCCGCCACCGTTGGGGCCGCCGCTCTGACCTCGCCAACCGAAGCGCAGGCAACGAAAACGGAGAACAACACCGCCATCATTTTCCTCGTCATCTTCTCAACGAGCTATATCAAGAATTCTATATATTCTTCTTTGCGTGTGAGATTTGATAATGTGGAATAACAAATTGGCTGGTGAGAGGTAACGATATAAATAAATGGGAAATCTTTAGAGTAGGTCTTTTGCCTAACTAGCTCATTTAATGAAGGGGAGCTGGGTGTTGAGTACTTTCAATCTGGACCGTCCACATCAGTTTGGGGTGACATCGACGATCACATTATTATCTCGTATTAGGGAGACCACATTATTATATCGTATTTGCGTAACCACATAATATAACAAGTGATGTGTACCTCTTATATTCTTTAATGAATCTCTATGATTAAATGTTGGTTATGTGGATCACTTGCCATATCTTATGATACACAAATTTAATATAAAAACGTGAACTTTCTAACATTACTCCTTTATGAGAAGGACATGCAACCGAGACAATTATATACATATGGAGAGATGATTTTATTTTTGATAGTGGAATTAAATAAAAATAACAAACATAATTAAATAAGAGTGTATTTGAGTTTAACAAAAATGTGTGTTGATTATTTCCCAATATATAACCGTATCATATAAACATGTTGTTATTTGTTATAATTTATTCACGGAACATCCTTAATCAATTTGGAATACGGTCATCTTGAAATCTCAATCATATGTAAGTTCTTTGAACTAATTATACGAATACAACGTCACACAATTATTTTAGTATCCTAAATCAATAATACAGCGTCACACTATAGAACTAATTATTTTTTTAAGTTAAAAATGAAATTTTTGATAAAACATTAATTCCACAATTAAACGATTTCTAATTTAATTTGATACTATTACAAACTTGATTTTTAAAGAATCATAGAGAAAATAAATAACTCTAATCATTATACAATATGGTATGATCGCAAAAGAAAATGAGAAGTAGGAGAAGTTCTTTGTACATATCAAGGTAATTTAAAGGGCTAACTACATTGTATATCCTCAAAGTTTGAGATGATTTTTATATTGGGTCATAAGGTTTAAATTTTTTCACATTGCCTCTTAAAGTTTTGAAATTGTTTAATTTACACCTTTTGTATATTTGAATGTCTAATTATCTATTAAATTGATAAGTTATTTAGGCTATATAGTATCAATGTGACTTACATGCCAACTCATTTACGGATTTCATGTTTACTATGTCATCAATTTAATGAAAATTTAAATAATTTATTAGACAAATAGTGTAAATTGATACAATTTCAAAATTTTAGAGAATAATGTGAAAAAATTAAAATCTTATAATTCATTTTAAAAATCACCTCAAATTTTAAAAATTTAAAATATAGTTAACCTCAAATTAAATCTCTCTCGTTTTTTCTGACCGACTTGAAGGGATTTTAAATGGAGGCCCATTGGGGTAGTTGGGCCGCATTAAATAGCTTCTGCAGCTCCTTTGTACGAAGGGGAACGAAGAGGGAAGAGACGAGATGAGGTTATGCTTTAAATGATGTGAGCTGTAGCCAACATGTGTCCACAGTCTGACGTCTTTGACCACGTGGAACTCCGTGATGTGCGAGATTACATGATTGAAATGTTTTCCTTATGGGGGAGTTGTTCTGTGATCAACGGTTCAGATCATGACCTGATACGACAATAACGATGATTGTTCATGGCCCCTATAGGCCCAAGAAATGTTTGGTTTTGGTAGGGCCTAACCTAAGCCCATTTTCACATGAAAGTCGAAACATCTTGTACCGTGGAAACGAAAAGGTTGGCAAAGTCACGGCCTTTTGACAATCAGTCATCTAGACGGCCTTTTTGACAATCAGTCATGGGCATAATTAGGAAAGACTACGTTTCGATTTGGTCCGCTTTCCTTTAAAATTAAAAATCGATTAATAAAATATAAACAATTCGGTTCATTTTACTCAAAAAATAATATATAAATCGAACTAAACCCTATAGGGGTGTATTCAATATAGAGTCTATAGGATTTTTTTGTATTTTAAAAGTCCATGGGTATTCAATTAGGATTTTAAAAAGTCTTTTAAAATCTTAGGGTATTCATTTAGGATTTTAAAATGTCCGTTTAAATCTAATGGTATTGAAAATTCTATGGATTTTCAAAGAGTTTATTGAATGATGGATTGTGATGGATTCTAATATCTTTGGTATAAATAGAAATCTATCTAGAAATCTTCTCACAAGCCAAAAGATTTTGACGCTCAGAAAAAGAATGGAAGACGAACAGACCACTTTTCTGACCTTGTTGTAGAAGACGAACAGACCACTCTCTTCTCTAATCAATCAAGGTTAGTACTTTCTCATCTATAATTCTATGAACATTATCTAGTGATGCTGTTATGATTTTTAATATTCTGTAATTTATTTGAGCATAGGATTGGTATTGCCTTTGATTTATAACTTCTGTATTTTCAGCACTGGGAGTGGTGATGTTGATACTTCGAAGGTAGTGAAGGCGGACGAAAATGGTTGTATTCGTGGGGCTTCTGGTTAAATGGGTGATTTTGGTCTCTTTGTTAAATGAGTGATTTTGTTTCTTCTTGCTTCATATCAAATAATACCATAATGCCTAGATTGGAATTGAAGATGTTAATTAAAAGAATAAACAAAAAGAAAAAGAGTAATGAGTAACTAGGTGCCTGTTATGATCACTCTTGCTTTGTTCCAGGTTCGTTATGATCATGTAAATTAGTATGCCATAGGTTAATATATAATTTGGAGAATATATCTTGAAACAAGATTTTATGTTACCTAACATTTCCAGATTTTGAAAGCTTTGGTAATCATGTGAGGGCAATAGAGGTGCATGCGATATAATCAGTTCTCCTTTAAATGAATGATTTTTTTTTTTTGGTTAATGAATGTTTTAATATTTTTTTCCCTTTGTTTTTGTGGTTTCTAACTAGGAAAATGCATAATTGAAATGAAAGATTTGGTATACATTCTAATACCAAATGAAAGATTTTGTGGTTTCTAACTACGAGGTGTTCGATATCATCTCAAAGATTTTGGTGGTCAAGGTCGCCACCCCCGAAATGCAAGCGAGTTATTCAATCTTCGTCATGCATCATTGAGGAATGTGATTGAAAGGATATTTGGTATCTTTAAATCGCGGTTCACAATTTTCAAAACCGCGCCTCCATTCCCATATGAGACACAAGCAGAGCTAGTACTAGCTTGTGCTGGACTACACAACTTTCTTCGCAAAGAGTGTCGTTCTGATTGAAAGGATTTTTGTTTGTTTCCATTAGATATATACTTGCTTTTTGGGTCCTAAAACATTCATGGGATATTAGAACATAGTTGTAATTAACCAAAGTAAATGATATTAGAACAATCCATGGACTTTTTAAAATCTAATAAAATCCTGATAATAAAATACATTAAAATCTGTCAAAGTCTATATAGAATTAAAACAATCCATGGATTTTGCAGAATCCATGACTTATAAAAAGTCTAACATAATCCTGTAAAATCTGAATTGAATACACCCCCCTACGTTTTGATTTGGTCCGCTTTCCTTTAAAATTAAAAATCGATCAATAAAATATAAACAATTCGGTTCATTTTACTCAAAAAATAATATATAAATCGAACTAAACCGACCCAATTCAAGAACAACTAGGCATATTTGATTTCTTGCAAGTTCGGAGGATAGGAATTAAATTTTCATATAAGCAAAGCAAGAGAACACATTTGAAATAACAATAACGAAATCCATGTAGCACACAACTTTGTTATATATTAGAAATGTGGATGGAGCCGTGCCCAAGTTAGAAGTAGTCCTGCCCCTCTGTCACTTTGTTAGGTTTAGATAATTTTTTTTTAGTACATTGGATATTATCTACACTAAGGAATAGGGGAGTAGGCTAAACCTCACCATATGCTAGCCATAATAATTTGGTTCGAATTTGTCTTTAACGAGAATCAAACCTAAGACCTTTCACTTATAAGTGAAGACGAATACCACTAGACCGAAGTACTAAGTGGTTGTTAGGTTTAGATAATTGAAATACAAAAAGATAACCACTATATTTAAGGAAGATTGAAGAAAAAAATGAATAAATTGTGTCAAACTTAAAGGTAGAAGATTGATTACTTGTTAATGAAATTATCACCCGCACCCAACCCAATCCACGGTAGTCCTTGAGTAGTTTATTGTTAATATCATTGTTGTGTCTTTTTAACAATTGAATCTAAAGTTCCGTCGAATTTTGAAAGTCCCTCGTCTAAATACTCCATGACACACCCCGACCCGGATATCTCGAAGGGTATCGAAATCAAGACATGCTGGCCGACACCCCGGAGGGCGACGAAAGCCATGTCATGCAGACTAAGTGGATTTTCTGAATAAAATAAAACCAAAATCTGGAATTATTTAAAATCATGCAGCATAGTACGCAGAAGTATGGGTAGAACCCTTGATACATAGCATGAGATGTTCAGAGCATAGATACAATACAGTAAAGAAAGTACGAATTATTCTCATCCTGAACATGATGGATAAAACATACTAGGAGGAGGAAGAAGTCCTACAGTTATCTAGTGCAGAAGTCGTAAACACAAGAATGGTTGCGCTCACCACTAATCCAGCTACTACGTCCTGGAGGGGCGCAAAACAGAAGGTGTGAGTGAGCAAAAATAAACATTTCTAAAACCTTTGTTTTTTTTTTTTTAAACATAATAACCCCTCTTTTAAAATTCATGTATAGTTTCCAAAATCATACTACGTATAGTATGAAAACCGTCTAAGATACGGTTAAACATCTTTACCCTAAAATAATAATAATATTCGTCATCAAAAACAGTATAAAGGCAACAAGGCCAAAGGTATAAGTAAATACCAAAACTTCTCAACATATAATATGCTCAACAACATAGAAATATATAATACGATATGCTCATCGACATATCCATATAAAGGCATCCATGCCAAAGGTATGAGTAAATATCAATATCTCAACAACATAAAGTATGCTCAACAACATATATAATATGCTCATCAATGTATGCAGACACATAAGCCCATGTAGAAAGTAGTTACATGGAACAGGCTGGGTGTAATAAATATATGCTCGATACTACGATCACGTGAAGCTGGCGCTAAGCTTATCACATACGAGTCATAGCTGCCTAATGCAAACTAGTACAGGTTGACACCTACAATGGATCCAAAGTGAGCATAATGGTGCAAATGTGAACATACACGTGAAGGCTGGTCCTGGCCCGGACGAGTACTAGACACCGGTGAATGCATGTATGATGAGCAGATAATAAACACATGATCATGCCATTGCAGTTTCACAAGTCTGAACATATTATAACTTCTTTATACTTAAATCATAAGTAAAAGCATGGCATGATAAAGAAAATCAATTATAAAAATCATAGTGAGAAATAATATAAATAATATTAGTTTCTCAAAACAAAACCCACTCACTGATATGTAGTTGGGTCGTAGTCGCCTTGCTTTGCCTGACCCCTGTACTCCTCGTGGTAAGTCTCACCTATATGAGATATCACTATAGTAATGATTAAACTCATAAAGGTTACTAATTAAATTAATAAACGACATTAATCCTTGGTTTGCTCAACACGGAGGTCCAAAACACTCCGAAAAATACCATACGTACTGCCCCGAGGTAGTACGCGTCGCCACGAGTCGACGGAAGTCGAAAAACTACTCCCACGCGCCCACACAAGCGGCTCACGCACGGTCAAACTGAGCCTGTCAAACTAACGCCGTTAGATCTAACGAAATATTCCAGCATCTCTGTTAGATCTAACAGAATATTCCTAACATCGTTAAAAAGAATATTCAAGGAATATTCTTCGATCTGGACCGGTTGCTGACTTCACCGGCCGGTCCAACCGGTCGCCGCTGCAACTTTTTCCGGCAGCCGGCCAACTCGCCGGAAAACTAAGAAATTTTCTAAAATTCCTAACTTCTTCATTTATCAACCATTTTACACGTTTCACATGTCAAAATGAAGCTAGAGAGAAGGAGAACACGATTTTACCTATTTGGAGTCCAAAAATTAGTCGAAAATGGCCGGAAAACCTCGATTTACGAACGAAGTCTGATCTACCTCAAAACACAACAAAAAAAACACGATCTTAGTATGAAAATCTATCTACTCAACATGAGGAAACTAAAGGTGGTGGTTAGGAACCTCACCTAGGTCAGTATTTTCGGGAAACTTGCCGGAAAAGTCCGGTTCTTCAATGTGTGCGATTCCCGCCAAACGGTAAAGAATTTGGGTAAACGGCTTGCACCGTTGAGTTCACTAAGTTACAACGAACAAGATGGTGGTGGTGGTTATGCTCGGTTCGACGGTTTTTGTGTGGGCACTGTGCAATGTGCACTTTTCTTAGGGGGAGAAAAAGAGAGTAGAAGAAAAGAGTGAAGGGAAAAGAAACTAGGGGGAAAAAGAAAGAAGGAAGAAGAGATTTTTCCCAAACAAGCTGGGCAACTGGTACTCGCACCACCATATTTCCATAACAGGAAATAATATTCAAACGTACGTAACGTTTTCGTTACACGTCGGATTTTCGTTCCGTTTGCGCTCACGCGCTCGTAGGAAAGAGTACTACAAGAATACAATAAGTAAGAGTTCAAAATTCATAAAGAGATCAAATGTCCACGTCGGACTTCCGCTTCACCCGTTCAAGAGCATTTTGGTAACTTTACACGTTTAGAAAATAAAATACAATACAAATGAGGGACGGGTCATTACACTCCACGTTGCATGTTTGGTACCTTTTGATTTTGCTAATCAATCATGCACCAAAAATAATTGCGGTTATAATTTCTTCAGTGTTTGGGACAGTCAACCAGACATCATGCATCCGCGGCAAAAAGTCTCCATGCCCGTGGCCAAGAGTATTCTAATTTCTAACTTACTATCCAAAACATGTTTAATCTTCATCAGGTTATTTAGGTTTCCTCGTTTAATCTGCAATGAGTTGATTTACGGTTTCATTTAAGTTAATTGCCACTCATAGACATTAGTGCAAATTTTTTATTTTTTATTTGCAAACATTAGTGCAAATTTGGAGATTAGAGAGTTTGCAACGAGGTTTGGGCTTATGATCAAGAGATTCATAATTAAATGTATTTATCTTAACATAATATTGAATGTATTTTTATTAGAAATACAAAAATACTTTATCAAGCCTCATTTTCTTTTTTCATTTACATTATGTGGAAAGTGGTGGATTGCCCTAATGATTAGGGTCATTCTCTTCATCCCATTACGTTTCAGATTTAAACCCTCTCCTCTTTCTAGTCCTCCAATTGTCAATGAGCAGAACCAAAATTTTAAAGTGAGTTGGATTATAGACTTCAGATGGGCTTGGATTATTAACAACTAAAAGAATAAAAGATTTTAGTGGTATTTATTTTCACTTGTAAGTGAGAGGTCTTAGGTTCAATTTTCGCCAAAGGAAAATTTGAACCAAATTATTCTGGCAATCCCAGTGTGAGTCTCAGCCCACTCCCCCACCCCTTAGTGTAAATAATATTGTATATATTCAAGAAAAGAATAAAAGTTTTGGACTAATTGATGTCCGTTTTGCTTTCTATTATGTTTGGTCACTACAATGGTGTCATGAAAGTTCATCTTTCTAACATAGGACGTTGAAGCACATTCAAAGCATCCTGAATGTTGGAAAATACAACAATCAGTGACTTGATAATATTAATAATAAATGACTGTATACAAATAGAATTCAAATAATACAAATATATAAACCAAATTTATATCAAAAGGAATTTGAAATTAATCAACAACAAATATAGAGATGCTATATTATGAATTGAAAGAACTGACTTGGTATTGAGATAGAGGCCTGCAAAATATTGCAGTGCCTTAAAAACAGTAATTTCACCCCTTATCGGTGCTTGAAGTGCAAAAAACAGTTTTTCTAATTAAATCTGAAAATTAACAAAAAAATTAAAAATTAAACTAAGCCATTAGAGGCCCAAGGCCTTAATCTTTGAATTGAATTGAATAATTTATAAATGCAATTAACCAAGTAGCCCAAGTAAGGCTCTAACCCAATTTAATTACGTATGAGAGTTGATTGTAACATCCCGTAAAAAGTTTGTTATAAAATAATTCTCGGGGGGATATTTTGGACACGTGCGTGATTATTTTGTACACGGGATTGTGCGATCTTAGTATTTTGGTGGGTGCACAATACCCCCAAAAATCAAAATATCTCTTTTTCCTTCTTCTTCCCCGTTTGATTTTCTCTCTTATCGTCAATTTTATTTTTTCCCCTATTTTCTCTTTTTCTCTCTTTCTCTCTCGTTCTCACCGTATGTGCCCAGTGTACATCGACGAAAACCCGTCGAACTGAGGCGAACTAAAATCACCACCTTCTTCGTCTAGACGCTCTGGACTCAACGGTGCAAACCGTTCGTCCAAACTCCTAACCGTTTGACGGGAAAAGCTCACGGAAGAACCGGACCTTTCCAGCGATTTTCTCGCCATTACAGACCAAGGTGAGGTTTCTAACTACCACAAATGGGTTCCTCTCGTTGAGTAGATGAATTTTCATATGTGGTTTGCTTGATTTGGTTGAGTTTTGACGTAGATCGATGAAGATACAGTACCTGCGACCTTTCAAGGCAATTACAGCCCATTTCCCGAGCTTGTACATCCAAACCAAAGGTACACCGTGATTCTAATCCTCTTTAGCTTCATTTTGATATAAAGAACGTGAATTTTGGCCAAGAAATGAAGAAGTTATGAAGATTTGAAAATTTCTCCAGAAATCGGCCAAAATTCCGACGACGGCACCCCAAAAAGTTGCAGCGGCTACCGGCGCTGACGTCAGCAATGGTCCAGACCGGACGGGTGATGTCAGCAACCGATAAGGGGTGAAATTACTGTTTCTATACTGTTGCTCATCAGTAGATGTATAACACCCCGGGTATCAGTACTCAGTCTTGTGGCCAGGACTAGCCTTGACGTTTGGAGATGTCACTACCAGTGCCGCTACGCAACTTTGGATCCATTGTAAGTACTAGCATGTTCTAGGTTGCACTAGGCAACTCGAACTTGTGTGACACACTTTGTGCACAGTGATTAGCGTTAGACTCGCGTCATTGTAGTACTCAGCGTATTACTTATATACCTAGCATGTTCCTCATAGCTTATCTACTTGGGCTTGTGTGTTTACATATGGGTGAGCAGTCAGTCGTGCATATCGGAGAGTACCCGTGTTTTGAGCATTTCAGTTTGATGAACGGGGAGTACCCGTATTACTATTATAGTATTTTGAGGATCATACCGGGGAGCATGATGTATTTTCAAAAACTATACATGTTTTCCAGCGAGGGGATAGTATGCTCTTAAAAACAAAGGTTTTATCAAACTTTGCTTTTTGACCCATTCACCTTTTTATGTTTTGCGCCCCTCCAGGACTTAGTAGCGGTTTCGACTACTTACCAGTGAGACGAGGGCTTGCTTCGGCTGTGGTTGGTGGTTCTGACGCTTCCTTTAGTTTATGTAGGATTCGCTCCTACTTTTAGTTAACTTTTACTTATCCATCCTCACGAGGATGTGAATGTTTATACTCTATGCACTATTTACTTTGCTCTGACTGTTATGCACCTGTAATAATGGGTCTTTACCCATCACCACACTCTGACTTCTGCATCCAACTTTATTTCTACTCACTTTTTCACTTGTACATGCATAATTGGCTTTCGTCACTTAACACATGTCGGCCAGCACTTCCCGACACCTGGCGTGTCAGGATCGGGATGTGTCGTGATACTTATAAAGCATTGTGAAATTCCTTCCACCACTAATGTGGGTAATTTATAAATGCAATTAACCAAGTAGCTCTAACCCAATTTAATTACGTATGAGAGTTGATACTTATAAAGCATTGTGAAATTCCTTTCACCACTAATGTGGGACAAAAAGAAAATCTCAACTCAAACACATGATAACTCTAAGACCTTACCAAATATATTTGTGTTCGTGAAATTTACTCATAAAATTATATCCAAAACCAATTCCCTTGGTTTGGAATCCTTATCAAAAGAAAACATGTCAAGAAAGGGGATAAGTTATGCATTATTAGAAAATAATCACTAAGAATATCTTATATCCATTCTATACAAGGTAAAATCATTACTTCAATTTTTGACAACTTTCCTTATAATCTATCTCAACAACTTTGAATCATTTTTTACTTTCTAAATTTTTTTGGTAAATGAGTTTCTTTTGTAACTGTACGACATCCTCATCTAAAGATTAAGTAATTTACCAAATCACGTTCCAACATAAAAAAGTTATTCCAACATGCGTCGTGATATGTTGTACACAGCCATGGAATTCTTAGTTAACGATTAAATGATTAAAAATTTCGATATATAAATATAATACGTCGGGCTAGAGTAAAATTTTACCAAACCTCAGTGGCTAAAATTAAATTCGCTCGGAAAAATTGCCTAACCCAAACCCGTACGATTTTGACCGAGGAGGCAGTGAGAGAGGATAGAACAACAGTAAGTCCACGTGTCGTCAGTCGAGTGAGCGCCATTGGAAAAATTGTGATCGATTTCAAAAATATCAAGCTTCCTGTCCACCCCGCGACGAGATTTGCGCACCCACAAAACCCAGACCAGACAAGACAGGTTTAAACGTGCACTAATAATCGTATTAATGTCCCCCTCGAAACTCCCCTCTCCCCTACCAATCTGCGTCTAAATTCGCCATTCCCTTCTTTCCCCTTTCCCCCTTCTTCCCATTCCCATTCCCCGTCTTTATATAAACCACACACCGGAAGTCCGGAACCTGGAATCTCGACCGACCTCTGCAGATTTTCCTTTTTACATTTTCACCTTTTTATTTTTGTATTTTTATTGTTCAATTTTATTAAAAAAATATGAAGAATCGGAGTCCTTTGTCGGAGCGACCCGGGTTTCTCGCCGTGATTCTGGTTCTATTGATTGGCGCGGGGCTGGCGATTTCCGGCTTCTTCCAGGCTGGCACCTTCGTCCTCTACTCCATCGCGGGCCCCTCATTTCTCCGCTCCGTCGACGATAACTACGCCCCGGCGGCGATCCAGCTCCAGGCCATCCTCCACTACGCCACGTCCCACCAGACCCCGCAGCAGTCGCGCGGCGAGATCGGCGTGTCCTTCGAGGTCCTCAAGTCCCGCGCCCCCTGCAACTTCCTCGTGTTCGGCCTCGGCTTCGACTCCCTCATGTGGGCATCCCTGAATCCACGCGGCACGACGCTCTTCCTGGAGGAGGACCCCAAGTGGGTCCAGACCGTCCTCAAGGACGCCCCCCAGCTGCGGGCCGAGACGGTGCGCTACCGCACGCAGCTCAAGGAGGCGGACCATCTCCTCTCCTCGTACCGCTCCGGACGGTCGTGCTCCCCGTCCGAGGCCGTCCTGCGCGGAAATACCGAGTGCAGGCTGGCGCTGCACAACCTGCCGGACGAGGTGTACGACAAGGAGTGGGACCTGATCATGATCGACGCGCCGCGCGGGTATTTCCCGGAGGCGCCGGGGCGAATGGGGGCTATATTCTCGGCGGCTGTCATGGCGAGGAGGAGGCGGGGATCCGGTGTGACGCACGTGTTCCTGCACGATGTGGATCGGAAGGTGGAGAAGGCGTTCGCGGAGGAGTTCCTCTGCAGGAAGTTCTTGGTTAAGGCGGTGGGGAGGCTCTGGCACTTCGAGATCCCTTCCGTCGTTAACGTGTCGCACGCTGGCGGCGCGCGTTTTTGCTAAATCACGCGGCGGTCGAAACGGCGACTTTGGATAGGCGGAGAAGCGTTACGCATTACTACTGGCTGCTCTCTGTTTTTTTAAAGAAATTATTTACCTTTTAAAAAAAAAATTATAAACCGTTCTTACAGTATGATAATAGATAAAATGTGATAGTTCTTAATCGTAACTTCGGGTCAAATTTTAATGGTACGTACCAATTAATGACACGTCTGGTGAATGATTTAAGATTTATTTAGAGCTTACTGCAAATTAATTTGTGACCATTTAATAGCCGTATCATTCAATGATACGTACCACCCAAAATTTTTCTCATAACTTCATAACAATTAGTTTTTATTTATTTTTACTAAATATAGAGAATTTGATGAAACGATTAGTGGGCCTGTAATATTCGGTGAAAAGCAAGATAATTTAAATTAGTTAATGATAATGCTTGAAAATAATTGATCTCTCAACAGAACAATGATGGTGAGTTCGAATTTTCTAGGGTACTTTCGACTTTTAGATATTTTAAAGGTTCCGTTGTATGGTCCTTTATTCATTGTTAGGCTTGTGAGGTCAACTGGAATGATTGACTAGTCGTCAATCGTAATGTATGGGTTATACCGTGGAATTATCCGAGGATCATCATTAATTCAATTCAACTCTTGAATTTCTTGTTTACTTTATAAGTATATGGTATTAGTTTAGTTGGTTAAAAATATTTATTTTTGTACTATAAGTCATAAATTTGATACTCTCTTCAACACCCGCTTGTATAAGACCAATTCCAATGGTTAGGTTAAAATTTAAATTTTTGGCTCAAAAAATTTATGTTCCAACTCAAAAAACAGTTTTTCTCTTTCAATGATTTTGACTTAAAATTTTAGCCAGAGATTATTAAAAAATAATTTTAGCCTATTTTTTTCAGTATTTAAAAAAAAAATTTTATGTAGATCATTCAATTTATTTTATGAACATTTTAACCTAGAAATCTTCAAATTCAGGTAAATAATGAAAAATCACTAAACATACTTTATTCTTACACATATGCACCACATGAAAGAACATGAAAAACCACACAACCTACCCCATTTTTAAACACAAATACATAGGTGGGTAGAAAGAAAAAAAAGAAAGAATTGTATGACGAAAGTGAATTTTGTGTGGATATTTTGAACAAATACATAGGTATTTATAGAGTTTTTGGGTCAATTTTGGTTTAAATAATTTTTTTAAATTGTTTTAAGTGTTGGATTTAATTTTGGGCCGTTAGGTTTTTTGTTTTTACCGTTAGATTTGCTCATATTCGATCTCAGCCATTAAATTTAATGTATTTATATAAAAAAATCTGGACCATTAGATCAACCAACGGTCCAACCACGTGGGACGTCCGATTAAAAAAAATAGCCTTTGGTCTTTCTGCGAGTGGCTGACAGTGTCAGTAGCTGGGTTCCAGCGCCTATCTTAGGCTCATTTTTTGGGCTAAATTTGGCCCAAAAATAAGTTTTAACCCAAAATTTTTTTTTTAGCCCAATGATTAGAGAAGCTTTGAAAAGAGGGTTTAAAACTCAGATTTTGAATTTTAACCTAACTATTGGAGTTGGTCTAATAGGCTCGACTAATAGTAACTTGAGCTTAGGCCCAAAAGTGGCCTGCCCTCATAATTGAACTTGATCAAGGTCAGCCCAGCTACGTTTCAGGTTATGTTTGTTTTAATTTAGGTCAGGGCATGAACTCGGGAAGTTGGCCTTGAAAAATCAGTGCGGCCAGATTAAAAAATGCACAACAACAACAAGGACTTGGTGATGGATCGAATCAGTGAGTTGCCACACGAACAACATAGTGGCCTGATAACAAGCTCCGTCGACAAATGGATCAAATTTGCAACGGAGGAGAACGTTTAAAACCTTCCGGCGAATGCAGCGTCGGTAAGTCCCTCATTCATCTTCACTTGAGAAGTTGCTTCTCCATCAAATAGCAATCATGTCCTTCCTTGCAAAGCATTGAAATTTGTAAGGCAGACATTGTTATCCTTCATTTGTTACTGTTTAGAGGTTATCAACTGCTACTTACCCTTCTTCAGATTTAAACTATTGATGCTTCTGATTGTTTAATCCTTGCATGTAGATGAGGCCTTAATCTTCGACTCCATAATCTTCTTTGTGAAGGTAAAGAGATAGCTAGTAAACACCCCAATGGCCAATGTGTATTGTCTTTTGTACCCTTTTCGAACAGAAAACTACAATGTAATGGTAAGAATATTTCTATGATTTATCGCCATAACTTGTAAGTTTTATTTTGACTAATTTCCCGTACAAAATAGCAAATAGCATCCAATGATTTGCATGTGTATTTTTTTTGCAAAAAAATTGAATGAAATGTGGTGTAAACATGACCAGTAAGTTGGAAATTGACCGTTTATAATGATTTGGGGAGGGGAGAAGAATAGGCCCAAATAAAAGTTCAAGGAGAAAATCAGCAGTTGCTACAAATTCCAAGAAAATATCAGCAAACTACTCCAAAAGATAAAAGCTCTAAACCACAAGTTCTTTGCTTATTGACCAAGAAAGTAGAACATGCCCCATGTCAAGACTATTAGGTTTTGAAAAACAGGATTAGGAAAAAGAAAAGGAAAGACTTACTATGCTCCATTTATAACAGGAACAAGTACAATCAGGTCCATGAAATTAGAGTTTACAGGAATAAGAAAAGCAAAAAAATTACACATGTTTATTGTTACTAAAAGCAACATCAGGATGAAACCCTAGGCTGGATTAGTCATAGTATCAAATGTTTTTCTCCTGACCAAGAGGCAAGTGATGCTGGATGGCTGAGTGTGTGTATTGTTGAGGGTGCACAGCACAAAATCCGGCCGGTACAGCGCAAGCGCTAACCGGTCCTCCCCCAAAACCAAGCCGGTTGCGTCAAGCAGGACATGCCATGAGTTCCTGTGTGCCTCTGAGATCCAATGCATGGAGTATCTAGTCCCATTGACCGTGGCCGGATAGGAAAACAGTCCCTTGGGACTATACTTGCACTTTCTCCTGAAGTACTGGCTAAGTTGTGACCCTTTTATCCTCAAATCCAACCAAGTTTCTGGTGCTGAAATAACCCTAGATTCTTTGGTGCTTGCAAAGTCCCTTATGGAATCAGTTTCCTCTCCCACAATGGTCATATAGTAATTTCCTCTGAAGAAAGGGTAGCTCTCACCAATCATCACCATTGCATCTTTGTAATTTGCCATGAAAAGGACCAAATAGTCCTCCTCTTGCAATCCACAGTGCTTCAATGCCCGATTCCTTGCTTGGACCTCGGGAATGGATACAAAGTTCCCTTGGAATGAAGATTTCTTGGTCAGGATGTCGAGGAGTCTCGAGGGTTCCATCTGAGTCCTGTCCAGGTCTGAGTGAGTGCTGCTGAAAGGGGACAACTCTTTTGGTGTCACGCTCTTGGGTGACTTGAGCTTATTGTCATGGGGTGGAGTTCCTGAGGATTCCTCGTTGATCGAAAGATTATCGATGTCTAATTTTTCGACATCATCCACTAATCCATTGCAGTATTGTGGGTACTTTGCGAAGATGTATTGCTGGACATAGAGCATCTCACTTGGTGTGATTGGACCTGACCATCTCAGATCAAGCCCTCTGAGTGAGGATATGGCTTCTGCTATCAAGTGAGCAGGAAACATGGTGTTTGCCTTCTGTAATTCAAACAAGCACAGCGGAACTCACCTCAGTTAACATATGAATTAGTAATACCACGTGATGGTGTGACTGTCACACTGAAAAAACGAAATGGGAAAAAGCATTGGACTAATTAGTCCAAGAACAGAGTCCACTGACCTTAATTATCATGCTGCTTGGTCTTCCATCTTTTCTTGGACTTCCATCTTGAGTTGGTGAGTTTGGTGAAGAACCTGAAGCCAATTCTTGGAGTTCACCTTTTACTATATCCTAAACAGCAGAGAGAATTGGAAATTTACAGATCACATTTAGCATCATTATATTTCTTATTCTAATTATCTCAACTACGGGGAGAAGAATTTGAACTTGAGTGCAAAGGAAGAGCATAGCGCTCTAGCCAACTTCACTATGCCAAGATATATCAATGGAAAGTGATTTCCGGACACTCATTTTCCCCCCTGCACACCTTGTTTATTTCTGGCCTTTGTTTCTGGCCTTTGAATTGAATAAATCAAAGGAGAACCAAGAGACTAAAATCAACTGGGTGTGCAGACGGAGAGAATGAATGGACGGAAATCAGTTCCCTTTGCCAATTAGGAGCAATTTATGGAAATAGATATACATGTACCTTAAGTTTGCCATTCATGATGTCTTTTTCTTGTATGTTTCTTCCCATGTTGCTGCTCCCTCCTTCAGAAGCATAAGAACATAGAAAATGGGGAGAGGAAATAGAAATATTTGAGAACCAGAAAGGTGGTTGTGAAGACTTGAGACTAGTCTTTGTTATATGAAGATTATATGCTGCAGGTGCAGGGTGGGGGATCAAATTGAAATGTTAAAGTAAAACCATATATCTTCGAGACAAAGAGAGCAATGCCAGCAAGTGATGAAAGCAACACCCACACACAGCATTTACGATATCAATCATAATTTATTGAATTCTAGTCACCATGATTAGCTCATCAAGCTATAATTATTACGGTTAATTAACCAAGTGTACACATTATATATGTCTACAACTTCATGAAGATTCAAATATTCTTGATTTCCAAAGGTTCATGACACGTTAACTTATTTGGAATGAATGACTTTCTCAGCTTTTACTAACACATACAAAATTCAAAAGTATGTCAGTCTAACATTACAATTTGCAATCCAGTACTTAAAAAATCGAGAATAAGCTGAATTGATTATGAGAGTAGTTGATCCCGTACCCTTTCCTCAACCCTAAACTAGAATTAACAAAGTAGGGCGTGTAATGTAATTGATGGTTGTAGTTTTGGATTTTAAACTTGTGTCACCCTTAAGTTTGTATTTTTTTTAACCGAAACGCCTGCGTGACTGCGTCGATCGATCTGAGTTACAAAAAAATAAAAGATATCAAAAAGTTGGAGACGACGAAATGGCAACAACTAGCACAGTATTTTAATAAAGATGCCGAGTCTTAGGTCATCAAGGATAATTATATTATTGGAGAAGATTGTGACTCGTTGAGGAGGGCATGCATTCAGGAATCTTTCCTTAACTGATAGGGACTCGCAATTTTAATGAACTCAGCCTACGACTAGATAGATTAGTAGATTTTAACAAAAGTTAATAATAATTTTAAGGTGGGATTTGATTTGTGAAATAAAATTATGCGATTGCCTTTGAATATTCACGTACAACCAATTGGTCTAGGGTCTATTTTCTATTTCTTGGGAAGGAGGGGCAGGAAGTCATGTGTCAAGCAGTGTGCTCTTTTTTTTTGTACCCGAGTTTGAATGTCACTGTCTGTAGTTTAAATGTATTTATAGTAAAATATTGTTTCCCCTAAGCATGGATTAGTTTATATGCTTAATGATGTGGGCTTAAGTATGATTATCAATATAATGCTTTAAATTAAGGGAGTTTTTAGTTTAAATATCAAATTCAAAATAACTTTAAGTTAAAATACTATATTTTTAGTTTAGGTACTAGTTGAAAAGGCAAATTAATTTGCTAGTTAAAATGACAATAATGCCCAACCCTCTCATCACAAAGTCACAGCCATTAACCTTCCCAATGAATTGTAACTAACAAGCATGAGTACGAATTTTTTTAGAAGAATTTTTTTTTATTACGTTAATCGCTTAGGGCGTAGGGTCTAGTTCTCGGATTTTGGGCTTCGCCCAAAACCCGAGACCTACACCCTAAGCCCTAAACTCCTCCCAAGGACATTCTAAAACCCTAAACCCAAAATGATCAACCCCAAACCTTGACCGACCTTTTAAAACCCTAAACCCTCAAAGTTAACCCCGAGCTCTAAAGACCTTATAAAATTAGAAGAAATAAACTTGAGGACAATATAGTAATCTCTCATATTTTTTTATTTAGTCATATGATCACTTGCAATAAAGTTTGTGGCTTATCATAAAATATTTAATTAGACTTGGTATTTTTCTTTAAATATTGTATTTTTTCTTAAAATCTATACCCAACTTAGTATCTAATATGAATTTACCTTTAAATTAATCCCAACCACAATTCAAAAATAGATATGGTCCTAAACATTCACATGCATGAACTATTACACGCGCGATGCTTGGAATCGAATCACTAATACTTCATACTGCAGATCCGGTCATCATTTTAGCTAATTTGTCTGCAATTGTCGTTCATAAGATTTGAACTCAAAATCTTTTTTAGCAGATCCGGTCATCATTTTAGCTAATTTGTGCAATTGTCGTTCATAAGATTTGAAGTCAGAATCTTTTTTAACAAAGCGAAACTGAATGCTGTTAGACCAAATTAGCATTAGTTACTTTAAGAGTGATATTTATATTGGATTAGCTTGATCACGTTAGTGTACGCCGCTTTCCAGCATTGGTTGATTCGCAAAAGGTCTTATCGCACGAGACGCCGCATGGCAGCGATTTGGTTGCTCCTTTGGGCCAAAGCTTTGCAGCAAAACGCTTCATGTGTTTGCAGTACATGATTGGAATTTTGCTCAACTGGTATGTCGGCAGCATCTCTTCTCCAACCAAAACATTATTGCTTCACGAATATAAATCAAATTGGACGGACTTGAAATTCTTTGAAAATATTTCGCAACCTCAAAAAAATTACGACTAAAATCGACTTCTGAAACCAACATTAAAAAATAAAGAACCAAGGCTTGGCTGCTGACAATTCAGCAGCCAAATTCCCCTGGAGGTTAATCTGGTTCTATAAATAGTAGGAAACTGCTAAGAACATTATTAATCTGGCTTTTCATAAAATCAGTAACATATAACAGAGCATAAAAGTCACAATACAGTAATACAGATCGATGAATGCCTACTTTCTGAATTATACCTAAATACATCCCGAGCGAGTATATGGATAGATTTTGAACCACAACTGCTCAGCTCTCACTAGTATCATGAATTAGCCCAAATCTGAACCAGACTAGACGAGAGCACTGCGGAGGCCACTAGAAATTAGCACTCTGTACAAAAGTACGATAAAAAAGGAGTATCCCACTACAAAAAGTATTTCATCCGATCATCTCTTCTCATGGCGTTGTATACAGCTTGGACCTGGAAATCACAATAATATTCCACGTCATCAAATTATAAACGTTACCCATTTACTGCATGAAGGTTGTTTGCATCATGGATATGGGGAAATAATATTAGCAAAATCATGGTGAGAGTTGCAAGGGAGGGAGGGGAGACCTGTTCACTGGAAATTACTTGAACAGGTCCAATGTTTACAGATACATATTTTCCCCTTGATGATACCTTCTGCCTCACATGACCCTGCCATAAAACACAACATATAACAAGCTCCATCAAACTTTTGCATTCATTATTTGTGAGTGGATTGAACTCGTGCGCTTGATAAATTAGACGTCAGCAAACACATCAACAATCAAATTTTCAAAAGGAATCTTAATTCAAAAGGGGCAACAAAAAGGATCAAAGCACAAATATCTACTCATGATTACTACAGGAACCGTGACCAAGCCAAGAAGACAAAGACTCCCAGTACTTTAAGTAAATTTTCCTTCCGTTGACAATTATCTTATTGGTGAAAATACCCATATGATGGGGTGTTACAGAAAAGATAATAATTTGGCATCCATTGATCTTAATTTTTCATGTTCATATTATGCTCAGCAATCTAAACTTCAAGGTGCATTCCAATAGATCAGCATTCAGCTATAGCCTAAAGAGAACACTGAACTATGGTCAAATTCAACTATTAGTCAGTATCCCTACAGTTGGTTCCATGTAACCCTCAATAAGCTCACATCAAGAGCCAGTTTCAGTTATGAGCATTGAGGGGAAGTATACCACATTTTTCTAGCCAACAGATCCCTTTTTCTTAATAGATGATTGGCAGAGTACCTACCACTCTCGCTCAACATCTTTTTTGAGCACATTTCATGCTCTTAGCCTCTTATCACTTTCTCACTCCTTTTCAGGAGCTTTGAACTTGCAATAAGATATTTCTCAGTGGCAACTGCATAAACCATGATTAGTTTTCTACCATGATCACTGGTCAACGCTGCTCCTTGTTTCTCATAACTGCTTCACATGCCATATTCCTCAGGCTGTCCATCACAGTACATCTTAAAATTTTTGTCCCCACGCTACAGTGATACCTACTTAGGTTGGAACATAATGTTCTGTACAAAAATAGAGAGCAGGAGGAACATGGTAGAATACATCGTTATAAGGGTCTCCCCTTGACCCTAATGAACAATAAAAGTTACCTTAACCCTACTGATCGTAATTTCAAGGACTTACACAGAAGTCTAGGAAACAACTCAAATGCACCACATCTTTGCTTATAGTTTGGCACATACTTAACATTGCAATAATATGTCCTCGCATTCTTTAACACAACAAACACCTCTTCAGCAACCATGATTCACTTGTATCAGTCTGTAAATTTACATACTTGAGAAATCAACTCCGATTTTAATTGCTAGTTCATCTCCTATTGAACTACTCAGTACACAAGTAAGAAAGCACAGGGGTTGTAGCGCAAGTGGTTAAAAGCATTTACTCATGTACCCGAGGTCCTACGTTCATTTCGCTCCTCCCTCAATATCGCTTGAATGAAAGGAAAAAAAAAACATGATTCATGAACATTGATACACTCAATGAAATACTATGTACAAAAAATTGACCCAAAAGGAAAACAACAACCCACAGAAGAGTATGTCACTTGATGGTTTGCTTTCCGCAAGGTACGCATAATGCTTGCAACTACATGCATTTGACAACCAATTCATAAATATATATCTATCAACGAATTGAAATGACGGCCATCCACAACAAGGGATACATACACATATATATCTTACGTAAATATGCATACCTCTGGAACAGGTTGTTGAATTACGGACTCGACAGCAACCACCATAGCTTGCACAAAATCATCCCCTCCAGTTCCAATTGCTGTGAAACCTCTAACAGTCGGGTACGAATTCACCTTAAAAACACACACACACACAAAATCACACCATTTTATATACACAACCTCGTCGAAAATCTTATTAACTTAAGCCTAAACGTTCAAAGTCAGCTGTTGAATCAAAATTAATCAAAGCAAAGCAATGTCTTTCCCAATACCTTCTGATCCAAGTCGACCCATTCATTCGTAGAATCATCCGCCACCGTGCCGCCGATAACCACATTCGTCGTTTGCCCAACCCTCCCTTCTGTTTTCGACACCTCTACATCCAATTCCAACACCAACAATGAGTCAAAAAACACATAAATACCAAAAATTCAAGTGAAATACAATAAATTTCAGAGGCTCGGCGACGAACGGAACCTGAAATTGCCTTCAAGATGGCCTCTTGCGGCGGCCCCTGGTCGTCCTCCGACAAAGCCGACGAGTTTTCGTTGTGGGAGCAGTTGAGGTGAGTAGTCCGTCGCGCAAAGTGGACGTCCCGGGTCCTGAAGTGGCGG
The DNA here is from genome assembly GCA_018257905.1 of Gillenia trifoliata. Lineage (NCBI taxonomy): Eukaryota > Viridiplantae > Streptophyta > Magnoliopsida > Rosales > Rosaceae > Gillenia > Gillenia trifoliata. The sequence continues at coordinate 7,955,011 of CM031083.1, read as the reverse complement.
CTCAGCCTGGGGGAGGAGACCCCGCGGGTCCTGAACGAGGCGGAGGCGGAGCTCCGAGCGAGATGAACGGGTCGCCACGCTTCTATTAGCAGAGCGGAGCGGAGCGCAGTCCTGCACGCCATTTCTGGTCCTTCTTTTTCGATTCCGAGAACAGATTGTTTCGTGTTTTTTTTTTCCCTTTTTCTGTCCCAAAAGATAAATATAAAGGAGATTCTTTGAATTTTAGAAGGACAAAGTTATTCTTTTTCCAGCGGCGTTATTGAGGTCCATCAGTAAGGGCTTAAAAGTCTTTTCCGTTGACCGTGGAGGGCTTAAGTCGCTTGCCAGTTGCCACTATAGTCGGTTTACCGTTTACGAGGGAGAAAAAACATTTTCCGTGAATTTTTTGGGAAAAATTTTCAGTGGTACGTACCATTGAATGGTACGGTTATTGAATGGTCCAGATTAATTTATAGTGGGTCTTAAATAAATCTTAATCATTTAACAGTAGGTACCATTCAATGATACATACCACTGAAGTTTGACTCGATTTTTTAGGCAGTTTGACTCCTTCAAATATAATTTCACTCACCCTAAAAAAAGTCATAATAAATAAAACCATTGATTATTTTCTAAATTTTGACACCAACACAACAAATTGACTTGAAATTGAAACCACGTTAATGAGTTTAAATTGATTTTTGCTTGACGTGAATACGAAAATAATAAGACTTGTTAAACAATGAACAATAAACATATGAGATTCGCTTCGAACATAACAGCTCAATGATGACATTGTAAACACAATAACTTATATAATAAACCACTTTTTTTATATGGTTTTGTGTGTATCGTGCTTTACTTAATTTTTTTATAACTAATGTGTAGGTGATTGGTTTACTTTTGAAATAAAAGAAACATCCATTTAAATTTTTAGTTTTCACAAAAAAAAAAAAAAAGATTTTACTTTGTAATGTACATGGAACATCATATGAGTTTTCAAACACGATTAATTAAATAAATCATGTTAGAATTTACTACTTTTTTACACAAACACACTCATTAACACAAATTGACACCTTAGGGTTTTGCATAAATTCCATCAACAAAAAAAGGGATTTTGCATAAATTTGGCGGTAAGCTATTATTTTTGTTTAACTTAGAAAATAATTTGTAGAGATAAGAAATTACTGCCGCGAAGGGGCAAAAAGGGGAAAAGGAAAACCACCGCGGCGACGCGAACCTCAGAAGTGGCCAGCCACAGGTGGAAACTGAAACGGCGCGATAAAACCCTAGTGAAACCCTCTCCGGCTACCTTCTACACGCTCACTCTGTTTCCCGACTCCGAGTCAACTCACCGCCGGCCGAGGCGACTCGCCGAAATGTACGGATCCGAATCCGGTACAGTCCCTGATGATTTGGAGCGAACCGCTTTCAGACGGGCGGAGAAGAAGTACAAGCTGTATTACGAAGACACCTACAAATCCTCCAAAAAGTAATTCGATTCCCGAACATGTAATTCCACGATTCCGATTCCAATTTCGTATAATCAAACATGAAATTTTAATTTTATCATATTTCAGGAAAAGGAAACCCAAACCGGTGGATTTATCTGAGGTCTTGGATTTCAAGTCAATTTTAGAATCCTACCATCAGAAGGCTGAGCTTCCGCCGGGAATCGTTCCGGTTCGATGCGGTTTCGATGGACCCGTCTTCTCCATAGAAAATCGCCCAGGCAACAACCTATTCACCATCAATGCATTTTCATTATTTGCTTTGCTTCATTCATTTTTATTTTCCTGCATTGCAATTTCCGAAGTTGAATTGGATGAATGCTAATTTGTATTAGGGATTTGATTTGGTACGCGATTCGCTAGTAACTAGTATTATAGGGATTTGAATTGACGAATTTGAGAACGCAGACATGAGTGTAACCAAGTTGGCTCTCAACTTCTAATTCCCCTCCTCGTAGTTTAAGAGTAGATTAATTTGAATATCGCTCGAATAAAAAATAAATAGTTATAGGGATTTGGATATGTACATTAGTTACTATTGCAATGTGAAGTGTTCATATATATGTGTCAACCAATGTTGTTAAATATATTTCCGTCCTTCTAGAAACATTACAGGATTTTATTTCGTTCCTGGGGCACTGAGTGTAGAAGAACAATGCCAATGGATAAAGGCGAGTTTAACCAGCTTCCCGCAGCCTCCTAATAGAACAAATCACAATGCATTTTACGGGCCAATTAATGATTTATTTTCTGCGGCGAAGGAGGGGAAAGTTTTGGCTGCAGAAGGGAGTTCAAATTCTGAATGTAATTCTGCTGTCAGCAATGGGGATGCTGACGGGTGGAAGTTCTTTGAGGAACATGATGTGTCGTCAAAAGGAAACTCAGGAAAATCAGTTTTGGCTTCAGTTTTATTGCGGAAACTGCGTTGGAGCACCCTTGGCCTGCAATTTGAATGGTCCAAGGTAGGTGTTGGTCCAATTTTTCTTTTCAATCTAGAAAGCCTATCATGCATTTTCACTAAACAAAAGTTTCACACCACTTGGATGCCACCCTGATTTAGGCAAGAATAAACAGAAACTATTCTTTTCATGCTAAAAATAATTGTTACCCTTTGTAAGAAATGAATAGTTTCTAATATTTCTTGGTAAATCAGTTCACTTTTAGACTATGTTTGATGCATTCGAGTTGCCTCACAATACATATCTAACCAAATTTATGTTCACGGTGTAGCGAAACTATGACATCTCTCTCCCGCATAACAAAATCCCTGATACACTTTGTCAACTGGCTAAAAGACTGGCAAAACCTGCAATGCCTCTGGCTGAAGAGTTCCAGCCTGAAGGTGCGATAGTCAACTACTTTGGCCCAGGTATTACTAGGAAAGAGTTCCTCATATTAGCAGATTGTAACCAACGATTTGAATGTTGTTCCTTTTTTGGTTCGAAAGTGTGTACAAGCTAGAATTTACATTTGTTCTGTCTTCTGTGCTTTTGTCTAGGCGATATGCTTGGGGGCCACCTTGATGACATGGAAGCTGATTGGAGTAAGCCTATCGTAAGCATGAGGTATCTTTCCATGCCATTTCATTTTTGTTATTTGATCCTGGTTGTTCATCAAGAAAAAAGGATATCGATTTGATAATATGCATCTCCTTAGAAGCTGAAATGTCTTTCACTTTCCTCAGTTTAGGCTGCAAAGCAATTTTCCTTTTGGGAGGAAAAATTAGGGAGGATCCTCCAATAGCAATGTTCCTTCGAAGCGGTGATGTTGTACTTATGGCCGGGGAAGCAAGGGAATGCTTTCATGGTAAATGTGAATCTTCACCTATCTTTTACTTTCTTGTGTGCTTTCTTGTGATAAATAGTGCAGCTTGACTATACCATTTGCCACAACACTTACTGCGGTTGTGATGTGTTAATAATTCCTAGAGTAACAGTACAGCCTAGTAATAAGAGAACGGCTTTGCTTTCTTGCTTGTGTGGCAGGTGTGCCTCGGATATTCACTGACGGAGAAAATGCTGAAATTGTGTCTCTCGAGAAGCAGTTCTCGCATGATGAGGATGTTTGTGTTTTAGAATACATTCGAACTTCAAGAATCAACATCAACATCAGACAAGTATTTTGAGTTTGTTACTCTTTTTCATTGAATTTTTGAGTTCAACAATGAAAGGAATTTTTGGCAATATAGATTTGTAAGAGATGGTGCTTCACAAGAGCGTGGGAGAGCTTTGTAACTATGACGGGGAGTTGCACCCATGAACGCGCGGCTCGTTGGAAGTTAATTAGAAAACCAGAGAAAATAAATATGAATGCAAGCAGCATTGATTATCCAAAAACAAGGAAATGGAGGAATGCAAGTAGCATTGGTTAGAAAATCACTGCAACGTGTATGTTCTTTGGATTTGATTTAACTGGAGATGTTATTTTTTGTAAATATCCATGGTCGATGCTCCTGCGGTTCAAGTTTTTAATTTTCTCGGAACTCGATTTTGTAGGTTGTTCTCGGGCTAAAGAAAAAAATTGTACCATGTTTGGAGGTTTGAAGCTAATGGATCATGGATGTTATTTGTTTTCGCAGCTTTTCTACCCTGCGCATTGCTCCCTACACATGAGTTGCGCATTGTGCATATCAACTCATCACATCCACCGGTTTTTAATCTATAAAAACAGAGGGCTGAAGTTTGTTGTAATTGGGGCATGCGCACAGCACATATGCGCAGGTAGGGGTTTTCATTTGGCTCATGGCCCATGGGGGGCCGGCACCCGCCGGATCTATTGAGGAAAAAACCTGGCCCCGTTCGTAATATAGAAGGCTAGGCTTAGGCAAGAGTGTTTGAGCCCCGGCTCATTTGAGCCCAAGAAGGCCCGGCCAGCATAGGCTCAGCTTAAAAGTTCATTTTAAAACCTAATTTATATAAATATACTCAAAATAAAAAAATATAAGTTATTTGGCCTGCACTTTTTTTTCTTAAAGTAAGGTCATTTTAACCCGGCCCATTTGGCCCATAAAAGGCCAGCCCGTGAACTAGGCCTGAGCCTTAAAAATTTTGAAAAGCCCGGTCCAATCCGGTTCAGATATTTATATTACCTTATTTAGGTCTAACCCAGCTCAGCTCAAGCCCATTCAATTTAGGCCGAACTGGCCCGTCCTAGCCCATTGACGATGAGACAACCTCATTGTTTTTTTTTGCTCAATATTCTCCGTTTTTTAGTACGAATTGAAATTCATCAAACAAACTTTAAAACCACCCACCCACCCCCGCCCTCCTCAAAATAATAATAATAATAATAATAATAATTAAACTAGGAAAATAAAAAAACGGAATGTTGACAGTGGGATTTGAACCCACGCCCTTTCGGACCAGAACCTTAATCTGGCGCCTTAGACCAACTCGGCCATATCAACTTGTTGATAGACCACACTATTTTTATTTAAATAAACATGAAATACAATACAGTGCGCCAATCACAAAATAAAAAAATGTCCCACATTAAGGGAAACATTGATTGGAGCAAGTGTTTACAAAGATTTTCAATAAGTTTTGATATCGTCGAGTCTAGTAGCGTGAGTTAGTAACTAATCAATACAATAAAGTAATTGATGTATGATAAAGTCTAAGCTAAGTGGGTAAAGGAGTTTTAATATGGTCACAATATTCTTATGTGTGAAGTCATTTAAGCACGCTCTATGTTACTCTGGTTAGTAGCGCAACCCACCCACTATGAGTGGATAGCTATAACCATTCACGACAATTATTTATAATCGATTGTGCACTAGTCCCACATGTAGAAAATAATATGTTTTTTTTATTTGTGTTTACTAAGGATTTATGTTTATCGATTGTCGTGAATCGTTATAGCTCATCAAAGAAAAGTTAGGAGAAGGCAGAGAGTTATGGTTTAGAGTTAAAATCATGTGATTACTAAAGGGATTATGTTATCAATTGAGTCAACAATTAATCTAGGATGCTCAATGGGTGAGAATGGATTACTAGGTTAAACTTGGGGTGGGCTACTACGATTTTTGGGGTGAATCACTTAACGTTTAAAATATTTTTTTTTAAAAGGCTACTTGGGCCTAGTAGTTCCGCCCTTGTTTAGAAATGTTTATTCCTTATTATGTCATTTTGAATTATTAAATGACAAATTCAGAGGGTTTTTGTCAATACATACGAAATGATCTATACTAAAAGGTAGAAAAAAATGAGTTAAGTCTCACAATAGGCTAGTTATAGTAATTTAGTTCGAGTCTTTGGCAATAATCGAACATAAGACACCTCACTTACAAGTGAAGAGGCATACTACTAGACCATAGTACTAAGTGGTGACAAACCGTAATTTTAATATTTTATTTTATATAATTAAATGTTGGGCTAATAAGCAGACAAACCGTGATTTACGTGCTATTTTGGATCGACTATTTAAGGTTTGAGCATGGTCTAAAAGCTGGATAGTATCACAGAAACTTCCTTGATATTTTCATTTAAAGGGAATATCATCATATTGTTCGATACAACATTTCAACGATTTCTTTTGATACATTTTACTAAAAAATTCGTATGATCTTTCTCACTATTTATTTTTATCAAAGCATATGTTGATTTCCTTTTATCATCATATCCTCCATATTTTCGTCAACATGGGTATTGAATAAAAATTGTGAAAAAAATATATTTTATTTTGATTAGAAAAGAGCTCAATTTTGAGTGTCTAAGTTTCAGCTGAGTAGGTCAAAACCTCAATTTTGTTACTGATATTTTCTAAACTTATTAAAGCTATATTGTTTTAGTAAACAACTTGTGGTTTAAACAGTTAATAACGTTGTTGTTAAAGCCAACACTTATATCCTTGAAGCAAGAATTTAGGAGTAGGCTACAATGCTTAATGCTTACACCGATCTCACCATTAAAATGAGGGAGGAGAGAGGAGAGAGGGGGAAAAGGAGGGTGAGATCAGTGTGAGCATTCAATGCTTGTGAGCACTGTAGCCAGTTCCTTGTAATAGGAAAAACAAGAGGCACGTATGATTAGGAAAATACACAATACTCACAGCAGCCATATCGATTAGCCAAGTCTTCAGATATTTTTTACCACCACCCATAAAAATTCCAAAACCAATTAACATCACACCCCCAAAATTTCCAACATGTGATGTACAAGGAAAAGAAAAGAAAAGAAAATCAAGTGGTACATGTGTTAAGTGTACAAGTAGCGTACAAGGAAGAAAAATCAAAATAAAAACAAACCACGTCCGCAAAATTCCAAATCCCTCGACCCGACCTCCTTCAAAATCCCACCCAACCGCGTCTACGTGTTCATTCCCCTCACCACTTTTATTTCTCCATTTTTTGCAATAAAACCCCCAAAAATTAAATAATAAAACCAAAATTAAAAATCGTCATTTGCTCTCTCTCTCTACGCCTTTCGCTTCTTTTCCTCCCTCTCTGCTCTCTCTCCTCGTTATCTGCCACATCAGCAAACAATGGGAGGTCCGATCGTGCTGACTCAGCTCGCCACCGGTCTCGGCGTCTTGGCCGGCGCGGTCTTCGTCAAATCGGTCATGGACCAGAAGCCCATGGCCGGCCCTTTCCCGCGGTGTCCCAAGTGCAACGGAACGGGTCGGATGTCTTGCTTCTGCACGCGCTGGTCCGATGGCGATGTCGGGTGTCGGAGCTGTTCCGGGTCGGGTCGCACGTTATGTAGCAGCTGTGGTGGGTCGGGTACGGGTCGGCCGCTTCCGGTTCAGATATCCGTCCAGCGCCCCAACCCTCCGTCTTAGCCGGTTCGGTTTTGCTTCTTATTAGAAAGTTTTATAGCAATTCTCTCTTTCATCTCAATTTTTTTCCCCAAAAAAAGTTGTTCAAATTAAAGAAATTAAATCCTGTATTATAGTAAGTTAATGATACTTTGAGAGAAGGAGAGGAGAGGAGATGAGAGTTCATCATTAGGCTGTAACGAGGTGACTTTCCTTGAATTTAATATATTTTTATAACTAAATTTGTCTGCTTATTGACAAATTTGTTACCTTTTAAGTGTAATTTGTTTGTAAATTGTTTTGGGTTCCACTGAATTTCATAGTTTAGTTTACTGAAGTTTAATTAGGATTTTAGTATTTGCTGCTTAATTTATTGCTTGTGGCCACCGGTTTGTGTTGATTTCATTTTTTGGTTTTTGTGCAAACTACAAAGCAAGAACCAAAGTTTGGCAATTTAATAAGTGAAAATACAAATCTTACTGTCTAATCCATGTGTTTAATTAACTAACTAATCTGGTGTCGAGGTTTCAGGATTTTAGGTCCAAAAAGTTTATCTTCGAGAAATGATTTCCGTACACGTTTCTTTTTCTATACGCACTTGTTTGTTTTAGTCCCTTGATTCTTCAGAAATGTGTAAACAACGAAAAAATGTGCGGAAATCACTTCTCCTTTCTATCTCCAAACCAACCATCTATTTTCGTTTTCTTTGCATCTCAGCTATCATGAATTTGACTTCCATTAGCCTTAACTTCATAAAAGTTGAATGCTTCAAAATAAATTATTGTGTTTTTGTTTTCAAGTTGGGGGGAATGATTGATAAATTAGATTTTGAATAAAATATGCATGATGATTTGATGATTAAATATGTGAGTGCCTACACCTCCATCTCCATCTCCATCTGGAGCTCACCTTCCTGATTAAATTATTTTGGAGGCTAAGCCTTGTGGATGTTTGTTGGCAACTTGGCATCCAATAATATGCCAAGTTGTGTAAGCCTTATTTATTGAATATTTTGGTCCAATAATATGCCAAGTTGAGTTATTCGAAGAAAAAAAAAAGTTGTAACTGAAGTGATTTAAAACATTTATCCATGCATTCGTGGTTGTATGTTTACGTATTTATAAGTTTTGATTTTATGTGTGTTCATTTCTGTGAAAACGATCATATAATTGTACATTCACTTGCTTTGTTTAGTGGTTTAGAATAATAGCTGATTTCATACATATTGGAATATGAAGGTTCCAAATAGATTTTTGTACACGAGAATATCAAATTACAAGTTTTAGTCCTACAAATTTCCCTTGGAACACCACATACTTCTAAAGCCTCTTTCCCCGGATCACCATCGTTGCCCCTTCTCCTCCCGCACTTGAATCCCAATTAGAATTCTCCTTCCTTCCTCACTTGGGGGAAAAAGACTGTCAAAAACCAACCAAAACAATTAGATGTTAAGCCTAATTAAGCAACCCTAAACATGTTAACAAATTAGTTTAAATCAATTTTAAGTGTACTAATTGGACGTACAGAAAAAATGGTGGCATGGCCGGGATCGGCAAGGTGAGCAAAGAGGTTGTCAATGGGGCCAGTCCCAGTGTAAATGTGTTGGAACCAAGCTCCCATCACAGCCAACATAGCCAACCTTCCATTCTTAATCTCCTTTGTCCTCAACTCCTTGATTTTCTCAGGCGAGCCGCTTCCCCATCCAAGTGGGTCGAACCAGAGCCCTCCTGGGTACCCAACATCTGTCCCTGTGAGCTTGTTGTTGGGGAAGATTGGGTCGGTATTAACGGACCCGGGCTTGAGGATGTCGGCCCATCTCCTCCCCTCGGCCCACCCGATCAAAACAAGCTCAACGACGAAGAGAGTGGTGGTGTCTGTGAAGTACTCTTGCTCTCCGGCTGTGTACCATGATGGGGTGTTTAGAATGCCAATTTTGGTCAAGAATTCGGGGATGAAGATTCCGGCTGCGCCGAGCATTGCCCATCTGCAGTGGACAATCTCTGCTTGCTGGTTCCATTTCAGGCTGTCCGGGTCAGATGCTGTAATTACAATTTAACACACATTATTAGTTACAAATTTCATCAGCATTTAGAGATTATGTGAGACTTAGGGTTAGGGATTAATAGCATTGGTGTTTGACTTACAAAGACCAAGAGGATCAAAGCCAAAATCTCCTGGGAGGCTGCATTATTATAGCATAATAAACACTTAATCAGTAAGGTAGATAGACTACGTAAATGAACATATAGAGTATTGAATTTGAATCACATATTCAGACAAGTACTGACTTCATTAACGGTTTAGGTTCACGTGCTAGCAACATAAACATCTTATATCATTAGATAGTCTGGTAAGAGAATATTTTTCTATACGCATAATTGCATATGCAAAGATTTTATTAACAACTTATTAAGATTCAATGATGTGGCTATGAACCACATATTCAGACAAATATCGACTTAATTAAGGGTTTAGATTCAATTATGTGAATATGAACCACATTGTTGGACAATTATCAACTTCATTAATGGTTTAGATTCACATGCTGGTAACCAAAATATTTTATGTTGCTAGACAATTTGATAAGAGAACATTTATGAACGAAATATTTTGGACCTACCTTCCATCGAGCCATGGGGGAGGGGTGCTTCCTGGAAACCACAGAGGTCTATCAGGGTCAGCAGCAGCAGCACGTACTGTAAAAGATGACGATGTTCCGGTGGCTGCGGTGAAGCTTCTCACTCTCAGCTTCCTCCCGCCAAAGAAAGAAGCCTTAGTTGCTGCCAATGTAGACCCACCCTTCTGGGAGCTGCAGTATAATTCACATCTTTCTTGTATTATTAATTAACAACGTGAAGAAACAAAAACTCCAAAACCCCGCTAAACCATGCAAGAGTACGTAATTAAGCACGTATTTAATTAATTGAAAAGTACCGCGATGATACGGCGACGGCTGCAATGGCGGAAGAGGAAGCCCAGGCGGAGGCCATTTTTGGGACTTGGACCAAACTTTGCTGCTTGTTCGATCTGTGAAATTGTATAGGGTTTGGAGTGTTTGGGAAGAGAGATGCAAATGTGTTAATGTAAAGAATTGAAGGGGCTTATCTTGTAGGATAGGAGAGTGGTGTCCGATTGGCTTTTGGGGTGCCATGTGGCATGCAGAATCTGAGAGGGGGCCCCTTCATTCCCGTTGTTGAGCTTACCTGGAATAATCACAAACTGGTGGCTTAGATTACAAGTCAGAGCCACCAATATATCTGAGAACTGATTGCAACCAATGAGGGCGTCGTATAAGGAGGGCCAAGAAGATATCTGATATTCTCACATAAGGTAATGTTTATTATCCAATTTAACGTGCATGAAACACATATAACACAATATTAACGCAAGCTTTGAGCCTTGGATTTTTCAAAATTCTTGGAGAGACATAACAATAACGTCTTATTTATAACTTTAAGGCCTTGTTTCGTAGCAGTATTAGACCGTATTTCATCAAACTGGATTGTACTAAAATTCATTGAGTCGTATTGTAATGTGTTGGCGGAGTTAGCGTCAGTTTTCTTCTTGGCAAATTCTTGATGTAGGGCATTGAGGTCTTAGGCACATTTCTCTTACAAGCCGGTTTTAGGAGTAAGTTCTATCCATAGACTAATGGGAGGGTGTCCAAAAGTTCAGCGCACCACATCATGTGTGGAGTTTTTATAACTCACAATTACATTTTGGAGTTTAGAATTTGTAATGAAATCTATGAGTCTAATGTTAGGATAATGATTCTGAATCAGGATAAGCTGAAGTTCAATTCCCAAAACTGAATTGGGTCGTTTAAGATGGCCCAACTAGATTTCGGCTTAACTGTACGGACTCATTTGAGACAGAAACTTCCCAGCTTGAGACCTTCTATCACATGAAGCCCAGTTGAGTTTTGTTGGGTCGGGATGAAGTGTCCAACCAAGTTATTCACAGTCAAGTGGGCTTCCTGGGCTATTTCAAGAAAAGAGCCCAATCATAAAGGCTAAAAGGATAAACTTTTCAGACTCATGCGGATCCACTACTAACATCACCGATATTGTCCAACAAGGTACAATATTTCATACATAAGTTGTATTGTATTTTGTCATATACCCGATATGAAACTCTATTCTGCGACATAAACCCACTTTTGAAGGACTTTAAATATGACAACAGGTGCTATTTTTACAAATTTTATAGCCTTATTATTATGAAGCAGCTGTAAAAATCATACGGGAAAGAGTGTTGGTTACTCAAAGTAATCAACAGAAAGCATCAGCTGTAAAAAAATCATTTGGGAAACAAAAGGGAAAATCCTAAACACAACTCCAGCTAGATCAAACCCAAACATTCAATAATTTCTGCATAGAAGTCATATTATGTGGATTAAAGCACAAAAGTTTTTGACTTTTGACCCGTATACGAAAGGAAGGAGTAACTCTGGAAAATGGCTTCACAATGATGAAAACTTTTCAATGATGCAAAGGACAAAAAGTTGCGGAGAAGATCTTCCTCTTCAACTCAGTGCATTTCGGTTCAAATTCTCCTCCTTTTTTTTATTTTGGTTCAAACTCTCCTCATTTCCTTAGTCTAATTCAAAGTAATAATTTTGCTTGTAGTAAACAAAAAAATGATTAAAGTTAAAAAATACCATGTATGTATTAGGGTTACTGAGACTGTTGAGACATAATTATCCCAAAAATTACCCCATGAGATAAAGCAACCGACCAAGAAATCTAGTTTGGTGGAAAATGGTCCTTTTAAGGAAGCAAATGGTGGTTAGCAGATTTGAGTAACGTAATTAGTGATTGTTTTGAGGTCTACCAACAACATCAAAGCATGTTTGATACGCATAAAGGCATCGCAAAAATCTTTATGTTCTTCTCCTTTACTTCATATATTTTCCTTTGGATTCCTTATCTATAATTTTGCCATGCAACCATGTGCTCGCTATTAGTATTGCAATTATGTCTGCCAAGAAAATTATAGCACAAAACGGTGTCGTAATCATGTCTCAGAGAGCAGTCATTGGGAATTATTATAACATTACAAAATTACAAATCTCTCCCTAAGAGCAGGAGGTTCCACGAACATAAAGTCACGTGTTGTACTATTTTACGTGTTAGATATTAAGAGTGAACGCCAATGTTGATATGCTTTAAAGTAATATTAACGAAGAACAAATTCACGTGTTATAGTTTGAGTGGAATAGTAACGCCACGTGTTTTGTGTTAAGATTTCGGAGTCGAACCAAGAGCTCACAACTATATAATAATATTGATATTGGTCCAGCTTAACCATTCAATACAAATAACACATACCGACATATGTTGGATTTTATCACAACATGTCTTAATACAATTAAAAATGTAAATATTGAATACAAGTTGTAATTTATTTTGTGAAATTTATGTGATTCCATCTCTCAAAGCTTCCGGCTAAACCGAAAAATTACATGTCTACGTAACAGACAAGTAGGGTCGATTCGTAAAGTTTGATTAGCACACAATTCTATATTTTCTCATCTATCCCTTTCATTGTTTCTTAATTGCGGAGTCAACAAGCGAAGACGCAGTCCTATCCTATGAATCATTGTGTATTTTTTTTTTCTTTGACGTGTGAGATAGAAAGTAAAGAAGAACAAGTCCCAGCGAGTTTATTGTTCTGAAAGTACTAAATCATGCACAACTGAAAAGCTAATTATATTATTATGTCGGATTTTCTTCTCTTTTTTTTTTTAATTTTTTAATTTTTTATGATGGTGCTTCTCAATTTATGTCCACACCAGTCATGATATGTTCACATGGTATCGGTGGTGAATTTTGGTTCAAGATTGTGATTAAATGGTGGGGGCAAATCTGATGCCAATAATGCACACAGTTTGTAGTTGGAGAGCACATCGCCAAATTGCAAAGGAATTGGGATTTATAGATGGCAAAGTTGTAAATAGCATCATTCTCATGGTGGAAATCACTACCTAATTGTTTTTTGCCAGATCAGCCCTATTACTCTAGGGTTTTACCCAAAAAAATCCAACTACTCTAGGATTAAATTTCTGAAAACTTTTTGGGAAAAAACTTTTCCGGTATAGACACATAATTAAATATAACTAGCTAGATATAAGTTTTTCTTTCTAAACTATGGTTTCTAAGTACAAATCTACCATTTCGTAAGCACAGTGTCACAGTATTGAGCTTATGCATGATATCACATGCAGAGGCTTCATAAATTCAATGGAAAAAAAAAATCATGATCATTTGTAGCCTTTCTTGTAAACTAACTGCATGATTCTGTCTACTTCAAAGCTTGTAAGTGGGTGGGTTGAGCCTGAAATTTAAACATGGACTAGATATGTCAAACACTTATTTTACTAATATATCTATCTTTTTTTTCTTTTCTTTTTTTGTCGAAAATTAAAATTCATTAAAAGTTATGGAAGGGTTACCATGGGCAACCAAAAGGAAGGCAAAAACCCAACACATATTGGGAAAATCCAAATACACAAGAAGCCCACCAAGGCAGCCACACTGGAGAAAACGACAGAGTGGTCAATTCGACCAAGACATCGCAGCACAAAATCTACAAACCTGCAACTAAAAGTACACCACAATCAGATTTCATCACCAAGAACATCGAAAGAACGAGAAAACCACCATATCCGAATCACCTTCACTGACCCCTGCAAATATATACACAGACAAAAATAGTAACAGATGGATAAAGGGTGAGGCTAAGGGGGTATGTGAAATACCCTTACTTTGGCCGAAGCCGCATAATACTTGGCCTCGAGAGAAATATTGCATGCTGGTCAGGGTAGGGGCAGTAAGGGGTGAAAACAAATTTGACATCCCTCTTTGATTCAACCCTCGTGGGTCTGTGCAAAGGTTTGGGTGAGGATGGATTATGAGGATGGAAGGTAGAGGGAATAGATGGGGGAGAGTAAAGTTATAGGTTTGAAAATGCCCGGGGGGGGGAGAAGATAATGGTGGAAAACTAAAGACAATAAAACAACACAAACTGACAATAAACGTAAGAGGCGAATAACGCTTAGGATGCATGCCACTGACTCTCAAAACAGCAACTAGAGGAGGCGATTGAGGGCGGAGCACGGGAAGGTGACTGTTCGACAAATAAATTCACATGACGTTTAGTTGTAGGTCTGGTGATTTATATGAACACTGATTGAGAGATTGTGAGCGTGCCACTACTAGGTACTGCTAGTAAACGGTGTGTTTGGGTGATTTGAGATTGCGCTATTTAACTTATAACCAAAAGATTGTGCCTTTAAGTGAGAGGCTCAACTTAGGTTCTTTATTTACCTTGCCTGTTAAGGACTTTAATTGTTATGTAGATATATATAACAAGACTTATATGGTTGGAATATAGATTGAATATAAACTGGTTATATTCAATCAGAAAGCTTTAGTAGTAAAGATAGTAAGCAGTAAATAAAGAAAATACAGTTTGCATCAAAGTAAACATATATAAACTGAATTGAAAGTTTACGAATAAGTAAATACAGTAAGTAAATAAAGCTGTAAACATCAACCAAAGTGTGGTTGGATTGCATATAAGGCCCTCAGATTGGCTTTTCTACCAGTTTGTCTCTTTTAGAAAAAGAGAATAGCCTAAAGGAGATTCTTTCCCAGGCTTGATCGATACCACAGAGAGAAGTGACATAGCTAATTCTAAGATCAGAGGTTTCCTGATCTAAAAACTTTAACATAAGTTGTCGAAGCTTTGTGAATGGTTGCTAAAGTCTTGTGTAGGCTTATGAAAGCTTGTTGCTGGGTTGTATAAACTGATGAATGCCACTTCTTGGCTTTCAAGAGAGAGGTTTCCCTCTTTAGTGTTTGAAAGGTTGGCTTTCCTTAGAACATGTATGTTCTGAATTTTGGTTGATTGAGTGTCCCTAGCTAGGCCATTGCTTCTAATATATAGAGAACAAAACCAATGTGAAAGCAACCCAACTCGATGCACACACATCAACCTAATTCCACTTGCATAAAGATAGATAACATTAATTAACTATCCACTTGCAAATACACCTCTTGCGTACAAGAAAACGTGTCATCCCTGCTGCCCAAAATATGTCAACTTGTAGCTACACCAAAATATCTTGGTGTAAGTTTGGTCTAATTTCACAATAACTCCCACATAATGCCATAATTTAGCTTTAGACCCAAATAGGTGGAAACATGACAATTTTGAGTGTAAACATAGCCCCCCAAGTTTCATAAATTTGGGCAAAATTTGTGGAACTTATGGCTCAACAGGTTCTCTATGAGATTCCTGGTACTAAAGCCATGAACTTGGCTTTAATAATGCCTTTAAGCTCCATCTAATCGAGTGAAACCTATGGAAAACATAGCCTTTGAAAAGGCTTTCCAATAAAATTGATAACATGAAAGTCATAAAGACTATGTATAATGGGAGGAGGCAATCCATGTTTCACTCCAAGCCTTGCTCTTTTCAAGATTTTGGCATGAGTACTATGCTTTTTCAGGCTATGGAGAGTGCAGAAGCACCTTTCTTTTTCATACTCCATGGGAGATGTGAACTTAAGCCCCCCAAGTGTTGTTTGGCTTGTTAAAGCCATGAGTTCTAACTTAGCCGTGAGCGGCTTTGCCAAGTTGGTTCGATCATCTACAATCAAATCCATTTTCATGGATTTTTCATTGGTTGGAGTCATTTTCATGGATTTTTCATTGGTTGGATTTTTCATTGGTTGGAGTCATTTTTAGAACTTGTTCTTTCTTGATTTCCTCTTTCAAAGAAGTTACCTCTTGTCTAACTTGGAGATCAATTTTCTCAACCAAATGTTCTTTAGTTGAGATGAGAGGAGCTTGTTGTAACAAGAAAACTTGAGAAAGTTCTCCAAGTATTCTAAGATTGGCATCTTCTCTTTCAAGAATAGCCATGTAGCTTGCATTCATTTGTCTTTCAGCTTCTTAAATCTCTTCAAGAATTTTAGACAAGTCATCTTCTTGCTTGATCATACCCTCTTTGTAGAGTTTCTTCTCCGAATAGCTATTGATTGGCTTTTCATAAGAAGTTCCACTAATTTTATCATTATTGGAATGATAACTTTTTGGGTCATGACTGATTTGCTCTATATGCTCATTGGAAATCCAAGCCATTTGTTGGCATATCATAATCATATTTTCCATGGGTGGTATTATTATCAAAATAATAACCTTCATCATAGCCATAAGTAGGCCAATCTTTAAGATTATTATTATTTAGTTGATAACAATTTTGATCATAGCCATAAGTAGGCCAACTATCATCTTCTTCCTCATACTCCGAGCAAGACTCGGAAGTATGTTGTGATAAATCATGAACATAAGGTTTGCTCATAATCTCTACATAAGCGTCCCACTGGGCGTGCCAAAAATATGTTCGACAAATAAATTCACATGGTGCTTAGTTGTAGGCCGGGTGATTTATATGAACACTGATTGGGAGATTGCGAGTGTGCCACTACTAGGTACCGCTAGTAGACGGTGTGTTTGGATGATTTGAGATTGCGCCATTTAACTTATAACCAAAAGATTGTGCCTTTAAGTGAGAGGCTCAACTTAGGTTCTTTATTTGCCTTGCCTATTAAGGACCTTAATTGTTATGTAGATATATGTAACAAGGCTTATATGGTTGGAATATAAATTGAATATAAACTAGTTATATTGAATAAGAAAGCTTTAGTAGTAAAGACAGTAAGCAGTAAATAAAGAAAATACAGTTTGCATCAAAGTAAACATATATAAAATGAATTGAAAGTTTACGAATAAGTAAATACAGTAAGTAAATAAAGCTGTAAACATCAACCAAAGTGTGGTTGGATTGCATATAAGGCCATCGGATTGGCTTTTATGCTCATCGGACTGGAGACAAGGCCATCAGATTGGCTTTTCTACTCATCGGATTGGAGACAAGGCCATCGGATTGGTTTTTCTACCAGTTTGTCTCTTTCAGAAAAAGAGAATAGCCTAAAGGAGAATATCTTGGTGTAAGTTTGGTCTAATTTCACAATAACCCCCACATAATGCCATAATTTGGCTTTAGACCCAAATAGATGCAAACATGACAATTTTGAGTGTAAAAATGAGGGGGCGGTGGAGATGAGAGGATGAGGGTTAGAGGGATAGGCAGTGGAATACGGCCAACCCCAAGCAGGAGCAAGGGGGCGACTGTGGTGTTCTCAGTTCTAGGGTTAGAGAGGGGCAGCTACTTCTGGTTTTTTGAGAAAGAAGTGTAGAGATCACACAAAGGATCAAACTTGTTCAAGGCTTGTAGGTAGCTCTCAATTAAATCATGAAGATGGCGTCCTACTAATATATCTGACACACCCCGACTCGGATATCCCGAAGGGTACCAAAATCGAGGCATGCTGGTCGACACCCCAGAGGGTAACAAAAGCCATGTGATGCAGATGAAGTCTGGAATTATTAAAATCATGCAGCAGAGTACGCAGAAGTACGGGTAGAACTCTTAATACTTAACATGAGATGTTTAGAGCATAGATAAAATACAGTAAAGAAAGTACGAATTATTCCCATCCTGAATAGGATGGATAAAACGTACTAGTGGAAGGAAGAAATCCTACATTTATCTGATGCGTAAGTCGTAAACACCAGAATGGTCGCGGTCACCACTAGTCCAGCTACTATGTCCTAGAGAGGCACAAAACAGAAGGTATGAGTGGGCAAAAATAAACATTTCTAAAACCTTTGTTTTTCATAACATAATAACCCCTCTTTGAAAATTCCTGTATAATTTCTCAAAATCATACTGCGTATAGTATGAAAATTTTCAAAGATATGGTTAAACACATTTATCTCAACATAATATAATATTCGTCCAAAGGTATGAGTAAATACCAAAAACTCCTTAATATATAGCACACTCCTCAACATAGAAATATATATAATATGATATGCTCATCGACGTATACAATCACACAAGTCTATGCATAAAATAGCTACATGGAACATGTTGGGTGTAATGGATATATGCTCAGTACTACGATCGCGTGAAGCTGGTGATAATCACGTTACATACGAGTCATAGATGCCTAATGCAGACTAGTACAAGCTGGCACCTACAATGGATCCAAAGTGAGCATAACGGTGCAGATGTGAACATACACGTGAAGGCTGGTCCTAGCCCGGACGAGTACTAGATACCGGTGAATGCATGTATGATGAGCAGATAAAATACACATGATCATGCCATTGCAGTTTCACAAGTCTCAACATAATATAATTTTTTTATACTTAACCCATAAATAAAAGCATGGCATGATAGAAAATAAATCATGAAATCATAGTGAGAAATAATATAAGTAATATTAGTTTCTCAAAACAAAGCCCACTCACTGATATGTAGTTGGGTCGTCGCCGCCTTGCCTTGCCTGACCCTGTACTCCTCGTGGTAAGTTTCACCTATATGAGATATCACTATAGTAATGATTAAACTCATAAAGGTTACTAATTAAATTAATAAACGACATTGATCCTTGGTTTGCTCAACATGGAGGTAAAAAACACTCTGAAAAATACCATACGTACTGCCCAGAGGTAGTACGCGTCGTCACGAGTTGCCTCGCGTCGACGGAAGTCGAAAAAGTGGTCCAACTCCCCCCCACGCGCGGGCCAACCTCGGCTCATGCGCGCCACACGTGAGGTCAAACCAAGCAGGTCAAACTAATGACGTTAGTTGACACCGTTAGATTTAATGGAAGATTTCGGTATCTCTGGTAAATCTAATGGAATATTCCTAACGGCATTAAAGGAATATACCTAGGAGTATTCTCGGTCTGGACCGGGTTTGAACCGGTTTACTGAAGTCACGGATTGGTCTGGACCGGGTTCATGCCGGTTTAAATCGGTCACCGCTGCGACTCACGCCGGTCGCCGCCGCCGGCCAAAACTCCCCAGTTTCTGGAAAAATTCAAAATTTTGTAACTTCTTCATTTCTCAACCATTTTACACGATCCACATGTCAAAATGAAGCTAGAGAGAAGGAGAACAAGATTGTACCAGTTTGAAGTTCAAAAAGTGGTCGAAAATTGGCCTGAAAGTCTCGGTTTACACCTGAGGTCTGATTTACTCCAAAACACAACCAAATCACACGATTTTAGGATGAAAATCCATCTACTAAACACGAGGATGCTAATGGTAGGTATTTTTGAGAAATTATCCGAAAAAGTCTGGTTCTTCCGTGTGCGAATTTCATCAAACGGTAGGGAGTTTGGGCAATCGGCTTGCACCGTTGAACTCAGTGAGTTACAACAAACAAGATGGTGGTGGTGGTTTGGCTTGGTTCGAAAGAAATGGTGTGGCCACTGTGTGCACTGTGCACGTTTTCACGGGGAGAAGGAAGAAGAGCAAAAAAAAAAGAGTGAGGGGAAAAGAGATCAGATGGAAAAAGAGAAGAAAGAGATTTTTTCCAAATTAGGTTGGACAACTGGATCCCACCTGATACACGCACCACCATATTTCCATAACAGGAAATAATATTTAAACATACGTAACGTTTCCGTTACACGTCGGATTTTTCTTATCGTTCGCGCTCACGAGCACGTAGGAAAGAGTACTACCTGAATACAACAAGTAAGAATTCAAAATTCATAAAGAGCTCAAACGTCCACGTAGGAGTTCTACTTAACCCGTTCAAGGGCATTTTGGTAAATTCACAAGTTCAGGAAATAAAATACAATAAAATTAGGGACGGGTCGTTACAATATGTATCTACATGTTTAATTTTTTGCACCAACATTGTAATTATATAAGGACAATACTTGCATCCCCCCACATATTTCTCCAATTGCGAATAACGTATCTTGACCGAATAAAATCAATGATCGAAACAACTCAATTTATTAATCTTCATTTGATGATCAATCCTACAAAAAATAATTCGAATTGAAGATCGTTTAGTCATTTAAATGTATAGAATAAATTGATGGTGTAGGTATAACGTAATATATTCATGATAAACCGTTATTTTATTTGATACATTTGGATAATTAAATGATCTCCAATTGAAATGATTTTTAGTAAGGGTGATCTTCAAATGAAGAATAAGAAATTGAATTGTTCCGATTATAAAATTTGTATGGACAAGATATGTTATTCGCAAAGGAAAAATGCAAGTATTATCCATTATATAATGACTGGGTGACTGGGTGCAAGTATTAATGCTGATAAAAAGGAAAAATTAAAAATTGTTTACACACACATTAGTAATTAATAAAATTGTCCCCAAAGAAGCTTCAAGAAATAAAATCTAAAAAGTTAGCTAGAATTCGTCGTATAAGGCTATAACGTAAGGGACTGAGAAGTGACTGTCTAGTCGATTCAAATATTGCAGTGGGTCGATTAATCGAAAAGAAATATGTACGTACGGGTACAGGACGAAATGAACTAAACCAAAAGAACTTTTGGTTTTGGGGTCAGGTCATAATCTATTCGTAATTGGTGATGTAAACTTAAGATAATTAGATGCCGACCAAAACATCAGGGTTTTGTATGCATTATCTGTAATGATGCAACCATTGCTTCTTGTACACCACCTAATCTCTGCCTCTTTTTATCTCTTAATAAGTTGATGAGAATATACGATCACATTGTCGGCTATAGGGACGGCCGGATACTTTCATAATGTTACATGTATGTTGCTCGATCGATCGATCAATCGCCGTAAGTCAAGAGTCAACCTTATATTATAACAAATTAATCAAAATCATTAGTTAATAATTGGTGTGAGTTATATTTGTAATCAAGTCAATTAAAAGAAAATTGAAGCAAACAAACTTGTTAGATAAAACGGAGCTCTCAACCGTGACGTGCAGCCGGAACTCCGTAAAGGTGCATGCATATCTTACAACCCGAAAGGCCACTTTAGCAGTGTTATCGTGCTTTCCTTCTTATTTTTATATGGGATTTGTGCGTTTTAGGTAGACCTGCTAATTTCTTATACAACTCGTTAACTTGACATGAAATAACACGAAAATAATAGATTTCGGAACAACGTGTTAACTAATAGGGTCGTTATCAGGTTACCCATTAACGGATTCTTAACAGGTCTACCCGCGAGTAACCCGTTTCAACTCGTTAAGAAAAAAATTTGGTAATTTTTTAACTACTAAAAAAACCTTACTACAATAGCCATAGGATTTAATCTCACATAAGTGAGATTAAGTTCTTACTGTTGGATTTTTTGATACCCTTTCACTCTATCTCTGTCATAGGCTAGAGTCCAGACTCCCACTACCAACTCCATTTGTATTCTCTTTGGCTCGACTCTCAACTCTCACTATCTCTCTCTCCCATCACCGTATATCTGTCTCCGTCCAAGCCACAACCACGATCGCGAGCTTATCTAATCTCGTTGTTCAAGCCACCACTACCAGGCACCACTGCACTAGTAATGAATCACGACAGCCACTGTCAACTTCGTTCATAACCCAACTGCAAGGTTGCAAATCAAGATACAAATTCCCAGCTAACATTCATATTCAACCACAAATCCTCCCAAATTAAGGTAATTTCTTTAATTTGATTGTAATATCTTTCGATTCAAGAAGAAATTAGGGTATTGTAGATTTATGTGGAAGAGAGTGTTAATGTGGAAAGCCTTACTGAAAACATCATCAATTTAACTCTTGAAGACAATAGATCAGGCCAAAGTTCCAATACCATTTCCTTTGGTGATTGATGAAAATTGAAAGGTTTTGCTGTAAAAAAACAACGTGCAAGCTTTGAGTCTCATTGATAAGATTCTGACTTTGAGAAAGGCTCCACAACCTTGAAAAAAAAAAACTCCCTTCATTTTGTATATCTTTGTACATTTGATATTTTGTAGTAAGAACTAATGTTTTTTCATTAGGCTCTTATTTTGGGGTGTGTAATAGTTGAAAAACAATTTTGTTTTTATGTTTAGAAGTAATATTTATGTGACAATGTAGTATGTAGATACTAATTTAGTATGATGTTTTCATTTGATTATTTATTAAAGTAAAATATATTTTTTTAACGGTAATATTATCCATTAATTTTAACGGGTTGAGTTCGGGTCGGGTCATATTATTCGTTCATTTTAAAGGATTTAATACGGCACAATTCGTTAAGATATCGGATATATCACAAAAATGACACAAACACGATACGATCGCTAGGTTTAATTTTAGGTGCATGCCATATGTTAGAGCTTTGAGGTTAACTATTTTTCTAATCATTTTTTAAACTTTGCTTTCCGAGTTTGGAATAGAAAGTCTACATTTTTTCCATATTTAATTGATTTATGTAAAATGACGTGGGGTTTTATGCTCACACACAAACAATTTTCAGATAGAGACGTGTATATATTTGTTATTTATTTGTATCGAGTCACTTCTAGAAGCTGGAATAATATTAAAATTTAATATAACTTAGAGCCAAGGGAAGGAGTAGGCTGCATAGCTAGATGCGGATCCAACCCTAATATGTATTCTAACTTGTCTAATCCTTCATGACACGGATCAAGTTTTCTTCCTTTCGGTTTTCATTAATATATTATCAATTATCTGTAAGACAAAAAAAACTGGGACCTAGAAATCCTCCAACTCCAAGAACTCAACATTCATATTGTATAATACCGTCCAAGACTCCTTATCTAAGCTCTTCCCCAAAGTTAATGAGAAATATCATTTAAAACCAAATTACGACATTTCCCTAGACACTAGCAAGTGTGAAAAGTCTTGAAAATATATGTGGCAAAGAGTACTGTTTACATACATATGTTACATTCATGTGTTCAGGTGTTCCTTACAGTCGTGTGTAAGAAACAAAAGTTATCAAAATTGGGGATGTTAGTACGTGTTGGTACATCATACCTAGGGAGTGTTATTTACATTCATATATTACTAGTAGAGTGCCCTTTTATGTCCAAAACTATACAAAGCACAAAAATTAAAGATTTGTTCCACTGAAGACACCCAAATTCTTAACTCCAGTAATGGCGTCTCTTTTGTTCCTAATGAACTAAAAACTTAAATAAAAACCGAGCTAAAACAAAATTTTCAGTTTCAAGTTGCAATCCATAGAACATGTTAAAAATTAGAACATCTTTTCATAAGATCCAACTAATCCCACCACAGAGTCTAAGCCATTTAGAATCAATTAGAAAAGAATTCACAAACTTCCTTCGGTGTAAAGTGAACCGTCATAGTTAAGGAGACTCGACCAAAACCCTTACCTCTCATCCCTTTTATTTAACACTTCACACATTTATATAATCATTTATTATTATTATTCTTTTCAAATTTTTTTTTCTTTTTTTTTTATATATATATATTTTTTAGTAACAGTAGTAGTCGTGCAATGTCGGTTCCCTTAAGCTTTCGACCCAACCCATGTAGCGAGCTTTAGGTCAATGACTCCCAAACCACTAAGGTTTTAGGGCACTAGGTGTAGAACACCCCTAAGGACTTATTAACCTGAGCTGGAAAGGCTACGAAACCAACTAACCACTCTGCCCCATGCCAAAACTCTACCATTTGACGCGAGAATCACTGCTGATTAGGCAGGACTGGCCCGGTTACTAGGCAAAGCCTCGGGTGAGACAATTATTACTTTATAACACAAAATAACTTTATTTTATATAGAACAAAAATATAAATACAGTCAGACAAAAAGTAAGTGTCTCAATCTCACTCCCCACAAACCATGTTGGTGTGAATGTGCAAATTTTCGAAGTATAGTTCACGAATTAGTGTCTAAGCAACGATAAATAGAAAAGACTCCACTTTGGGATCAACATTCACTATGTCCATTTGTTCTAACGTTTAAAATAAACTATGGATATTAACTCGAAAACGAAAAATTTTAACTGACTCAAAAATTAAAAATCTAACATTTCTTATTTCCCACCCCCAAACTTAAATCACACATTGTCCTCAAGGTGTGGAAAATAAAGAAAAATAAAGAAAACTAAAACCGAAAAAAAATAAAGGCAAAAAGAAAAGAAAAACTAACATAAGGGACAAAAGACAAAAAAATAATAAATAAATAAATATATATAATAAATAAACAAATAAAGAAATAAAATAAAGGAAAAGAAGAGCACCTGATTTCGAAGGCACTACCTTGTGGTTGGTTGAATTAGAAACGCAAACTTCAGTTCATTTGGCAACCCTAGCCGCCAAGTTTGCATTTCCTCTCCTGCCTATTCTCATTGCTTCTTCTTGTGCTCCGCATCCAGTTCACTATAGATCAGTAAACCACCCAAGCTTCAAATTACAGACCACAAGCTCTCACCCTTGCACCAATTGCCCGCATCCTCCATCGCAACCATGATCCCCTTGCCATCGCAGAAACGAAAAATAATAAAATAGAAAATCAAACGAAAAATAAACTAAGTAAAGAGTTTAGAAAAATTGGGTTGCCTCCCAATAAGCGCTTTAGTTATCGTCTATAGCTAGACGTTGCAGAAAGCTGGTGATCAAGTCACTGCGTCTTTCAAAGTCACCGACTCCTTTGCAGCGTCATAGGGTAATTCAAGATATGGCTTCAATCGATGTCTGGTCATTGTAAACTCAAATCCTGTAGCTTCATTCTTGATCTCCCCGGCAACGGCGCCAATTTCTTGATATGAAACAATTCCTAATTAACTACTTAGAATTGAAAATTGAAAAAAGAGATTTTGATTTTAGGTAATATAAAAAACGAATTTTAATTAAAAACAAATATGATAAAAGAAAAGAGTTTTAAAAACCAGTTTATAAAAGCACTAGGGTTCCACCATCACCTATCAATCTTATGAATTTCTACCAATTACTTACGATCTACACATGCCACTTTGAAGGTTAGGTTTTCCTAATATATATTCTCCTCATGATATTCAAGCAAGAACGTATATCTAACATGCAATCCGTCTGTGATATTCAGATCAAATATAAACATGTAAAACTCATTAAGTTCTATGAAAACCTTTTGAAAAACCATACAACCCCTAAGAGCGTGATATTCGCCTTAGGTAAAATTACAATTATTAATCACAAGAAGCAATACTCAACCCTCCGGTGATATTCCGACCGAATTGCATCCAATTACTTGTCTAAACATCCTAATGGTGGCCAGTCATCAAGACAATTAGATAGTTTAAAACAGTGGTCAATAATTCAAAGTGTGCATGCAATCAATCATAGGCAATTAAATAAAAATTACATATTCATGCTAAGGCTTAAGGCTTCGCCCTAGCTAATGGAAATTAGTTACACATATTCATAAATAAAATCATAGAAAATATTATTAAGAAGAAAAGGAATGAAAACACCTTAAGATAGAGAGTCTCCAAGAACCCTAAAGTTGAATAAGAATAAGCCTCTCAACAATTGTGAACGGCAAAAGCAATATATCTGCTATGCCATCTCACAATCCCTAAAATAATAGTCTTTTGTTCCAACTAGGAAACTAAATAATAATAAAATAACTTAGAAAATAGAGTCCTAATTAATCTAGGAGAATCTATACAGAAACTGTCCAGCCACGTTTTAGCCTCAAATCTCCTCCAAATCCGGCCCAAGATAGCTTGTTTTAAAGATAAGAACGTTCTGAACACAACTCCAGAAGGTCACGAATCCATCTGAGATCGTCGTGGGCTCCAAAAATGCAATTTAAACCCAAAAACGTGACTTTCTCGCACCGTGCACTGCTCCTTTATTTTATTGCCAGAAAATAACTACTTGGCGGAAAAATCTGATATTTTGATACGATCACGCTTAGTGACTCACGAACGTCCTGCAACTGAAATTACTCCAAAATTCGTCCATTTGATTATGTTTTGCTCCAGATGAAGTTGAAAGTCCTATATGAAAAATACAATTCAAAGTATCAAAATTCTTCCAAAATATTAACCAAAATATACTAAGAATATGGATAAATATATAATACAAAATCTACTCATCAATTCCCCACAACAACGTTGAACTGAAAATCAAAAGAAAAACAAAATTAAAAACAGAATTTAATCACTCATGAATTCAATCACCCTTAACTGCATATGCATGAATTTAATCACATACGATACCTATCTAAAGATTAAAGCAACTTTTTGATAATTTCACTATGCCAGATTTCATGCCCCAATATATTTGATAATATACCTATAATCCCATACCAATAGAAGCATGAAGAGGAGAAAATTAGAATATGGGAATGTATGGCCACACTTTTACTAATCTCATGCTTCAGTCTGATTTTAGTTGTAAGATTGTTGGTGAAGTCCGAAACACAGTGAGTTGAAGAGAAATGCCCTAACTAGCAGGGTAATCCACCACTTGCTATTTTGAAAAATTTTATTCGAACCTATGTAGAGAATCTTGAAAGTAAGAGAATCACTACCCCAACCTATTCTTGTATTGGCATTCTACAATGGTTCTTTTTCTTCCAAAACCTACAATGTTTTAAAGCGGAGATCCAGTAACCTCATCTATAAAGGAAGATGGAGAACAAAGTCATCAGGTAGAGTTTTTAACGATAAAAGTGACAACAAACTCAACCCACAAACACATTGTTCCCCCACAACATTTTTTTTTTCTATATCATCTTTTGATTATTTTCCCTCCTCCCCCCCCTAGCTGCAAATTTAATTTCTATAAGTTTTCATCGATAAAAGCGATATTAGGGATTTAATGTTTAAACCTACTAATTACCTTAATTTCCCATTTGTCACCTTCAGGACAAATTTAGACATAACTATAAACAATTAAAAGAAATAAGGCTACATGAACAAAGCAGTGTGTTTACACTAAAAATATCCACTGGGCTAGAGCCTTATTTTCGTGATGGTTTGGGCCTCAGAGAAAAGGGCCCGACCCAATTCAGTGAATAAAAAAAATAAAGCCTACATTCCTCTCTCCATTGTCAGCATTAAATGCAACGCACTCGACATTTTGGAGGGAAATATTCTATATGTTAAAAGCTCTCTTGGTGGGAGTAGGCTGACCAGAGATATTGTTCATGCCTTCAAGATTAAGCCTTACCTTGCAGAGTTTCCAAGACAGTCACAGGCGAAGATTTGACAGCTATTGTATAGACTCCAATTGGTCTATATAAATAAAGAAAGAGTTCAAGAAACGGACACTCAAACAATAAAAAAAAAAACAGAACTCTTCAGTTCAGAAAACAACCAACTGAGGAAACCCCTCAAACCTCTTTTAGATACAGATTTTATCCCTACCTATTGTCATCTCATTCAAACTACTGGTGTAGTTCGTGACTTTGAGATCAAAGATCAAAATCCTAGGATCATACACCCTAGCCTCTTTAAGGAATAGTGAATTAAACTCTGCAATCAAATCAAGTCCATTTGATAGTATCGATTACCAATCTTAGGCCAAAAGTGTCTTTGATTATTTTCCCTTTGCATGGAAGCAACATCAGGACCATCCCGATGGATCTATATCCAATCCGATGGGAGTTTTATCAAACCCACATGACTCTTATATGTAGGGCTATTACCTCTTTATCTATATAAAGTATTCCAATATCAGTCTTTACATTTTGTCTTTTCTTTCAAGTCTTTACTTTCTGTCATTTAATTTCAATCTTTACTTTTCTCATGTATGTGAAAGAGTGGCGTGTTTTGCTATAACCAGTTTATAACAAACCCCATCTTGACAGTCTCTGGTATAACATCGAGAGACAATTAAAAGTCCTTAACAAGCAAAACAATAAAAAGAACCTAACAAAGAGGCTACCCGATAAGCCCCAATCCTTTGTAAGGAAGTTATGTTACTTGCGGCGCAAGTATTTAATACGTTTATAACATAATTCAATTGAATCTAATAACATATCATTCTATTGGTAGAAGATAATAGTGGCACGCCTGACAATTACACCAACACAAAGGCCTTATAAGAATTCCTTTGAAGGAATAGAGTTGGAGCCTGCTGAAACCTCAACAACAAGACGGTGATATCCAGTGGTTAGCCAACGTATTGTTCCTCGCATGTGTCCTACAAAAAGGTATCGAACATATTTTTGGCACGCCCGGTGGGATCCACATCTTTTTAATTGTTTATGCCCAGGCATAGAAAAGAAAGACAAAGAATGACATTTTCTCAAGTTGTGTCGCAGAAAATGACGGGAAAAGACAGAGGATCCATTTCGATAGAGGTGGTTCAAGCATCACCCGAGACACAAGCTTTGAGTCAATCGGTTAAGGTGGATAGAAGCAAAGAATTACAATCCACCATGATCCAGATGATGAAATCCATGGAAAGTATAGCCTTGGACAACATGACAAACATTAGGAACCTATGTACTTCCTCCAACAATGTTCAAAATAAAATTGATCAGGGCTTTTCATTCATTTCGAACCAATTAACTGGTTTGAAGGGATCATTTGAAAAGCCTGTTCTGAACATTGGAGGAGTTCAGCCCTTCAAACCTTTTCTCCTCTCTGCAGAAGCACCCTTCAAGAGCAAAGTGGAGGAAGTAAATAAAGGGCTCGTAACTCCTAATCCGATGACACATAATCTTACATCGGAGGAGAAACTAGAGACACCAAACAACTCGTTGGAGATAGGGAATGGCTTATTCCTCAACACAATTGAGGAATAAGCTACGTCCAATATTCAGAAACCAAAGCTAGGGAAATATGTTCCCAAGAAGAAAGAGTTTGAGATATTCCTTAGCGATTTCACACCTAGAGGAAGACCTGCTGGCAAGACAAGGGCATGATGAGGGAGAGCCACTCCACAAAAGCCATATATGGCTGGCAGGGAAGGCTTTAATCTCAACTCGTGGAGATACACAGGCCATGAGCAGAGTTCAGAAGGAAGTCAGAGAGCGTTTCAATGCTCCTCAGTTGACCCTGATCAGATATTGTTACTAGAACATGGTGAGAATGTCGGATTAAGGAATAAGATAGCCGAGCTAAGAAGGTTGGTCCTCAGAATGACAAGGCCAGAAGACACCTTCAACCAAAGGCCAGTTTATCAAAAACCTTACCCAACTTATATTGATGAACAAAACTCGTTCCCGATGAACTTCAAAATGCCCAACTTCCCCATTTTCAACGGAAAAGATTCATCTGTTTCGTCCTTGGAGCATATTCGGAAGTACTCAAACCAAAGCGTGGCTTTTGAAGATAACCCCAACTACAAGCTCAGACTATTTGGAAAGACTTTGTTGAGGATGGCTTCTCACTGGTATTCTCATCTATCCCTTGACTCCATAAGAACCTGGGAGCAGATGGAGGCAGCCTTCCATGACCAGTTTTACAGGATTGAGCCAGAAGTTACCATTAACGACTTGGTGGAGGTAAAGTAGTTCGAACATGAATCAACTGAGGACTTCATGATGAGGTTCAAAAAGACAAAGATGAAATGTAAGTTCCCCATGAACAATGACCAATCAGTGGTCATCGCTCAAAGGGCCCTAAAAATATCTTTAAGAAAGAAGTTCGGAGATGCAAAGTTTACCGACCTCTAGGAAATCATAATGGCTGCAACTAAGTATGAAAAGTTGCTTGCAGAAGAATCTCAGCATCAACATTCTTCTAAGGTGCCTTACTTCAAATCCAAGCAAGCCGTCAACCATTTGGAATTTGAGTTCATTGAGCAATCGGATGAAAATGGAAATGTACTTGAAATTCTTTAAATTTCTGTAGTCGAGATGCTCCCACCAACCTCTCCAATAACTATCAAAGGATTGGTAAAGCCAGTCAGAGACCAAAAGGCAGCTATGGAGGCAAGAGGTTATGTTCCTAACAAACCTCCTAAGTTCCAAAGTTACACTTTTGATCTTACAAAGTCATCAGAGATATTTGATGAACTGGTGAAAAATAGGTGCATCAGACTAAACTCCTCAAAAAGGATGCCAAAGCTTGAGGAACTCAAAGGAAAGAAGTACTGCCAACCTCATTGTTCTTGGAATCACTCTATAGTCAACTGTGTGGCTTTTAGGGATTGGATTCAAGAAATGATTAACAAGGGGAAGTTGGTATTGGAAAAACCTCAAGCCAACATGTTGATAGACACGGAACCTTTCCCAGAAATTCTGATCAACATGGTAAACTTAAACTGGCCAAGAAGTGGCCAAAGAAAGGAAATACTAGACCTAAATAGAGGGAAAGATGACAGAAACAGACAGAGGGATGTGAAAATTAATCTCAACCCGATAGGTCTAAAGCATACATCCAAGGTGGGGTGGTGCTATGCAGCAAGTGCAAGTGTGAATGTGAGCTCCAAATATCTGCCCCTAGGGCTGTTATAGACCAAGAGTTAGTCAGAAGAAACGAAAGATTAAGACTCGAAGCAATGAAAAGTCCAGTAAAAAACTATGGTCCTCAAGGTCCAAAGGAGCCACTGCCAAAGAGCAATATATTTGATCAGATTGGGGGCATCAAGAGGATGTGCTATGAAGAAAATTCCCAACAACTAAGAGGTTCGCAAAGAAGAGTGGAATCAAGACAATGGATTCCTAAGCCACTGAGAGACAGGCCGACATACAAAGAGGAAGCCTTGAAAGTCTAAGGTAGCCATAAAAACCCGTACAGAAAGCAAATTGGAAAAGCTGGCAGAGATAAGTGGGAAATGGTACCGGGTTGGCAAAAATGGAAGGGCAGAAGAAGAGTTGTCCAGAACAGCTAAGAGGACAATCCAGAGAAGATATGGAGCATTCATGAGGGCGAAGAAAGATGTGAATGAGCCATCCACAAGCAAGATTACCCATAGTCCAGTTGCCAACCAAAATACTGTACAAGTTCAAACCTTTGACCCAATCAAGGGACAGAGGATGAACCTGATAGAGGAAGGAGGACCAAGTAATGGTCAAATAAGTGGTTCTATCACCAAAGAAGTGGGATTGATGGAAACTAGAGCAACCTCTTCACTGCTGGAACATAAGAGGAAGGAATGTAACATCCAGTTCGGTTCTTTGGGCAAGGTTGATGACTTCCAGAAAATGGATGAACTCCTAGCTGAAAATGAACAATTGATTGATTACAACTCTGAACCAGATGAGGTATTGCCGGTCCACGATGGTGATGAAGGCTCCCTTGAGGCCATTGAGGATGAAGAGTCAGAATCTTGGTTAAAAAGAATGATTGCTGACACCAAAGCAGGCCAAATGAATCGAGAAGAAGAACATGGTTTACGTGCTATCATATTTCTTTCATGCATAACCTGACCAAGAAGGAACTCTAAAAGGAGACTATGTCTCAGGAGACCCTTCTATATCGTTGATTACCATCTCTGAAAGTCAACAAGAAGATGGGAGAATCGAATCTCAATCTGAGAGAGTTACAACCAAGTCGTGGCGGATATATGATGATAGGATAATATTTGCCAAGCCAAACCTTAAGATGGTTGCGCACATGAGACCTATCTACATGACCGCTCATCTTGAAGGAGTTTCCTTTTCAAGGATAATGGTTGATGGATGAGCTTCAGTAAATGTCTTACCAGTCAAGATGTTGAAGAAATTAAACCTATCTTAGGCAAATTTAATGCCGACTGAAAGCTCAGTGACAAACTTCTCTCGGGGCATCACCAAAACATATGGTGTTAAACCTGTAGAGGTTGACTTGGGCTCCAAGAAAATCATGGTGGTGTTCTTTGTGGTAGAGAGCACCTCGGTGTATAGTGCATTACTAGGAAGGGACTAGATACATCAGTCTTTATGCATACCATCCACTCTCCGCTAACAGATAGTTGTATATCATGAGGAGGCCTCAGCCAAATCAGAAGGGTTTTGAGAGTTGGTACAAGCCGATTCACTGCATGTCTTCCCGACGGCCAGCATCTCAAAGGCAAACTTTTACAATCCACATATTGAAACATTCCGATGCACATGGACTGATGAAGACGGTCGCCCTACACAGGTGACGGCCCGGAAGCTTTTGGCAGAAGGTACATCCATGACTCAAGAAAAGTGGGACAGACCATTCTTGATTCCTAGCCTACAAACTTTATGATGAGTACAACTGATAAGAGAAAGGATCAGGCGATGGCAATCCGATCACTGATTCAAAGGCTAGAGGAATATGGAAAGGAAATGAGGGCTTTGAAGGAAATTCCAGCCAGAGAAATGGATGAAAATCAAGCCAGTAGTTCAGAAACCAAGGAAGAAACCTTTCAGACCTTAGACATATCAGCAGTAAATACGACGGTGCAGACAACAGAATATACTTATGATCTAGACTGGCCATATGAGGTTGAACCAAGCTTTGAGATGCCGGAGTTTGTTTCAAGCAAGCCAGATAGACCAATGCCAGAGGTTCAAGATCCCTTGGAAACCATTGATCTAGGGACGAAGGATGATTCAAGGCCAATGCGGATTAGTGGCCTGCTACCCCGTGACTATCGAATAGAGTTGATCAGGTTATTAACAAAGTTCAAAGATTGCTTCGCATGGCATTATGATGAAATGCCAGGGTTGGATCCAGCCTTGGTAGAACATAGAATGCTAGTCAAGGAAGGATACAAACCAGTTCAACAATCGTCCAGAAGAATGTCTAAAGAGATTGAAGGGAAGGTACAGGAAGAGATCAAGAAACTTTTAAAAGCAGGGTTCATTAGGCCAACCAAGTATGTACAATGACTTGCCAATATTGTACCTGTAATAAAAGTATTAACAAAGGCAATCTGAGTTTGTATTAATTATAGAAATATTAATGATGCTCCCCCTAAAGATTTCTATCTGATGCCTATGTCCGACATGTCTATTAATGCAGCAGCCAATCATAAGATTTTATCCTTCATGGATGGAAATGCTGGTTATAATCAAATAAGAATGGCTGAAGAAGATATACACAAGACAGCCTTCAAATGTCTTGGACATGTTGGGGCATTTGAGTATGTAGTTATGCCTTTCGGATTAAAAAATGCTGGAGCTACGTATCAAAGGGCCACGAATATCATTTTCCATGACCTCATTGGCCACAACCTAGAGGTCTATATTGATGATGTAGTGATTAAATCCAAGTCCGATATGGATCACTTGATAGACCTGAGGCAAGTGCTAGAAAGGATGAGGTTGCATAAACTAAACATGAACCCAAAGAAATGTGCTTTTGGAGTAAGGGCAGGCAATTTCTTGGGTTTCCTAGTGCATCAGAGAGGCATCGAGGTTGACAAAAATAAGGCCAAGACAATTATAGAGGCACCTTCGCCAAGAAATAAGAAAGTGCTTCAGATGTTGCTAAGGAAGATAAATTTTTTAAGAAGGTTTATTGCAAATTTGGCGCGGAAAGCTAAAACCTCTATCCCCACTGTTAAAGCTCAAAGAAATAGAAAGGTTTGAATGGGGACTTGATCACCAAAAAGCTTTTGAAGAGATCAAACAGTACATAGCAAAACCACCCGTGTTGATGTCACCTCAGAAAGGAAAGCCCCTTAAGCTGTATATTTTAGCTTCTGAGGAATCAATAGGTAGCCTTCTAACCCAAGATAATGATGAGGGCAAGGAACATGCTGTGTATTATCTAAGCAGAAGTCTGACTGATGTGGAAACAAGATACACGCCGATAGAGAAACTATGCTTGGCTCTATATTTCACAGCAGTCAAGCTCAGGCATTACATATTGCCATACACAGTCCATATAATTGCTAATACATATGAGGTTAAGTACATGTTATCCAAGCCAATGATGGCTGGTCGGATTGGAAAATGGATGTTGGCTCTGTCAGAATTCTGTTTCCAATATGTGCCTTAAAAGGCCATTAAGGGTCAAGCCATTGCGGATTTTTTGGCATCCCATCCAAATAACTCCACAATACTGAAAGAACGGCCTCCCAAGATATCGGAATTAGCAGTCTCTAGCCTACTAATCAAACATGAGAAAGATGGCTCTTTCAAAATTTCTAAAAATATAGCAAGTCTATGGCTTACACCTTGGAAATTATTCTTTGATGGTTCCTGTACCAGCGAATCTGCAGGCGCAGGAATAGTACTTGTTAGTCCTAAGGGTGAGCGCCATCATTTTTCATTCCATCGAGCCGAATATGAAGCACTCATTATTGGATTAGAGTTATTGATGGATTTGGGGGCACAGAGTGTAGACATATATGGTGATTTAGAGCTAGTCATCAATCAGCTCCCATGGAAGTATAAATGCAAGAATTTGGTGATGGCTAGCTATATGGGTGTTGTCGGATACTTGGTAAAGACTTGGGAGGATTGCATCACTGCAGAACACATTCCACGAGCAGAGAATTTAGCTGCTAATGACATGGCCCAAATTGCATCTGGAGTACAAGTCCAGTTTGGTCAGACCAATGAGTGGGTAGAGGTCCAGACAATGACTCTTCCTTCTGTATTCGATAAGGAGTTTGAGATGGATGTAATGCAGGCAGAGCCAGAAGATGGTGACTGGAGAGTCCCACTTATAAAGCATCTCAACAACTCGTCGATACAGACATAGAGGAAGCTAAAGACTCAGGCTTTGAATTATTCAATATGGGATAAAGATCTAGTAAGAAAAACACCAGATGGGTTTTCTACTAAGATGTTTAGGAACTATTGAGTCTATGAGAATAATGGCTGAGGTACATGAAGAAGTTTGTGGTGCTCATCAGGTTGGGATTAAAATGCGTTGGTTAATCTGACCATATGGCTATTTTTGGCCAAGAATAAGAAAAGATTGCCAAGAATATGTTAAAGGATGTGAAGAATGCCAGAAACATGGTCCTCTTCAGCATATTCCTGCCATCCCGATGAATCTTGTAGTTAGGCCATGGCTTTTTAGGGGTTGGGCAATGGATTTCATTGGACAAATATAAAGGACATACGTTCATCATTGTAGCCACTGACTACTTCACCAAATGGGTAGAAGCAGTAGCTGTCAAAAAGATCACTTCTGCGGAGGTCATTAAATTCATAAGAAGCAAAATCTTACACAGATATGGGATACTAGAAATTATCGTGGACCATCCTTTATATCTAAGGAGACACTAGATTTTGCAGAAGAATTCAAGATCAAATTAATACAGTCAAGTCCATATTATCCACAGTCTAATGGACAGGTTGAAGCCAGCAATAAGGTCCTGGTGAATGTTATCAAGAAAATGACTGATGATAATCCTAGGAAATTGCATGAGAAGTTAGGAGACACCTTGTGGGCCTATAGGACCTCCAAAAGGTCTGGGACAGGGACTACACCATTTGCTCTCACTTACGGCCAGGACGCAGTCTTGCCGATGAAAATTAATGTGATGTCTCTAAGAGTTCGGAACCAATATGGTTTACACTCTTATGAGTATCTGTAGGCTATATGTCAAGAAATAGAGAATGTGGATGAAATCTGACTTGAGGCTTTAAATAATATTCTTACAGGTAAGCAAGTTGTGGCCAGAGCATACAACAAGAAAGTCAAAGGCAAGGCTTTCCAACCTGATGAGTTAGTATGGAAGGCTATCCTCCCATTTGGGACTCAAGTCAAGGAATTTGGGAAATGGAGCCCAATTTGGGAAGGACCCTTCTTGGTTGATCAAGTGATCGAGAAGCGGGGCATATAAGTTAAGATCTGTAGAGGGAGTCAAGCAACAACATTCCATAAATGGAAAGTTCTTGAAAAAGTATTTTCCAACTCTCTGGGATGTTTGAGATATCTATTTAGAGTCAGCGAGCTAGTTAAGCAGTAGGTTATTTTTCAGGTTCCCAATTTGAACAAAGTTAGATAGAAAAATAAACTTGTTTTATTATAGATGGAATTTGTCCAACATCCTAAGAAATAAGCTAAAAATAAGAAAGCTCAGACTCTAACAGTTGAGTCAAATTTACACACTGATCAAACTTAGCCCTAATTCTAGCCTTGAGCAGCACCGGCCTCCGAGCTTCTCTCCCCTTTTCTAGCAACTGGGCATTTACTTGTTGAGTGTGAACTTGGAGAGGAGCTGCAACTTCAAGCTTGGTCCTCAGGAGAGTTTCCAGGTCTGTGTGTTCTACCTCTAGAATTCTGAGCTCGACCGGCAACACGGGTGAGTTTCTCACCAATCTGGGTACACTCTTCTACCGAGGATCGAAGTTGAAAAGAACTCCTAGAATATGAGTTAATAAGAGCTTGAGCCTCCTCTGCTCTAGGAGTTGCTTCCTTAAGATCTTGGTACACTTGACCAATAATGGTCAAGTGGGAAAGATATGTACCGTGATCGGCTTGAGAGATCACACCTGCCTTGGCCAGGAGACTGGTAGCATCCAGAACCTTTTGGATTGACTATGCTACAGGTTCTAGATCAAAATTCTGACCAGCCCAAGCCTGCAGCAGGTTCCTGGCATCTTTAATATCTCTCTGAGAAGCCTTGAATTGGGGCTGGCTGCTTAGCTGCTGAAGTTTGGCCAGCTGAAGAAGGACTGAGGAGCTAGACTCGAGAGATGGAGATTCTTGGGGAACGCCCATTGATGGTCCTGCCACCTCATCAGGTTGAGGTCCAGCAAATGAGGTCAGCACTGAGGCTACCACCGTTGCAGTAGGAGAAGGAACTCCAACTTGACGAAAAGGGTAACATATGTTAACTTCAAAGGAAAATAATATAAAAAGAGACTTGGTAAGCAAAAGTTTTTGGTTTTCTTACCTCTCCAGTCTGAGCAAGGTCGTGAGAGCTTTGATCACCCATACCACTAGTGGTAGAGGTGGCCAAGGCTTCACCTACCTCTTCAGGAGCCAAAACTTGGGCGTAAGATTGCTCCACAGGGCTGAGTGATGGAGCAACCTGTTCACCACTAGGTGAGACCTCTGAACACAAAGAAAAGTCGTGCTCCTCCTCCACAGGAACTGTTGGTACTTCTGATGGAAGAAGAGTAGAGGACGTGGTTCGAGCTGGAGGTTCAGTGGACTTAGTTTCTTGATTCCCTTCCCCAACCATGGACTCATTTGCAACCTGAGAAACACAAAAGAAGAGAGATGTCAGTCAAGGACTACAAAATGAGATAACTTTGTAAATTACTATCGGAAAGAGGATTACCTCGCCAGTCCAGGTTTCCTTATGGCTCCTTCTCTTTTGCCTCTTCTTTTGGGGACGGAAGCCAAGGGGAAGATACTCAGATACGATATCCTCAATCATTTGGCTATTGGTAAATTGACGTATGGCTTCACTCCTCCTCTCAGCTGCCTGGATTATCTCCTCAAAAGTTTCAGACCCAGGGGAAGGCTTATACATAGCTAGAAGAGTGGAGGCATCTGTATCAACGTACATAAAACGGGCTGTGGGAAAGGGCCCGGCAGGTCGGCTTGCGTTCCAAAAATCAGGAGCCACAGAGGGAGTTGAGGAGGTCTCAACCTGCACCAGAAGAAAAATGGTTAAGCATAAAGTTAATGGATAGGATGATCGGATTCAGCATCATTCCAATGACATAAAAGATTACCTGAAGGGTAAGGTTCTCTTATGCAGTGGCCTCTTCCTCTAACTCATCTTCCTCTCCAATAGTTCTTCGTATTCTCTTTAAAGTCCTATCTGAAAGCAGGAAAAACCAAATAATATAAATTATGGCATGACAAAAGAAACCAAGTATGTTAAGAAATGGAAACTTACTGGAGGAAGAGTTAGTTGTGACTAGTTGAAGATCAACCGTCCTTTCAACAGGAGAAGGAGCAGGGACAGGAGATTGCTCCCTTTTGTGAGGGGGGATGATAGGGGCTGAAGGCCGGTCTTCCCTACGCTTGGTCCTCGCCTCGTCAGCAATCTTTTCCTTACCCTTCCTAGTTGGTCGGGATGAGACAACAGGATCCATGCTAGGTTGTTGGACCTCCTTCTCACTATCATCTTCTCCAAAGAGATCACTGGTGTTGTTGCTGTTGTAGGGCTCTACACCAACTGCAACACAAACACAATAAAAGTCGAAAGAAATATGGTAGAAAATCAATTAATAAGATCGTCCCGATAGCAAGGAAAGAAAGCTTACCGATCAGGGCCTTCTGGAAAGCTTACCGATCAGGGCCTTCTTCGGGTCTGATCACTCATGTTGCTTCCAAAATCGAAAGACTTGAAAAGTCTGATGTTGGCATGGATGGGATCCTCTGGAAATTGAGCTAAAAACTGGACTTCCCACCAAGAGTCAAATTCTTGAGTACACTGAACGTTGAAAACGACAGGCTTGCTCCAGGCCCTCTGCACAACAAAAAGACTCTTCCGTGCTTCAGCCATCTCTACATCTGAGGGTTTTCTAACCCGATATGAGGTTGCACCGTTTAGACTTCGATGCAGTGGCTCGGGGATAGTTTGAATAATACCAAGTTGACGACACAGGAAATTGGGGTGATATACATCAACCCCATAGGTGTGTCAGGATGCACGACCCACTCCCCAGGATAGGTCCCTGGCGAAGACACAGCTCAAAAAGTGCTTGGTAAATTCCGAGTCACTCCCCAGTGGTTCAGAGAATGATCTCTTTGTAAACCAGGGATAAGTCCTAGTCACAAAGAGTCCCTATTCCTCGCTGGTTCAAGTCTTGCACTCTCGAAAGTAATACAAGTAGGCGCTAGAGGGAAGGTTCATGGCTGCTGAGGACTTTAATTGGACAGCGGGGACAGTATCATTGCTGAAGAAAATGTCAGGCGCCCGGAGCCGAGGGAAATACCACTGCAGCCAAATTTGCACCATCCAAGTTGGCCCGTTGAAATTAAGGAACAATAGCTTGGGGCAGGTCATGTTGTGCATCATATGATATATATATATATATATATATATATATATATATATATATATATGAGCTAAGACTAAAGGCCCCATAGCCAGATCGTTGAAAGAGTAGAGCGTTGATGCAAGAGGGAACCACTCTGCCTTGACACACTTGGAGGCGTTGGGGATTAAAAACCTACTCAGGAAGTATACTAGGAAGTGTACGTCTTCCCAAGCAGGATCTTGAGCAAACTTTTGGCTGTAATGCTCGACGAAGTGTCCAAAGGACACTGAAATCGCCATCGGGTTCCACCTTGAAAAGCTGCGATCAGATTACTTCCTTGTCCTGGGCAGATTGACTGAAGGAATTGCTCTAGTCACCGGTAACGTCAACTACCCTTCCCGATGGCCTAAGCCCAAAGATTTGGGCCATGTCTAGAACGGTGGGGGACATAGGGCCACACCTGAAGTCGAAGGTGTTGGTGGTGGTGTTCCAGAACAGTGCCGCTGAGAAGACAAGGGCGAAATCGGGTTCTTGTCCGATCTTCGTCATCTCGATCAGATGGAAGATTCCATTGGCCTTCCACTGGTCGCCATGCCGCGGCTCAAGGCGATCCACCCAATCCGACCAGGTCAAGCTCATGTTTTTCCTGTCGGATTCTGGTCCATAAACGAAGGGCGAAGGATACCCCCATTCCACCAAGCTCTAGAAGGTCTTCTCCAGGTGACGCATGTAAGGTGGAGGACAGGTCCAGGGCCCCATGTCAATCCGATCAATGGAAGAATGGATGCGAGGTCTCAACCAGCAGGGACCAAAGGTGTAGGCACCATGAAGGGGGAGGAGTGTTGAGGCAGTGTAGATGTTGGTGCAAGCTTCAAGAGCCAGTTCCCATTTCTGCTTGTTCTGGTCAAGCTTCTCACCATAAATGTATTGAGGTTCTCTCTTTGGGGTCATTGTTTGTGAAATTGATAAAGAGGAGAAAAGTGCGACTTGCAGAGTTTGTGAAGTTAAGCTTGAGATGAATTTCTGGGTGCAAGGAATTTTTTGTTGCAGGTAGATGGTATCTGTTTAAAACTCACAAATATAAAGGTTAGGGGTTCCCACGATTTAATTCGAGCAATTATGGTACTTCGATCGTGCCTCTCAAGATGTTGGTGGTGGAACCATTTGCACTAAAGTGATTAATGCGCCAGAAAGTGGACATTTCTCGCGGATTCAAAGGTAATGGTGGGTATATCGAAGAGTTTTAAACTTAACTATGGCCTGTCATAACGGCTTAATTAAGTTTAAGGGGGCAAATGTTTAAACTAAAAATATCCACTGGGCTAAATCCTTGTTTTGGTGATGGTTTGGGCCTCAGAGAAAAAGGCCCGACTCAATTCAGTGAATAAAAAGAAGAAAGCCTACATTCCTCTCTCCACTGTCAGCATTAAATGCAACGCACTCGACATTTTGGAGAGAAATATTCTATATGTAAAAAGCTCTCTCGGTGGGAGTAGGCTGACCAGAGATATTAATCATGCCTTCAGAATTAAGCCTTACCTCGCAGAGTTTCTAAGACAGTCACTAGCAAAGATTTGACAGTTACTGTATAGACTCTAATTGGTCTATATAAACAAAAAAAGAGTTCAAGAAACGAACACTCAAACAATCAAAAGAAAACAGAACTCTTAAGTTCAGAAAACAACCTACTGAGGAAACCCCTCAAACCTCTTTCAGATACAGATTTTGTCCCTACCTATTGTCATCTCATTCACACTACTGGTGTAGTTCGTGACTTTGAGATCAAAGATTAGAATCCTAGGATCATACACCCTAGCCTCTCTGAGGAATAGTGAATTAAGCTCTGCAATCAAATCAAGTCCATTTGATAGTATCAATTACCAATCTTAGGCCAAAAGTGTCTTTGATTATTTTCTCTTTGCAAGGAAGTAGCATCAGGACCATCCCGATGGATTTATATCCAATCCAATGGGAGTTTTATCAAACCCACATGACTCTTATTTGTAGGGCTATTACCTCTTTATCTATATAAAGTATTTCAATATCAGTCTTTACATTCTGTCTTTTTTTTCAAATCTTTACTTTCTGTCATTTAATTTCAATTTTTACTTTTCTCATGTATGTGAAAGAGTGGCGTGTTTTGCTATAACCAGTTTATAACAAACCCCATCTTGAAAGTCTCTGATATAACATCGAGAGACAATTAAAAGTCCTTAATAAGCAAGACAATAAAAAAAAACCTATCAAAGAGGCTACCCGATAAGCCCCAATCTTTTGTAAGGAAATTATGTTACTTGCAGCGCAAGTATCTAATACGTTTATAGCATAATTCAATCGAATCTAATAATATATCATTTTATTGGCAAAAGTCAATAGTGGTACGCTTGACAATTACACCAACACAAAGGCCTTATAAGAATCCCTCTGAAGGAATAGAGTTGGAGCCTGCTGAAACTCCAACAACAAGGCGGTGATATCCAGCAATTAGCCAACGTATTGTTCCTCGACTGTGTCCTACAAAAAGGCATCGAACACAGTGTAATTGAAGATGTTAGAATATTAATTAATTTTTTTAAGAGAATTGGTTTATGAGTGATGGGATCCATATTCCATTCTCTTGGAGGTTGATCTGGGTCTGATACATTCTCGTCATCGGTTTTATCAAATGCAGAGGTCTCTTCACTATATTCGCTTGCGGCATCACTTAGAGCCATGTAAAATGGAGAGAGGTTAAAGCATTAGTTCATGTCTAGTAATGAAAAAAAAATGCTTATTTGAGTGATTTGTTTTTATCTATAGAGTCTAAATGGCCAAATCAAAGTCCGAAAGAGTGAGTTGTTTTTATCAGTAGAAAAATCTAAATTTCGGAAGAAAATCAGGAAAAAAAAGAACTGAAAATGTGACTTTACCCCTTGAAATTAAGTTTTCTTTAATTAAAACCCACCATAGTATATTTTCCTAACAAAAACCCAATGACTAGGCTCCAACTCAGCAATTTTCTTAATTAAGTTTGACTTTATACAATTTTGTATTTTTAGATACCTAAAATACCCCTAATAATAACTTCTTTCGGATTAATTATTAAAAACAAAATTTAATGTCATGGTTTCATTGCATATTAATAACAAAATGATATGGTATTAGGGTTTTAATTCGTTTTCTTTTTTTCTTTTTTGAATTACTTAGTTGCTTTTCAAATTTGCATAAATTAGGAATTTTTCGGTTTAGTTTTTCCATTTTCAAAATATGTGAGCATTACCAAAATGTTATTTTTTTTTTCAAAATTAATTTACCTATATGTTATATATAAATAAAGGTAAATTATATTTTTGTAAACAATATAGGTAAATTATTTTTGTAAACAACAAAATGTGCCTAATGTATGTAATAATATATGCAAAATAATTTACCTAAACGAAAGATGTAATTTGGTTCAAGATTTGGACTTATCGCTAATACGTACTACACATATATAATAACAATAAATGTGCCTAATGTATGTAATAATATATGCAAAATAATTTACCTACAAACGTAGCGATGTAATTTCCTCTGAGTTCAAGATTTAATTTACTCTATATTCTAATATAGATATGGGTAAATTATTTTATGTAGATTAAAGTATCTACTAGTAAACAGCGATGTCATTTGGTTCAAGAGAAAGGATGTCATATGTCATTTGTTCAAAAAAACATAGGTAAATTATTTTTACAAAGATTAAAGTGTAACTACTTGAAATATATTTATATTTTTTATAAGGAAATATATTTATACATTAATATA
Organism: Gillenia trifoliata; assembly: GCA_018257905.1. Taxonomy (NCBI): domain Eukaryota; kingdom Viridiplantae; phylum Streptophyta; class Magnoliopsida; order Rosales; family Rosaceae; genus Gillenia; species Gillenia trifoliata. Next base: position 7,912,362 of record CM031083.1, on the reverse strand, counting down.
TTTGTTATAAGGAGAATATATATGTACATTGTTTCAATTGTAGCCTATAAAAATGAAATTTTGAACAAGTGTTAACTAAAACAATTATAAAGTATAATGCACCTATGAGTTGAATTTTAAATGCTTGCCAAAAAAAAAAGGAAAGAAACTAGATGAAATTTAGGATTTTATCATTATTGTAGGTATTATAGTTTATTGACATGATTAGGGTGTTGTGGCATAGGTTGTAAATAGTTTGCAATAATAGGTTATTTCTTTGTCTACATGTCAATGGATTTGAATTTTGAGTTTTAATTGGATGTTTAAATATAGGTGGGTTTTTGTCTAGGAAATAAAAATTGTAAGGGTCTATCTCTAAATAACCCAAAAAAGAAGCAAAACCACTAGTAAAAATCAATAATTTTTTTTAAATATACCATTTGACAATTGCAGCATTGCTCTGGTGAGCTATAAAGGAGACAACTTTGGAGAAAGCGGCAGGATCTGGTAGCAAGAAGGACGACGTCAGGAACAGGGAAAAGAGGAAGGAGTTCTGGGTTTGGGTTTTTCGTTTAGGAGGATGGAAATGGACCAAGAGCGAAGAGATGGATCCGTAGGTAGTAGGATATGAGTGCGATCCCACGTGTCAAAAGGGGCATGGCAGAAATGAAATAAAAGAAACAAAGCGGGAGCAAAATCGTCATCACAGTATTCATATGAACAGTATTTCAGTGTATTTTGGGTTTTAGTTTAGATTGAACTAGTGATCAGTGCCCGCGCGTTGCTGCGGGTCTTGAGATGTTATTTAATTGCACTTATGTGTTAAGTTAAATTTTGTAGATTACATTATATTATGTAATATATACATACAATTGAGTAGATCACATTGTGTTGCAGTAGATTATATATAAATGCAAAATGAGTACTTAGTAGGTTTTATTAGGCTAGATTAGATTATGTATAGCTATTGTAGTAATTTACCCGTGCAAAATAATATTTACATAGAGAAAGGTTTTAGTGGATAAACATATGAAAGTTCTTTGAATACTATTTTGTTGTTGAAGACAATTTGAGCTCTGTGCGGAACAATTTTCTTTGACAATTTTCTTTGAATCATCTGACTCACGTGTAAAAAATTGGGTATTTCATATAGGTAGCCAACTTTAATCCTTGAGCTTACAACATCGTAATCGATTTCACTGACAATGGCTTGAATAGCGTATTCTGCATGATTAATCGAGAAAAAGGACACTCAGTGAATTGAAAAAATGTTATATCTTAACAAAAGGAAATTGTTACTACATCTCTGGTTGTTTCATATTAAGTAAACACGTTTTGAAAGTTGCAATTATACAATGGATTTATATAATTTACTAAATCTATAAAATTATTAAGATTATAGAGAAGTTACTAAAAATAAGTTATATTCTATATCATGGTATTTTTATAAAAGTTTGTTATGATATGATAAATGGGTTGAAGATATTTTACCTTTCCGGATACTAATATGATAATCATATCAGCGAACAGTTTGACAGTCTCAAATGGTCCCGATTTGCAAATCGGGCGCCCACGAACTTTGATCTTCTTCTGAGATTCATATGGGTTCAATTTGTATTCCTGCCAATCAAAAAAGAAAATCAAAATCGTGTTCCTTAATTGATTAAAGTGTTTTGTGTTTTTATATTTACCAAAATATGAATAATTTCCACAAATAAAAATTGCAACATTAAAAAAAAAAAAAACAAAGCAATCGAGAAGGAGGGCAAATACAGGACAGACAAAATTCAGAATTCACAATAGATGGGATCAATTCGAGGTGGTCGCAGCCTGGCGTGGCCTGAATAGAAGGCTATGGACTTAAACATGTTTACTGGAGACAAATAATACATGCAAGCAGCCAACTCTACCTAAAATACTCCATATCTAAGCATGCACTATAAAACTAATTCCAAAATCCATATGCATAAATTAGAATGTGTAGCTTCAAGCACACCAATGCTGATTCTCTCTACAACCAACACAATTCAATCAAAATAAGATGACCGTCGTTGATCATTGATGTACATATAAAATAACTATAAATCAAGAACGCAAGTCCACAAACAATGTTCAAAGTAGCTCAAATAACCAAAACTAACAACACAGTTATCGTTGATCATCAATATGAATATAAAATAACTACAAATTACGAAAGTAAGTCTCATATCAAAACAATATGCAATGTAGCTCAAAACAATGTGATTCAGAGAGGTAAATGCATACCACATCTGCAAAAATAACTTCCAGCTCATTGAAAAAGTTCTCTCTCCGCTCGTACTCTGTAGCAGTCTACAAAAACAGATTAAAATTGAAAAAAAATAAAAACTTGAATCAAATTTTAATTAATTACATATCAACCATTAAAGACAGAGTTAAGATTCACTAACAAACTAACATTAACTTTTCAGAAAGGTATTGATATTTCCAACCATCCAATCCAAATTCCAATCAATCTCCAATTTAGCAACATAAACAAATCAATAAGCACGGATTATCAAATTCTGTGATCAAAATTAAAGGCAACCCAGCAGATTATACACCAAACAAAAGATTAAAAGCACACTAATTTCATATTATTTCAATGAATATGCACACTGAAATGGAGATATCAAACTCTACAAAAAATACCATCTATAAATTTAATTGCATTTTTTCAAAAAAAAAAAAACAAAAGTGAAAGGAACTTCAAAGTGGGGATTGAAAAACTGACAATTGAACCCCAAAGGCTGGAACTTTGAATCAATAGCTCAAAGCTTTGAGGCTTCTGCTGCAGAAAAAAGCAAGAATATTATGGAAAAAGCACTTTTGTGAGAGATTATGGTGGACACAGAGATGGCTGTGTTCTCCCAAACCAAAATGAACCCAGATAGCGAAATGCGGAAATATGTAATAACCCCCATTTGCTCACAAAATTTGAAATTTGGGTAGACAACTTGGAACAGACAAAAAACGTAAGCAAAACAAACCACAAAACCCAAAGAAAAGGCATACCATAAGAAAAACAGATAAGAAAAATTACCTTCAAATCGAAGCAAATAGCGTAATATTTTTTACTGCAAATGTTAAATCAATCGAACCCTAATTAGATCCAAAAACTGGGCAAAGAAATTGTAATGAAATCTGTGAAACAGAGAAAACCCAACAAAAACATGAATTGACAAACAATTTGAGGTATGAAAGGCTAAAGGGCCTACCTTCATGTCTCTAGTGGTTTTGGAAAACAACGTTGTTGGACGCCCAGTTTTTGACACAGCTGCGGCGCCTGGCGATGGTTCTCCTGTGATAAAGAAAGACGGATAAGAAGGGTCATCATTTTTTGGTTGAGAAAATGAAAAATGAAAGCAAAAGCAGTGGAGTGCAAATCGACAATTAAAACACAAAACGAAAGCAAACAACATGAAATAAAAAACAACTGGAAAAAAAAATTATTTGGTCCAGAAGTTGGAGTGCAGATCGACGAAATCTTATAATAAAAAAAAGTGCTGAAAAACAAAAAAAAAATCAACAAAATACAACAGTTAAACAACAATACTGATAGCAAGAACAGAAACTTCGCACCTAGGGTTTCAAAATTCAGATCTAAGACAAATAGAAAAAACATAACGTAAACCAATAACAATAAAAGATCACAACATACATAATATATTTGGTATAAACACTACCATCTTGAAAATTGTTGAAGATTTTTCTTTTAGTCGTAAGTTAAAAAACTCGAAACTTTCTACTATTGTCGAGACAATCTGATGTGTCATTGCCCTGTCAATTTAGCAGATATCAGTAATATATTTGGTATAAACACTACGATCTTGTTTGATCACATCATAATCTATGAGCCGTTTGAATGAGGAGTTTGCTTATGTTTAGTAGAATCGTTCAAAGAAATAAAACGGTTACAGCTAAAGCTCACATGAAGGTTGAGGGAGGTACAACTTCTCGTTCATTACAGAAGGCTATACATAACCAATTCATAATTGGAAAGCTCAAAAGTACATCACTTCAATTACGATTGGTGAATGGAATAGAATTCATTTCCAATGTGGTATATAAACTAACTGATGCTCTAAACATAAGCAAATTCATCATAACCATTTTCAGTGAATATTTCATTTAGAAGTTACTTGTCAGAATGTGTTCATTGTATAAAAAATCAATCGCCAACATTAATACATAGATACTATAGTTGCACTTTGACTGCATAATAATAAGATCAATATACATTCAATGTGATTTTTTACCTTCTTTTATTTTTTGGTCATGTTTTCCTTCTCCGAGTCTAAATTTAATGGCCATACAATATCCATTCATGACAATCTAATGCATTCCCCATTTATAGCTCAAGAATTATTGGTCTTTAAATAACGATTTGGCCTGCCCGTTCTAAACAATGTCTATATGCACGTGATTCGAATGATTTAAGTCAGTAAAAATCATAAAAACACCACCTTAGCAATTTTATTTTTGGGGTGAGGGTGGGGAGGAAAACATGTATCTTTTTCAGACATTACCAACCAATAAGATAGTGCTTAGGCAAATCAAGTCAGATTGCACAATCTGTCAAGGAAAACATAACGATGAGATTGGAAAAAGATCACTGCTTTAATGCTTATACAACCAAGTTTATCCTAGATAAATCCACGGAAATTGGCAAATAACAATGACTTAACAACTGCCTTTATTTAGGGAAAGTGAACGGTATCCTTTCTTTACAAATAGGCACCAAGTTTCAGGGTAAAGTACCAAGGTTCAATTCACACTAAATGCTACCTTTCTCAGGCTTGCGCATTGGCAAACTCCTCATTCAAACGGCTCATAGATTATGATGCAGTGACCTTATTAAAAAAAATACCATTCATTGCCCTCACGTGATTCACAGCCAAAAAGGGTGTAAATACACCTAATTGCCAATGTCTAGAGAGAGAGAGAGACCTAGTGATGGGCCGATTGCCAATGTCCTGAAGAACTTGCTTGTTCTATATGAGTGCATCACCACCTTCAAGAAATACATGAAAATCAGTAAAATTAGAAGTTAAAACACGAAAGAAAATCCCAGAAGAAAAAGCCCTAATTAGCATTGAAGTTATTGAAACCACAAAGAATCACAGAAACAAAGATTAACTGGATCAAAAGTAAACAGAAAAACCTTAAGAAACCCAACACATCCCACATTCCGAATTCATAAATATGATATTTACTCACTATCACTACCATGCTAGCTTTTATTACACTATTACACTGTCAATACATATTTGTACATTTCAGTAACAAAGCTATGTCAAATTTCTATCTTAATGTCCTTCTTTAACTCGTTGATCACAAATACATCATTCTAACAAAGACAAAATGCATGACATACAAAGTTATCCGTAATCATATTTCATCATTCTAACAAAGAAAAAATGCGTGGCATACTGACTACCCCTTTGCAGTTAAAACCTCGAAAAGCCAAATACCCAGCATCTAGAATCACCAATTTTGACTAACAATCAAACACATGATCCAAAAAAAATTGAATTTAGACATCACCAACCCATAAAATTAAGAGATTTTCACAGAGATGGGATGTCGACTAACTAAAGAGAGAGAGACAGAGAGAGAGCGAGAAATTTAAAGGAATCGAGGAGGAGGAGGAGGAGGGGTAACAGCAGCACCAGCACCAACACCAGCACCGGAGGTTATAGAAGACAGTGGGATGAATGAGATCTCGGGATGAAGAAGCAGAGAACGAAGCGTATAGAAGATTACAGAAGACATTGGCAGACGTGCAATAAAAATAATAATTAGGGGCAAAATCGTCACACCATGATAAACCGCGAGATATCACTGTCAAAAACTCGTGATTTATCGCGATATTATCGAGACTGTTCACGGAAATAGTAAAATATCGACTGGGTTTTAGTATATTTATAATTTCTAATTGAGAAATCCCCACAAGCAAGTGAGTACTTGTTTTGCGGTCCCCAAATTTGATTTAGTGCATGGTGGAACTTCTTCCTCTCAAACTTTTTACTCAGATATGTCCTCAATCCCAAATTTGGATAGAGGGGAGGGGGAATAAAAAAAAAGGGTCCAAGCATGAGAGAGCACACTACAAGAAAAAACAATTTTGCCAACAAAAGTTTTTTGTCGAGTAAGATCAGATTTTGTCGAGAAACGTTTTTGCCAACAAACTTGCCGACGAAAAATTTTGTCTAAAAAGCCATGTCTCGCGAGATCCGAGCCAACAAAATTTTGTATTTCGTCGGCTAAGGTTCAACTTCTCCCGACAAACTATTTTTTCTCGGCATTTTCATCTTTCCCGACAAATGTTTTCGTCTGTACAAGGCTTTTAAGCCGACAAATAATATTTTTCAGCCAACAAAATATGTTTGTCGCCATGGATATTTCGTCGGCAGAGTCTTCTTTCTCCCGACAAAAATGGTTTCGTCGGGAAGACATTTAATTTATTAAAAAATAAATAAATGCCTTAATGCTCAGTTACTACATATGCATATCAAAATACAATACACAAAATTGTTAAGAAATAATACTTTATTGATTAATAAATTTCGAATGTACATCTAGAGTGCTTATACAAAAGCTTATGTCACACAATAAAATTATCCTACTGTTATTCCTCAAAATTGGCTGCCATGTAGCATTACAACACATCCTGCACCTGCAAAATAGATGTTACAAAACAAAAACATAACCAAATTGATACAAGGAAGTTCAGCATGAAAATATACAAATTGACATAACAATGGTAAGCAAATAAAGACACTTACCTCGAAGAAGATAATGACACTTATCTCATGTGCTATATATTGTGACAAAATAGTTAGATTGAAATAAAGATTAGAGGCTTTCAAATGTGTTAAATATCATTCCACTAGAAATATCAATGAAGCACATCACATCCATGAGAATGATAGAGATTACCTCAAGCAACGCCCTTGACAAGTATTCCATCGTCAATATTAGACGCTTATCCTGTTTTCAGATTAAAGTTAAGACTAGCCATAATTATGATTGGAGTACATAAAAATGAAAACACATCTCCCCATAACTATGATTGGAGTACCTTTTGTTGTTTATCCCTTTTGTCTTTGACTATTGAAGCATGTCTTGCTTTGCGCTGCTTGTTTAGAAGCATAAGCATGTACATACCTTCCCCACTTGTAATACCTTAGACTCGAGCTAACTACAAGTGCAACAACCATAGAGTATAACTAAATAATTCTAGAACAACAAACTACGACCACCAAACCCAAACGAAAATTGGAAACCACTAATTGCAACGAAGGCTAGAACCAAAAGAACGAATGTGTAAATACGAGCACCGTACCCCAAACAAAAAGAAGGAAACTTTCACAGACAACCATGAGTAAGTCCCATACGAGTTACAGACTCTACCTATGGCTAAATTCGCAGAGCATAAGTATGCAAATGGACTAGAAATCTAAAATTTTCGAACAGAAATACACTATACACTTAACAAAATCAAATTATTAATCGCAGTTAACCTTAACGGCAACTCAAATCTCAACTCAGAAAATTGCAAATCTTCCTAAAATTTGAAATTGAAAGAAGTACCTTCAATCGTAGTTGCCATTACTCACACCACCTTTGGACGCATCAAACCATCAAGGCCTCCAATTATTTCATTGCTCTTAAACATTTTTGGACCATTTCTCTTGGTAATTCAGTTTCAATGTCAAGCTTAGAATTAAAAAAAATAGTTTATTATACAGAAATAGTAAAAATAAACAGAAAATGAAAAAGATTGCGAGCAGTGCAAACCCAAGAAACCTAGAAACTACAAACCCTAACTGAGGATCCTTAACCAAATCATTACCTAAAATCGCAGTGGAAGAACAAATCTAAGAAAGACACCATAAAATTGACACTAAACAGAGAGTTGAGGGGAAGAAATAGCGTATATAAGGATTGGGAACATACCCAATTGTTTTGGAGATACGAAAACCCTGTATTGGGGGTTTCGAAGCTAGAATAGCGGTTGCACTTCGACGGCAACGAAGAGTAGATGAAGCGATGGTGACGACGATTGCGAGCAAACTGAGTGATGGCGAAGGCGAGCAGAAAGAACGAAGTCGACGGAAAGCAGAGAGCGACGCCGTGAGAGAGAATAGAGGGGGCTGGGTTATCCACAATTAATAATAGGGTTTGTTGAAAATACAATGTTTTTGGATTTAAGGGGGAAATTCTTTTGACTAAAAAATTCAGCGGGAGAATTGAAAAAATAAAAAAATAATGGCGCGGCAAGGAATTAATCCGCGCCCCTCTCGTACGACGAAATCTGCATGTTTTTCCGACTATTAAGTTATTTGTCGGCATAAATGTTTTCTGCCGACAAAATTTTCGTCGGCACAGGTCTACAAGCTCCGAGCCGACAATAGAAAACTTTCGTCGGCTCTACTTACTTTAACCGACAAAAATAATTTTGTCTACAGATATTTCATCGGCAAATATATAATTTCTTGTAGTGGCAAATATTGGTGAATAATGACCTACTTTTTGGGTTGAATATGAACAAAAGATCAAAATGTGTTAATTCCTGTGGCTATGATCATATGCTAAGGCCGTCTTCAATGAAGAGCTAAATTCCAAATTTAATCCCTTTTTTTCTAAAATTCATCTCCAAGTGAGGGCCAAAAAGAATCTACCCAAAAAGATTCAGGGGTCAATTCCTTGGGGGCTTGCTATATTTGGCCCCTTTGGTAGGAATGAGCTACCACTATTTATGGGTCCCATGAAGTGAAAAAGTTGTATGAGACATCACACGGCATCAATTATGTGATACCGGTTGCATGTTTTATCATGCACCTGCAGTTTTTTGTCCATAAGATGATATGGTGGTTTAAATCCAAAGGCTAGGATCATTTTTTTATAATTTTAAAAACGTAAAAACAGATTTTAAACTAAAAATATATATGAAATCTTGTTAAATGGTTTTCAATCTTACACGGGTCATATTGGAAATATTTGTCTTTAAAGATAGATATTTTCAATATACATCTTCTTTAAAAAATAATGTGTTCCAAAAATTATATTTAAATAGATACAAATAGTAGTTTAATTGATTTAAACAACACATAGTAATCGATGTGCGAGTGTTGTACCATAAAATTCTCCAATATGCTAAAAAGTAATAAAATATTAAGAGAAATAAAATATAACTCATGCACCATTAGAGATGAAAAATTATAGCCATGCACTATTCTTTAAAAAAATATATTTTAAGTATGCTATATTTAGGAATAGTGGCTAAATATGGCCAAACCATTAGAGATGGCCTAACTAGCTTCATTTCTTATTTTCTTTCTTCAAGTTATTATTACAGATTTCCTGATTTTTCAGACCAATGCGGAGATCTTAGGTAAGGGAATACATAGTACGTATAATGATTGATTGATGACCAGTAGAAAAAAATTATTCACAAATATTTTGGCCTACGTTTGCAACAAAATGTGTTTTTTGGTCGAAATGCAACAAAATGTGTTTAACTTGATAAAATAAAATAAAATTTTAAAAGAACACATATCGTCCTAAACCTTACATTTGCAGAAACTGTATCGCTGCCTTAAACCCTAATTCAACGAAGGATTCTTTGAGATGGATGACAGGAGCCAACCTCACTTAATTATTTGGGGCATTTTTAGGGTTTAGGGTAATAAAGGGTGTCCCACGAATAGCTAGCAACAGGCAACGTTACCACTTCATCACTATTGTTATTCACGTTGTATACTTATTCGAACTTTGAAATTTGATTCGATCAATGTAGTTCATATCAACGTTCCTCATGCTATTGCACATCATATCATGGAAAAGAAAAAACTGAGAAAAGTGGGGCATGTATTTAGAAATTCTTCACTATCATCAGTACTATATATTGTCACATGCTAAACGGTTTTGTTTCCTTCTCCTTGTATTGGATGAAAGATGTCATCCTTGAAATTTTCCATAAAATAACTTCAAGACCTAATTGCATATTTGACTGTTATGATATATTGAAAAGTAATAAGGTAAAGAAAGAGATGTATTACAAAACAAAGAAAGTAAGAAAATTTTCCTATAATGCTAGTAACTCCATGTTATTTGAGCTCACATTATTGCGTTGGTTTTTCTTTCTTTTACAAGCAATGAGAAAGGGATGTCGAACACATAATTTAAAGTGTGTGAATATTTTTAACCATTTAAGTTTACAAGTGCTTACAAATTAATTAACAGATATAATTGGACGGTTGGAGTAACTGTAGAGAATTATTGGATAAACTTAGTTTAGTGGGTGTTGTTGGCCAAAGGCCCCCCAAAATCTAGCTTTGTCTGCTTGAGTTTGACCAAACAAGAGTGCTCCACAAAGGTAACGAAAGAATATAATAGGTCAAGTTCAGTGCATTGCCAGGGGTAGCGACCTTTTTTACATACTTTAATTGAACTTGTTGACGCTAATAAAGTAACTAATCTTTTTTTTTAAATAACGTTAATTAATATATAATGTTACAGAGAATGTTACATGGCTTAAAAATGACTCCAACGTGTATAATATATATATATATATATATATCTCATATGTATGTTAGGGCATGCAGCACGTGTGGTGGCTCACGACTGAGATATTGCGCAGCAAACGAGGCACGAGGCAGGGAGGGAGGGAGAGGGTGGATGGAATCATGGAAGGAAAGGAATTAAGGGACCCCAAATCCAAAGCAGCTGTGAAGAAGAAGAAGTCGAAGAGAGAGAGAGAGGTAGATGCCAAATGCGTCAAGCAACATCCTTAGTTTCCTCTCTCACTCTAATCCCATTTATAGTTCGTTACGCTAAATTCTCACAAATCCCTAAATTTCTAAAATATATATTTCGCAATATTAATTGTCTTAGGAATGATGGGATTTTACTCCACCTTGAGCTGCCATCTTGTTTTTTAATTTAGGAAATCCTTTTTTAAAAACTATTATCGTAAACTATAATGCATGCATGGGGTTTTCGTTGCGGTCACATGCATGCAGCTGCTTATAATTTTATAAAATCCTACTTTTTAATTACTTTTCTCTGTTTTCAAAGGATATGATGGAAAAGGCTAAATTCTCAACAAGTTTCTTCGGTTTTTTTTTTTTTTTTTTTGAGATAACAAGTTTCTTAGTTGGAAATATACTTAGACCTTAAGAGAATAAAGACGTGAACAACCAGATATTACAGTGGTTAAGAGGGTGGCATGTCATTTTGGTTTATTATCGACATAAGTTAACAGTACTTCCCTTATGTTTTGGTTGGACAATAACTCTACAAATGTCATCTTACACTACTATATGCTATAAAATATAAGAAATAATTTTCATTTGGAGAATTGCATGATAATTTTTTTGAAGTGCCAATTACTAACAGCTCCGGCCCATTAAAAATTGCTCCACTATTAGCTAAAAGTAGTTTAGCTTTGTATAAGTTTAATGTTAGGCAAGTATATAACTTTGATATATACAAACATGAAACACCCTCGTTACCAAATAGATTTGTGTTCCACTCACTCCACACATCCTCAATCTTGTCTGATCTATAAGCAAACCAAACAGGAAGTACAGTACCAAATTCTTGAAGTGGAAGGGTGAAAAGCTTTCTATCTATTTAATTTTGATTTATCACCGCGTGGAGTTATTCAATTGGCTGATTCAAGCATCAAAGATAACTTATAGGTATAGCTAGGGTGAGCCCAGTCGACCCCAGGAGAGCCAGTAACTACAATACTTAACAAATAAGAATGGCCATAAGATATGTGGGAACATTATGACTATTGTGCACCCTCTTTTCTTTTTCTTGTGGTTCGTTTTTTTCTCTCTCCTTTTTATTTTTTGGTGTTGAAGTTCACTTACCATGCACGTAAAGGCAAAATTGTACTTGTCCCAGAACTAGGAAGCATAAAGCAACCCAGTACTCCTTGCTTGCACGGCGAAGCAGTGAGCCGATGGATTTGCTTGATTTTGGAATATTAATCTTTTTTTCTAAAATTCCAATACAACCTCTGCTCCTTCGTCTACTAGAGAACTTTCAGTGGGGCTGCACGAATAGATCAACTCGCACTCTTGGTGGCATCAACATGGGGTCGCGGGGAATCAAAATACGTACATAATATCCCATGTTTTTGTGTGATATGCTATACAAATGACATGGTTTGATACTCATACGTTTTGTCTTCAACTGCAAAGATATATCTATTCATTAGGGATATTTCTATCATTTCACAAACCTTTCACGCCAGTGAAATCAGCATAGAATCTTGTGGAATCAAGACACCAAAATGTCATACTTTTTGTAAAAAATTAATGTTATACAACTGACATGGTCGGACACCTGTACTAAAGTTTAATTATCTCCTCAAACTTCAACGATCAATATCCATCCAGGGATGTCTATGTCATTTGAAGGACCTAATTTATCATAAAAAGGTTTCAAAACAACGACGGTGAGAGAGAAAAAGAAAGCTTAGTCATAGTAGTGTGATGAATTGTCACACGAAGTGGCAGGAGGAGAAAGGCAACGTAAAAAGAGCTGCACCTCTCTCAGGATAGGCGTGAGTGAGGTGGCGTGTGAATCCACATATACATTTTATTAATTTTAGCTTCCAACTTGTGTCACTTGTGGAGAAGAAGAAAAAGAAGAATAAAAAGCAAGACCACTACTCTACTCCTCACATGGTCTAAAAGCCCGGTCAAAGCCTGCCAGTCTTGACTTTCGGGAAAAATATCCATTGACGTGTAACAATCAAGTGTATGTCACATGATTACATCTACGGCTCACATTACACGTGCATGGCAAATCCACTCGGACCACTGAGGTCGTTTTAGTCTTTTGGAATGTAAGAGAGAGGCTTTTCCATTGCGGATGAATCATAAGCTTCGGATTCAAAAGCTAGGATGCATGAGAATGCCCGACCGACCCCCGATTGAAGGACTTGACTACAATGCGACTCTTGTACACAATCTTATTCTTCAATCACAGTCATCCGAAATATAAATATCAGTGGCCAATTTTCAAGGCCAGCCCACGAATATATCTCACGTGATGTGCCGAATTATTCACCTTATAACTTATTGACTATATTAAATTAAATTCATTAAGTATCAATTATGTCGTCTGTTCATATATAAAACACATGAGCATATAACACTACGTAGCTGTTGAGAGCTGGTTACCCACGTCTAGACATAGTAATCGGGTCGTGTATGCCGTGTTCATGCAGTTTTCGTGTTAAACCCGTTATTTTAACGGGTCGTGTCATGTCACCCAAATTATCTTAATGAATTTGAAAATTAAAATCTTAACCTGACCCGTTAAAATTAACGGGTTACCCGACCCGACCTGACCTTACCTGTTTGCACCCATTAAGAACAATATATTATTCGACCAAAAAAATATATTACTTAAATAAGTAATCAAATAAAAGAATTTCATATGAAATTACTAAATATTATCATCTGAACTCGTAAGTTCATTTTGTTTCAACAATACAACTACAATAATTTCATTAAGCACTACATCTACAAGCCACATAAATATTACTTCAAAACATATCATACTACTACAAAATATCCAATGTTCAAGATGAGTAAAATGATTTTTTTTTTTTTTTCAACTTTGTGGAGTCTTTCTAAAGAGTCAAAAAGTTGTCATCATACATAGCCTCCATCCTTTTTTTTTTATAGCAAAACATTTCAATTTTCATCAATCATCAAATGAAATGATATTGGAGATTCACATGTGAGACAATGAGAGAGACAGAGACGCTCATCCAGATTCTAGGCTTTAGACTTTAGTCTACAGTGAATGGGTTGAAATGGGTTATCCGTAAGTATACCTGAATCAACTCATATTTTAACGGGTTCCTATCAGGTTGACCTGATAAAATACCCGACTAGTTAAGCCTCAATTCAGAACCTGATTTTTTCATGTCAGGTTTTCATGTCGTTCAAAATTACCAGTCTACTCAAGTCACTCTAAGTTTTATTATTCATTAAGCTATTTAGATGACGATAAAACGTGTTAAGAGTATAAATTTCACACTAGAAAAATAAGAGATATTGTATATATGTACTTCTACATTCCCAATTAGTTTAACGATCAATTTTCTCACTTTCTTCAATAACAAGATAATCGTTACATTACAAAATTTCTCCACAACCAGTACACATGTTAAACAAGCCGATACTAGTTTGGTCCATACTCAACCGTGGCAAAACTCAACCGTCACGTGCCCATGCCTTGCATTTCAATATTTCACTTCATTTCATTTCTTCTCACTCAACACCATTTACGCTTACGAGGGTCCCTAAGTTCTGGCAAATGCGTTAAGCAACATCCTCTGCATTGTCTCCTTCAAATTCCTCTGTTTAGTCAGTGGGTGCTTTGCATACTTTTCTATTTTTATTCTACACATACTTTGATTAGATTTCTTTATTTTTTAAGACTTCTAATTTAATTAACCAAGTTAGTTGAGTTTTGCATATCCCGATGTACGGAATGAAGAATGAGATTGATTTCTCTACGTCAAACCCACTCCTCTCTAAAATATCGTCATATAACCAAAGTTCATTTGATGACCTAGGTTGTGACTCTAGATATTCTTATTTTTATGAAGAGATTTTTTAGTGTACGTAGAACACTGTCACGCCATGTGATTTTAATAATTTAATTAAATTATTATATATATATATATATATAACACATTCCGATCCTGGACACACCAGGTGTCGGGAAGTGCTGGCCGACACGTGTTAGGTGACAAAAGCCAATTATGCATGAATAAGTGAAAGAGTAAGAATATTAAGAGTTAAGTGTGGAAGTAGAAGTGTGGTGATGGTTAAAACCCATAATACAGGATGCATAACAGTTAGAGCAAAATAAATAGTGCAGGAGTATAAAAACATTCACATCCCCGTGAGGATGGATAAATAAGAGTTAACTAAAAGTAGGAGTGAATCCTACATAGACTGAAGAAGTTGTCAGAACCGTCGACCACCGCCAAAGAAAGCCCTCGAATCACCGATAAGTGAACCCGCCACTAGGTCCTGGAGGAGCGCAAAACATAAAACGGTGAGTGGGTCAAAAAGCAAACTTTGATAAAACCTTTGTTTTAAAGAGTATACTAACCCCTCGCTGGAAAACAAGTATAGTTTTTGAAAACACGTCATACCCTCTGGCATGAACCTCAAAATACTATAATAAAAAATATATAGGTACTCCCCGACAATGATTATTGACATGCTCACCCATATGTAAACACACAAGTCCAAGTAGCTAAACCACAAGGAACATGCTAGGTATAAAAGTAATACCCTGAGTACTACAATGACGCGAGTCTAACGCTAAGCGCTGTGCACAAAGTGCATCACACAAGTTCGAGTTGCCTAGTGCAACCTAGAACAGGCTAGTACTTACAATGGATCCAAAGCTGCGTAGCGGTACTGGTAGTGACTACTCCAAACGTCAAGGCTAGTCCTGGCCACAAGACTGAGTACTAATACCTGGGGTGTTATACATCTACTGAGGAGCAACAGTATAAAACATGTATGGCAATATAATACGAATGTTCTACCTCCAACAATCGTATATGATATGGGTTATGCTAACAGTTTAAAAAAGCATTGAAAAACCATACGTACATATACATTTATCAAAACAAAGACCCACTCACTCACATGTAGGTAGCCGGGTCGCAGCCCCCCTGTTCTGGGTAGCCCCAGTAGTCCTCTGGATAAGTCTCACCTATATGAGATATCACTGTAATAAAGATTAAACTCATAAAGGTTACTAATTAACTAATTAATTACACTTATCCCTTGTTTGCTCAACACGGAGATCCAAAACACCTCGAAAAATATCATACTTACTGCCCCTAAGTAGTACGCGTCGTCACGAGTCGCCTCGTGAAGACGGAATCGGAAAAAGATGCTCCACACGCCCTCACGCGTGGCTCACGCACGCCAGTCAAAGCTGGTCAACACTGACGTCAGCGCCGGTCTGGACCGGTTGCTGACGTCACCCAGGCCTGTCTGGACCGGTTTGTTGACGTCATCGCTGACGTCAATGCCGGTCACCTCTGGTCTTTTTTCCGGTCGCCATCGTCGCCGTCGCCGGAATTTTGGCCGGTTTCTGAAAAAAATTTAAAGCTCCATATCTTCTTCATTTCTTGGCCAAATTTTACATTCCACATATCAAAATGAAGCTGGAGAAGAGTAGAATCACGGTGTACCTTTGGTTTGGTCGTACAAGCTCGGGAAATGGCATGTAATTGCCTCGAAAGTTGTGGTTCACTGTAGCTTTGTCGATCTACGTAAAAACTCAACCAAATTAGGCAAACGACCTATGAAAATTCATCTACTCAACGAGAGGAATACAATGGTGGTAGTTAGAAACCTCACCTTGGTCTAGATTGGCCGAAAAATGGTCGGAAAGGTCCGGTTCTTCCAGTTGCGTTTCCCGTCAAATGGTTGGGAGTTTGGACGAACGGTTTGTACCGTTGAGTCCACGGCGTCGAGACAAAGAAGGTGGTGATTTTTGTTCACCTTGATTCGACGGGTTTTTGTCAGCGTGCACTGTGCACGCACGGTGAGAAAAAGAGAGAAAAAGTCAAAAACTGGGGAAAAAGAAAAGTGACGGAGAAGAAGGAAAAGGGAAAAAAAATGGGTTTTTGGGGTATTGTGCACCCACCAAAACAGTAAACTTACACGCTCACGTGTACGAAATAAACACGCACGTGTAGAAAATATTCCCCAGGAATTATTTTATAACAAACTTTTTACGGGATGTTACATATATATATATATATATATATATAATTGTTTTTTGTTTTGTTAATACACTTAGAAGTAAAATGTATCAACAATATGTCGCATACTCATATTATAACAGGTAAAATGATCCATTACATGACAAGTGTTTCGTATATACATAAAAATTTATTTGTTATCATATATATGGTTTCATTTTAGATTTTTAGTTTATCTCTTAGCTATATTCTTTTCTTACAATCAAATTTAGAATTTGTTTTTCTTCTTTTTCATACTCATACCCAAGGTTCTAAAAGACGCTAGGCGCTAGTCGGGCGGTGAACAGGGGCCTAGCGCCTAGGCGCCTAGGCGGACTAGGCGGATTTAAGTAAATTTATTAATATCATATAAATAAGTGTCTATTTACACTTTAAAAAAAATAAAAAACTATACTTATATCAACACCCCATATATATCACTCTTATTCAACAGTTAAAGCATGAATACGAGTTAACCTTTTTGTTCAGATGCACAGTAATACGAGTGCGAGATGCATCTCATATCCATCCAACAGTTGAGACCACACAACCAATGAGACACATTAAAAGCACCAACAGTTAAAAGAACAAAAACCAAATGACAATTCAGAGCAACATAAAACCCCATAAACCACAACTATACAAGCTTCAGAGCTGCACAACCAATAATGCTTTCAACAAACAAATATAATTCATAAAAAATTAAAAACTGAAAAAAAAAAAACCAAGAATTTCTATTACAAGCAAGTAAAGGAGTAAATACTCACTGTCAGGGCCACCAAGTTGAGTCACAGCATCCACAAACCTTGCACAATTCACCTTGCACAATGTGTGCTGACTGCTAAATCAAACTAGATAGCAGACAGAACTATTGCAATCAAAACCAACTCCCTGCGATAGTGCGATGCAACTCCCTGCAACTCCCAAAGCAAGCCAGGAGAGAATGGGAAGAAAAGGCAGAGAAGGGGAAGAAGACTTGAACAGTTGAACTCGAGGATCACATCGAACCCAGGAGAGAAGAGGAAGAAGAGGAAGAGAAGGGGAAGAAGAGGCACTGGAGATGGGGAGAAAATTTGAGAATTAGGGATTTTGGAATTTCTAATTTAGAACCAATTTAAGCATGAATTAAAAAAAAAAAAAAAAAGGCAGCCCCGCCTAGGACACCGCCTAGCCCCGCCTAGCCCCGCCTAGCCCCGCCTAGCCCCGCCTAGCCCCACCTAGGCGCCCGCCTAGCAAGCAGCCGATTTTTAGAACGATTGCCATAAAATCTCCTTGGTTCCCATCCGCCTAGCGCCTAGGCGCCGCCTAGGCCGATTTTTAGAACAGTGCTCATACCTACACGGCTACACGGCAGGCTGTGCCGCAACCACTTCAGTTCCCTCTACGTGTATTAAAGTTTGTCACAACAACTCATGTCTTTTGGTGGTACCAAAAGTGAGTCACAATTGGCAAAAGAAAATATCACAAGAAATGGATAACTTGGAAATCCTTGCATTTGATTTTGCAGCTAAAAGTTAATGCCTTTATCTCCATATATGCTAAGGTTGCCATGAAAAAAATGGGTTTTTTTAGCCACAAATTGTTCCATAAGAGTGTGGTGTTTATACAAGCCACCAAGTGTACTTATTGGGTTTCTCAGCTATATTAGCCAGGAGCTTCTTGTGGTCTTATATATACAAATGAAAAATATTGGCATAAAATATTTTAAAATGCATTCGTTTAATTAGTTTAATCAGTATTTGTCCACAATACTTGAACCTTGTTGTTGCGGAATCAAAAAGTGGTTAAATATCATTGTCGAATTAATTAAAATCCATATCATTTCATCTCTAACTGAAAATATAAATTATGTTCAGATTCATCGGTTTTTATTTTTAATTTCAATTCTCAAAATAAATAATATCACAATTTGTTTGTTCTTCTCGGTTTCTTATAGAACCTGTAATGGATGTGGTGAAAATCAAAATTAAATAAATACTGTATTCTTAACAAATTGAACTACAAACTGCTAAGTAAAACAATTTGTTTTGAGTAAAGAGTTTGAAAGTGAAAACGCTTCACGGGAGGCTTCTCTGCCGTGCCTTGACAAGAATTCAACAGCACACCCCAATTCAAACGGCGTTACTTAACAAGCCGTTAAATACGTTCACTAGTTGACTCCATTCTTTTATCATTAATCACATTTCCACGTAAGCAGAACAAACAACTGTTATGATCGAATTGCGACACTTACGTTATGCGTTGAGCTTCAAACTTTGTCTTGCGTGGCAACTGAAGCAAGTACCAACACTTTGCTACCGATAGCCAAAAGAACTTCCACGTGTCGAGTGAAGAGAAGAGCCGTGCATCAGCTAGGGGGAACAACTCAGCTGTCTCATAACACCCAACAAAAGTGGGTCCTACCGTAACAGCTCCCCTAACAGATTCTGTCCAAATTTAACAGAAAGGTACACTCTTCTTCTTCGTGGCCTTTCTTGGAGCCCACATTGCGAACGGTGGCAATCATTTATTCTATACGAGAATAATTTATATGAATCGGATTTATCGTTATGTGTCGTTTTAATTTAATAATATATTGTTATGTGAAGAAAAATTTACACTTAATAATGGATTATTGAATACAGAACGTTACGTGATGGTAAATCCTTTTCATGTAAGTTATTCTTCCTTTACGCCTTATATGGCATCCATGCATACACCACCATCTCCTTTATGTTTTTTTTTAAGACTGGACAAAGTAGGTTGAAGAGGAAAGCCTTCATTAGGGTAATCCACCGTACACACACCACCATCTTCTCCTCTATAATTTATGTGGCATCCGATTCACATGTGAGTCAAGGAAAGAGTTAACTTGATAAAAACAAATACATATGTAATAATTTGAGTGTGTTATAGTTAATTTGGTTGAAATAATAACACCACTTAACGGTATTATGAGACACAAAAAATTACTCAATGTAGGGAGTTAGTACAATATGCTTTTAATATTGAAGGGTTTGTTATTGTGTACATTTACATGGTGATACATTGTATTTTCATGTTCTTAACACATGAGTGGACTATAGTAACATCACGTACGTTATTATGTTCTCTCGTTGCTACTTACTATTCAATCAAATATTGGGATCGACATTGTGGTGCCACGTGGAATTATACTTGAAATGCACTCTAAGATTAAGTAACATTGAAAAAAATTTAGTGTTACGCATTATCAAGTACGACGAGATGATAAACGGTTATAATTGATTCATGTTTAATCTAATAAATGATATTAATTAAAATAATAATAATTGGTAGTATTTAATAATACGTATTACTAAAGTAATACACAAGTAACATGAAACCATGAACGTGTGTTAGGAGTGAAAATGAAATCACCGGATTGAGTGGGAGGGGGCTAATTTGTTGTGTGGTTTAATTTGCACGGCAGCTGATCAAGTGTGCTTTGCGTTGGTTTACTTACTTCATCAGACTGCGAGACAAAGCTATGACGTGATGCTTGGAGAGTTTAGAGGAGACGTTGCTTTTGCCTTTTGCATGTCTCGTGTATACGTGTAGTAAATTTTATTTTACTACATCTTTGTTTTTTCCTTCTTGGAAAAAGAAGAAAAGAAAGAGTAATGTTATTTAAAAACAAAATTAATATACTTGTTGACACAGTTTTTGGTAAAATTTTACTTATAATGGTAGGCTCATTTTTTTTTTAATGTATAAAAAAATGTGTTAATTTTATGTGTACAAATAAAATTATTGATAAAGAAATATTCATATTCATTCACTCTTTATCTCTAGTGGAAAAGATATCACAAACCGTGGAGGGAAGGAAGGACCAGAGGCCAGCTCTCCACCTTTGCTTTCAAATCCAAATTACTTCGTGTTATCTATATATATATAAAGACAGAAGACAAAAAGGGTGAAGCGTTCATAATACCCAAATTGCTCTTCTTTCATTAAGATTTTAATAAACAAATCTATGTAACGGGATTGTAAGTGGTTAATAAATTCATTATTTTTTTAAATATATTTTAATAAAAATAATAATAACTAAAATTAAAAATAATAAAACAATAAAATAAAAAGAACCAATTGCCAAACGCGGCTAGTCTTAACTAAAACGAGGAATTTCTCATTGCTACCCACCACGTGTCGCTTGCCAAAAGAGCCTAATCCAAATCCAAAGTCTTTAGGAATGAAATATCTATCGTGCCATATGAGGAGTCAGCGTCAAACAACTTGCATGCAAGCAAAATATTGCAACTATATTATCTTTGACGTTCATGTGGGAATATATTAAGATCCAAATAAGATCTAAGAAGTAGTACTCATTGCCGTTCATGCTACATCACTAAATTAGGTAGCGACTAGATTAAGACAATGGATCAGACTGTAAAAATGATATCACAATTCTATCCAAAGTATGATACAAACAAAAATGTATGCTTAATTAGTCTTTGAAGACATTTAAAACCATGAAAATTATAGGATAACTAATTCCCGTGTTTATAATAATCATGGTTGGGACATGATATTTCCAAGTTGTAAATTACTGTTGTGTTTTTATTTGTATTTTTCTCCTCAATTTTCATGTTATACCTAATTTTGTTGAATCTTATGGCTGAATTACATTTTGTGCCAATTCTTTTACGTTCAAATTTTTTTCTTAGTTAAAAAAAAATAAAAATAGGGCATCCTTTACAACTCAACTCAATCCAAATAGGAGTGGATGGACTTTATGGATAAAAAAAGTAGATGGACTCAATCCCATTTTCATTTGAAAGTAGACTGGAATACATGTGTTATTGGATTATGTGTGGAACTATATAGCCTCCCTTTCATACCAATTGCAAAGACTTAAGGCTACATTCATTTTTTGATATTTTTTTCTCACACTTTTAACAAGATATTTATGAAAATAAGTTTACAACAGGTTGTTGACCAACTCAAAATAAGTTATAATGAGCTACAAGTTTAATATGGACCACACCACAAGTATATTTATTATTCTCGTAATTAACTGTGTGAGGATTGACTCTGCCGGAGCACGATATTGTCCGTTTTGGGTCACGCCCTCACGGTTTTGTTTTGGGCTACGCCCTTACGGTTTTGTTTCTGGAAACTCACGAGCAACTTCTCAGTGGGCCACCCATCATGGGATTGCTCTAGCCCAAACTTGCTTAACTTCAAAGTTCCGATGGAATCTGAAACCAGTGAGCTCCTAAAAGGTCTCATGCTAATTGGAGGTGGGCATGTACATATAAGGCACATCACCCCCTCTCCGTTGATCGATGTGAGATGTCACGGTTAAACTTGAAATTTTTGACGATAAGTAGCTAGAGACCAAGTGTCGCTACACTAACTGGACAAGTGCTTTTTCAATTTTGTTTAGTTTCTTAATTTAAGCAATGAGAGAAACCTCTTAACAAAAGGTTAGCAAATATAGAAACAAATTTTGTGAGTTTAATAAAACTATATTGTTTTCAGATCGGACATTGTGATACATACAAATCTTTGGTTCTTCTATTGGTGGGACCAATGTTCTACTATTGGCAAGCACATTGATCCTATATACTACTGTGCATTAAATCCCTTGTGTAATCCGCCTCACTGTTTCTCTAATTAAAAACTCCAGAAACTATGTTAGTCAAGCCGCTTCTTCATTTAAAATGATTGATTAGCAATCTAGACACAGACACTGAGACTGAGACAGAGACAGAGAGAAAGGTAGCAAAGTAAGATACGTGATGAAAAATAATTGAGAAATCATCGAACAAGACCCTAGCCATCCCACTCAAGAGACAAAAAACTAGAACAAAATCCGCGGATCAATCTTCTTTAAGGACTCAAAGAAAAAGACTCGAGGAGAAAAATAGTAACACAGATGGCTCTTGTCTTTGCCTCCTTCAAGTTGAAGACATTGAATTTTTACGAAATTAATTAATTAATTAATTTACGTACACACAACTCTCCTCCTTGTAAGTTAAGGAACCAACTAATCTCATTTCCAACATTAATTTGGAGATCATGCTTATCATCTAGAACTATAAGCTTGGTCACCACTTGATAATAATATTTGTGCCTACTCAACTATTCTATTTAAGGGGCTAAACTCCAATAATTAACGTGAAATCGTTTTTGCTAATCCAATCCTGCCGGGCAACTAGAAACTGATTAGCTTCCTTCTTATTAATATTTTGTAATCCACTATATATATATATATATGTATTTTGAAGATTAAGAGAACCATAAAACTCCCTAAATTTTTTTTACTCCAATCATACTTTTTAGTTTAAAAAGTCATAATGATTGTGTACCAATATGAATATAATTTTTATTTAAAATATTAGTAATTAATGCTATGATCTCATTTCTCATTTTCTAGATTTAAGAGCTCTTAAGAGAATCCATATCTTAAGAAGTGAATAAAAAATGTGATAGGAGATGAATTTTTCTAAATTCTCTCTAAAATTTAGTTAGAAACTCATTTAGAAAGTCAAACATGCTCTTAGAGCACGAACTAATATATGTCAAATGTGTAGTTAAAACCAGTTTCTTTTATATCTTGATTGTCATTGACATTAAGCTAAGAAGTAAAGACCAACAGGTTTTTT
This sequence comes from Gillenia trifoliata, assembly GCA_018257905.1. Taxonomy (NCBI): domain Eukaryota; kingdom Viridiplantae; phylum Streptophyta; class Magnoliopsida; order Rosales; family Rosaceae; genus Gillenia; species Gillenia trifoliata. The sequence goes on along the minus strand of CM031083.1, from coordinate 7,888,938 downwards.
TTTTAAATTTAAAAAAAAAAAAGAAGATAAAAGAAGATGAGAGGATAACTGTCCATCTCAAATTCAAGTCACGCAAGAAATGGCGAAGTGAAAGAGCAGAGAAAAAGTAAAATTTACTCACTTTCATGTAGCTACAGTCGGAAGTGATTGAATTGGATTGGCCTTTTGAGCCTTGAGTCTTGACCAATATTCCAAGTTAACCCTAACTCGAACGAAATCGGCTTCGTTGCTCGCGGGTGCCACCCATAACCCTAACTGCGCAGTCACCTTCGGCTGGTTGGCAACAACAACACGGCCCATCCTTTGTCCCTACGGTGTCCGGACCCCACCCCACCAGCTATGCTAAAATTAGGGTCCCACGTCCCCCCACCTATGTAATTTTTGTGGCAGTTTTCTACTTTATACTTCCAGAAGGAGCTGCAGGAGGAGGAGGGGGAGACACGTGGGTCCTACCGTGGTATAAAAGTATGACATGAGTGGTCGACATCACTCCTTGAGATCCACGTCACTTTCCAACTTAATCCACCTCTTTAAAACTGCCCTTTTCTTCTAATTAAGATTAGGGCGTGACTAATGACTATGGCCTCACCCTCTCTCGTTAGGGTTTAGAAAGGTTACTGGTACAAGAATATATTTTGTATTGATTGCTACCACTATTACCTCTTTGAAGAGTCAACTTCACGAAAATGTCACGCCTGCGAAGACTTTCACAGATTTTAGTTTTAATTTTTCAGGTTGTTCATTTTTTCTTTTGTATTTTATGAGGAGACATGTCAAATATATTGATACATTACGTTGCCGAGGTGTGAATTAAGATTTTTTATCTAGTGAGATCATGTTAGATTGTACCATTTTAATTCGTAATCTCCTAATATAACGTGTCTGATATCTAATGAGAGATCATGACATATATAGCTTACATATTCAATATATATAAAAGAAAGTCAAAGTTAGTTCTTTGCTCACGCCCTTGATAAAATAGATTAGAAAGTGAAAACACAGATGGATCGTGAAGTCTAACCCAACAGATAAACAAATTCAATTAGAAACGCCTAGACTTGTGGGATTAAAACTGTGTGTTTCAATCCTGTGACGCAGCAGTAAATAAATAAAAATAAACAATGAGACAAGACCAGACGATATTTTTTTTACGTGGTAAAACCCGACACATAATAGAGAAAATCCACGGGTAGACAACCGATTAAAGAATCCACTAAGGAATAAGGACTTATACAATAGTCAACAAGACAGACACTTACTACGCTTGAAGTTTCCTCTTGTACTGTTGTTCTTGTACCACGCCATCCTCCATTTGCTCTTTTTTGGATGAACACAATGCACACATCAGGTCCTCCTCACGAGCAAAGAGATCACACACAACTTCATCACACATATGAATGTTATGATATGATGTAATGATGTGCAAGGTATGAAGTGTTTCACTAAGATCACTTTTCTAACCTAGCACTCAACAACTTTGTTTTAAAACCTTTTACGCTCAAATCTTATTGTCAAGCAAAGATGAATATCTCTCTATATCTCAATGTTGTCTTTTCTACTTCAAGAGATATCTCAATGTTGTCTTTAGATTTTAAGAAAAAGGAAAAAATATATATGAATTGAGGAAAATGACTTTTCTAATATTTAAAGTTGCAAACGTGTCAAAATTAATGGAATGTTAGATGGAAAATTCAAAAACTTAACAGCAGGGGGAAATTGACTAATTATAAGAGTTCATGGGGAAAATTGGCTAAAATTAAAGTTCAGGGGGGAAATTGGCTAAACTCTACAAGTTCAGGAGAGAAATCGACAAATACCTCTAAATAAAATGACTCCCAAACTTAATCTATCCAACATAGATCATTAACTAAAACTTGCACACAAGGAATCAAACGTACCAGTGAAGCATAAAATGAGATTTCAATAACAATAACAAAAGTGATATCAAGAAAACAAACATAGAATTGAAACAGTGGCAATCCTAAATGATTATACTGTCACTGAAGGTTACAACTTCCCATTAACCACATGAGATGAAAAACATGTTACTAGCAGGCATAACAATATCTCCCCCTCAACATAAACTTACTCTCCCCCTATTGTCAAAGAAATCTCAGCAAAATCATATGCTTTCTCCCTTTTTTGTCAAGAAAATTCAAAGACATAATAAACCAAAGAAAATAGGGATTTGACCGTTAATTTCGTTCTCACCGTAGATGAAAATAAAAATTCTTTGAGCGGGTAGCAGTAGAAGAAGTAGATGAGAATCAAAATGATTGCCAAACAACATGATTGACTTTGCATAAGAAGCAGCAAGTTCATGGAGAAAATGTGTGTGAGTTTGAAAAAAAATAGAGAAAAAATACAGTAGATAGACAGTAGGATCGTAGTACAATTTCAATCCTGCAACACAAATTCTACCATAATTTAAAAACAAAAGAAAGTCACAAAATCTTCCCTGCACATGAACAAAATGGATAAGAAAGTTCACACATTTTAAAAACAAATGCACTCAATCATCAAATAAACAATATGAGATTGTGGAAAAGAATAATAGCACTAATGAACCAAAAGGAATTAATATCAATACAATTAGGAGAGAAAACTGTTTTCTGAACATACTAGGGAATTCAAATAGTGTAAGTAGCGTTGATGATAATTCCAAAAACAAAAGCCAAAACATGATGTAACAATCACACTATGAAATGCAGATCCAACCCCATGATCATCAAAAAGTGAGTTTCAAGCAGAGCTTTTGTAGCTAGATAGTTAGAAATAAATGTGAACATAATTTACACAGTTAGAAATAAATGTGAACATGACTTACACAAGTTTTTTGGGATTTTATTGTATATTGGTGACACTCAAAATATGTGAGACTCCACATCAAGCTATAGAAATATATAGTATTAGCAAAAAACTTATTAAAACATAATTTTAATAATTAACTTTGGAGGGGCAAGAGAAGCCCTATCATTGAAGGCTTACAAGATGCAAGCATCCATAAACTCCCTCGAAATGAGAGAGGACCAACTCACACAATGCATCAACTCTTTAAATGGTAGCTTTCACTCTAGTGTGAGGGGTAGCCCTTCCCATGTAGTTTAGTCAATTGTCAAGTTTTACACATGCGTCTTTTTTATGGAGCTTTCACACCTTTACATAGGTTGCTTTTTCTATTCCGTCCCAATTCTTTACACTTTTCAAGTTATAATATAATGTAAATTATCAAAAGTAAATGGGTCTCAAAATATTAACTGAGTTCAAGTGCAAAAAAGAAAATGTGAGATTTGAGATAGAAAGAACCAAGAGACATAGTATTTCATGTCGACATTTATTTAAAATTTGAAGCCAATATCAGCTCAAGAAAATTTCACAAGATCAGATCATGTTGAAGAGCAAATTATGCAAAACACACATTCCTATTCTACATGCAAGCAATCCGATGATTATGCAAAAGACTCTCTAGAAAAAGGAATTAATTCTCAACATAACATACACCAATTGATTTCCGAGGATGTTCAAATTTAACAGTGAATTCAACCTTAGTTCATGAATAAACACAAAAATCTACTGCATGATTAAATTAACCATGCAGTCCTACAACAACAAAATATAATTTTAATGTAAAGAGAACTAAAACAGAAATTTAAAAAGCACATACTTTCCATGAAAACACACATATGAATGCAAACTTGACAAGATGATGGAACATTCATTCAATGGAACCTACACTAATAGATTTACTAACATTTTCAAATTCAGTATTATCCAAAGGTTTTGAAAAGTTATTCGCCTAATATTTCTGAATAGACACACAATCAAGAGTAAGAATATGTTTTTCATATCATGCAATGATATTGAAGATCTAGCATGCAAACAAGCATGATTCTCCTTTTTCTTCCAAACCAAATTCATCCTAGGCACAAAAAAATCTGAAACAATGTTAAGTTTAGAAAATCTTCTTACTCTTTTCAAATGATTTGAGAGTTTTAGTTGCAAACTCCGTTTTTGTTTTCCACCAAAAGAGATGTTAGAACCCATTTTCTTCCTTTTATAAAACATAGGATGAATATGACTCAATTTTTCACAAAAGTGACACACGGCAACAAACTTCTTAGAATATAGAGTTTTACTAGAAGTTAATGGTTCGAAAGCTTTCACAAACTTTATTACAGCCATATACGAAGAGGCTTGACTTGGATTAAACCTTAGACCATGTTTATCATCACTTCTCTTTCCCATGTTAATCATTTTGTCAATTTTTTCGGCTCCTATGGTTAACCTAATGACCTTTTCTTTAGACTATTGAAGTTGAGATATGAGTGAATCTTTATGCATGAACTCAAGTTTTTCAATCAACCCAGAATTTTCAAATTTAAGTTGTTTCATGTGGGACTGATCATCAGTTTCAGTCCCTGACTGTTGACTTTCTAAGACATCAATCTTTTTCTGCAGTTTAGTTACTTAGGACTAAAAATGACTTTCAGTCATTGTCCTCTAGGATTCCAGAATTTTCACCTTCTCTTTTAGCACTTCATTATGCCTCTTGATCTTCAGTGAGGCTTGGTACAACTTCTGGTATTTCTCAATAACTGTTTCAACATCCTAGTCCTCAGTTTCATCTAATTTTGCATCAACATGAGCAACAAAAGCAACAACACTAGATTCTTCATCAGAATCACTCTCTGAATCACTCCAAGAAGATATCATCGCTTTGTTCTTTTTAGTCTTCTTCCTCTTTAAAGTGTTTGCACACTCCTTAACTTCAATACCATATCTTGAACATTCATAACACTTTCTCTTGTCAGTAGTGTTATCAAATCTATCAACCTTACAATTTTTTTCAAATAAAAAATTAGGTTTAACACTATTTGATGTTGAACTTGATTTTCCTCTAGAGTTTTTGCTCCTTAAAAACCTTTGAAATTATGTAGTCAACAAGGCAAATTCTTCCTCGATGACCCCCCTCAACATGATCGTTATCTCCCTTTACCTAGGTGACAATTCAATTTCATAGGTTTTTACAGCACCAACCAATTCATAAAGTTTCAAAGTTTTTAGGTTTCTTATCTCTGTGGTGACAGTTTCCTTAGGTTAAAATATATGAGGTAAGGATCTTAATACTTTTTTGACAATCTAAGTTTCAGGAATTATCTCACCAAGACTACAACAATTGTAAAATGAACACTTCAAACTTTGTCTCCTTCTCTGTTTCCGTTCCTTCATATCTATCTTGCAAAATGTCTCATGCTTCCTTGGAAATTTCACAGTTACGTATGTAAATAAATTGATTAGGAGAAACAACAGTAAATAAAGCATTCAACCCTTTTTGATTATTAGTGGAGTGTGTGACTTCAACAACAGTTCATTCTTCTCTAGGTGTAAGAATAACAACTTTACTAACATCATTGACCACATCTTTGCTATTATGATATTTCTTTTTATTATTATTATTATTATTATTAATTTTAACAGTTTTTGTGGGCAAGGTATACCCGTGGACTATTGTACTCTAAACCCTATCATCTAAAGCCCATAAGAAAGATTTCATCTTTACTTTCAAATCTCCATAATTCTCCCTCTTGAAATATGGAGGGTGAGAGACAAAACCAACAACTCAGTCAATCTCATGTTCACTAGGATCTACTCTAAGTGTATCTAGAGACCTACTCTGGTGCCAATTGAAAACGCAGATGGATCGTGGAACTTTAACCCAACAAATAAACAAACCCAATGAAAAACGCTTAGACTTGCGAGATTGAAACTGTAACACAGTTTCAATCTTGTGACGCATCTGTAAATAAATAAAATATATAACGAGATAAGAACACACGATATTTCTTTTACGTGGTAAAACCGTACACAATGGGGAAAATTCAAGGGCACACAGCTGATTAAAGAATCCACTAAGGAATAAGGACTTGTACAAGACAGACACTTACTACACTCGAAGTTCCCTCTTGTACTGTTGTTCTTGTACCACGCCGTCCTTCCCTTGCTCTCCTTTGGATGAACACGACGCATATAACATGTCCTTCACACGAGCAGAGAGATCGCACACAGCTTCGTCACACAGATGAATGATATGATATGATGTAATGATGTGCAACGTATGAAGTGTTTCACTAAGATCACTCTTCTAACCTAGCACTCAACTTTGCTTTAAAACCTTTTACGCTCAAATCTTATTGTCAATGTTGTCTTTTTTACTTCAAGAGATATCTCATGTTGCAGCACAATAAGGCAATATATACTCATTAAATATTAATCCTAGGGCTCAGCAGCAACAACTAATTAATGGGATTAATTTTGATTTTATTCTAAAGTCTTAAGGAAATAAGCAAAACAATATCAATTACCTATTTAAGCACATGACAATATTCCCTAGAGAATGAACTAATTAAAGTGTAAATCAAATTGATCTTATTTCCTAATATTAAAGAAAAGATCTCACAATAAAAAAAAAATATGCAATATTGGAATTGATTTTTCTAAATGAATGCACATGGTACTTACCATCAAAAATTCACAAAATATGATCTTCTGATATATGCCTTGATGTGCACATCTTCAATACTTGGACTTAGAAACAAGGACACACTTAAAATCTAGAACTAATCTGTTACAGACACATTACACTTGTCTAGAAAATTAACCAAACACAAAAGCTTGCGCTTTTAGAAAAAATACAAGTTTCATGTTTGGATGTGCATAATTATACTACATTGGAAGGTTAAGAACGCACATTACAAATTGAGTTTGAATTTGGAACCTCAACTTTCATGAACTGTAAAGTCTTTTAGTTGATGAAAAAGAAGAAATGAATAAATTCTATTTAGGCATGGTTCATCAAGAGGTATTTTGAGTTTCTTATTGCATTAATTTTCTATGAAAATCACAGCAGGGGTGATTAATTAGTTTTCCTGTCAACAAAACAGAAACCATTGGCTTATAGGCTATATGCTTTGTAGTTTATGCTTTTGGGATTATACTTATCAACGTTAGAATTAGAGATGAAGAGAGAAACTATAATAATTAATTACAGGACGATTTAACAGCAAGCCGACGTTGCCGAGGTTTTTACGTTTTTATTTCGGTTTTCTTTTGGTTTGATCTTGTCGTTTCTAAGTTCCTTATGCGACCACAAATCTCCGTTTTTCTAGATTCTTTCCCTAGTATTTTTTCAAAAGAGTTGTGATTAAGTTCTGCTTATCAGTTTAATCACTTTAATTAGGGGCGTCTAATGATACGGTCAAATACATAAATGTCCAAAAGAGAGTGCCAAATTCTTGACTTTGGAATTGAGATTCTGAAAACTACACCATCAGAATGCTGCCTTAATTTATCTAAATTACGTGCCACGTGATTATTGCTGGGTGCGTTGTTGCTAGAAAGCCGCCAAGTAACCACGACTCCATTTTTTTTTTTTTTGTAACTTCATTTTTTGTTGGGCAAAAACGAGAGCAACTTGCGCAAGCTTCTTCAATGTGATGTCTTGGTCTGACAGATCACAGTGACTGAATTTATTCTAGTTTTTATATATGCAAGTTTTTGGATTTAACTTCAGTGGTACGTACCATTGAATGGTACGTACTGTTGAATGGTTTAAGATTCATTTGGGACCCGCTGCAAATTAATCTGGACCATTCAATGGCCGTACCATTAAATGGTACGTACCACTGAATGGTACGTACCACTGAATGGTACGTACCACTGAAGAATTTTCCCAAGTTTTTAATTGATCAGTAAAAATAAATGTGAAATTGTTGTGCGTGCACAGTGAAAGTGTGAAAACAGGGGCATTGACTTGACTTGAGAATAGTAGCAACAGTAAGGTGTAAGGGTTTATTTATTTGTCGTTATGGATATGGATTGTGTCTCCGATTTTTGCCGTAGGCATTTAGTTTTGTTGCAGTTTTACGACACTGCTGTTGTTTCCGTAGGGTGTTGGGGGACTGTTAGGGCTTAGTTTGTGATTAAAGTCTCCTATTCACATATTGACCTAAGAAAACTTATCTCATAAGAGAGGCATAACTTCGCATACAACCACTAAAACTACAATTTTCTATCCTCCCGGTCATTGATGGTTAACAAAAACCATTAAGGTGTAAGTTATAACCTAATTATTGAGTTTTATACTTTAATTAAATAAGGAAGATTTCATGTTTTCTTAGGTATTAAAATGCATTCATATCTCATTCTCATAACACTTATCTCATGTAACCACTAGCTAGAATATGGGGCTATTGGTTAAACATGCCTCTTATGCTTATTTATGCATGTGATACACAACATGTTTACATCAATGTTCTAAAAAATTGTTAGGCGGTAGTTGGGTGGCAAGGGTGGCAAGGAGGGGCCTAGATGGTTTTTTTTTTTTAATTTTAATTAAATTTATTATATAACATATAACATATAAAAATATTAGAAATTTTCGTTAGTATTTTAGTGAAATTGATGGCATGAGATGAAAATTCTAGTGATTACGAGTCTATAGTATTTTACGGAATATTTTTTTAAATTTTAAATTTTAAGCGAAATAACGAGGTCAAATACGTGGCGTAAAAGTATTGGCTAGGTGGGACACATGGAAGGCAAATGGGTGACACACCAACTCCTAAGAGCATTTCCACCCGTTAGAAAAGGGCAAGGGCAAGTGCAAGTATGTTTTTTTAATTTTGTTTTATGCTTTGTTTGCATTATCTGCCACGTGTCATTTTCAACCACTCTCCTCACGACACATGTCATTATCCATTAATAATATTCACTTAGATTTTTGATAAGATTGTAGGAAAAATAAATATTAGGTTGTGGGAATGAAGAATATAGTTGGGTATTTATAGAATAAAATTAAATAAATATTTTTTTTAATTTTCAAAGGTCGGATTAAATTATGATTGTTCATTTTTTTTACTGTTGAATCCGACACACCAGATTGTGCCACATCGCACAACAGTAACAAAAGTGGTGGCTGACGTCAGCTTGCTTGCTGGCATGAGGGAGGGCAAGACTTGGCAGGGCAGTTGGCAGGGTAGGGTGGAGCCCACCACTTACCCTTCACATTGTAAACGGCTGAAGGTGGTTTTTGGGCTTCAAAGGCAAAATTGTTGCCCATGCCCTTGCCTTTCAACCACGGGCGGAAATGTTCTAATGCATTCACCCTTTGTTAATTAGAATGCTAGGTGGCGAAACCTAAGTGGACAACAAAATAAAATAAAATAAAATAAGAGAAAAAAGGATGAAAGTTGGCCTGACTTGGTTACTTGAAAATTGGAGAGAGAAACTCTCTCTTTCTTCTTCATTGGACCAAGAATAGCATAGGGCAACTCTGCTTTCTTCTTCGCTTGAAGTTTGAAAACGAAAAAAATTTTGAAAGATTAATCCTTCGATTTTCGCAGAGTTTTCGAACACGCTCAGACCGCCTAGAACACCTCAGCCGCCCAAGCATCAGCCTAATTTCTTTCCCGATTTCCTTCCCGACTATGGCTTAATCCCAGCGACTGACCACAGCCTAGCGCCTAGGCATAGCTTAGACTAATTTTTAGAACACTAGTTTACAGTTGAATTTTCTACTCATGATAAAGGGGTAAAGAAATATAAGGTTAATTAGATGTTAAAAATCAATTTATATTCATTGTCAGCGCTAATAAATTGAAAAAAAAAAAGAAGAAAAGAAAAGATAATTGGAGCAATACTCCCTAAACTTTAGCTCAATTTGAGCTTTGGTCCTTGAACTAAAAATTCGTGAGTATTGGTCCTTGAACTTGTTATAATGTGGAACGATAGTCTTTTTGGCTAACTCCGTTAGAATTTCTATCCATTTTTGGCCTTTTAAACCCTTTATTTTGGATGAAATTTCTTACGGTGTTAGAGCATCACCAATCATGCTCTCTATTTTTTAGTTAAATTTTAGCTAAAAAGACTATACTGTTACTTTTAGAGCTCTTTAAAAAAATTATACTCAAATCATACTGTCTAGTTTAGAGAGTTATAATGATTGTGGACCAATAATAATAAAGTTTTTATTTACAATATTATTAAAATACTAGTAATTAATGCTATGAGCTCATTTCTCACTCCATAAATTTAAGAGCTCCTAGGAGAATGTAACATCCCGTAAAAAGTTTGTTATAAAATAATTTTCGGGGGGGGGGATACTTTTGACACGTGCGTGATTATTTTGTACACGAAACCGTGTAATTTTACTGTTTTGGTGGGTGCACAATACCCCCAAAACCCAAAATATCTCTTTTCCTTCTCTTCTTCCCCGTCACTTTTTCCCTATTCTCAATTTCATTTCTCTCTCTCTCTCTCTCTCTCTCTCACCGTATGTGCACAGTGCACGTCGACGAAAACCCATCAAACTGAGGCGAACTAAAATTACCACCATCTTCATCTCGAAGCCCTAGACTCAACGGTGCAAACCGGTTGTGCGAACCTCCAACCGTTTGATGGAAAAAGCACACGGAAGAACCGGACCTTCTCGGTGATTTTCTCGGCATTCTAGACCTAGGTGAGGTTGTTAACTACCACCATTGGATTCCTCTCGTTGAGTAATTGAATTTTCATATGTCGTTTGCTTGATTTGGTTGAGTTTTGAAGTAGATCAACAAAGCTACAGTAGCTTCGGCCTTTCGAGGCAATTATAGGCCATTTCCTGAGCTTGTACCGCCAAACCAAAGGTACACCGTCATTCTACTCTTGTCCAACTTCATTTTGATATAAAGAACGTGAAATTTGGCCAAGAAATGAAGAAGTTTTGGAGATTTGAAAATTCTCCTGAAAACGGTTCAAATTTTCGGCGACAGCGACAGCCGTCGACCAGCGGCGCCATCGACCGGAGCCAATTGCAGCAGCGACCGGCTAGTGACGTCGGCAACCGGTCCAAATTGGAAATACTCCTTTAACACCGTGAGGAATATTCCATTAGATTTAACGAAAATGCTGGAATATTTTATTAAATCTAACGCCGTCAGTTGACAGGTGCGTTGACCTAGTGCGCGAGCAGCGCGTGGGGCATTATTTTTTACTTCTATCAACGCAAGGCGACTCGTGACGACGCGTACTACCTAAAGGCAGTACGTATGGTATTTTTCGGAGTGTTTCGGACCTCCGTGTTGAGCAAACAAGGGATAAGTATCGTTAATTAGTTTAATTAGTAACCTTTATGAATTTAATCATTACTATAGTTATATCTCATATAGGTGAGACTTATCCAGAGAACTACCGGGGCTACCCAGGTGTTGGGAAGTGCTGGCCGACACATGTTAAGTGACAAAAGCCAATTATGCATGTATAAGTGAAAAGTGAATAGATTTAGAGTTGGAAGCGGAAGTCAGAGTGCGGTGATAGGTAAAACCCACTATTACAGGTGCATAACAGTCACAGCATAGTAAATAGTGCAAGGAATATAAACATTCACATCCTCGTGAGGAGGGATAAGTAGAAATTAACTAAAAGTAGGAGCAAATCCTACATAATCTGAAGACACTGTCAGAACCACCAACCACAGCCAAAGCAAGCCCGCGTCTCACTGGAAATCAAATCTGCTACTAAGTCTTGGAGGGGCGCAAAACATAAAAAGGGGAGTGGGTCAAAAAGCAAAGTTTGATAAAACCTTTGTTTTCAAGAGCATATTATCCCCTCGCTGGAAAACATGTATAGTTTTTGAAAATACGTCATACTCCCCTGTATGATCCTCAAAATACTATAATAGTAATACAGGTACTCCTCGATAATCAAACTGAATGCTCAAAACACGGGTACTCCCTGAAAATCAATGACTGACTGCTCAAAACACGGGTACTCCCCGAAATTCAGACTGAATGCTCATCCATATGTAAACACACAAGCCCAAGTAGATAAGCTATGAGGAACATGCTAGGTATATGAGTAATACGCTGAGTACTACAATGACGCGAGTCTAACGCTAATCGCTGTGCACAAAGTGCGTCACACAAGTTCGAGTTGCCTAGTGCAACCTAGAACAGTCTAGTACCTATAATGGATCCAAAGTTGTGTAACGGTACTGGGAGTGACATCTCCAAACGTCAAGGTTAGTCCTAGCCACAAGACTGACTACTGATACTCAGGGTGTTATACATCTATTGATGAGCAACAATATAGAAACATGTATGGCAAATATAATATGAATGTTCTGCCTCCAACAATCGCATATGATATGAGTCATGCTAACAATTTAAAGAAAGCAGTGAAAACCATACATAATAATACATTTATCAAAACAAAGACCCACTCACTCACCTGTAAGTAGCCGAGTCGTAGCCTTCATGTCCTGGGTAGCCCCAGTAGTCCTCTGGATAAGTTTCACCTATATGAGATATCACTGTAGTAATGATTAAACTCATAAAGGTTACTAATTAAACTAATTAATTAAGCCTATCCCTTGTTTGCTCAACACGGAGGTCCAAAACACTCCGTAAAATACCATACGTACTGCCCCTAGGTAGTACACGTCGTCACGAGTCGCCTCGCATCGACGGAATTGAAAAATAAGGTCCCACGCGCCCTCACGCGCGGCCCACTCGCGGCTCACGCGCTGGTCAACGCGCCAGTCAACTGACGACGTTAAATCTAACAGAATATTCCAACATCTCCGTTAAATCTAACGGAATATTCCTAACGGCGTTAAAAGGAATATTTCAGAAATATTCTCGGTCCCTGACGTCACCGGCCGATCTGGGCCGGTTGCTGATGTCTCTGCTGACGTCAGCGGCCGGTCGCCGCTGCAACTGGCTCCGATCGACGACCGCCGCCGTTGTCGGAATTTTGGTCGGTTTTCTGGGAAATTTTCAAATCTCCATAACTTTTTCATTTCTTGACCAAATTTCACGTTCTTTATACAAAAATGAAGCTAGAGAGGAGTAGAATGACGGTGTACCTTTGGTTTGGCTGTACAAGCTTGGGAAATGGCCTGTAATTGCTCCGAAAGGCCGCGGGTATTGTAGCTTCGTCGATCTACGTCAAAACTCAACCAAATCAAGCAAATGACATATGAAAATTCATCTACTCAACGAGAGGAACCCAATGGTAGTAGTTAGAAACCTCACCTCGGTCTAGAATGGCAAGAAAATCGCCGAAAATGTCCGTTTCTTCCATGAGCTTTTCCCGTCAAACGGTTGGGAGTTTGGACGAACGGTTTGCACCGTTGAGTCTAGGGCGTCGAGATGAAGATGGTGGTGATTTTAGTTCGCCTCAGTTCGACAAGTTTTCGTTGATGTGCACTATGCACATACAATGAGAAGAGAGAGAGAGAGAGAAAAATAAGAAAAAAATGAAAATGAGAATAAGGAAAAAGTGACCGGAAACAAGAAGGAAATTTAGATATTTTGAGTTTTTGTAGTATTGTGCACCCACCAAAACAGTAAAATTACACAATTTCGTGTCCAAAATAATCACGCACGTTTCTAAAATATCCCTTCGGAAATTATTTTATAACAAACTTTTTACGAGATGTTACAAATAATGAAGGGATTCATTCGTACAAAAAGATAAGTATGTGCGGTAAATTGATAAGATTTTTTGTTTGGTGGATACTTAAGCACAATCCTACAATCCAATTGATGTTTGAACAATTTTATGAAAAAATAAGTATACTTACTCGTTATCACTAATGTAGTTATAATTTGTCTATAGTCCTGTAGTTTGTTTTTTCTTTTTGTTTTAGCATTTGAACATCTAAAAATAAAGCAAATGTGTTCACAAACATCATCGCTTGTGGGTAATCCGATAAAAATACCATTGCCAAAAAAATCACCATATAAACTAGTAAAATTGTGCACCATGTCAGCAACTATGTCTTTGCAAAAAATATAAGTAGAATATATTTGTAACGCCAGCAGAAAATAAGAAAACAAAAAAACACACGTCAACCAAAAAATAAAAAATCGAAAAAAAAGAAGAGATAAATCCTAAAAAGACAAGCAAAACAAAAGAAGAGTAACTGAACCTGTGTTAGTGCTGATTCATACGTTTGACCTTCATTTGGCTGGGTCTTCTACGAGTGCGCAGATTTTGCTACCTGAGTTTGTTGAAACGACCACGTTTATCCCCCCACTCGCACACCCAACGCGTCCCGCTAACGCTCCCTAAAGCAAAGGGGCGGGACTGTGGAGGGAGGGAAAGGGTAAACCGACGCGCGAGTTGAGTGTTTTCACCGCGGGTGAAATTTGAAAATACAGAAGATTAACCCAAGTTTAGGTGTTTTTACCGGTAACAAAAGTAACTGCCTCTGAAACGACTCGGAAGATAAATATGTATTTTTAGGAGTGAAAAAAAATTACAGCCACCTGACCTGCATACCAACATCTCTATCTTTCTCTCCTCATTGGGTTCGGGTCGGGTTTAAATACTTGGAATTTTCCGGGTTTTAGTACAGGTGAGGGAGTGAAAAGCCAAAACGAACCGGCGAGGGACATACGAACGGATCTGGGTCAACCCCGTTTTGACCGTAAATTCGACAAACTCCAGGGGCGAGAAGTTTCAGAAAGGACGTTATGTTTATTAAATGTGTGATTTAGTGGTCGCTTGGAAAATATATATTTATTTGTTGGAGAGCATTCGGCTGTGTGTTTCTTCCCCTTCGCTTTTCCCCCTCGTCGTATATAAGACCCTCATTCGGCTTTTTATTCATTTCTAAGAGAAAATTATGAGGACCAGGGGCGGCGTTTGTTATCCGAGAGTAGGAGGCGGAGGCGGCGGCGGAGGAGATGTGTGTTGTCAGAGGAAGAGGAAGAAGGAATTCGCCGGAGGAGAGCGGACGGTGTGCCGGAAAAGGAATAGGTTCTCGCCTGAGACGACGACGAGGAGCTCGTCGGCTCCCGATTCGTTCGACGCTTTGCCAGACGACCTCCTCATTCTTATCCTCTCGAAACTCAGCTCCACCGCCAACTCGCCGGCTGATTTCATCAACGTGTTGATAACGTACGCTCTAATTTCTATTAATTTTTATTTAAATTTGCTTAGTTTGCATAAGTTCGGAGGTTAATTGGTTAGTTAGAGAAACGTGGTGTGAGTGTGTTTTGAAATCTAACGGAACTGACGATTTGATTGGATAACAGATGCAAGCGGTTGAACGGCTTAGCTCTCCATTCTCCGGTGCTCTCCAAGGCTAATCCCAAGACGTTTATCCTGAAATCCAAGAACTGGTCCGAGTCGGCTCACCGATTCCTCAAGCTATGCGCTGACGCCGGCAACACCGAGGCCTGCTACACTCTCGGCATGGTCAGTTCACTCCGCAACCCCATAATTCTCATTTTTATTTAATTTGATTTAATTACTTGTTTAATCGCGTTTTATGAACAATCCGCGGCATTATTATTTATTTATTGTTTTTATTCATTTATCTCTGCAGATTCGCTTCTATTGTTTGCAAAACAGAGGAAGCGGAGCATCACTCATGGCCAAGGCGGCGATTGGATCTCACGCGCCGGCGCTATACTCGCTCGCCGTCATTCAGTTCAATGGCAGCGGAGGCTCCAAAAACGACAAGGACCTCCGGGCCGGAGTGGCGTTATGCGCGCGTGCCGCCTTTCTCGGCCACATCGACGCGCTGAGAGAGCTTGGGCACTGTCTCCAGGACGGTTACGGAGTTCGTCAGAACATAACGGAAGGGCGACGGTTTCTCGTGCAGGCCAACGCACGTGAACTCGCGGCGGTTTTATCCTCTGCGGCAGTTTCGGGAGTCCCCATGCGCCAGTTGCTGACGTGGACTCCACTCCCTCATCCGCACCCTCATCCTCATCCGCAGCTGCGGCACCTGACCGGGTCGGGTTGCCCGCTGCTCAGTGACTTCGGGTGTAACGTGCCCGCTCCGGAGGTGCATCCGGCGAATCGGTTTTTGGGAGAGTGGTTCGCGGCTCGGGACGGTTCGCCTGGACCGGGTTTGAGGCTTTGTTCGCACGTGGGGTGTGGGAGGCCTGAGACTAGGAGGCACGAGTTTCGTCGGTGTTCGGTGTGTGGGGCGGTCAACTACTGCTCACGCGCGTGCCAGGCGCTGGATTGGAAGTTGCGCCACAAGGCTGAGTGTACCGCCGTTGAGCGGTGGGTGGATGAGGAGGGTGAGGGTGCTGACGGTGACGCTGACGGAGCTGCCAATGGCGGTGATGACGTTATGGCTGAGAGTTAAAAATTAGACGGTGACGGTAACGGCAGGAAAATGTGAATTAAGACCGAACGGAAAAAGGGAAAAAAAAGCAACGGGCCGTTTTGTGGAAATATATGTTAAGATAATCATGGCCGTTGGAAATTTTGTTCACCCTTTGTTACACAGAGGGGGATCTTTTGGAGGAAGCATTTTCTTTTTTTTTGTTTTTTCCTTTATCTTTTTGTACTATAGAGCAACTTTAGCCTTAATTTCGGTAAAACAAATTCCTTCCTCTCTTATTCTTTTTCCATACAATTTTTCTTTTTTCACTCTAAATTCAAATGTTTCGGTTTCGGATGCAAGGTGGCGGCCACACTAGAGACCAACTGGTGTAAATTATTTTTTCTTACATTGTTCTTATTGTTCTTTTTTCTAAATGACATTGCACAACTGTCATTTAGGTAGGTGCCAAATAGGTCATTTTGTCTTTGAAATGTGAAATTTTCAATTTTTTACTTTTACGAAAGAAAAAGCAATTTACAACTAGATTTTTTTTTTAAAGTCATTAAATTATAAAGTTCTACTTTATTGCCACATTATTTAATTTATAAATTTAGTTAAAGAATTTAATCTCTCTAACATTACGTAAATGGACTAAATTACGTAGATGTACATTCAAATTTTAGATGCATACTGTTCGAGCGAACTAGATTTAGCTCATATTTACGAAATTTCCAGGTTTTGAAGAACTTGTGATGCCATATAATCCCATTTGAGAATTTGACATGAATACACGACAAATCTCATTTATGCTTAAGAAAACTAGGGACAACTTTCCTATATCAAAATCTATTATTTGGGCATAAATTGCTAGAAAATGTGATTATATGGGGTGAGAAATTGGCATGACTTTAGGGTAAAGTTAAGATGTTCCTTATCTTGGATGTCAAATAAAGAAAATTAGATTCGAAATTCGAATTTACAGCTCAGAGAGTAAAATATTTTTTTTGCATATATTAGTGCATGGAGAAGAAAGAAAGAGCACAAGCAATGAGCAAGTTGTGAGGCAGACACCAAAAGGATGTGTTAATTATCGCACTTGCTTTTAGGTGGTCAAAAGGGGTTAGAAACACATTTAAGTGATTGACCAAGAGCAATAAGAAAGAAAAGTAAAGCTATTAGAATTACGATGTGGTGGTATTCGTATCTATTTACAATAAGAGAGATTTTATAATTGATTAAAGCAGATTATGAGTTCGATATGATTATCCTATTGTATGGCTTAATTAAAATGTTTCATTCGATGTTAGGTTCGACTTCAGCAGATAACAGGTTTGATGTGACTAGCCTATTGTATAATTTAATCTAAATTTTTTCCCTCTTAGTATAAAAATATTGTTGTATAAAAAAATAATTAATTACAAAAAAAGAGAAGAAGAAAACGGAATTGAAGTAGTGGGAGTGGGGAAAAAAGATGTGCAATTTGCAAGTGGTGGGCATTGTTGTTTTAGGGATGAGTCATTTATGTTCACAAAACCAAATCAAGTAGAGAAAAAAAGAAAAGAAAATCAAAGCAGCATCTCTCGTGGTGGGAGCGCACTTGTTTTTTTTTTTTTTTTTTTTTTTATAACTTTTATTTTTTTTTTTTTTGCCTTTTTTCTTTTAGGCTAGAAATTAAAATGATTGTTGTTGATATTATTCAGTTGCATCCCCAAAAACAACATTTGATGTTGAGTTATGGTGGTCCAAGCCCAGATCATTAAAAGACATTAGTTGAGATCAGATGGGCGTGAAATTACAGCTCAGCGGCTCCATTTACTGTTTACAAACCCAACTGCAACTGCAGCCCAAATAGTTTGACTATCTTTCATTTTTACATTCACCCAAACATAATGTTGCCAGTAGGGTTGGACTACCACTATTGTCTAGAGTAGTGATATTTATTTTTGCTTTGTACCTGAAAGATTTTAAGTTCGACTTACATTAAGCTAACAACTTACATGTCAGATTGAAGGGTGGAACCATGAATTTTTAAACTGGGTGGGCTACCTAATTTGTATAAGGTGGCTAGTTGAATGCTAACATTAATATCGACGTCAAACCAAGAGAGATTGGAAATTCGAGAGTTAAAATTAAGAATTAGAGTGACAAGTGTTTTACTAAAAGATTGTGTTCATTAAGTGAGTAAACAAGTTCCTCTAGGATGCCCAATGACATACAAACTTGAGTTGATAATGAGTTACTAAGCTTAATTTGGGTGGGCTATTAGGCTTACGTAGGATGAATTACCTTAAAATATATGAAAATATGCATATTATATTTTAATTTTCAGGAAAAGCTACATGCGCTCATGCTTGTTCCGCCCTTGGTCAGATTGTGAGTACGGAACTTGTAGCTAAAGTAGTTAAGAGTGTTTACGCTGATACCTGAAATTCTGTTTCTTTGATTGTATGTGGGGTTAAGTTCTAGCTAAATGTTTGTTAGGCACTTAAGAATAGCTGGTGAAAAACCAGAGGGTATAGAGATGACCCAGTTTGTTGCTTTCCAAAGCGTAAGCAAAGCCCACAGAGTTCATAGCTTCGTTCCTGGTCTAAAAACCAAGTACAAATTGATGATGACGATGCATCACTGCACAAACCCAGATCTTAAATTTGAATACTTATTAGAATTTTATTATGATTATTATTATTACCACACTAAATTGGAATTTGGAAAATCCCGAAAAATACAAATAAATTATGAAAAAGACAAATGTTTAGTAACTGAACAAAACTCTATTGAGATGTCAGATTTTGAAAATATTTTTGTCTCAAATGGATCATGCATGAAACGTCACCATGTTTTTTGTTTTTTGTTTGCATTTTTGCTTTCTCTTGTGTTTCTTTTTTAATTAAATAATTAATATTTTGGTTGGAGTTAAATTTGTAATTTGAAATAAAAGTTAGTGATGCAGGGGGCCTAACAGTTTCTTCAAAAGATGGTGCTCATTCAATGCCTTTCTGCCGACTCCAACTCCTTTTTTAGAGTTTTGACTGCCCAAATAAGCAAACAGCAGAAGCAATTTCTGTTGGCTAAATAAGTGCTTTTGTGTTGTGTAGCAGTAGGCAGCCAGTAGATAATAACTTCTGGGTTTATATACTTGGGAAGCTCAGCTCAAATTTCAAATTCTTCAAGTGCTTAGTTTGAAATGGGAATGGCCAGCTGTATTCACAACCCAACAAATGCTAACCACTTTTCAAAATACAACGAAATTAAGTTGTGTGTGTGGTAAGCACCAAAACTTCAACTTTGATTATTAGCAATAGCATGAAAGTTGTAGTTTAGTTGATGAAGAGCGTTTACCTTACACTTGAAATTCTGAATTTAATTCACTCTCTTTCAATATTGTATTACACAACATATGTGTTATCATATTTGTCTACAAGTGTGTGATTGATAGCTTCAATGGTAGATCACTTTGCCACTGATACAAAGATTCGACTATCATTCTTCCTCCCTTGTACTAGTAAAAAAGTAGTTTGAGATCAAAGCTTTTTAATAAACAATTGAAATGGGTTTTGTGAAATTATGATTGTTTTTTGTTTTGGCCGTTCGGACTCTAAATTCGACTTTGACACTTTTAAGATGTGTTGATGAGAGCATTTTTGCTCACCATCCTTAAGTGGTGGTGAACTACCACCCTATCAATTACCGCTATATGAGTTTAAATCTCAAGATTTGTGTAAAAGATAGATTAAATTAAACTCATTTAACAGTAATCAATGAAATAGAGAGCATCACTAGCAAAAAAAATCATGAATTGAGAATTTGGGATAAGCATTTGAAATGGGTCCATGCTCTTGTTTAAAGTGCTCGGCCTAATTGAAGTTTTAGGCTTAAAATCTTATGCATGTCCAAAGTCTTGGGCCTTTATTAAATCAAACAATGAAGTTGATAAGGCTTGGTCCCAAATAAAAAGGATAAAAAAAAGCGGGTAAATCTTGGCGAGCCCAAAATTAAAAGAGAAAAGAAAAAAGAAAATGCTTTTAATCTGCTGCTTTTACAGTTTGGCCCCAAAAATCGTTTGCCAGACACAGTGAGCTGCGCAGGAAAGCTCTAATCAAGGAACAGGTAAGCTTTCCAATCGATTTTCCTCTTCAATTCAGTTGATATTTTTATGTAATTTTTATATAATTCAGATTAATCGCTGCTTAGATCGGTTATTGAATCAATTTCTTTCCACATCTCAAAATTCCCATTTCGCGATTTTCCGATCAGTTTGATTGCCGAGAAAATGCTAGAAAGAAATGAAAATCTGCAAATTCTCAGTGCATCTGACATTGTGTTTCCCTCCTATTGAATCCCAATAGAATAATCTAATACCAGAATCGATTTTTGTATGAATATTTTGAATTTGTATAAATTAGGGTTTGTGAAACTCTGAACAGAGCTGAGATTTTTCGGTTAATGTTGTTCAGGGAGTGAGAGATGGCGTTTATAATGGAGTTTGCTGAGAATCTGGTACTGAGGCTTATGGAGGACCCTAAGGAGAGGGATAGGAAGTTCAGAGAGCACGTGTATGCGGTGAAGGACCGGTGCCAAAAGACCAAGGAGATGTGGGCGCTACCTCTCCGTCCCTACGGATTTTGGACCTTTGAGCGCCACAATTCGCAGCTCCGTTGGGATGCCCAGATTAGCCAGGTTGCTGGTCGGAGGGACCCCTATGATGATCTCCTCCAACACAGCTATGATCCCGTCACCCCTAAAACTAAATGAGTGCATGAGGTATGTTTTTGCAATTTTTAAAGCATTCTGTTTTTCTATTGCATTGTTCGGAATGTGTGGAAGCTTTTGTATTGTTGTCAGTCCGACAGAATGTAGGCTGAATATGTCTTCATGCGAATTGCTCCAAAGCATGTACTTAGGAGAGTTTATGTTGGCGTTTGCGGTAGCTCTGGGCTATATGATTGTGTCGTTGCTGCGAGTTTCTATAATTGGGATTCTTTGGGCTTCCCCAACCTTTAAGAATAGTGCTTAAGATTGCCGAGATGAATGATATTTGATGCTCTCTGTCCTCGTTGCAGGTCAGGCCATCGTAATTCAAGTGGAGGTTTCTGTTGCAGTTGGAATTTGGGGTTGTCGTAAAAATGTTATTTGGTTTGAATGTTTAATCAAGACTGGTCTCTGTTTGAATAAGAGTCCGTGTATCTTCGGTGTTGTGGAAGAACTTAACATGTCATGTGTTAATTCTACAAGTTTTCTATTTATCGTACAATCTTTGGGTTGCCATTGGCTTTAGTTTGGGATTATGCAGACAACACGAAATAAATGTTCAAATTAGGAGCATGATCAATGTTATTGAAGCTCTTTTCGGCTTTACCTAACTGATTGAGTTTTTCTTGGTTTTTATAACTTAATCTCCGTAAACTAAAACGTTACTTTTGTAATTAGATCGTTTGGACTTGAATCCATGGGGTAGAACTTGCATTGTGAAAGATGCGATTTAGGAGACCCACTATGGCGGGTCTCCGCTGCCATCCCGATATCCTATTTGGTTGTAATTTGCTTGCCACCACGTTCACAAGTCTGCTATCACCACCTCAAAACTCTCTTCCTTCCGGTTATGGAAGATGGAGGATCGGTCATTACAAACACATTCCGGTCGAAAATCTTAGTAATGCATGTTGTAGAGAAGGATGGATTCAGAGAGCCATTTTGTCACATCTCAGACCGATTCCGTCGTACACGATAGTCTGTTTTGGGTCTCGCCCTCACGGTTTTGTTTCTGGAAACTCACGAGCAACTTTCCAGTGGGTCACCTATCTTGGGATTGCTCAAGCCCAAACTCGCTTAACTTTGGAGTTCCGATGGAATCCGAAGCCAGTGAGCTCTTAAAAGATCTCGTGTTAAATGGAAATGAGCATGTACATACACATCACCCCCTTTTCCGTTGGTCGATGTCACAATCCACTCCACTTAAGGAGAACTCGGCGTCCTCACTGGCACATCCGTACCGAACGGCAGAGTAGCTCTGATACCATTCTGTCACATCCCGGACCGACTTCGTCGTAGCACGATATTGTCCGCTTTGAGCCTCACCCTCACAGTTTTATTTCTGAGAACTCACGAGCAACTTCTCAATGGGTCACCCATATTAGGATTGTCAATAACAGCTATATTTTTTCCTCGGCAGTTGCCAGTGCAACAGTATTACTACCGGGTTTTAGCTTAACGCTCCTTTGAAGGACAACACACAGGTTTTGGTTTTAATGCTCCTTCGAAGGACAGTACTTTGGGTCTTGTCTGGTCAGGACCCCACATCCTTCACCCGTCTTACATTTACCAATAATAATGCACCATTTTTGTGAAGATGTAAGTAAGAAGCAAAGTAACGTCGATGAAGAAACTTCCAGTTCCGACAGATAGTAACCCATCCAAAGGAGGCCTTAATATCCATCAGAACTAAACATTTGCTTCCGGCTGGAATCATCACGGAAGACAGTCGATATCTAAATAATAGCACGCCGAGAGAAGGCTAAACCACCTTTTAACAAACTGAGACAAAAGTTTAGAGGGTCTAGAAGTAAATTTACATAGTCGCTAGTTAAGCTAAGTAGCCACCCACATTTCTTCAGTTCATCCACAAGACCAAACTTAAACCATCAGAGCCAGAGACTCCTTCAATCAGAATCAGAAGAATCCGATTTGTGCCCGACGTGTGCACCCGCATCTTCTTTCTTCTCCACCTCTCCCTTTTTAACTGCCTTGGATATCTCATCGATCGGAACAAGGGGTAGATACCCAAATACGGCATAGCCTTTACGGGTCAAGTCCTTAACGGTGTGGTTGTATTTGCCAGACCAGTGAGCAGCGGTTGGTGCAGCCTTCTGTGCCACTGTGTGGAAGGAAGGGTACTTGTTGAGTCCGACCCACAACTTCACAGATTGGTTCAAGACAAACTTCTTGTACTCAGTAGCTGCATAGTGAATAGCCGAGCGTGGACCGCCAGTTTGAGCCTCCTTTGCAAATCTCTGTCCCTTTTCCGCTGCTTTCTGAATCAAACAGTGCGCTTGGCTTGCAACCTGCTTAGCCACAGGAGGAGCATGCTTATCGAACTTATCTGTGGCTTCATCTACCTGTGAACAATAAGTAGATTGAAAAGGTGATTAGTCCTCCAAGAATGTCATACGTAAAAAATCTTTGCTTATACATATCAACATATATATATATATATATATATATATATATAGCCTCGATCAACATCGATCATTTATGATGTAAGGCATGCATAAACGTACATAACACAACAAACTAGCATCATAAAACTATAGAACATGTAAACTATAACTCATTAAACAAGTAGCTCAAAAACCCAGTTAGCAAAAACACAAAAAGTAAACTGGTTGGATCAGAAGCATCAATTATCCATGAAGATGTTGAAATCGCGACCTTTTTATCCAGCACCAGCCAAAAAACTAAGGGGGACAGTCGTATTACAATGGATTCCGACGGGCCTTTTCGGCAAAAGGGTACAAAACCAGACACAACGTACAACACCACAACTAAAAACCACCTTCATAGATCATAAGCAAAAGAAAATTCATGCGCTCAGGCTCAGCAATTGATCATGATCCACTGACCAAGGATAAAGAAAGACCATAATTTACCACCTTAATAGTACTTGGACAATCCGATTCAATCTTACTATTATCCTCTGTAATTCTGCATAATTTAAAATTTGACATGCAAAACAACCACATCTTTCTAATTTGTCAAATTAATTTACTGTTAATTCACCAAATTAATTCGAGAAATTTCCAATCTGAACAATTTCAGTTTCTTTCTTTCTAATCACGAAATACAAAAAATACAAAGAGGAGAGAATACCTTGGTGTCGAGGAAAGCAAGGACGTCGTCAGGGACGCCCTTGAATTTCTGGTAAACAGGACCGACGACGGCGGTGACAGCGCCCTCCACAGTCCCGACCGTCGATCTGAGCGGCCCAGAGTTCTGCTTCGCGTAATCGTACAGATTCGAAACGCACACCAGCGTCTGAATCGCCGCCACCCTCAGAAACCCTAGGTGCTTCAATTCCCTCTCCTTGCTGTTGATATCTGCCCCCTTCTGCAACAACAACAAAATAAATCAAGAAAATAAAAAAGTTGCTTAAGATCCACGCAAACAAAACGCAAAAACAAATCGAAAGAATATAAATAAAACGACAAATCAGATGATCGGAAATTTAATTACATCGACGGTAGCCATTGTTTTCTGCAGACTGTTTTCTCTTCGCGGCGGTTTTTGAGATTCCGGGAAGTCGCTACTGAAAGAGCAAATGGTTTTGGAAGATCGGAAAATAAAGCAATGGTAACTTGGTTCGAGGGTTGATTTATAGCGGCAGGAATTACGAGAGGAATCTTGTGCGTTCGTGCGATGGACGGTGGATGTGGGATCTGTTTTGTTTTGAGTGGGCCCAGAGAGTCGGTCGACTGGGGAATCAAGCAGGGAGGTTTGTGGAACTCTCGGGAAAGGAGCCTGACGTGAGGAGTCTCGTGGCGGGTACCCAGTAGCTTTGCCTCATCAAGATCGAGCGTGAGGCTGAAATGCTTTGTGTGGGCCTAGTCATTACATCATACGTGGGGCCCACTACGGAACCACTGGATCTAGGTCTAACGTACGCATTGAGGGGAGAGATTTACGAAACGTTGACGTAAGATGCCCTAAATTTGTTTTACAACGCAATATAAAGAAATGATTTTTTTCTTAAATAAATAAATATATATATTTATATTATAAAGATAGGAGATTGGACTAAATCACAAAATAGACTAACCATAATAAATTTTGTATCGGACTCGTCCTTGACAATCGTCGAACTTATAACTGTTTACTTAATATAAGATGAATAATACCAAACTGTAATATTAAGTGATAGCATTATGTGAAAAAAATTAAAATAAATTATTACGCGTGATAAATTTAAAACATCATAATATTAACGTCTCATAAAGAAAGATAAATGATTTTGATATGTTCGGTTTTGTCCTATGCACATTCTTATTTAATCTTAATCTTTAAAGAGAAAAAGACACTGTAAAAATAAAGTATCGTGTATAGTAGGTTAGGTTAGTATATTATATATACTTGGTTTGGTTTAGTGATAATCCACTACGCACTTTTATGATTGATTTTGATGTGTTATCGGCCTTATTATAGTCAGGGGAGCTAAGAATATTCTGTGGGCTAATCCCGGCTACGAAATTGCTTTTCGGAATGAAATGTTTTAAACAACTTCTAGACTTCAATCATCTTAATCGAAGATTTCATTCTTTAAAAACGTTATCATCAATCGGTTGGGTTAAGCCATTGCTTTCAAAGGATGAGATAGTGATAAGAATTGTGCCTTTCACACATAACTTTAATCAAAATTTATATACATTTTTAATAAAGACGCTTACGAGTAGAAGTGATTGGAAATTTGGAAGTGATTGCCAGCAAACATTTCCACACAAGTTTAGAAACTAGTATCTGTGCAGACAAATGATCAGGCTGTATTCAAAAGGATTGCCACGCCAAAACGCACAGCAGCATTGCATATGCTAATTACAATGAAGCCATCCACTCAATCATCGTCATATCCTTAAAAACCTTGGTTCATAAAAATGCAAGTGTGGGAAGGGCAAAACTAATCCCCAGTTTACCACATTATACTCCTAATCACCATAAAAATTTACATGTTAAATTTCCGCGAGTACCGGAAAATCGAGTCCAGCTGACAGACAGCAAGTGCTGCAAATTTTCAGACGGCTTGAGACTTCTGGCGCTTCAAGTACTGAAGAATTGGCTCCTTGACCTGTAGAGGGGGAATAAAGGCCCAAAGTGCAACATATTAGAATCATAGCATTTTTTCACTACCGTTTTGCTGGTGACAAAAACTACAGCAGACAATTCTCTAGTGAGGATTTCGAATCATACGCACCGTGCTTGTTTTCCTCGACCGCTTGTCTTGGGTGGACCTACCACTGCAGATCACTCTGTCCCCATCATCACAGTAATCGGTGTTGCCATTTGCTCTGCTGTTACTATTTCCGGGCACGAAGCTCTCCCTTGAAGTCACCGGCTGCAGAATATCCCAACAAAATTTAAACTTAGTATAAACAGTTAAGTTGGAGGAAGAGAAAAACGACATCAAGTGGAAGGGTGGAGGATCTAAATTAATAGACTCACCTGCGCCCTGCTTGTAGGAGTGTTTGGATGCTCCTTTGTCTTTGAAGTAGTCTGCTCGCTTCTCATTGGACTGTACTGAGGTCCGTTCGATCTTATTCTCATTCGTGTGAGATCTGATCCGATGGAGTGGAGGGCGCCGCATGTGGATGTGTCCCTGAGGTTGCTTCCTGGTTAACAACAAAAAGCTGTTTTTAGGCCTCAAGTGCTTATTCAAAAAGTAACTGGAGACTTGAATTCATTTTTATGTACTGAAAGCACTTGAGTCTTTTACCCATTGTATGGAAATCTAGATGACTGGACTTGTTATTCGATTCGATATTGTCCACGTCCTGTTCAATGTAAGAAATCCAAGCAAATATATAATGGAAAAGGCAAAAAAATGTTTAAGGAAATAAATTTGATAAAGATGCAGACATGTTTAGAGATATACCATTGCATCATTGTTCAGAGCTTTCTTCACTTCAGTCAGCTTTTTCTCGGTCATCTCAGAACGGATAACACGCTTTCCTGGTTTAGAAAACAAATGAAAACGGTAAGTTAGATATAATTTGAAACTCCAAAAGTGCTAAGTACAAGGATTTTGAACTGGATTAACTGCACACACCTAGCCTTCGGTTGCCTTTGACTTCAAGAAAACCCTCTCGGGCCATTTTCTCAATGAACTTGCGCACAGTAGTCTGATTTGCTTCTCCACCGAGCTTGTTCTGAAGCTTTGTAACCGTCACATACTGCATTGGGAGAGCATGATACAGCGCCTGAGATAGACAAATAGAGTCAGGTTAAATATAAATGTGACAGCTGAAACAGTATTATGAATTAGAAGTAGATTTTCAAAAGTACACTACTTGGGGAGATAAGAAATTTGAGGACTCTACAGAGAATAGAAATTTCGAGACAGGAAACGCAATCACCTTCATGTACATGAGATCATTAACCTTTGGAGTTTTGTCAGCAACTGGCACTTGGCCATCCATTTCTTCTTTCACCACAGTGAACTCATAATCAGACTTCTGCATCAAGGAAAAAGAGTTTGACTCGAAAGCAATAAAACATGGCCTCGGAATTGAAACAAAAAGGAGAAAACATAAAGCAAACCTTCGGCCTGTTGATAGTGTAAGTGTCCCCTGCAGATTTGGAAAGAACACCTTCTATGACAAGCTTGTCCATAATTTCTGTGATTCAGCCAAATAGGGTTGAAAAGTAGCGAATCTTGTTATAAAATCTCACAAAATAAGTTAAAACAAACCAGCAGCTCTAAGTGCATTCTTCAGTTTACCTTCAGTTAGAACCTGCAGCATATAATAATGGAGAGACGGAGTCAATGAGTATACTACAATATACCAACAGAGCAAGGTTTTTTGACACATTTTTTCCAGCACAGACTTGAGAAGTTGAAATACTTACCACTGAGATGTCCGGGAAATTCGAGAGAACATCAGTAAGTTCAACAGTGTCAAGGTGGAGGCTACTGATCCAGTCCTTTATCCGAGCCAATTGTTGTTCATCTTGCACTGAATCCTGAGTGCTATCTAGACATCATAAAAAAAACCATTAGATTAGCAGTGCAGGAAAATCAAACAAGAAAACTCGAAAATTAAAAGAAAAGTAGTTAAGGAACTAAAGCCAAGAAATAAATCATCATTCAGCACAGTTTTCAAGTTCAAACTTGTCTGTGTCACTCTCACTGTGATATCGAAATTGGTCTGCTAACTTAAAAAAGTGTAATTGTTTTATTACCTTCATCAACGATGCTGTTATCTTCCTGCGGTGCACTGTTATCTTTCTGTGGTTGTTGCTTATCTGTCAAGAAAGCCATTGTTACTACCACTAACAACTCAGACCAACAGAAAAGCAGGTGGGAATTACAGTACAAAGCCAAACCATACAATAGAATCAGAAACCTCACCTACTGGAGCAACTATATATCGATCATCTTGTGACTGGTTAAGCTGAAAGTAGTAACAAAATATATCATGTTTCATGTGTAAACTATTTTCTAAAGAAAATACTGACATCAATTAACACCATTAAGCTCATTGGAAGCTCTAAATCCAAAGTAGATATAAAAAATATTACCTCGCTGTCAGAATCAGATTCCGAATAATCATCCCTTTGCATAGAATCAGCTCCTAAGCTCACTTCATCATCTTGAATATCATCATTTTCATCCTCACAAGGATCAAGGATGCTCTTTACCTGTATAAGTAACGAGTAAAACAAAATCTGGAACACGAATCATGAATTTAAACATCAGACATTCCAAAAACATTCTCAATTCCCTACCTTCAGCGCTAATACAAGATGCTTGCTGTTTACATTCCCAACCTCCATTCTCAAAGGATTCTTGGTCCATGCATTACGAGCTTCTTCCTCAGAGCAGGTCCTGAAGAATGGAGGCTCATACTCCGCTGGCTGCAATGTCAAATAACTGTGTCATCATTTGGCAAACAAAGCATATTTGACAAAATGAGAAAGAAAGTAATCAAACAACACATGAAACTGAATCAGGAGAAAGCAATTAAAAATGGCGTACCGTCACATCATCATAGTATAGGAGCTTCATCAGTATGGTTCGCTGGAACAGAAAGAGATTCAAACATCTTAAGTACCATACCAGCACAGAAAAAATCTTCCAGGACAATGCAGAATGCATTAAAATTTGCAGGTAGCTCATCAGAAAACTAAAGCGAATTGTAGGTTTACCTCTTCAGGCATTTTATCAAGAGTTCTCATCAATTGAACCAATGTGCGGACCATTTTACAAGCAGAACTCCTGGAAATTAACATAGCTGCACCAATTCAAAAATTCGCCAAACAGGATGGGAATAAAATCTGAAACAAGTTTCGATCAAAGTTACCTCATCTGGTTGGGAGTAATTTCTGCTGTGGAGTTGCACTTGAATGTTCCACCCTCTTTCTTGTTCCCAACGCGACTTATATTCATTGAAACCTCCTGGCTTTCAGAATTTGAGTAACTGAAAGAAACTGCAGGTGAAGATCAATTAGAACAAGTCAATTCTCCAAAACTGAGGCAATATCAAAATTAGACTAAAAAATTCACACTCCAAAATCAACCAGCATTGAACCTATTCAGATGATTAATTTCGTTAATGGCTTACAAGTGTATTCCTCAATCATTGGTCCTTCAACTGTTTCACACACGCAGAACAAAAGCGTTTTCAGGTACTTCTTCTGCAATGCATCGTATACACCTACAAATGTTTGAAAATAACATAAAAATTTAAAAGCCAAACAAGAAATCGAAACCGAAACCTCATTCAAAATTTCAAATTAATGATCAGCGAGTACTACGGATCTATACCTTTCTCCATCCAATCGATAAGCCTGCGAGATTCTGCATCCATTGGCATTAACTTTTTGATCTTCATCTCTGTTGAAGATTTCAAAATTTCAAAGAAAATCACAAACCGACATTTGAAATTACAACAAATTGTGATTATTAAACAATTACCTAAAGCAGGAACAGACTTATCATTGAAGTACTTCTCCGGAAAGAGGCCTCTGATGTAACTGATATTGAATATAGCAATACGAAGCAGGTTCCTCGTCTGAGCTCGGATCAAACGAAATTGAATACTCAGAGTCAAAATCAGTTCATATAAAAATTACGATTCAGATTTTATGAATCTAAAGCGTTTCTTCAATCAAAGTTACTCATGCTAAGACATATTACTACTTATACATGAATTTTCCGAAAAAAAAGAATAATAAGCTTCAGATCTACGTCAATTACTCGTCAAAAACTCGTATCATCATCCTCAGTTTCCAGATATGGTCTATATTTGAAAATCCGTACAACGATTCTAACAGAAAATTTTCAGAGTTTTGCAATATTCCACATCAAATTTCACCGCGAGAGAGAGATTCAATCGAAGTTGAGAAAACAATTGAATGGAACTGAAAACCGATCAGATTTAGAAAACGATAAGTATCAACTCCGAAATTCAGAAGAATCACTAACAACAACTTCAAATTATCGCTACGATTATTGTTAATAGATGAGCGATCGAGGATTACCAGAAGAAGCGAGTCCTGCTCGGTGATCTCCGCTTCCTTCACCTTCTGTGCGACGACCTGAGGAAAACGAAGAAGTTGCAGTGAGATTCAGAGAGATTTCAACAATCGGTACTAGCAGATTGACGACGATAGTCGAGTAAAAAGGAATTGCTCAGAGAGCTGAGAAGCTCACCATTGTTGCAATTTTCTCAGAGAGAAAAATGAAAGTCGGAAATTAGAGAGACAGAGAGCTCTGGGTTTGGTTATAAAGAGCTTGCTAGCTGGACGAAAATTTGAATTATTACAAATGGCGGGAGGCGGTGAAATTTGAAAGTTACTTGCGACGGTTCACGAATTGTAGAGCATGCGAAAGGCGTCGAGTTGAGATAGAGAGTCAGTTGCTGTACACGTGTCCCAAAACGGAAATCGAAGTTTGTTACGGCCTCAGTTTTTGAGTCCAGGAGCGGTGCATGGAGGCCGTGCCTGTATTAGTCGCTAATCACTATTCGTTAATGCTTAATCAGTTGCAATTTGATAACCAGCTCGCCAATTCCAACGGTAACACCCGATTAGCTGGCACTTAATTACGCATCAGTTCCCACTGGCCTCAAGTTGTCTACGGAAGTCAAAAGAGATCTCAATTTTGATCCGTGCCTAACTTCAAAAGGGTCAGCTCTCAACGTATAATAGAAGTTGTTTTTTTTTATGACCAGCGTGAAACAAATGTAACTCATACATTAGGGGGTAGATTCTTCGCTATCTATGCTTCTCTTGATTTAACCGTTGGAAGAGTTGTGGGTAGGTTCATGTGACTCAAGTTTGCCTAAATTACTCTCATTTAAATCATTGTTGAGGCTGCTCGAGAATGCCTTCGTTTTCTTTTTGTTTCTTATCTACTTTTATATGTGCGAAACTAAGAATATGCGTGAACCAAAATGAAAGCATCATCCTAGCTACTTTTGAAGTTTATTTTTAAATTAACTTTCTCGCACTACAACTTTCTCACACCACAGCCTTAACAAACAACCTAGCAATCAAAAACTTTTTAAAAAAGAAAAAGTTGCCCCAAATAATCAACCCCAAACGGGCATTTAATTTATTTTCTTATCAATGTATGAGAGGGTATTTAAATTCATGACCTCTTCCAACATTTTAAGTCAAATGGTAAATCCACAAAATTCTACTATATGCAAAAGAAAGTTTTTTCTTCGTTTGCAACAACCATTTTTCAAATAATGCAGAAAAGGAAAAGATTAAAGATGTGGACTGGACTAGTGTAGCAAATGGAAGTTCTTCCTTCACTTATTGTAATTATTTTGTCAATAGGGATCACTTTCTTTGTGGGTGTGAATCACACAATCGAAGGTCGGGTACGAGACACAGGTGACCACATACCCTTGCTCCATCTGCGTCTCATCCAAGATCACCGCCTCCGATTGATCCACCGATCCCGAAACCAACAGCCCGGTACAAGTAGAGAAGGCACCGGACCTGCATAAGTAAGGCAACTTCGGCCCTGCGCTTTCAGCTGACTCAAGAGAAGAACGGCGACTCTAAACAAAGGCTGAGCCTCTGTCTGATGCTGCACTTCTTATAGAGCATAATGTCAAAAGCCAGGCAGTTGATATATTAGCACTCGCCATCTGAAGTCGGGTATTGGGTGGGTTTTCCGAGCAAAGTTCGAACTTCATAAATAAAAATTTAACAATCAATACAAAGAGCAAACAATTTTCCACTTCCTAACACTCGAAACATGTATAAGACCTTTCAATTAGTAGGAAACTTATTTGTAAGCAAATTTTCTATCAAGAGTTTATGTGTCTTCCTTGTATTTGACCCATGTTACACCCCGATTGTATCTCCGTCTTTCTCAATGAAAGCACATAACTTTACAACAAACAGAACAGCGTTTCTGGTAGAAAAAATAATCTAAAAGTACAGGAAATACACCCAGAAGAGATTTCAAACTGCGAAACTGGTCATTCACATTGAAGGCTCACCTTTCGAAAGGATCGCCTCTGTTTGAGTTAAGAGGATAAACAGCAGCCGCTATTTTCTCCCTGAGGTTGAATTTGCTAGCAATTAGTGGCCGAACATCTTCTACTCCAACCAGACTCTCCAAAAAAGGAAGTAAGGAGAGTAACTCTTTATCAGAACGATCATCGAACCAGCTCTCAATTGGTATTCCATTGTCTACTTGGAACCCGAATGCCTGAAACAAAGCCAACACACCCAAAAATGTTATATCCAGAAAAAAACAATGTCAATACTACTCAAGAAAAGACGACCATAATCCTAGGGGTTTCCCCCTGAGATTGGCATAATTAAAGTTGTATTTGTATTTCATATTTCACTTGATGTCCCTGACAAAGAGATCCCATGTCGTAAATGTTCATTAAATGAAATCTGAGATATCCCGTTGACACTGCTCCAAACATGCCTTGACCGAAAGCTTAGAAAGGACTGACTACATTTTGATTCCAGAGCAGGCAAGGGAACCGACTAATGATGTACGTTGCAAGCAACAACTGCAGAAAGATCGACCTTTGACTCGAAATATATAATGCTGATAAATTTCACCAGAAGACTAGAAGGAGCTTCCTTCAACTCACTTTTATTCATCACCATATTAGGCTTATCCAGAAACTCACTGATCCAAGGACAAACAAAGACACTCCAAAAACTATGCCAAAATATGCTCCTAGACACATTAAATTCAATAAATCACCTTCAAGGGCTTAGTGCACAGATAACTGCTAATGGCAGAGCGGGGAATGTTGGAATAGCATACCTGTGGAGAGTTGTCGATAATGATAGTGTGTGCCAAATCACGGCCAAGAACTGACAAATCTTTGAGGTAATTCCCCTCCACAAAAACACAGGAATCCCGAAAAACACGATGGCGAAATATCTTCCTTTTTGGGTCCAACACATTTAGAAGTTGCTCTGCATAAATACTTTGACTAGCTGTAAATATTATGATCTCAAAAAGATTGGAAACTCTGTCTAGAAAGTCTCTGAGATGAGGACGGCATCGGACATATACTGTGTGCTCTTGGAGGTTAAAATTTACGGGGAAAGTGAAGTCTGCATCATCACAAGGTTCTAGTGTGGAGTGTACCAAAGTTTCTGCCAGATCAAAGTCAGCTTAGCATGCAAGTCTAACCAATAGTTCAAACAAAACATCAACAAACGAGGGATGATAGAAATCAAGGACTAAATCTTGCATCATATAAACAATATAGTGAGATAAAAATGCATGCCTGTGTCCTAGGAAAAGACACATTTGGCACTTCTTACAAGGAAAAACGAATGCAAAAAATTGGACTATTATTTAATCAGATCTTCCATCATAATACAAACAGCTACAAGAAAATGCTCATGAACTGATCCCCCGTCCTACCAATACAGCTACAATTATCATGCAATAACAATTGAAATGAAGATAAATGGCACATGACTGAAACATTATCAACAAATGTTGTATTTGACTCTCATCATAAAGACAACAAAAGCAAAACATGCTACAAGGAAGTTACTGTCTTCAGACACATCCAGATTATTTTGGCAGAAGGAAACAGGCAAAGATCAAGCTCAATGCAACATCCTATTACATATCAACACTTAGTTTCATAAACCATGAACAATGAGATGTGTAGTTACAAATCGTTCCTAAGTTGAGAGTCATGTGAATAATGATATAAAAAATGATACACGACTGTTTGTCATTATTCTCACCATCCAAGTCCAAAACAAGACTAGTAGGAGGACAACGCCGTGTCTGTTTAGGTAAAAGCATCCGCCGAAAAGTTGGAACAACTGCTGACAAGTCAGGTAAGTTCTTGATAAAGAAGTAAGGATCAAAGTCATCAACTTCCTCATACTCGTCATCATCTGTGTATAAATCAGTTGACATGGGCTCGTGACCATGCTCATCCACACATTCCAACTTGGAATTTTTCATGGCAAGATATATGGCTGAGACTTCAGAAGAAATAGTGGCTGGCTCCACAACTGCATTACAATGAGGATACACATTAGTTGTGCCACATATCACATAGTTTTGTGCATTCTATTTTGCTCATACATTTTTGTTTCATTTCATTTGTATTACCAGGACATGTTATATTTACTGAAGAAAATGTGTTCTCACAGTAACTCCTCTCGTCTCTAACCATGGATTCAGAAGTCTCTTGAACAACATGGCATATCAACCCTTGAATACATTATTTCACAATCTTGATGAAAATTGTGGTCTCCATTTCTAAAGACTTTAACAAAATCAACTAGGAAAAAGAAAACCGTAAGGTCACAACAGTCTTAAGAAAACCACTAAACTTTTTGATGAGATCTTTCTAACCATTAATAGAGAAGGAACAAGACGATGACATAACCATATATGTGAAATACATATATAAAATATAAAAAAAGTTTGTTCACCTACCTCCATTATCAGATTCCCCTTCGGCATGTTTAGATATGTGAAAGGCAGGAGAAAAAATAGTTTCCACTGTGCAATCAGCAGTTCCCTCTTTACAGTCCTGCAGTATGATATGATATGTACAATTTGAGAAATTTTTCAATACTGAATGCTCAAGCAACGTTCTGTTTCTTTTTTTCTGGGAAGGGGTGGGGTGGGGAACATATCATATAAAATGCCTTACAAAACTTTATAGGCAACTTAACTGAGCTGGGCATGGCATAGCTAGTTAATTACCTTAATCTCTATGCAATCATCACTCATAGCATCATGCCCCAAACAACTGTCAGTAGTCTCATCACGCATCGAGTCATAATTCAAATCTGAATTGGTTGCAGTAACAGGCCCCCCGTTCTTTTTATGAGTGCCACCTGAAAGTTGTGGTAGGAAGATGACAATTAAAAACAGTAAATGGACATGTTCTACATAATATAAGCATACTGATAAAATCTTGACGATAAACAAAATGAAAAGCAAAAGTTTCAAAATTGCCAATATTGATACGAGTATACTACCACCCTATACCAAAAAATATTTGTCCAAGGGATGTAAACACTCAACACTTAGAAATAAATGTGCACTAATATATTCCATGCAAGCATGAGGAACATTTCCCGAGGTTATTGTGTAACAAGTAAGTAGGTAACCTACCTATTCTCTGCTTCCTTGCTGAAGATGTAATTAGGTCTGCAACTTTCATTTCCACAACTTGCACACTTTCATATGCTTTCTTCTGAGCTCTTGTAACCTTGGGACTAGCATGCTCTTTCGCAACAGTTCTTCCGGAACTTCTTTTCTTCGTTTGCATTTTGACTTGGATTAAACAACTTAATTTTGAGAAGGCTGCAGGTGTGCCTACTTGACTTCAGAAGAAAAGATTCAAATTTCAGAAATCGGTTAACCAGTGAAGCATCCTACATTCATAACAACATCCAATCTAAGACTCAATCATTCCATACGGACGAATCAACTATTTCTAATTCAAACAGATCAAGATTTCAAAACTTGGGGTAAATGAAAAATGCAACCTTTCTAAGTTTTGTACATTTAGTTGCAGCAGTTGGTTCAAGAAAAGTTCACCACGAATCAAAAAACTCAAGGAGAACCGAAAAATCAATCAGTAGCTACTAGCTAGAGTGCCCCCGAAACTAAGCTCGATTAGTAGAAAATCATGCAATTAATCATCAGTTCGAAGTAAAGCTTAAACCCTAGAAACCCATTTTACCAAAATCACAAAGCTAAATCATAAAATACAACCACATCAAATCAAATTAACTCACTCCATTCCATTTATCACAAGCAAATAACACATATTTGCCCACAAACCCAACATGCAAAATATCAAACCAAACAAACCCTAAAAATTCAGCTCAAGAAATGCACCTTACAAAAACCAGAGCTACAAAATCAAGCTAAACCAAAAACCAAACACTCTCACTCCACTATTGGTACCTGAGCTAAAATCAAAGCCGGAATACCAGACGCCGGAAGCTGCCGCCGCTATTCCTGTCACCAAACAGCGAATCAGCAGAGAGAAAGATCGCCGTCAGTGAAGCTTCAGCATTTGTGAAACCCTGATTTGGTTCTGCTAGTTGAAGCAGGGGATTTTGGATTTGGAAGGGCTTTCCCTCCAACGAAAAGAGAGGGAAAAGTCGGAGGGATCGAAATTTTTATTATGTCTGAACAGAGGGATGTGATGATAAATAACTCTCCCCGAAATTTTCTCTGAATTTTTGAAATTTTTTGATCGGTTGACGACTTTCTTATGAGGGTGTACAGGGGAAGGTTCTGTACTCGTCGGTGCGGGTGTGGAACGTACTCGCTGTTGGATGATTGACGCCTGGTGGGTTTGCGGATTTGGACGGTGAGGATGTTGGTTGTTGGTTCTGTTTGTTATGTAACGAGGGATGTGAAGGTGGGTGAGATTGTTTTTTTGCTTTTCTTGCTGAAATTTTGAAGAGGGAGACATATTGTTTGCCAGGTATTTGTCTTAATTTCATTTACAGAGGTATGTCAATTTCGGGAATTTCTAAACTTTACCCTTGACTTTTGGGTATTCCACCATGGCCCTATCTTTCTATGATCTTTTAATTTTCATTTGGTCACTTTCTAACATCCATTTTAAAACGTAACTCAATTATTTAAGAATATTTATCTTCGCATTTGAGAACTTATATTCATTTTTTTCTTCTTCATCGCTTGTTAAAACAAATTTAATAGTTTAATATGAAATAGAATAAATATTCACAACTAAATAAAGTTTGGAGTTTTTGTGCTTTTAAAAAAAAACTACATTTAAAAGTAAAATTCATGCTGCTTTTAAAAGTCATTGTTTAAATGTCATAACTTTTAAACAGTATATTTCATTTTTACCAAACATTTTTTATTTGCTTAACTTTAAAATGAAACATTTTTTAATATAAAAAAATTAATATCAAACGGGGGCCTTAGTCTTGCTTAAATTCTTTCATATTTTGTATATGGGTGGGTGCCTTAATTTAACCTATAGAAGATATTCTATAAAAATTAAGTCTACTATTGCAGAAAATTGAAATTTAGCCTACCCAAACACCTAAATGTAAATTAGTTCCACCCTTGAACCAAACTTAACCAAACCAC
Organism: Gillenia trifoliata; assembly: GCA_018257905.1. NCBI lineage: Eukaryota > Viridiplantae > Streptophyta > Magnoliopsida > Rosales > Rosaceae > Gillenia > Gillenia trifoliata. Next base: position 7,851,508 of record CM031083.1, on the reverse strand, counting down.
ACTATTTAACAATTATTAGTTTAGTCGTAGTTTATAAACATTAAAAAAGTTTATCAAAGGATAATATGTATGACACACCCCGACCCGGATGCCCACGTGGACACCGGATTTCAAGGCGTGCTGACCGACCACTCCGTAGGAGTGACGAAGTCAAAGAGAATTAAAATAAAGAATTAGAAATGATAGGTAAAACAAAATCAGAGTTTAAAGAAAATTTACAGAAGTGTAGTGTGGGTGAAACCCACTATTACACAGTGTCAGAGCTAGGTGCAGTAAAGAAATTATTCTCATCCGTAGGATGGATAATTAACAAACAGGAGAATGTAATCAAACATACACTGAAGAAATAGAATTAAAGCTACCAACAGCTGCCACCACCGAATTGTCGCCAACTAATGTCTAAGTCCTGGAGGGGCGAAAAACAAGGGTGAGTGAGCCAAGTACAGTTTTAATAAAATGTTTCCAAAACTTTGAGTATAACCCCTCATTGTAAAACCTGTAGATTTAACAAAATATTTACTACTACAATAGGTATCTAGCACAAGTAAACGGGCCAACGCCCACAAGGATACGGGCATAAAACATTTATCACAGTGAAAATCAATCATTACTTATCGCATAGGACATGCACACAAGTCATGCAGAAAGTAGCTACATGACAGGCCGGGTGTCAAAATAATACGCTCTAGCACTACATGCACGTGAAGCTGGCACAAAATGTGCATCACAACAAGTCTAGTCGCCAAGGCGACCTAGAACAGGCTGGCACCTACGATGGATCCAAAGTGAGCGTGTCGGTGCGTGTGAACATACAGGTGAAGCTGGTCCTGGCCCGGACAGTGCTAACACCGTGCATTATGCGTGATAAGTAATACAGTTAAAATCATGTGTATGCATGCCAATAGTTTCATCATAAACCAAATCATAATCCAATAACCAATAATAATTGTTGTCACAAAATATAATAATTTCATAAAATAGGCATGCCACACACATAGTTCATAAAACACATTTAAAACATCATATAATAAAGGTTAAGAAACAGGCCCACTCACTGGTACGCGGTCGGATCGTAGCCCCCGTAGCGTGGCTGAGCTCGCTGCTCCTCCGGATAGGTCTCACCTATATGAGAGTTTACTAAACTAATCATTTTACAAGTCTATTCCAATTAAAAGTAATGAAAAAGACTTGAAATCGCCTTTGTTTGCTCGATTCGGGGCTTGAAACAGTAGGAAAATGGGTTCACGCGCCGCCACAAGGCGTCACGTGCCGTCACGCGCGCCCACGCGCCGTCACACGCCCACACGCGCTCGCACGCGGGCTCACACGCGCTCGCACGTGCCCACACGCGCTCGCACGTGCCCACACACGCTCGCACGTGCCCACACGCGCCTCACTGTTCACGCGCCGTTAAAGTTAACGGCGTGCCGTTAACTTTAACGGAATATTCGATTCTGTTAACGGAATATTCTCTAACGGTGTTACAGAATATTCCGTTACCGTTAGAGAATATTCCCTGACGGCGTCAAGGGATAAGGGAATATACCTCTGGTATATTCCACCGGTTCTGACCGGGTGGATCGGGCTTGCTGACGTCACAGGCCGGTTCGCTGACGTCAAACCAGGTTTGATGACGTCACCTCCTCCGGTGACCGCTGCAATTTCCGGCCGCCGTCCGCCGCTCGCCGGCGCCGGAATTTGGAAATCTCGCCGGAATTTCTAGAAAATTGTCATTTCTTCAATTCTCAACCATTTTTCACAAAATTGGTATCAAAATGAAGCTATGGATGAGAGGGTTTCGAGTTTACCTACTAGAGGCCCAAGAAGTGGCCGGAATTGGCCTCGAAAGTCTCGGCCAAGTTTTGAACTTCGATGAAATCGAGGTTTCAGTCACATGCAGGCCTTGGGCTGAAATCCCAAGGCTCCCAGTAGCTCGATGATGCAAGTTTCAAGCTGGATCGAGGCCTGAATGGCCGTGGTTGGCCGAGTGAAGCTCACCGGAAATTTTGAAGGTTTCTAGGTCTCTGGTTTTCTCGGGTTTCTGGGCTCGCCGAGGCTTGAGGATAGTGATGGTGATGTACAGTGGTGATGGTTTGTTCGAGGGAAGGCCGAGAAGGAAGGTGATAGTGGCACGGGGTGCCTTGAGTACTTTCTGGGGTTTGAGTTTTCTGCAAATTCTGGATCGACGAGGTTGAATCCAGTTGGGTTTGAGAGTGGTGACACTCACTAGCACTAAGCTGGTTTGGGTTTGCTGCAAGTTTGCATGAAGGTTTGGTGTGTGTTTGTGTGAGTGACTCGGGGAGAAAATGGCAGAGTGTAATGGCTGATTACTGTGTGAAGTGATGCACACAGAGTGCATGGTTTTAAAGCCAAAGATCAGTGGAAAAGGGAATCTCCACTTGCACAATTGTCCACTGCATGCCGACATGCATGCAAGAGAAGACTAAATTGATTCAGAGATGGAAATGCAGGCCAACTGACCTTGCAGAAACCATGGGCAAACCCACAGTTTTGAAATACTGCTCGTGGAAAATTACCAAATTACCCCTGATTACAACTTGCCCGTTACAAGTCCGAATCATGTCCCGTTCGTGTCTATGGTTTCGTAGAAATGTATACGTACCAAAAAGTACGACAAGGTTCTGAAATTACTTCGATAGAAGGGACTTAATCTGAAAGATACATTATGCCACCAAGGGCATTTTGGTCATTTTACACTGTCGGGAATAAAATACATTAAAATTAGGGACGGGATGTAACAATGTAACTATATAAAAAATAAAGGATAATAATCATAATATACAATAAATTTTTTTTTATGGTAATGCTCTATATATCAATAACCTTCATATAGTTATAAAAAAAATTGGTTTCAATTTGGCCAAGTTATGTAGAAGAATAAACTTCACATTATAAGTTATAATTTTTTTAGGTCCCGTATTAAGAAAATTTACATCTATATAGTAATAATTGTCAATAAGTACAAAATTATGCAATGCACAAATAAAAGTGTACGATGAACTAAAATATTTCTCTATAATTATTTAGGATAATGTTTTATTTTTCTAGAGTTGATACCACACCTTCGAGTTTGCAGATACATAATATCTCGTCAATATGGACATCTTCTTGGTGAAGCTATAATGTTTCTAGTTTCTCAAGCATGTTTACAAAGAAGCATTTAATAAAACACTACATACATACATGCACTAGATTTTAAAGATTAGTTGTCTTTCTTATTCCAATGTTAGATCTTGAAAATTGACTTACTTCACTAGTAGTTATTTGTATTCATGTAATTTTCATTAAGGATAATTAAGTTAAAAAAATAATATTTTTTAGCTACACCTCTATCAAATAATAACTTTTAAAAAATTATAAATTAATATTTTTTTAGCTACACCTCTATTAAATAATTACTTTTAAAAAATTATAAATTAGTTTGATCTCACAATTATGACTATATAGAGATTTATTGTATATACATTTCATGTTACATCCCGTCCCTAAAAATATTGTATTTTATTCCCCAAATTTGTAAATTGACGAAAATGCCCTTAGTGGCCACATATGTCCTACGTGGACAATTATTTCTTATTGACTTAATTTCGTACTTTTTGAGTAGTATATTTCACCACGAACCCATAAGCGCAAACGGGATAATTTTCGGACTTGTAACTGACAAGTTACGATTATTTGGGCAAATTTACCTGTGCGGTATTTTTGTTTTCTGTGGGCTATACGCCCGTGGTTTTCATCCAAACCGGGTGCTCTGCACCTCTACTGTTTTCTGACTGCACGCCAGCATGCGTTTTGACTGCATGTTCATCAGTTGAACTTTTCTGCGTTAAAATGGAGCAGCTTCGTTGTGATTTTCCATCATACTTCAGCTACCACTAGCTATCTCTCTCTGCCTGATTTTTTGTCCCCAACATATCCCGTGATTTCTGCAATTGCTTTGCAGAAAATCACACACACACACTCAAGTGCTTAAGCCACCCCGTGGCTTCTCCCATTCACTCTTGACCTTCCCCTCACCAAACAAACTCAAACTCAATATCATCTTCACCAACTTGTGGCAGAAACACATCCTTGGTGCCCAGAAACTGAGCAACACAAACCCAGGTAATTTCTTAGGCCACCCGTGGCCACCTCACACTTACTCTCTCGGTTTTCTTCTTACACACTGCACTCATTAGCCATTATCGTTAATCCCAGGCCACTGGGAGCAAAGGCGAGCAACCGAGAGCCTCAAAAGCTCAAACTCTGAAAATCTGGAAATTTTTCGTCGGTTTTCGAATTTTGTCCCGACGAAGAACACGTTGATTTGGATCTCGAATCAACTTAAACTCATCACCAAACATCTTCTGGGAACCTTGGGAAGCCAACCCAAGGCCTGCAAGTGGAGAAAACGGCGAGATCGACGACGTCGAATTTTGGCCGGTTCTTTCGAGCCATTTTTCGGCCACTTCTGACCACCTTTTGAGGTGTTGGTAAGCATTTTTATACTCTACTCGTCTCTAGCTTCATTTTGATATATAGATTGTAAAATTTGGCTTAGAAACGAAGTAGTTAGGAAGCTTTGAAAAATTCCAGAAATTCCGGCCAAAATACCCAGTTTTCGGCGACCGACGCGGCGGCCGGCAGCGGAGACCGGAAAAAGGTCAGGGATGACCGGCGCTGAAGTCAGCGATGACGTAAGCAAACCCGGTTCAGACCGCCCTGCTGACGTCAGCGTTGACTTTGACCGGCGCGCGTGAGGGCGCGTGAGCCATCCTTTTTCAATTCCGTCTTCACGAGGCGACGCGTACTACCTAGGGGTGGTACGTATGGTAATTTTCGAGGTGTTTTGGACCTCCAATTTAAGCAAACAAATGAGTTTCGAGTCGCTTCCTTATTTATATTTGGATAGACTTATATAATGATTAGTATAGTGACTTCCCATATAGGTGAGACCTATCCCGAGTAACTCCGTGGTCAGGCTAGGTATGGCGGCTACGACCCGACGACATACCAGTGAGTGGGCCCTTTCTTTATTAAAATATTATTATTTCTAGTATGTGTTCAAATGTGATTTTATGACCTTGTATAGCATGCCATATCTTATTAAACTCGATAAATGTTTGACTTATCATATTATGATGTGTTCATCATGCTTTTTAGCATATTTGAATAAATGTTGGCATGTCTATACGTTTTAGAGATTTATTACTTATCACGCATATTGCACGGTGTTAGCACTGTCTGAGAGTAGACCAGCTTCACGTGTATGTTCACACGCACCGACACACTCACTTTGGATTCATCGTAGGTGCCAGCTTGTTCTAGGTTGCCTTGGCAACTCGAACTCGTTGCGATGCGCTTAGCGCCAGCTTCACTTGCATGTAGTGCTAGAGCGTAAATTTGTAAACACCCAGTCTGTCATGTAGCTACTTTCTGCATGACTTATGTGCTATGATTATGCGATAAGTAATGTGTTGTTTTATATTGTTGTTGTTTATATCTTACCTGTATCCTTGTGGGCGCAATCCCAATTATTGTTATTTGAGGTTTATTGTTATTAAACTTATATTTTGGCAAACTACGGGTTTTACAGCGAGGGGTTATGACTCACACTTTTGAAAAGGTTTTACAAAACAGTACTTGCCCCACTCACCTTTGTTTTTCGTCCCTCTAGGACCTAGATATTAGTTGGCAGACGAGTTCGGTGGCTGTTGCTGATATTACCATTTTACCCTCCGTGGAAGTATGTATTTGCACTTCAGTTGTGTTTACATCCATCCTACGGGATGGGAATATTCTTTTAATTTCACTGCATCCTAGCTCTGATATTATGTGTAATAATGGGTCTCATCCCACACTATGCACTTCTGCAATGTTTTACTCAAATTATCTCAATTATTCCACTATTTAAATTCTCAATTATTTCATCATGACTTCGTCACTCCTCCAGGATGATGGTCAGCATGCCTTGATATTCGGTGTCCACCTGGATATTCGGGTCGGGGTGTGTCATTTCAATTACGAGCAACTGAGCAAAGATTTTATGTTTATGACCAATTGGCCAAAAGGAGAAGAAAGAAAAATAACCAAAGCTTTAATACAATTCATCTGTATTTCTTTTGGGTGACTTGTTGAGAATTCAAAAGTTGGAGGACTGTTGCGAAAAATAATTAAGTTTCATAAAGTACCTCGTTGAGAGAATCGTTTTGAAATTTTGAAAGTTGAACCTCATCTTTGCGAGGACCACGGAAGCTCCACCTACCCTCAAATTAAATTGATGTTTTTCCACGTGTTTGCCACGACATGCAAATGAAGGGGCCCATCAAACGGCGACACCCTTTCATATTTGGGCTCAAGTTTAGAGTTAAGGCCCAAAATGATATTTGAATGGGTTTTTAGTAAAAAAAATATGTATATGATCATGAAGTTCTAGATTAAGTCTAAGAGCAAGTCCAGTGAAAAGGGCAAGGGATAGGAGGTAGAGGCTTTATTTGGTCTTTCAAAAATGTCATTATTCATGAAATTTAGCCCTCTTAAAATTTTGTTATTTTAATGGTGTGAGAGGCTAAAGGCTAAAAGATGTTAGGTGACTAGTTTTCATTAGCTACCGATTTGTTCGCAAGTTAACCTTTCAAGAGTCTTGGGCAAGAGATAGGCCTAAACTGACCCCGTGAGAAACCATGGGTAAGTTTAGCCTAGGTTAGATATGTCCTATTAAAAATTAAACTTTGTTACTTGGGGCTAAATGACACTTTTGCATAGGCTAGTTTGCATGCATTAGATATGTTTCGACTTTTGGTATTGTGGGGACTTGGTCTCTTCATCACCATCTCAACAGTTAGATATGATCTCTTAATTTATATATGTTCACAAAAATTATATTAAGTAAGTATTGTAGTCAATCCCTTTATTTTGAAGATATGCTTACTAAAATTTAACAGACATTGTAGGCCTATCAAGATTATATAGACCCGATCGATATTTAAATTTAAGAGCTCAATTTGAGAAAATTGAGCTCATCTTGGTCATGGGTTGAGAGGGAATCGAACTCTATGAAATCTAAAATCCTGTTAAACCTCATTTGTTCAATATTAAATTGAACAATTGTTAACTGATTGGTTATAAGTTTGAATGTTATTTGGAGAGATTTGATTGGTTTTGAATTAAATAACTATGAATGAAATAGTTAGGGTTCGTTCGGTACACCGGATGGCAAGGCCAATTAAATTGGACAAGTGGCATGGCCGATGTTTAGTCGGCCTAAATACAGTTCGAATTGAGAGGAGCTTGGCTCCTTAAGATTGAGGAGGATTTTCTCTTTAATTTACTTCGTGATCGATCTATAGAATTTTGTATTTATGATCTAAACTGTTTATATTATAAATCAATCTGTAAAGATTATCTATACAAAAAATAATTAAAACTAAGATCGTTTAGTCAATTAATGTAGCAAATAGATATACGGTTCATAATGTTTTTACCGAATATATTAATCTATTTTTATATAGTTTGATAACTAAATGATCTCATATTTTAATAATTTTTTACAAAAATAATTTTATAGTGTATCATAAGTCTGAAATTATGTGAATCGGCCACATAATAAATTGATGAGGAAGGAGCCAATTTAATTTCTTTCGAATTAGGGCACGAACCGTGGGCGAAGTCCAACAATGGACCTAATTCAAAGTCCAATCATATCTCATATCCAACAAAGTACTGTACTCAAATTAAGTCTAATTCAATATTATCCAAGTCGGCCAACCAGTTAACACACACACACTATATATATATATATATATATATATATATATATCACTCTTACTGCATATATATATTTGTGTGTGTGTGTGTATATATATATATATTAATTAGAGTGTTAGATAGTATTTTGGGGACTGTAAAAGCACTACTCTAAGATATAAACTATAATTTGTTATTTTGCATGCAGATATTGATGAACTTTTTCTTCAATTATTGTTGTCTTTTTATTCTGTTAATGGATGAAAAACATCCCCACGTACGCACTGAAATGCTACAATTGCAAGAAAGTGATCATCATCTAATTAAGAAACGAATTAAGTACTCCTCGGTTAATTACAAGTTAGAAAAACCTCGTCGTAATTAATGAATATCCATGTCTCTAATCTGTTCTACACAATTATTAATTAATTAGTTCCTTTTATGGAATGAAACAATATAGGCAAGCAAGTCATAGTACATTACATGCATATCTGTATATATTACTGCTGGAATAAGCCACTTGCTCCTTTACACTGAACTTTACATTACTGGTGGAATGCGCGCATGCATGGTTGGCTTAGATATACATACATATCCTTAATTAGTTAGTTTCTTACACATTGGAAACCAACTTGACCAATATAACTATGTTGAGTAAACTTCTGAGTTCAATATTCTTATATAGTTTATTTACATTTATGGATGAATTATACTCAAGAGCTTATCGGCATTTTTACTATTGAAAAATCACATCGAAAATAAGTTGTTGTGCTTAAGATCGCGGACGAGTACTTGAGGTTACAACTCTAAAAGAATAATGAAAAAGTAAGAAATATGCCATTATAACGCACTCTACTACATGTACAAAGACACTTTTAAACGCTGAACTAATTCAGCAATATCTACATGTAGAAGCTACTTAATCAAAAAGAAAAATATATAAACTTCAACAAACACTACATGTATGGGGGGTCCCAAGTGAATTTGTGGAGCATCAACATGCCAATTTTAAGTTATTTATGGAACATCTGGGAAGCAAAGATCGGTTAAAGTGATTTTCCTTTGAACAAAAGCTAAAGATTTGGATCTAAAAAAGCCAAAACTTTAGGACATGCCTTAAAATATCTTTGCCATTATGTTCGAGTTTAAGGAATATGGGTTGGTCCACATGACATATTCTCTTCATGATCCATCTCTATCCATCAACTAAATGCATACCACTTGGAAACCCTAATGACTGACTTGTTACGGCAAGTTTTCGTGGCGTTTCGAATGTCTCTCTCTCTCATCATATATAGAACAAGAGACATTTTTGTTTTGATCAGCTAGTGGTTTACAATCTTTAGTCATCAACCCGTAAGCAGATTAAGGATTGATTAATTAGCAAAAAAAGAAATGAAAATATGACTTTAGCCCCTCAAATTCATTTTTCTCCATATAAAACCCGACATAATTTTTTTTACTTGAATATTAGGATCCACATAAGCAAATTCATTAATTATACGTTACTTTACACTTTTTGCATTTTTCGGATGCCTAATATACCCTTTTTGCATGTTTGTTGTACATAATTAATTCGATGCAGATTGTTAGGGAGAGTTAATGATTTTGTAAAAATTTTAAATTTTTTTTTAAAAACATTAACGTTATAAATTCATTGCATATTAATGTCAAATGTGAGAATTAATGTCCTGAAGAAACTATACGAATTATATATTTTTTTTAATTGAACAATATCATTAATTTCAACGATTACAATAAATCTTGAATATTAATGCTTATTATCTCAATTTAAACAATAAAATAAATTAAAAGATCAGATATATGTAATTCGTATTCAGTGCATTATCATGTTTTGGTTATTCTTTTCAAATTTTGCATAAAATTAGGCATTTCTAATTTATTTTTTTCATTTTCTTACCAAATTGGAAATATGAAAAGGCATTGATTTTGGGTTTCTAGCATTTAGTGTATTTCTCCCAAAATTAGTGTATTTCTAGTTCTATATAAATTTGGAAAAGTAATTCGTATTTTACCTAACATATGGTAAAATAAATAAAAAAAACAAAATGTGCATAATATATGTTATACATGAAAAATAATTCACCTACAAAGGAGAAGACTGCATTTAATATTTTTTTTGTCAATAAAAGTTTGTATTTGATTCAATATATAAAACATGGGTGTTGTGTATACAATGTTTAGGGTAAATTATTTTTTTGTTTATATTACAATAAAATAATTTACCTACATGAACAATAATTTACCTAACATATGGTAAAATAAATAAAAAATAAAACGTGCATAACATATGTAATACTACATGAAAAATAATTCACCTACAAATGGAAAGACTGCATTTGATTTTTTTTTTGTCAAGAAAAGGTTGTATATATAAAACATGGGTGTTGTCTATACAATGTTTAGGGTAAATTATTTTTTTGTAATATATATATATATATATATATTACAAAAAAATAATTTTACCTACATGAACAATAATTCACCTACCAAATGGTAAAATAAGCATATGTAATATTAATACATTTGAATGACAATACATATATATATATATATATATATATATATATATTACAAAAAATAATAATTTACCTACATGAACAATAATTTACCTAACATTGGTAAAATAAATAAAAAACAAAATGTGCATAACATATGTAATAATACACCTACAAAGGGAAATACTGCATTTGATTTTTATATTTATTTTTTTGTCAATAAAAGGTTGTATTTGATTAGATATATAAAACATGGGTGTTGTGTATACAATGTTTAGGAAAAATTATTTTTTTGTAACATATATATATATATATATATATTTAAAAAAAATAATGTACCTACATGAACAAAATCAATTGTATTAGTGGCATGGGTGGCATAGGTGTAAATAAGTTGTATTAGTAGGTCAATAATGTTTCAGTGTGGCTGCACATTTTAAATTTGAGTTTTTATTGGACGTTTAAAGATAGATGGGTTTTTATCTAGGAATCATGAATTGTAAGGGCCAAAATCTAAAACTCCCAAAAAAGAATGCCTTTGGGGCTAAGATTTGAGATAGTGACACAAACATATATATTTTCTTTTTGATTTTGCAAATTGCACTATTAGTCTTCCTTATTTATTTGGTCAAGCAGCACCGATGCTGTCTCCAGTTTAATCACATGTTTGCTTAATAATTATACTTATGTCACATTGTCTATGTGAGACCTTTTACATTCTTTCAACGATAATTTCTTCCCCTTCTTTTTTATAATCAAATAATCGAATAGACAGAGTAGTTTTATGCAGTTGTTGACCATAAAAAAAAAATATAATAAATACATTTGTGTAGCAATATTATTGCAAATTTCAAAATAAAAATAAAAATAAATTGAGAATTCCATCCATGTCGCCAGGTGCATGCTTGTTTCCAATTGCAATTGATAAGGACAACCAAAATGAGCACGTTCGATATTATGGTCTATGTTGTTGTGCATTATGATTAGTCACTAGATTAAGATTGGGTTGGTGGGACAATAATTTGCTAGGACAACAACTCATAACTCATCACTAGGTGTGCCTTTTTTTAAGTTGATGGATTTTAAAGATCTTTCTTGACTCCACTATAAACTGTTTTGAAAACGATTTTGATGTAATCTGTTTTTGAAAGCAATTTACCCCAAAAGAAAATTTGCAAGGTGGCTCGTTTAGAAGATAAATTTATTAATTAAAGAGGATAATTAAATTAAGTGGAGGCTTTAATTAGTTATTCGACTTTAAGTTTTGGTGAGATATAATCAGATAAATATGTGAAATTAAGGATTCGTGATCTACTTTTCGTGCTAATTGTCATATAAAGGTTAATTGTAATTAATTCGAGTTGAAATGACTAGACTACTGAACCAAAGCTATGCATGGCTTTACAGTTTAGATCGTATCATCTACATGGATTACGTACCTACTCGGGTAATTAATTTGACATGGTTAGTGGATATGGCGGCTTTGACCTGTATGGAGTCAATGTGTGATTGTTAATCATGTAATTAATATTTAAAAACAAAGATTCGGTTTATTCTTTTTAACCAGACAAACTAAAACCGGATTCAATTCGATTGAACAGTACTCAGTTGAAAGTTGTAACCTATCTGGTTATTTAGTCGTATAGTTGTCTCTAATACTTGGTTGGAGAAAATATTCTCTTTCGATTTGCCATCTGTATTGTTGAATAGTTTAAGATTTATTTTAGACTCACCGCAAATTAATTTATAACTATTCAATGACCGGATCAATGAATGGTACGTACCACTCAAGATTTTTCCATGAATATGTTATACTTCTCATTTTTTTCGGAAAATAAAATTTTATAAAGCGCTATGAATATATAGGCAGCAATAAAGTAACACGTTGAACATTCATGCAAAAGTTCAATCCACTAGCTTTTATAAATAGTCAAAACCATATTTTACAGCGCTCATGAGCCAAAGAAAAGATTACTGGCATATACATTTTTATGTTGAGACCCCGTTTTACTGGCCTCAGATACATTATGCAAACCACGACCTAGCTACTTGGATCACTACTCACACCATTGTACAATTTTTAATCAGTGCAACGCATATATGTTTTCCCTAATTAAACATAACCACTAGCTTAGCTAGCCTCATTAGCTCGTACTGCACTGCGAGGGATGACGCGGCATGTAAGTGGTTTCTTCATTTCGAGTGACAGCCTCAAACACTCCGAAAGATCTATAGGCTCCGCCGGTAACCACCTGAATTGGTGCAAAAGCCTAGCAAGCCACAAGTGCACGGTGGCTAAACCCAACGCTTTGCCCGGGCATACTCTCCGGCCCGACCCAAATGGTGCGAGCCTAAGATCCGAGCCCATTATTGGCACGTCCTCCTCAATAAACCTCTCGGGTCTAAACAACATTGGATCCTTCCAAATGGAAGGGTCGTGGGTTATGGCCCACATGTTGACCATCGCAGTTGTGCCAGCTGGAATAAAGATTTTGTCCACGTGGACATCATGAACAGCGAGACGGGCCCATGATAGCAATGGGCCCGGAGGGTGCATTCGGAGAACTTCCTTGACTATGGCTTGTAGATAAGGCAGGTTCGGAAGGTCGGAGTCTCGCACGTGCCTATTGCTCCCCACATGTGTGTCAAGCTCTTCTTGTGCTTTGGCTTGGATGTCTGGGTGTAAGACTATCCTTGCCATAATCCATTCCAGAAGAAGTGCAACCGTGTCTGTCCCTCGAAAAATCATTTCCTGGATAATGTCACAAAACCAAAAGACAAAAGGCTTCGTCAATTTATGCACACAAAATCTTATGATTGTACTAGGAGCTAGCAGATCAAAATTACTAGGGAAACAAATCTTAGTACTATGTTGATGCTATCCGCACACTATTTTTTATCTTTCACACATGTTTTTTAGTTTTTGACTGTTAGATCGAATTAATTAAAGAACATTAAATGATAGAAATTAATAAAGAGTGCGTGAGAGGTAAAAAAAAAAATGTGCGGATAACACTACCTTTAATAATATGGATCGCCATAATATAGGTCATATTCCTAGATAAAACTCGTACGGGAAATAATTTAATCAAAGTGGATATTGAATAATAATATCAGTAATCTAATCCCCAAGAACAACAACATGTGAAGGTCTCCATCATCTTATTGTGGTCTTTTCTAACTTGAACTTAATGACGATGAGAGTCTAAATTAATCTTCTTTGAGTATCTATAAGCATTTAACGTTGATATATATTTGACAATTGTATTTGATTTCATGTTTTAATTGAATGATCAAAGATCGTTGAATTAATTTTAACAGTCAAATATGTGTTGATGTTGAGTGCGTATAGACAAAATAGAACAAAATTATAATTGAGAATCTTATGGTCAAATACCAAGTTAGCTAGCTAGCTAGGCTAACTTGAGAATCTTATGGTGTTATATATTATGTCATCAATCATGACTCTAAATAGCTTTTGATGCTGAGATTCCATTATAGTCAACAGGGTTTTGGATTGTCACTTTTCATAAAGGCCTACCAAATATAGGAAAAATTATCCTCCATAATTATTGATCTGTCAAACGAACTACAGTAAACTTAAGGACAATTATTCACATGCATATATAGATTAACAATTGAAAATTATTCACATATGAAAATGTCATATAAAATCTAATTGTACTAAATTATAATCACATTTGATATATATATATATATATATAGAAGTAATATCCAGTTTTATGAATCTGTGCTTATTGAAGATGCGATCAGTATATATATATATATATATTGAGAGTGCATATAGAAATCTTATAGTATAATTAGTGACATATATAGTGATTATACTAAGAACAATATAAAATTGAGACACAGATTTTTAACTGCTCACCCACAAAACAGCCACCATGTCTGAATCACTCAGTTTATCTTCTTCCGGCAAAGCTAGCAAAGCACTGAGAAAGTCACTGCCACCACTGAAATCTCCTGCGCTTTTTCTGTCCCTCACAATTTGCCCCACCACACACTTCACCTCCGCCGCCAATTTGTGACACTTTCTCTTCACACCATAAAAGTCCAAAAACCTCAAGGGAAAATAATCCTCCAAATTAAACCTAGAAATCAAGTCGTACCCTTCTTTAACTAGCAACATTAACGTTAGATTAGTACTAACCTCCTCCTCCAAACCTAAATAATTAGTGCCAAAAACACTTTGGATTATATTATCCAAAGAACCCTTCTGCAATATTGCTTTTAATCCCACAACCCTATTTCTCGTCATCTCATCCCAAATTTTTACTACCATTTCATCAGCCACTTTTTGCCTTAGGGTTTCTAGGCCTCCAATTCTCCTTGGTGAAAACATATGGACAGCTGCTATCCTGCGCAGGTGGCGCCAATATGTTCCTGAAGGAGCAAACCCTATGGCGCGTTCAAACATTAGCAACTTAGCTGATTGCTTGATCGGACGGTCGGAAAACGATGACCCTCCTAGAATTTCCCTAGCAGTGTCCGGATGACTGCTGATGATGACACGTGTAGTGCCTAGACTGAATGCCATGAGCCTGGTTGCTTTGAGTGAGGTTGCCATAGTGGACAGTTTTTGATGGGCAAGAGAACCCATTTGATGGGGTAGAAACCCTAGTATAGGCCATTCAGCTGGTCCCCGGAGCTTCGCCCCGTTTTGGGAGTTTTGGTCATGGTGGTAGTTTGACCATGCAAAGCCTCCGGGAATGAGCCAGTGGCCTAGGGAGATGAGGAAAAGGTAGAAGAATGAGAGGAGGAGGAAGAGAGGGAGAGTGAGGGCACTCGAATACGACGTCGTAGCTCCAAACCAAAAGACTAATATTGAAAGGTTGGCTAGCATAAAGAGTTTCATAACTATTTGAAGTTAAGTGGGGGTGGGGGAACTCTAAAAGCTAGTGGAATTGCCTAGAAGTGGACATTTGTCATGAGGATGGAATGTGGGTTGATTTGTATATATAGTATGTGGAAAGTTGATTAGGGTTAAGGGTCTAGCTCAGTTTGTTAACCATGGTTAAGCATACCCAAACTAAGGACCATTTCTATCTTTGCTAAGATTTAAAATGGACAATTTTTAAAATATTATTCATATTGAAAAATGTTACTCGATCTTATTGAATTTTGTTTAATTGTTATAATATATTATGTGAAAATACATTAACAATGTCGTCCACTAACGTACATAACTTGTAGAATGATATTATCGTGTGACGGTATATCCAATGCACATGAGTATTTTGCATCTCACACGATTTAAAAATTGAAAGTTAAAATATACAAAACGAATTTACTAAAAAAATAATAGTTCACAGAATCTGCATTTTGAAATAAGGCCAACAGAGAGAAAATATTTGTGTCTCGATGAGGTCATAATTCCACATGGGTTTCACGTCGAACCCACATTTTGGAACCAGATCCCACCTCAAAATCAAAATCACAATCACGAATCCAAGCCTTTTGTTTTTATAGATTTCCCGAAAACAACTTAGAAGACCATCGACGACCGTACCTGTTCAATGTATTCTTTTTGCCTTATAGTCGGTAAGGGCAACGAGCGCATGATATGTATATGATAAGTTGATTAATGGCATGTGTTTCAAGATTTATTTGCTTCAACATAAAATATGTATTTGTTCTCATGAAACATGAGAGAATTTTGAGTGTGACGGTCACACAATGATATTATGTTGTTTATTCCCATGTTATTATAATATGGGTGTATAACAAGATCGATATGTTTGCTCTTGGTGAGTAATTATCAGTTTTTGTGATGAAGTTGTATGCGCTTAAGGTTGGATTGAAAGTTTACATTGGTGTAGATTTTCTCCCTTTAGTGACTGAAACAGATTGTTTTGGAGGCGATGCAGTCATCGAATTTACCGATATTGACATAAAATATTCGAGATGTGATGTTAAAAGCTTTTGTAAATGTCATTGAGTAGAACGATAGCGTTAACAGATTAAATAGTTAGTTTGTTAAGGGGGGTGGAGAATCGGTGAGGATTAAACTCGCACTAGGGTGCATAGGCATAATTATTTTTTGCTACTGCAATAAAGTGCCATCAGCCGTAAATGTCATTAGTTTTATGCCAATTGAAAAGAAAGAGTGTATATCTTGGTGGCACACAATTTTGCTTGTTTTGCGGTGTGAGCGAGAGGGTTATTTTTCTGGTTAGAAGATGGTCATGTGTGGCTTCTAAATATTGTTGCTTGACGATAAACTAGTTTTGCAGTTGTTAGGAGAGTGTGGTGTTTTTTTTTCCTTGTTCGGAGGTTTTTCACCGAACAAGGTTTTCAAGAGGGCCTCCCTCGGTTTCTGCAAGTGCTAGTAACATTGTGGCAGCGGGTAACAATTTTTTGTGCTTTGCTTAAACTTAAAACCCAGCTACATTAAATTGGTCAATTCAAATTTCAACCTTCGATTCGACGGCTGTGTATGTCTGTGGTTGTGTTGTGGGACTTGGGAGGTTGGCCACGAGTCTTTCTTGCATACCCCGGGGTACGGAGTACTCTGAATTTTTTAATCGTTGAATTTTTGTTTTAAAATATAAAAATTAAGATTCAACGGTTAAAAAATTCGGAGTACCCCGTACTCCGGAGCACCCAAGAATTTTTGGGTTGGCCACTACATTTTTCCCCAACAAAAATATATTAATTTTATAAATCTGGCTTTCTTTAATGTTGTTTAGTGAGCCCCAGGATCTGCTTTTCGTAATAAATTTGCCATTCAAATTAGAAGTGTTAGAAAGTCTCAAAGATCCCTTGTGCTTCCGGATGATTCTGAGACCAAATCTGACATTTTACACCTGGACTCTAAATCACCCAATATAGTTGCGGACCACACAGGCTTTATGTTTCTTTGTGGCTCGGTCAATCACGTTATTCATAAGACACCTCTTACAACATTACCAGTATTTTGGTCCCATTCGATCCCACGCGGGTCCTGAATTTACGAGACCAAGTTTAAGAAATAATCAAAATCAATAAAGGCCGTTCAATATTCGTAGCATGGAAGAAACTTCCCTTTTATTGGAGCATATGTGCTATGATGTTTACATAGAAAGCAACATTCCTAAGTGACTCAGGCCTCACGTTTGCATTTAATCACAAAAAAAAACCTCAGTTGAGACCAAAATGAGGTTTTGGGCCGAACCTAAAATTGTGGACAGTGAAAGATGGTAGGGAACTGGATTGGTAATTCATGTAGGATTTTAACCCTTGGTTTGAGCCCAGCATTTAACCTGATCCTGATGATCAATCCAAGCATCCAACCCAGCATTAATCAAACATGCAAAATATATTTCCCGAAAGCATGTTATGTTGTTAAGACTGTTAATCAATAAATCTCACCCATAAAGAAAAAGCTTGCACAATCAACGATCCAGATTGACAGTCTACAAACCCACGCCAAAGAAGTACGCACAATGCATTGCAAAATCTATAACAAATTCTCACAACACATTGATGCAATTTCAATTCCACTGCAGCCTAACCATTCAGTAAAAGCATGATATGTTCCCGTTCTCGTTCCCGTAGAATACGGGTGCAGAAAGAGCAAGTTTTCATGGATCATTTTGCAGAAAGAAAGAGTCACAGAGTACACAGAAAAGAGATGGATCCCTCCCTTAATTTAATTCCCCAAATTCATCCATGCGCCATATAAAGGCTTCCAAATATAATACCATTAGGGTTGGTAAAAGCACAACCTATCCAGCAAGATGTCTATTGTGCAAAGATCCACTGTCAACTATACACGTACCAAACCCCACCAAACCACACTAATTAAACTAATTAACAAATTAAAACCATCTTTAGTCTTTAACATCCAAAGCAAGAAAAACGAGCCCTCCCTTTGCCAACCAAACACAGAAAGCATATAACCCATTTGCTATCAAAATATATACAAATATGTACAAACTAAACCAATTTTCGAGAGGATCTAGCCGACGCTAGCATCCAATACTTGATTTATCAATCAATTTCGAGGTTGCTCTCAATCCTAAAGCACCCGATTTCATTGGGGCCTATCAACAGTGCTGGATATCACACTATAAACTATAAAGGAGGCAACGATTAAATTAAAATCCCACAACAGCAAAGGAAAAGGCGTGGAAGCCTCCCCTCCAGCAAAGTCTCATTAAACTTTGAAATTAATAAAGATCACGAGGACTCTACTTTGCTCAAAGCATGAAAGGGAGATGCTAAACAAATCAACCTAATAATGGCCTATGAGGAGTGATCAAAGAGACCACCAATTGGTATTCAACCAACAAGGATCGATCAAAGAGGACCCTATTTTCTTAAAAAAAATAAAACACGAAAAGGAGGCAGTCTTTGCGGCAGAAAATATATTTTCCACAATCCAATCCTATAAGGCTCTCCCTAGTACCAGCAGCA
This sequence comes from Gillenia trifoliata, assembly GCA_018257905.1. NCBI lineage: Eukaryota > Viridiplantae > Streptophyta > Magnoliopsida > Rosales > Rosaceae > Gillenia > Gillenia trifoliata. The sequence continues at coordinate 7,832,822 of CM031083.1, read as the reverse complement.
GACCCTTCTGGTTGGATCTCTTTGAATAAAACCCTAAAAAAAGGCAACCAAAGTGGAATTCTTAGCTAACTATTGCTGCTTTTAACATTATCAAAGTATTTTCCTAGCATCCACGCAACAACCAGCCTGCATATATATACTAAGGACTAAAAGCATTTTAGGGTCTAGAGAGCATCTTTTGTTTCCACTAATGGCAAGGTGTCCAACGCGAAAATGCCACCTTACCCACTACTTTCATACCAATAACAGAAAGTGGCAGCAGGTCCTACAGAAGAAGGAAACAACCTTGATACTAACAAGGGATGAAGTTTTTTAATAATTAAACATGCGTCCTAGATTCTGCAAATCATCCCTATTGCCACCCGCTTCAATCACTCAACCCAGTTCTTTCAAAGGCTTTTTACCAGTCAATCTATTAGGCTTTCTATCATGACTCCTATTTGGTATTCGGATCTTTCGAGTGAGCTAAAAAGGATAAATTACTCTATGCTAATATGTTTGGTTCAGAGGGTTTGACAAAGAGTTTGCAGGAGGTCTCACCACAAAATACATATACCAAAGAAGACCAAGAAAAAGAAAAGAAAAAAAACGGTGTTATGTTTACAAAGAGTTTTATAATTTGCCTAACAAGAAAGTTACAATTTCCCTGAGCCTAGAACATTGCAGGAGAGAACTGCAAACTTATGAGGACAAGAACATCAAAGTTTCATAAAAAGTGGGGTTTAATATGTTCTTATTATAGTTTATACTAAGAGAATCATTACTTTGAAGGTCAATGATTGTTATTATAAAAAAACTGAGGCCTCGTTTAGCAGCTCGGACTATACTGACTATTTCAATCAGATAGGATAATTTGTTCATCGGATAATATTGACTAAATTAGTCGAGCGTTCGATGGTCTGTCGGACTAATCTATGCATTGGATAGTATGTCGGACTATAACAATTTTCTAAAAAAATTTCACTGAATAATTGATGTTAAAATGAAAAAAAAGGGGAGAAAGCCAAAGAAAAACAGAAAAAAGGAATTAATCATTACTACACAGACAATTTTTAAAAAAAAAAATCCATGAGGTTTCTCTCCCAATCGTGTCTTCCTTTCTTCATCATCTTCCCCACGCATCAAATCCCACCCTCCCATACGAACCCACTTCCTCATTTCTTCAATCTCCTAAAACCCACATCGATTCACCAACCAAAACAATATTATCTAATTAAATTGAAGATACAAATTGATGAAGAAAAGAAATCAATTTGCAAGCAAAAAGAGAGGTCAACTAATTTCATAGGAGAGAGAACAAAGAGGCAAACAGAGAGATCAGAGAGAGTGCGGAGAAAGAGGAGGAATTGCATGCTTGCTCACTCAATTAGCAGAAATTGCATGGTTTACAGGTGAATCAGTGTAGCTCTCTCTTGGTTTGGTTAAATTCAAAATCTGACCTCCTCGCAACCACCGCCACCATCAGGCCCAAAACCTAGATAATATCTCTCCAATTCTAGTTTGATCCGCCACCATGGATGTCTGAATAGGGACGCCATGACCTGGGTTTGATCTGCCACCTCTAGTTTTCTGTTTGTATATACTTGATGTTGATCAGAGGTGGGGAGGGAGTAAGAGAGAAGGAACACCTTGGATGAGGATTTCGCAATGAGCAGGAGGAGAACGCGATCGTGATTTTTGCATTAGTGTGACCCGACTAATTGTACATAGGTTTTTGGGAGAATAATTAGTCTGGCGTGAGTATTAAATGGTGGACCCGATTTAATTAGTTAGGCGACTATTTTAGTACGAAGCGCACCAAACACCCAGTTCCGTATTATTAGTCCTATCTGGTGCGCTATACGACGAATCTTTACTAAAAGAGGAAAAAAGCTGCGCTTCCCAACAAATTTGTTCCAACAATGATCAAACCAAGAGCCAAAAGAAAGAGCACCACAAATAAAATAGGCCTCAACAGATTATCCACTGCTTTATTTCTAAGGAGTTTGCATCACTACTTTTATCATTAACTCGGTCCGCAAGGATACTTGAGTGTTGAGACAATAAATTTATAGCTTAGAAATGAAAGAGATTTGCAAGTAAAAAGAACTGAGTATGAAGCTAACTTAAGTTTTCAAGCACACGACATACTTCCACCACATAATGAATCAAATAACTGGTAAGAAAAGCATAAGAACTTTATTTCCATGGAAGTGGGAGACTTCTATTGGTACAATGATCAAAGTGAACATGCTAGTATGTGCCTGCATAGGAGTTTACCATGTAAAACATTTGAGTGGCATACTCTTAGCCTACAGGAGCAGTTTCCGACCAAAATAATGGCCTTGAGATTATATATATCCGACCAATATTATACTTCACCTCATTAAAGATGTTTAACAACTGAATCCCTAGTTTTATATTCACCACTTGTAAGTGGCAGCCTCCCTACGTGTGTTTTATATTTACATATAGGGTTAGCACCTGTTTGTTTGTGTAGCCCATGTACCTCCAAAAAGAATAACAAAGAGAGATTTTTTTTAACATGTTTGTTTTTCCTTTCTAAGAAAACATCTAATCATTCATGCAGAGGAACATGTCATCTTGAAAGATTATAACGAATATGACAAAGTGCACTATAATTATTATCTTCCATGAATAAAGCATATTGCTAAAAACATGATTTCCATTAATTCCAGCTTCTTTTGAAAAGGCGACTTAGGTCTATCATGATTGCATCAAGCTCATAACAAGAAAGTAACGAAGTATTTTACCAAATTATATGCTTTAGACACTTGATAGTGATGATATATTTATAATTAGTTTCTGGTTCATAATTGATCCATTAGTGGAAAATAAAAATGTACAACACCAGATTGCTAGAGCCACTTAGTAAAATTATATTAGCAGCAGAAAATTCAACTGGAGTAGTTGAGTATAACCTTGAAACGCCACCGACTTTTTCATACAAACTCAACTCAAAGTTTTAGGCAGAGATTGTGTCTGTGGAGGGCCTTGAGCACACATTCCAAAGATTGAGGAATACTCCTTTTCTTTTGACTTGTTTGTGTGTGGGTTATGAGTCTTATGACTTATGAGAGATGGTGAGTTTAGTTATCAGATTAGGGGTATTCTGTTATTCTTCAGTGAAGCTGGCTAGAATTACATCCTTTAAAAGGTTGGCTAATTCAGAACTAATAATAGAAGACGAAATTCTAGACCAGACCTCCCTTGCGTACAGATATATTACACCACCAAAAATTTATAAATCCTGAGAAAACCTCTAAAGAGTACCAAAGTGCAAGGTAAAATAAAGTAGTTTGATGGGAACATAAGCAAACCAACCAACACAGACTATCCAATATTTGCAAGAAAGCAAACAATAATTCATATGAAAAATGATGTTCCTAATTATCATAGCAACATAGAAAAGTTATGGTCAAAATCAACATGCAGTCACATACCACATGATTTACTTGAATTACTACAGCTCAACCAGATGGAGATCTTTAAAAAAATATTACCCTTCAACCAAATGCACTGGCAGGGTTACTTCAGTCTTATGATAAATAAAGCTTATCTTTGGGGAGGTGGTGGCATGTGGGATTTCGCCATTCCAACCCATGCAACAATGCCAACAGCAAGGATAACCCATCCAAATATGTCATACTTCAGATCACTGCTCTTCTTGGTCTTGGAACTCTGGATTAAATAAACAATTTAATCAGAAGTTCCTATGAAAAAAATGAAGCTTTCTTGCATCTACACACTGAGAAGCTTAAACTACCCTAAAGAAACTTATACATGCACTAATTAATGTCTTCAAGCTAGTTTCAAAATATGGAAAAGATTCTACAAGTAGCCGAAACCAAATAAAGAAACTAAAATTATAGTGATACTATGTGCTCATTCATGTATGCTATCTATAGTTAGAAATAATTTATCTATGCCCTTTGTGTGTGTGTGTGTGATTCTAACCCTAACCACATCCAGTCAAAATTGAAAGCTATATGCCATGCTCCATAACCTTTATCTGTCTTTTATGGTAGCAGTAACATAACGAAGATGTACTCATATCACGGCAATACAGTATGACATAACTGAATTAACAAAAAATCCAACGGTAGTTTCAATATTTATGATATGTTAACCAATCAGATCCCATATGACTGATGACAAGGCAAATCAAGTGTAATTTGATACAAAAAGAAAAAAGAAAAAAAGAAGAGTAATATACTCGTCAACCACACTTCTAAATGGAGCAGCAGTGTTAACTGACAGATATTATTTGAACCACTAATTTGTGTAACGTATGTAGACTTCAACCATTCCATAACATATACATGTCTGGAAGCACGATAGTTAGCAATAAACCAGAAATATACATATTATAACCTTTAAATCGAATTGGAGTAGTAATTGAGCATGCAAGTTGCTAACCAAATACTAAGTTGAATGGACAATACAAGAGAAAGTTGTTAAACATCTCAACTCAATACAAAGTAATTTAATATCAATATCAATTACATGACGGACAGCTAACAACCAAACACAGAAACACTTGTGACAAACAAACATGTTGGAACATCCTGCACTTAAAATAAAGTAATAAATTGAGAATCTAACCTTTGTACTGGATGATGAAGGAGCAGCTCCCCCACCCAGAGTTTGCTGACCCAACGGTCCCAGCCCATGCTTATGGATCTCCATATGCAATTCTGGTGCCTATGAATATACGATCAACAATTACCTCTGTTGCACTTGCAATGTAAATGCAATTACATAAAAATGTGTACTAAACCAAATATGATAACAATCTCCTAAAATAATTTGTTGGTACTGAGTTGGATAGAAGGTCCTAAAGTTATCAAATTTACAAAACATGGTTGCTTCTGCCCAGCCATACCCATAACCAACCAGATATATTTTTTAAAAGAAAAATGAAACTTCTTCTGCCCAGTCATACCTTTAACCAACTAGATATATCCACGTATGGCTGCAATTTAGCATCAGTGACCCTTAATCTAAACGTTGTCACAGCCCAAAACAGACCATTTATGAATTGTTTTAAAGTTTGAATTATCACAAGTCTACAAAACCCCCACCTTTTAACTTTATCACCTACTAAATTCGTCATGCCATTGTATTACATACTAGGCCACCAAAAATTTGAACATTCCAATCAACCACAATATTAACACTCACTTCGAGTAAATATCTAAGGTAGCCAAGAAATCTCCCAGTTCAATCTACGAAAGTTTCACAATACAATACTATACATCACTAACAGAATAGCCTGCCAAGTGAAATAACAGTAGCAATACCTTAGATGTGACTTCTAAGGACTTCTGATAAAGCTCGTTACCGGGGTCCTACAAAAGCAAACCGACTGTCAATCCTCTCTCTGATTCTATAATACTCACGTATAAAACACTTTGAAAACTCGGATATGCAATATATAACCTCATCCGCCGCCCTCTGGAAAAACTCAGTGGCCTTATCGAAATAAGGCCTTGCCTCGTCGAGATCAGGGGTCAGAAACGCAAAAGAGGTGTGGGCATTTCCTAGGCACCACAGCGCATCGTGCTTAGTGGGATTTATCTGCAACGCCTCCTCCAGCTTCGAAATGCAATCTAATCAAAATTTCACGTTTAATTGAATACTCATTACAAAACACAAATTTCAATTGACAATCAAAAATTGAACGGATAAAACACCATCACAACTACTAATTAGGGTTTACGAGAGCAAAATAATAAAAAATTACCAGTAATCATGCTCTTCGAATCCGCGATGCTCTGAAACTGCGACAGTTCGAGCAGCGCTCCTCCCCATTTCGTCAAATTCTGCAGTAAAAAACAAAACGGTCACACCAGGTGAAAATTGAGAGAGAGAGAGAGAGAGAGAGTACGAACATCGGCGTCGAGGGGGTTCTTGGCGTAGTTAACTTCGGCGGTTTTGCGAGTGTGCTCGAAGAGCAAGAGGCGATCGAAGTCTTCCTGAGAGAACTGCATGGCGGCTGATTCAGGTGGATGACGGCGATTTTTGGTGCGAAATACGTCACTGAGACTCACTCTCTGGCTCAGAGGAGGGATTAGGGTTTGTGCGTTTTTTTTTTTTTGTCGGAAGGGGGAGGAAGAAAAGTAGAGAACTTTGAGCTTGCGCGACACACCACGGCAGGATTTCGCGGTTGACACGTGTGTAATCTGTCCCTTGGCCGCGCGGATCACGTGACCGGTCTCCTTCCAAGTTAGGAAACTCGGATAAGAATCCGATTTCGAGTTAAAATCATATAACGTTTTAAAACATTTCATCCTTTAAATTCGAAATTGAAATTTTAAAATTCAAAAAATCCGAAAAGAATTGAAATGAATTTTAAAAATTTCTAATCAGATTTGAAAATTTCCAAAACATAGGCAAGTATTGCATAAGGGTCAATTGCTTTTACCCGTAAATTTTTAGTCAAAAATTTATAGATGGATTGGTTCAATAATCAAAATACATTTTTAAGTAATTTGTAAGATTGAGTAGCGCATGAGCTATTTTGCATCATTCATGCTTCTAATTGATAAAGCGTTGGATTTTCACTCATATATCTTTGGTTTGAAACTCCTCTTCCTCTTAATCTATATATACAAAGGGATAAGCCAAATTTGATAAAACATTCATAATACCAAAAATATCCCTCTATTTTACAATTTTAAATTTTTTTTTTATTTTTTGAACTTTTAAAAAATAATAAATTGTATATTATTTATTTTATAAATAAAATTACAATTCGCATCATCCTCAAACTTCTTGTTTGCCCTCGTTCACAAATTTTTTTGTTGAACGGGAAGGTGTGAATAGGAAAGGCCTTCCCACCGCACGAAGACAAACCTCGTTGAAGAAAGATAATTGAATTGAAAACTGGCCTCAAACCCCTCGCAATCACATGTGAAAAGCATGAAAAAGATGACGAAACTCGCATGTTTATTTACATGGCGTGGGGATTAGAAGGAACTAGAAAAGTTGCCCGCGCGTGCGGATTTGTAGATGTTGTTCAAGTGACGTGGGTTTATTGAACTATTTTGTAATGAAAAGTTATAGATACAGGTCAAAAGTTATATATAAAAAGTGTAAAATAGTTATCATTATACAAACCGTCAAAAATATATATACAGACTGACTAACATATAGACATATAGAGTTATTTTACATATACACCAACATTATAGTCAGTGTTCAAAATACATACAATTATTTTACAACAAAAAGTTATAGTAGGTGTTCAAAATATATACAGACTATCTAAAATAGTTCGATTGTTCAAAATATGTACATGAACTATTTTATAGCAAAAAGGTTCCTTCCGTTTTGGGTGTGTTTCTTGTTTTGGTTTCTTCAATCTTTCTTTTCCTTCCTTTTCATTTCACTGTTGCAACAAAAAAAAAAGAAGTTGTTTGTTATAAGAAATTATAACATGGTTTTTCATTTTTCATAAATTAGATATGAAGTGATTGTGGAAGTTAGAATTTAACTGTTAAAAAAAACAGAAGATGAAAGTGCATACCTTTGAAGGATAGTTGTGGTTCCTTCATGTAGAAATTTTCAGGTCAACGGGCCGAGGGCCCACTACAACAACACCGATACTGTCCCCACTTAACCACCTACATAATCCTCAGGTGTGGGGTTTTATCACAAAAGGCCTTGGTGTTAGTTAGAGAGGGGTATTTCTATTTAAATTACTTTCTCTTTGGCCCTCTGGCCGATGTGGGATTCCAACACTTCAATTTTCTTTTGTGGCAGTTCTTGTTCATCTTCTGGACTTTGATCACTTGATTTCATGTGAAGTAAAATGAGTGAAAAAGTATTAGAGAGTGGTAGAAGACATGACACTATTGGTGTAAATGAGTATTGTGTGAAGTGAGGTTTTTATTGTTTGGGCTTCTTTGTGGTTTCAGTGATGAAAAGAGCTTTTTGGACTTCCTCTTTTCCTCTTTTCTTCAGTTCAAATGTGATCTCCGCTGCAGATGTAGGTGAAGTAGCAGGAGAAAGAGGTTGTTGTTTATGGCGAAGTGACAGTGTTGTTGGAGATAGTTTGCTTGATTGTGGTATCTCGGCTGTGTCATCCAAGATGGCTTGAATGAGGAGGTCATTTCTGCTCATAAAGATTTTCCTCTTGCCAAATTTCAGTTGGAATTTTTTTGTTTTGCCGAGTGTTTGCAGAATATCTTGTGGAAAAATCTTTTGTTTTTTTAGTTTTCTATCCATGACTAATTCTCAGCATGATGGGCCAAACAATTTTTCGCTTGTTTTTCTAATTAGAAGAACATTAATTTCGTTGGTTTCATCTTCAATGACCATTCCAACTGGCTCGGAAAAATAGCAGATAAATGTTAAAAATGATCAGATAAAAAGTTGGACAATGTGCATCTGACCAAAAATGTGCGCATTCCTATTTTTAGCATGGCTTAAATAACCTTCAAAGCTTATCAATAGAGGCTAATTGAATCCAGGCTTTACAAAGAAAAAAGCTTACGAATTTTTTATAATTTAATAAGCATATTGAGGAAAAGAATCAAAATTTGACATAAAGAAACTACAATAAAACCACACAGCTAGTCATCTTGATTTCTCTTGTTCGTCATTCAAATAGCGACATTTTAATAACATTAAGGGATTGAAAAGAACAAAACCATTAAAAACAGATACTGTCCTGTTTCTCAAATACTAAAATTATGTTCTCATTACAAATTTGGAAAATGAGATTAACACATTCAGTAAACAATTGAGTGAATGCAAGTAAAAAATTAGACATGGGAACCCCTAGTAGATTAACAAAGGAAAGGAAAAAGGCATAAATTATAATTTTCTTTTAACGCAAGAAAATGAAAAAACATAAGAATTGAGTAAATGGTATGCTTTCTTGTCCATAGAATCACTGTGGAGCAGAAGAAGTAGATAAAAAGCACAATAATGGAACGCTTGTTTTTTTTTTTTTTTGGAGAAAGAGAAACATGAAACGACAGTGCTTAGTCCAGGTTACGTGCACAAAAGTGGAAGATTGAATTTTATCATGATAATTGAGTTTAAAATTTTACCATATCATCTACCAAAATGATCACATATTTCCTAGTTGGTTAGTGTCGCCTACAGGCCTCTGCCTTGAAATTCTGGAGATACGGACTCTAAGTTTTTTGCTTGGTTCATTTGGTTTCAAATCACTAATGTTGATTAGCTCCATTTTGTTGTGAATAAAAGAATAAAGTTAATATATGTTAGCATAGTTTTGCATTTACTATAAGAGAGATTAGGACAAACATTATGGTTTTGCATGTCCCAACCAACATGGATTTGCATTGGATGCAATAGAAATAAATAACTTAATTCAGAAATAATTAGGAACCGACATTGAAATTGGTCTAAAAATCCTTCAAAACTGATAATTTTAAGTTGAGAAAAAAAAAAATTATATACCTAAGGATATTCCTTGTGAGGTGAGAATTGATTGTAATTTGTTGACTGTTTGGTTTCAGTTTGTCTGCAACAGAATTAGAAGTAGTCAGATTTGATTTAATTTGAATGAAAAAATGACATGCAAGACTGAAATCGAGTAAGGAAGAATTTTAATTCGAATTCAAAACAAACATGCAAGGAGCGATTGTTTATAATAGCTTCCAAAAGGTTGATAATTTTGTTGAATGGCGAAGGAGAATGCATACTTACCCAGAAGCAGATTAGTCGGACAATGAAGAACATACGAACCGGTGATGCGGGGGAAAGTGAAATAAGAGGCAGGTGGAAAGGGCAAGAAGCGAAAGGTGGAGACGGTGGAATGGAAAAAAAAAAAAAAAAGAAGGGATTTTAGCACAAATTTTGCGGGAACATCGATCAAATTCTGAGAATAAACCAGCGGTTGCATGCGATTCGGTTAGATTCGATTTTGCGTACCTTGATAGTGAATTCGGAGGAGAACCCGGAGTGAGGATTTGTGCTTGGAGGCGCGCTTTCTTTATTAGAGCACTTCCACCCAAGCGAGTGCCCTTGCAATTGGGTTGGATTGCCCCTACCAAGGGCTTGGGACGGCTCCGTGAGCGAAATGTGGAAGGCAAGTGGTGGGCGGCAACGAGCGACGAAGCGGCAAAAATTGCAAGACGGTGCCTCATCTGCAGTGATTTGTATGACGAGAATTGCCCTACGCTTTCGCGAAATCCCGGCGGGTCCTCGTCTTCTTAAAATTCAGCCATCGAGTCAAGATCCTGTGATCATCGGCAAGCTCTCAGAGCTCGCACTTGTCCTCCCGCTGCTGTATTTTCATGGAAAAACACTTTGAAACCACGGCAGATTATCATAAATCTTAGGATTTTCCTCTTTGCATTAGGGCTTGAAATGATTCGGCGTTTGAATAGCGAAACCCAATTTTCCACTGTATTGAATATCAAAATTCACACCGCTTTTCACTCCTAGATTTTTCTATGATTTTTTCCTCCAAAGGCAAAAACCCTTTTATTTCCATCTTCTCGCTGCCAATTTCTCACTCTGAAAATTTGAGAGATGCGCCACGAGGACGCGAAGCCGCGGTTGCGAGAGGAAGGTGAAGGAGGAAGAGAGAACGATGCGATGATAAGAGCTTGAAGTTTCGATTCGTTGGAGCGCAAAAGAAGTAACTCCCTTGCTTCGGTAGCAATGCTAATGGAACGAGGCGAAATCTCACGGAGCAAGTGGCAGCTAAGCCCAAACAAGAACCCAGTGAAGAAGGAGGAGAACGGCGCGGTAAACGGCGAATTGGGTTTGAAGCGAAAAAGGGGTTCGAATTCCCGCGAGTCAGAAAAGGTTCTTGCTGTTTTGTTTTGTCAAATTTGGTTTTTATTTGTGAGGAAGGGATCTTGAATTTCTTCATTTTCCTGCAGATTGAACATGGACGCTTAGAGGCAGTTTGGCCAGAAGTGCTTGCCATGCCACTGCGCCACCACGAACGGGTGGAGTTACCTGAGCGAGAAATGCGTTCGGAAGGCAATTGTTGCCGCCGCACCTGCAGCGGGTGGAAGTGCTCTTACAACAAAGAGAGCGGTGGCGAGAGAGGAGAGAAAGAACATAGGGAAAGAGAGAGGAGCCGGAGAAGAGAGAAGAGCAGCAGGAAGAAAAGGAAGGAAAATGGAGGCGGTGGCGGAGACTTGTAATAAAGCGAAACTAAGCGAGGACAAAATTGGAAGAAATGCTTGATTGCATGAGCAGTGTTTTCCAAGCGAGTTTAGTATATATAATGGGATGTGAATGATTGGATATGGGAAAAACAAAACCTTCATTTTCATGTATCCCGTATCCAAATACATGAGCACAATGTAATTAATGCATTAACAGGCATTGAAGTAAACACATGATTGTGAATCCATACCCATTGATCTGTCTTCATACATGATAAGTAAACATGCCATTATTTCTTTCTTTGTCAACGAACTGAAAGGTGCTCTATATGTAATGTCGAGCATCCATAACGTTTGAATGACTTGGTTTAGCTTAATGCTCGATAATATTAAATCTAATTTATTCGGCTTGATCATTAAAAATTCTACGGTATATGCATTGTTGTTATAACAAGCAAATTAACTAGAGTGAAATATCATAAATGGCAAGGCAAAAAATGAAAGATGTAAGAGATGTAATAAGGTCAAATAAACTCTATGCGGATGTATGAAGCACGAATATGTGAGATCAACATTAGAAAGCGAGAAAAAAAGTGTAAAAATGCATACTTTTTAATCCATGGTAACAAGTTTTTGTAAAAGCAAATATGAAGTAACTAAATACAAATTTTATTCTCAGTAAAACTACGATTTGATTATATTCATCTTCATTTGTAAATGAGTGATTTTAAAATTGATTTTAGATGATGAGTTCAATACCAATTAGATAGTATTCATCTAAAAAGATTGTGTGGTGCTCGACGTTGCGAGCAATAGAGAACATGCAGGATCGATATGAGAGGCAACACAATTTTGGCAGTAATTTGGCATTTTTTCTCGCGGTAGATGAACTAATCGGCGTCAGATTCCCTCGGCGGTGACAAAAGCTCAGTTACGCTTCTTGTACCTTAATGGGTGGCGGATGCGCCGGACGACGGGCGTAGCGATCGAGATTGTGGATGATACCGGTGAAGACACCCTTGAGGTAGTCGTTGCACTCTGCGAAATTGGATCGAACCCTTACGGTGGTGGGTGTGGGACTTGAAGGCAGAATCACGCACCACTTACGGAGGTAAGCTGCGATGACTCTTCTGACACACCCCAGGCCGGATGTACAAGTGGACACTTGAAAGTCGAGTGTGTTTGAGTCGACCTGCAGTGGGTGGCGAAAGCCATTTAGAAGAATTTATGAAATAACTTAAGCAAATTGAATTAAAGAAGGTCGAGTGCACGAAAGTGTCTAGGCGGAAAAATAATAAAATAATAGCCAGTTTTTACAAGGAACGGGATGCGAATAATTACAAGTACCAAGAATTCACATTGTCATACCAGCGTCTCGAAACGTCGACCGGCTCAAGCCAACATCACGGAGCGCAACGAAGGGTGAGTGGGCCATAAGTAATTATTTTGTAAAACCTTTCCCACTTTTGAAAGTAATAACCACTCGCCCAGTCAAAACAAGTAATAGTTTCGGAAAACATACTACGGTAGTAGGTGGAAAAACAATGTAAGTACGGAAATAATAACTATAGTTGAAATAAACGAAACACGACTTAATAAATGCATGAAACTGTAATATAAGATGGTACGGGAAGCCCAGTAAATCAATAGAAGCACTGTGGCATTAGTGAAATCGATAGTAAAATCATATGTGATAGGTGTATAGATTAGGTATGACACATAAGTTCTATCTGAGAAGTGTTCTGTGTGTGAGCAGTGGGTGTATGAATAATGGTCACCTTTCATGTACACTACATACACGTGAAAGTGCAGCGCCTAGCGCATCCACGACAAGTTTGAGTGGCCAAGGCTACCTTAGAACAAGCTGGCACCTACGATGGATCCAAAGTGAGCGTGTCGGTGCGTGTGAACATCCCACGTGAGCGGTTGGCCGGACGATGCTACGCCGACACGTAAAGCACATTCATAATTGAGTGTGTAAAAACATACCACGGAATATTTCTAATAAAATAAGGTAGGGTAATTTCCTTTCTAAAATAAGCCTAAAGTAAACATATAATTAGGTATTCACGGATGCGGTACCGAATACCAAGTATACCAAAATACTTAAAATACTAAGCAGTATATACCTGAGAATTGCAGGTACATAAAATACCAATTTGAAATTGATACCAAGCGGAATAACTTTATAACAAACACAAACAAACTCTTGTCCCATATGACTAGTCGGAATAACTAGTCGACTAGATACAAGCAGACGATTCTTGACGGTAAACCCCGGATATAGGAACTAAACTTGGTGACTAGCATACCTGACTAGTGGATATAACACGATTCGGTTTAACCTGATAAACATGCATAACATATAAATCAAATAACACGGAGGGGCATGTAACATACTTCGTGACATAAGTAAACAAGTTATATCAAATAAGAAACTCACGTCAATTTGGTGCCGGAAAAACCCACTGCTTGGGTTAAAAAACCGGGAGACTCAGAGGTCCTATCATAGTGATGAATAAGGTTCATACAAAGACACCTGACAAGCTCAATTCCTGGCGTATTCGGAGGGCGGCTTGTACCTTTGTGCAACCTTATTTAGCACCCGAAAATGGAAATCTCTTCGGTCTTCACGAGAGGGCGCTTGTACCTACGAGCTCATCTTAACTGTGGCATCGATTCCAAGCATGAACTATGCAAATGATAGTGAAGATATAAAGATGAAATGCGGTTGTGGATTCAAAGATGACGATCCGAGTTTCTCTTCAAAAGGTTGAAAGAGAAACCAATGTGAATCAGACAAAAGTCTATATGAAGATTTGGAAATTTCAAGTTTTAGACCATGAACAATGCAAACAAGTTTTCAAAGATTTGTGTGGGTTGTCCCTGAGAAATTTTAATGCACGAGGAAAATATGTTTGCGAGTTTGGGCTGGCGGAGCCGAGGAGCCAAAAAGGCTTTAAAGCACTCTCAAATGTCAAAGATCTTTTGTTTAGACCATGAGCAAATGCAAACAAGTTTTCAAAGATTTGTGTGGGTTGACCTGAATTTTGATACAAAATAAGTTTGCGGTTGGGTTTTTAAAAGGCAGGGAGGGAGCTGGCTTTAAAACCTTCTACATCCTCAAATCTAATTTTCTAACCCAGGTCGAAATGAAACCCAAAACTTCCTTAAAATGGAAAGACATCGAGGACACTTGTCACTTGTAAAACCAATACGAAAGGATCAATGGTGGCTTCGCTCCCGGAGTGAACGATTAATGAGGAGAACCCGTGTGGGTTTCTTAGTGGTATGCGGATTTACGGGTGAAACGAGATACTCTATTTGATTAGACGATATAACTAGTCGAAGGCATAAACTATGACATGAAATGCATATGCATGTACAAACCTTTCTTGAGGACATGCTTGGATTGCGAAGGATCGAGACCCAGCAGTACCATTCTAAGACTAATGCAGTGAAATTCATCAAACTTGTGTGAATAAATATTACAAGTTTGACAAGGAAAGCCAAAAACACTTAAATCTAGACTTTCTGATTTAATAATAACATATTAAGTGAACCAAGATACGATATAAATAATAAACCCAAGGTTCACTTAGAATATGTAAATATAGCCCAAGTTTCACCAAGTATAAATAAATCACCAATTAAAGGCATAGGCAATATAATAATAATTTCCAAAATCCCAAAATATAGCGGGGTCGATGCTAGTAATGAGGTATAAATATAATACTAAAGTTCACTAAGTATAAGATGATAAATACCAACTAAAAGGGTCTTAGGCATAGCACAAATATAATTTTCAAGCACAAAAATAATCAATTTAATAAGGAAAGGGCCCACTCACATAAACCTTTGCGGAAGAGGAGCCCAAATGCACGCTCTCAGGTGCCACGAATTCGCCAAAACCTATTTTCCAAACACCCACCAATTAATAAAGTATTCGAAAATACGAAGAAAACGGCGTTCGGGGTCGAAAACGAGTTGCAGTCGGAAAGCCCCAGAAACCGCCACCGTGCGCGCCACACATTGCCAAATGGCCTCACGACGCGCCACAGCGTTTATTGAGAATATGCAGTCATCGGTCCGCATTGGCGTCGTGGCAAGTCTGTTTCGGTTTGTTAGCGTCATCCCAGCAGCGTCGGCCTTGGAAGTCGTCATTTGTCTTTTCTCGAGTTAGGTCACCGAAACTTTCAAATCGACATATCTCACTTATTTCAAAGCAGGTGCGCGATTCAAGTACCAAAATGGTAGGAACAAGGAGGCAGGAATTTACCATTTTGGGGGGCGAAGCGGCAGTGGCTTTGAAAATGAGGAAGAAGTCTCGGGGGTAAGTGTAAATTTTGGTTTCTTTGGGTCTTGGCCCAAACCACGATCATCAAGGCTCGAGAGCAAGGTCGAGGACTTGAGGAGTTGATGGTGGTGGTTTCGAGATGGTTTGAGCTCGGTTTCAGAACTCACTTAGGGAAAGTTCTCGGAGTACGTCGAATGGTCGAACACCTGGGTTCCTGGGTTTGCGGGTCCAGGAACGGTGTGGATGGCTTAAGCTGGGTTGTTTGGCTCACGAAAGGATTGTGTAGGCTGGTTGGCCCATTTCTTTGGCTCGGACGTTGTTGACCTTGGCCAAGGCGCGCATGAGCGCGCGTGGAGCGCATGGGGACACGTGAGCCATCCTTTCCAATTCCATCTTCGCGAGGGCGGACTCGTACTATCTAGAGTACGTATGGTAATTTTCGAGGTGTTTTAGACCTCAATTCGAGTAAACAAAGAAGATTTCGAGTCTTTCCTTATTTATATTTGGATAGACTTGTATAATGATTAGTATAGTGAATTCCATATAGGTGAGGCTATCTCGAGGAGGCTACAGGCTCGGGCTAGGTACGGCGGCTACGACCAGAGACGACATGCGATGTGAGTGGGCCCTTTCTTTATTAAAATATTATTATTTCTAATATGGGTTTAAATGTGATTTTATGACTTGTATAGCATGCCGTATTTTATTAAACTCGATAAATGTTTTACTTAACATATTATGATGTGTTAATCATCCTTTTGGCGTATTTGAATAAATGTTGGCATGTTTATACATTTAAATTTATTACGTATCACGCATATTGCACGGTGTTAGCCTTTGTCAGGGGCGAGGATTGACTTCACGTGTATGTTCTACTTGCTGCCAAACACGGCTCACTTTGGATCCATCGTAGGTGCCCGGCTTGTTCTAGGTTGCCTTAGCGGCTCGAACTCGTTGTGATACGCTTAGCGCTTGACTTCACGTGCATGTAGTCTTTAGGCGTAAGTTGTAAACACCCGGCTGTCATGTAGCTACTTTACGCATGACTTGTGTGCTATGATTATACGATAAGTAATGTGTTGTTTTTATCTCTTTGTTGATTTATATCTTACCGTATCACTTGTGGGCGCAGTCCCATTATTGATATTTGAGGATTATTGTTATTGAACTTATATTTTTGGCAAACTCTGGGTTTCTGGCCATTATGACTCACACTTTTGAAAAGGTTTTACAAAACAGTACTTGGCCCACTCACCTTTGTTTTCGCCCCTCCAAGTCCACAGAATTTAGTTGACGGTGAGTTTGGTGGTATTGCGTGTACAGCACACCTCAGTGAAGTATGTTATTTCACTTGATTTGTTTATATCCATCTACGGGATGAGGAATATTCTTTTAATTTCTTTGCATCCTAGCTCGATATTATGTGTAATAATGGGTCTCATCCCACTACGCACTTGACACATCCCGACAGGATGTACACGTGGACACGAAAGTCGGATGTGCGGCGAGCGCCACGTAGGGTGGCAGAAAGCCAATTTGAATGAATTAAGAATTTGTTTGAATAACTAAGAATCAAGTGTGTACACAAATGTACGGGCGAGAAGAATTTAAACAACAATCGTACAAGTACGGTATACAAAGTATATACAATACCAGGAATTTAAACCTTCGTCATACCCATAGCCTCGAACGTGAAAACTGACTCCAGCCCTTTAAACACGGAGAGTATGAAACAAAAGGGTGAGTGGGCCAATAGTCATTTTTGTAAAAACCTTTGTTTAAATAGTAACCCCTCATTGTCAAAATCAAGTAGTTGGTTGGAAAACCGTTTGAAACGATACTATAATAGTAGGTAGAAGCTTGAGGTAAGTAGAAATATACTTACCGTCAGAAACGAGCATGAAATATAGTTAAAAATGAGAAAATACTTTATCAAAAAGTTCATAAAATAAGATCTACGGAAAACCCGTAAACCAATGAATGCCCAAGTGGCATCGGTGAAGTCGGTGATAACACCACAATATAAAACTATAAGATAAACGCTCATATACACAATCACGTGAAGTGGCGCATATGCGCATCCTGTGAGTTCGAGTCGCCGTGACTAGAAACAGTGACACCAAATTATGGATTCGTAGTGGCGTATCGGTGCGTGTGAACAATCACGTGAAGAGTGGTCCTGGCCCCGTAATCCAAACTACAAGATGAACGCTCGTTTGAGAACAGCAAACACACGAGTTCATACGAGATGTATTATAAGCGAGGCAGTACAGGTGTATATGTAAGTAGCGATGCGCTCGTGTACACGATCACGTGGCGGCGCGTATGCGCATCCACGGCAAGTTCGAGTCGCCCGGGCGACCTAGAGCAGTGGCACTGCTATGGGTCCATAGCGAGCGTATAGGTGCGTGTGAACAATCACGTGAAGGCGGGTCACAGCCGGACGGTACCCAGCTAAGCTTGCGTGTAAGCAACCTAGTTGAGTGTATGAAAACATGCTAGAAAGCTACACTTAAAACAAGGTGGGTTAATTTCCTATAAGGGATGCCCTCAAACTAATCAATATATATTTATTATTCTGGAAGTAGTACAGAAATACCAAACATATAACTATAATACGTAGAGAGAAATACCAAGAATACGCCACATAGGTACCAAGGTATATAAATACCAACTTAATAGCGAAACTAGGTGAACCCAATACGATAGAGAGCATTACCATATCCAAGAGTTCACCCAAATACGGCTCAAAGAAGTAGTTAGATAGAGTATAAAACCGATATCACAAATAGGTACTAGTAGGAATTAAAATCTTTTAATTAGCAAATTCCTTTAAAATAGGTAGGTTACGTGCACCCAACGACACGCGTATAAAATGTACGGAATCACCCGGTTTAATGGTATAATTCCCAAATGGAAATATAGATAAACCCACTAATTTCCATGGCCTCTGAAAATCTTAGAAACGAAACTAGTAAGCCAGGGTAATAAATTAATATAACAAGGTCTGCAATAGTACGATATAAATACTCATTTAAAACCTACAATTTAATGTAGGCATAAACCAAATATATTTTCCCAAACATAAAAAAACACTTTTAAATAATATAGGGAAAGGGCGCTCCACAAATCTTAGAAATAGGAAGTCCAACGTACGTCTGGCGCCAAGGGTCGCAAGCCTATTTTGGAACACCCAAGATTAATAAGGTAATTGAAAATACGAAGCCGGCGTTCGGAAACACAGCGGAGTTTGGTGAAACCCAAACCGCCGCGAGTAGACCGCCGTGTCTTGGTCGCACACGCCGCCACACGTTACCATTTGGCCTCACTATATGAGGATATCCACTTGGGGTACAATGATTAACTCATAAGGTAACGAGATTAACGAATTAATTAAACCTAACCCTTGTTTTCTCAATTTGGAGGTCAGAAGCACCTCAAGAATTAACATGCATACTACCCAGAGGTAGTACACGTCGTCACGAGTCGACCCAGTGAAACGAAATTCAATTTGGACCCTCCACGCGCCCTCATGCGGCGAAAGATCGGGCCTACGGCTCCACGCGCGGCTCACGCGCGGCTCACTTGTGTGGTGGTCAGCTAAGCGGTGGCCAGGTCAACTCGGCTCGGCTCGAGCGGAATCATTGCCGGCTCGGCTCGGCCGGTCGATCGTCTTGGCCCGGCCAGGCCAAGTCCGGTGCAGAGGCAGGTGCGCAGCGTCGGCACTTCCAGTCCAACAGGTCCGATGACGTCATTGTGGAGTCTCTGCCCGGGGATTCCGGTCGCCGCCGCCGCCGGCGGCGCCGTCGCGGGTCGCTAGGAATGCGGGAATTTGGCCGGATTTCTGGGGATTTTTCAAAGCTTCATAACTTCTTCGTTTTAAGTCCAAATTGGACGATTCAAGTACCAAAATGAAGCTAGAGATGAGTAGAATCACGGTGTACCTTTGGATTGGTCGTACAAGCTCGGGAAAAGGCCTGTAATTGCCTCGAAGGTTGCGGTTCACTGTAGCAAAGTCGAACTACGTCAAAACTCAACCAAAACAGGCAAACGACCTATGAAAATTCATCTACTCAACGAGAGGAACACAATGGTGGTGGTTAGAAACCTCACCTCGGTCTAGATTGGCCGGAAAATGGCCGAGAAGGTCCGGTTCTTCCGGTTGCATTTCCCGTCAAACGGGTGAGAGTTTGGACGAACGGTTTGCACCGTTGAGTCCACGACGTCGAGACGAAGGAGGTGGTGATTTTCGTTCGCTTCGATTCGTCAGCGTTCCGTCGGTGTGCACTGTGCACACTCACGGAGAGAAAAGAGAGGGAGAAAGTGAGTTGCAGAGAGTGAGGGATAGGGAGTCAGAGAGAGGGGGCAAGGCCACATGGCCTGCAGACTATTGGGCCCCAGCCCAATCACCAAACTGTCCAAATTTGAAAATACGGGAAACGTCGAAAACTAACGCCCGTAAAATATTCGTTCGGAGTCCGAACGACGCACGGCTCGCGTCTACGCATTCGTATCGACGAGCACGTCAAGGAAATACAAGTGAATGCGTCGTACGAGTTACGACGCAAAAAGTCAACCGAAAGGTCAACCAAGGGCAAAATCGTCATTTTGCACCTCCGGGAATAAAATAATATTATTCCCGAGACGGGATGTAACAGCACTTCCGCACTGTTTTACTCAAATTATCTCAAATTCATATTATTCCACTATTTAATTCCTCTATTATTTCATCATGACTTCGTCACTCCTTCGGGATGACGGTCAGCACGCCTCAATATCAGGTGTCCACCTGGATATTCAGGTCGGGGTGTGTCACTTCCCATAGCTCCACTGAGTGATGTCGTCTATTAGCGGCCTTGAAATGGTGTTCCCTTCTTACTTTTGTTCTTTTTCATTTAGTAATTATGATATTTAAATTTTAAAATTGTTAAAAAATAATTTTATTTTTATTTCGTGGCGATACGTGAGTAGTATTGTGGTCCCCAAATTATGCCACATTAACCAACTAAAAAGAAAAATTTAACGAAATTGGACAACAATGATTATATTGATGTGGTAGGTCAATTAAAAAGACAAAAATTGATCTATTTTTAATCTTAGAGACCAAAATAATGAGTTAGGTCAATTTCAGAAACTAATTGTGATAAAAATTCATTTTATTATTACGATTTCATAAAATAACCAAAAAAAAAAAACCTTTTTCTTTTGGCGGGAACGACATTTCACATGGCGGGTACAAAACGTTATGTACCCAAATAGCCATCGATTAAGTTCCAAAGATCTATGAACTGGTGACGGCACAGTGGCACAAATATAACCTCTAGTGCAAGTGCAATATCGTCCATCCATAACATGATAAAATCATAAAATTAATATTTCCCGCCTATTCAAAACCCTAAAACATCATTTTTCCCTTCCACAACTCATTCCCGAACCCCCACCAGAGCGTCGCCGTCATCAATGGCGAAGAAGAAGAGGACCCAGCACAAGAAGAAGAGGACCCAGCACAAGAAGAAGAAGAAGAGAACCCAGCAGAAGAAGAAGAGAACCCAGCGCGAGAGGAAGAAAACCCAGCAGAAGAAGAAGAGGAGGAGCCAGCAGGAGAAGAAGAGGACCCAGCAGGAGAAGAAGAAAACCCAGCAGTAGAAGAAGAGAACCCAGCACGAGAAATAGAGAAGGCAGCCAAGGGAAAAGGGCAGGCAGTAGCAGAAGAATGGAACGCAAAACGGATCCGACCCGAATTTCCGAACGGTCGGGTCAAGAGGATAATGAAGCTCGACAGGGACATCAACAAGATCAACTCGGAGGCCTTACTCCTCGTCTCGTACTCCGCCCAGCTCTTCCTCGAATTCCTGGCGGAGCTGTCAGCGGAGGTCGCGACGGAGAGGAAGCGCAAGGTCGTGAAGCTCGAGCACATGCGAGTCGCCGTCAAGAGGCACCGCCCGACATGCGATTTCCTGATTGATGAGCTTCCCTTGCCCTCTCAGCCTTCCGATCATCAGGCAGCTGATTGGAACCAATCTCGCTCCGTCGCCAGTAATTCAGCTCCAGCTAAACGAGATCGAAGCCGTACCGCTGCCGCTAGACCAGCTCCAGTCGGCACTCGTCGGATCGATGGTTTCTTTCACAAGCTGGCAAAACATTCCCCGATTCAGACAGAAGAAGCCCCAATTGAGATTGACGAAGCACCAATCGAGACTGGGGATGCCCCAATTGAGATCGACGATGCTCCAATTGAGACTGACGATGCTCCAATCGAGAGTGACGAAGCTTCAATGGAGAACGAAGAACCCCTAATTGAGACACACGAAGCCCCAATTGAGATGCAAGAGTCATAATCTCCGGTCTTTGTTGGTCGAAAAATGAGACATTTTGTTTGGTCAGGTTGTAATGGTGAGAAATCAATGGAAACCAGGAGACTGATTAAACTTTTGTAATTATTTTTCTAATTATTCAATGCATTTGATATTTTGATCTTGGTGGATATTGATTACAATGTGCTGTATGCAAGTTTTGTTCTCATTGCCTTGTATGATATTTGAATCTGTTTGCTTCTTGTCATGATCATCGTCAATGAGAAGTGGGGTATCGAAACAGGAAGGAGAAGGGATTTCATCTTTTAGCTTTGTTCATGAGAAGTGATTGAGCTTCTTGTTGTTTTTCTATGTGCATGATATCGAAAAAGGAGAAAATGCATTAGATTAGTGCATGAGTTGAAGACTGTTGAAGAGACGAGAAAAGCAGAAGGCACGCCCTTACATTGCTTGCATATTTGGCAATAGTCTACGATAAAATTGTACATTATCAGGTATAACAATCAATGCTGTTCAATGGAAATGGGGAAAACTCTACCATTCTGCTCCCATGTATGTTTGTGTGTTTTTTCAAAACAGAATTTCTTTACTTTCTGGCTTGTGTTCATATCTCAATTGTTGCTTTAGTGTTCTAAATTTCAATAACCCCTTTTCTGTGCTCTCTGTTTTCCTTTGTCCTTTTTCTTTCTCATTTTTGTATTAGATTTGTCTTTTGATGTACTCTTTTTTCTGTCATGTTGAGATAAACACATCCTATGTATTAGGAGTCTTGATTGAATAGCTTAAATGAGAATCACTTCAACAATCCTTGCAATATTACGGTATGAAATCCATGATTTGGAAGCTGCTTAGTGTTTTACTTTTTCTAACTGCAGTGTATGGTAGTAATAAGAAAACAATCTTATAGCTTGTTTATTTGCATTTGCAATTACAGTTGTCTAAGAGTTCTAGACTCTTTTGCCGGTACAGGGGTAATTCTTAAATACATAGTCTCATTAGCTGAATTGCTAAACTGAACTTATTCTTCTGCATGATCTGTTAGGACTTTCCGCGCTACTAGCTCTCACACCCTTCAGCTCTATGCCCCCCCATAGGACATGGCGATTGACAAATCAGACACAATATTCAGGGAGATTGTGGACCAGAAAATGTTGATACCACTGAAGCTGTTTCATCTCTAAGATGAGAAACAAGGCCAGGTCGAGTGAACATCTTTTGTCTGTGCGCCTTCTTTATAAAGGACATGCCTTGAGGGGCTGAGTTTACACTGTTTGGTCCCAATTGCTGAAGGCCTAGTGAAAGCCTCCTGTTTAGAGGCATGGCGTTGCTAAAACCTCCGTTCACACTCCTGCTTGAAGTTCGCCTTGTACTGGTGCTTGGCCTGGTTATGAACAAATTTTCTTGCTCAACTACTACTTGGCTTTGGACCTTCTTCATTTCCTGTGAGGGAAAACTTGCCTCATCATGTTGGTAATAATACACAGGCCAATGGACCATTGTGGAATGAGAAATTATTCTATCAAGTTACATGCAAATATCTAGGAGGTCTAACTGGAAAACTGCAAACATAAAACAGTTTTCGTAGTCTGATGAACCTTTAATTGCATTGTCAAATAAAACTAACCCGTTGCCTTTGCTTATCCTCCTCCTTTTCCTGCCTCAGCACATTATACTCTTCCAACATTGCCAGGAGTGGTACCTGCATGACATGTTTTCCCTGAAATTGTAGTTGACTTGGACTACCAGTCTACCAGAGAGAGAAAGCATGGAAAATTTTGAAGACACACATAAATACAGTGTAAAGATGGAAGATACTGTGATATTCCGCGGAAGTACAAATTGAAAGACATTCATAGAACCCTGGAACACATAGTTCCATAATTTCTTGTCATCCTCAAGGGCTTAAACCATATATATCCAGCTTTTGTTATCTTCTTATCAGATCGATTAATGTATGAGGTCCCACTGAACCAAAGAACAAAGAATTTTTTTTATGTCTGAGTGGAAAAAAGTCTAACAAAAACACCAGTCTCTTGAATTCAGGTTCTAAAATTCCAATTTATTCCTTGTTCTGAGTGATTTTCCTTTGGTTGTGGAAATTTATTGAACACAAACTTCTCTACTCTAGTTTCAATACAGTATAACATATTGTATGTATGGCATAGCAATTCGTTACGTACCTCATCATACAAGAAAGTTTTCTTTCTTTCTTCTTCCCAACTCTTAGTATTTGTTATTAGCAAATCCACCAAAGCTGCATTTTATGACACTGTGAGACAACTTATTTTTATTGGATGCCAGTAGCGGTGTGATGCAAAAACCATGGCACATACATCAAAGTTTTTCTCTCTTCTTTGATTGATGTTTTGGGAGAATACGGCAACTCATCCAGCTAATGATATTCTTTATTAGCATTACATATGGCATCAAAGTGGACCTCTTACATATGACAATCCTGCTTCTGTTGTGTGTGAATGCATATAGATAAGAAACAGTTTTTGATTTTACCTGGGATTTTGTTGACTAATACTCGGGCACGTTCTGCACGTCTCAGGTTCTTGTGTGCACCTCTGCTGACGGAGTACCGGTTCTCGTCCTAAAAGAGGTGCGCTTGATTAGTAAAAGTGAAGTCTATGTGTGTACATATAAAGGTGTGAGCCTACTATAAATGAAGATCCATATACTGACTCTACTGTATTCTTCCAACCAACGCTCCTCGTCACGTGCTAGCATCCACTTCTCCACCTTTTCCATGATAGTCATTCTGCTAGAAGCTTCTTCTTTTGCTCTCGATATCTGTTGATCCAAGCTCATTAGGAGATCTGCATGGTCAATCTCCCCTGTTGTACATCTAGGTCAGTTTACAGTCTACTTTATCCATAAACAAAGAAAACCATCTTACTTCTTATGAAAGAAATGAAAATCACTGAGTCGCACCAGAGTTGATGAGGTTAACAAGATTATTCTCTGATTGCAAAGGAATCTCCATGTGTGATTTATTGCATATCTCCTTGAGCTCATTCTGTTTCTTGAAAAATAGTTCTTTCATCTTGCTTGCTTTTAAGTGATCCAGTCGCTGGACTTCAGCTTCGGCCTTTAAAACGAATTTGATTGACGTTATTACTCTTTTCCGATACATTCAATTACCATCAAAATTTTATACTTGCCTGCTGTATTATATTTAGGGTTAGGCTTCCTGGATCTGAGAATTCTGCTGATGAGAGTGATAATAAGCCAGTGACATGGGAAAACGATTGACGATCTTTATAGGGTGTGTCCATGAGATCCCATAAGTTTGTCAATGCTTTGCCAAGATGGTGAAGCTGAAAAAGTATATACAGAAATATATGATACTGATGCGTTATCTGACAAGTGAGTTTGTATCTTGAAAAATCCCACAGCAATGGAGTTGTATATTGCCAATGCTTTGCCAAAACCATGGAATTTATGCTTCAGTTTACCATAACTTAGGCTACTTAGTCATTTCTATGAATTTGTTTACGTAATTTTATCCCTGTGTATAACTAAGACATCGTTAGTGAGAACGGGTGCAACTGCCTATGTAATTGTCACCTTTTCGAGTCGCTTTTGCTTTTCTTCCTCTAGGGATTCCACTGTGCTGTTAAGTTTAGCCAAAATACTGTTGCTTATGTTTTTGGCTATCCCACATAATTCATTCAAGCTTGGATGAACCTTGGTGACAACCATTGAGGCGTCTGTTCCTAATATCGAAGACAAATTGTGGACTGCATCTATATATTTTTCGACCCTCATGAGCCTGTCATTCTGCAAGACAAACAAAACAACTTAGAAGGAGATTGGAACTTATCATGTAGAAGAACATATTATTTGTTGTCCATGAAACAATTTCTGAACTACGTTATGGTACCTTCTCGTTGTGGAGTCTTTGTAGCTCCGTCTGATACTCCTCTAGTTTCTTCAACGAAAGATCGTTCTCATTCACCATGATGTTTGATGACAAGTCTTCGTACTCTGACTGACCTGCTATTTCTGCAGAAATTTTCTGAATTTGCCCTTGTACTGCTCCGAACTTATTCACCCTATCTTCTTTCCTCAATCTCATCTCCCTCAGCGCCGGCGTGAGTGAATCCAGCTGCTCTTTCAGCGTTCCCACCATTTTTTCTGGCTGATAAGATAATATAAGGATCACCCCCAAGAAAGGAAGAATTTCTTATATTTCCTCAAAGTTCACATATGTTTCTGGGTTCTATATTAACATGCATGTCATACTAATTTACTGAGTTATCAGGGATTGATAAATAATGTACCCGTCCAGGGAGAGACCGTTCGCCAAGCGACAGAAGAAGATGGGTAAATTCAGCCTCAGCTTCTGCCAACTCCTGGTGCAGGCGAGCTCTCGAGGTATTTGCAGTGTCGACCTTCTTCCTATAAACCTCCAGACATTCCTGTTCCAAATCCAGCAGCACCTTCTCCCTTTCAAACTGATCTTGTCCTACTTCATTCCAAATCATCTGCTTTCATGTAAATTAAACAAAACAGAAGGTCAAAAGTCACATTCAAGGGCATTAGTAATCCGATAAATGTAGAACGAAATCTTGCCTGCAATTCTTGAAGCAGGTATCCGCACGAAGTTTCCAAAAGCGTGGAGCTTCGCATTCCTATTGGCGCCTGAAACGAACCCATCTGACGTTTTTCTTTTTTTCTCCAGTGATCAGAGCAAGCTTGGCATGCAGTGCAGCCAAGTTAAGGGCAGTGTGGAAAGAGAGAGAAAGTGGGAAGTTCCTTGATAAGGCAGAGTGTGTTATGGTGGACCTCTTGGGGTGTGAGTTTTGCTTAAAAGACAAGTGTGGCAAAAGGTAGGTAATGTCCAAGCTTTGAGTTCACGGATCTCTGCAGTTTCTTCTTTTTTACAACCCTTCAGCTTTTGTGGCTTTTGCGCTCTCTCTCTCTCTCTCTCTCTATTTCCCTCTTTTATTATTTGAATTTAAAGTTTAAAGTCGAGGAGAAGATGTTGTAGTTAGGGTTTCTTATTCAGAGATGTGCACACCTGTTTTTGCAGCGCACCGCACTGACCAGGCTTTGACTTTATTCCTAAGCAATATATCAAATATGTGGATTGGGGAAGAAGCATATGGTTCTTGCCTTCACTGTTAATGTGGACAACTCTTTTCCCTGCTTTATTTAGGTTCTAATTTGTTTGGTAACGTTTGATTAACAGCATTCCAGGATGGGCCTTTCGTTACTTTTTTTGGAAAACCTTCCGTTATTGGATTGGCCCATTAACCATTTGATTGTTTATTTATCCCCCTTTTTATGTTGTTGTAATTAACGGGTACTTGATTCGAACTTAAGACATTTTTTGATATTTGAGAAGATGAGGTATAACAAACTCATTTGAAAATGCTTGTGCAAAAGAATCATTTCTACTCATACGTGTCTTTAGTTGGTAAAAGTCGCATTTAGCCTTTGTAGAAGCAGTCTCAATGTTGCCCTAGGATCTAGAAATTATTTGAAAATACTTCTATAGAAATCACTTATACTCATAACCGTTTTTCGTAATAAACACTTTTATTAGAAGCGCATTAAAAAGTATAAATAGGGAAATCCCAATTCATTGGGCCTTTCGATACAATCAAATAGAAAACCCCAAGGGCGCCATATTCTAAGAGCCCAAACTAAAGGGCTTATACCGCACTAAGAAAGCACTAAAAAGTCTATAGAACCAAGAAACACTATTAACCTTTTTTTTTTTGGCAAACGAACCCTAAGACAGGTCTTAAGAGCTAGTTGGTTGTGGTTGATTCATTAATAATCATACTAATCTTTGATTAATTTTGAGTTTCTGATTTGGTAACTCATTAGGTGTAGATCACCAATACGACTAGAAACAAATTAGTGGGTAACATTTGTCTCTCTAATATGGATGAGAAAATAAAACTTAACTAACCTGCGTTAGGTGTGCGATTAAATTCTTAATAGGATGATTAGCACCACACTTACAGCTAATTACCAAAATCATAATGTGACAGTCTTTTGGCTTGTAAAGAGGATAAGATACCAAGAGTGGCTGTGACCCAAAGGAGACATAAAGTTAGAGGGGAAAAGTTGAGCAACCCAATCTCTTCACATTACGCAAACCGGACTTGTCAGCTTTCAGCCAAGACAGTTTGGGAAATCAAATTGAAGATGGTTTTCTTTGTGGTCGAAATGTACATGTGTACAACTATTGTGACGTCCTGCGTCATTTTTGCAAGGCCATGTTGAGAGAGTTTTGCACATGATCTTGTATTAGTAGTTCAGAACGCTCTGATGATGGTAAACATGTTCAATGTAACTCTCTCTCCTATTTTGCAGAAATGTTCTCACTGATCACGTACTACTCATTATGATCATTCCAAATCTTCCTCTCTATTATACGTTTAAGAAAAGAAAATTAAAAAATAGGTATCTATTTTAAATTTTAACAATGGGGCTATTTTTGAAGATGATATTTATTTTTGGCTATGCAAGGAGAAAATGGGAAACAACCATAAAGGTGAACACTGCACTCAAAATCTTTTCATTTTTCAAAGAATCAAAGCAACCAAATTATGCATGTCAGCTGCAAAGGGACAACTTACATACGTCGCAAGTAGGCTGGTAACCAAGATATGAACAAGTTTACAGCAAATTATTCAAAGGTGAAACGCAAATTTATATCAGACTAACTTCCGAAAGGCTTACTCCTCAACGCCTCAAGGCCTGCGAAACATTGAACGCCTTGCTTTACGCCTTGGCCTCTGAAAACACCGGTAAGGTTTACAAGTAATCTACTGTATTATCCATTTGATTACATCTAAGCTTTCACTTGTAAAT
Source organism: Gillenia trifoliata (assembly GCA_018257905.1). Classification (NCBI taxonomy): domain Eukaryota; kingdom Viridiplantae; phylum Streptophyta; class Magnoliopsida; order Rosales; family Rosaceae; genus Gillenia; species Gillenia trifoliata. The sequence goes on along the minus strand of CM031083.1, from coordinate 7,804,269 downwards.
AATATAATGAAACAAGCAGTTAATTTCCTTTCCTGAACCCTTCAAGACAAAATAATTTCAGTCGATACTCGACATACAATTTTTTATGCGAGCAAATATGCTGCGTCATGGGGTACGGCTAGCAACTGTCGCAACTGTCGCAACTGTCCATATGGACATTGCTTACTCTGAGTGAGGGAGGTAGAAGTTGTGCAATGCTTAGGCCAGTCATGGATGTTCAAAGGAATGAAAGAGTCTGCGCTTGCGGGGCTTCTAGGTTGGTTCCATCAACAAAGAAGGCTGTACGAAGGCATGTCTTCAATCCGCAATACATCATCCATTAGTAGCTCCCTCTCCAATTGAGCTCGAGTCGATTTCAAAACATCCTGCAGCACATTCAAATTGAATCAAAACCTTCAAATTCCATCATAAGTAGCCCTTCGCGGTACCCGTATACTTCAAGTTGAATTTTTGTTTATAACATGTGTAATCTTGGTGAGCATGAATGATATGCAGATCAAGGATTCTCACATTGAACTCCATGTACGTAGCGTTTCTCTCAAGCCACTGCTTGTCCATAACCATGAACGCCACGCAGTATAGCAAGTCGAACGTCCATTCATTTTCTGCAATGACATTAAAGAACGACAGGAGCAACATCAAAATTTGTTTTGCTGTTGTGCAATAAGATTTAAAATGGTAAACTCGGATGTTATCGGGGGCTCTTACCGAACAGCATTTGTAAGAATACTGTTCTGATGAAAGTCCTGGGTTTTCCTGCCAAATAAACAAGCATGAATCATCTCTCCAAAGCTTGCATGTAGGCTAGAGAAGTCGAAAATCTTTAACTTGTCATTTGTTAAAACCGACAATAGATAAGCTCGAAACTTGGAACCAAAGGTGCTCCTTTGACACTTACTGGCTTCAAGGTCAAGCATTTGCATGATCATAAACGTGATATTTACGCCAGCAACAGCGAACGGATATTCCCAAGCAGCTGGCTTTCCTCCCTGCTTTTTCAATAGACTCTGGAAAGATGTCTGCAGCAACGTATATACGTGACATACCCATATCAAGCTCCGTCATTTTTTTGTTATGTTGGGAATGTGGAAAATCTATTTCTTAATATTTTGAACTTTCTACTTAGATATCGAGGTTGGAATCTCACCGAAAATGTCTTTGCAAAGAACAACAGGTTCTCCAAAGAAATGAATCCAGCTCCTCTGTCAGGAAGATCATCCAAACGAAGCAAATAAGAGAATATACAACACATTGACTGCCGCGAAACAACAGACGAATAGAGGTAAACAAAACCTGAAATCTGTAGACGGATCTCTTCCTTGCCATCCCATCTCTTTCCATTGATCAGATATCAAGCCACGAAGCTCTTGACCGGGATATGTAGCGTACCATAGAGCTCTCAGCGCTTCCTGTCCCCATCAAATTTTCTTAACTAACTTTAAGGAAAAAAAAAGACGAACAATTACCAAGGAAAACATTTGAACTCACATTTGAACCATAACTTATGATCTCTAATTTCATATTCATGTCCTACTGTATCATGTGGCTATGATCATTGGTATCATGTGAGAACATTTAGATGTAAACGCTAAAATTTGAATCGCTGTCCTACGCACAGAAACGCTTCAAATGTATATTACTGATTTATATATGGAAATGAATATGGCACCTGGTGATCTGGCCTAGTAGCATCAAAGTAGACCTTCATTCTGCGCTTCAACCGCCTCATTCTTTCTTCCTGCAAGTTTTCGAACAAATCTGTAAAATAGAGTGAAAGAGTAAAAGAATAGATCATCATGGCAAGAACTAAAGAAACAGGAGGATATCAAACCACAAAAACGAACTTGATGTCATACGCTATTCGATACCAAAGACAACAATTCTAATTGGCAATGTGGCATCATTAATGCATTCTCCATGTTTTTGTAATCTGTTCTAATTAATCATTAGTAGTTTAACTAACTTAAGAACTTGCCTGAAGGGGTGTCAAGTTCATACAAATCCGTTGATAATTTCCCTTTCGCTTGAAGCAAACACAAGTGAGCCCCTTGCCGATCCATGTAGGCGAACCACAAGTTGCATCCTCTGCATACAACCAAAAAAAACAATCAGAATTCCCCGATGAAAACGGTGTACTAATGGAACATGATCGATAACACAACGTCGTTAATTTTCGTTAAATGATTGATCACCACTTTGCATATATACTCATTGCACGAAAAATAAAAAAAAATTGCCAGAAACACAAAGAAAGTACAGCAGACAAAATCTTAGCTAGCAACCTGGCGGCAGTAGCACACGATCCACAAGAAAGCATTTCATAACAGCAAATGTTGTAGTGGATTTCCACCGATTTTTGCTTCTTCCGGATTAATTTCCAATCAAGTAAGATCATTGTATTATAACCAAACACCATTATTGTATCATGATTGAAACAAACAGAAAAGAACGCGGAGATTGTTTGAAATCTTAATCATCCAAACACCCCCATCTACCAAAAGTTTGAGTCAATGTGACACTCCAAATTATAATAATATTTGTCTGTGGATGCATTTCTTTTATGTCATGTGCAGTGTTATGTAGTGAAGTGGACGAGACACATTTGGTAGGACTCTCAGACTATATTAACATTAATACAGAGTCTGAGGATTTATAACGCATAAAGTTGAGTAAGACCATAATACAAATATATATCTCATATTTTTACGAAAGGTGCCCTCGAGCACCTCTGCTCAAGTTTTTTCTTCTATGTGTGGAGTGTGTAGTGTCGTGTTAAGCCCGACAAACATACAAACACGCGCCGAGCTGCGACATTAAACTGCATCCTACCACGTGGGAGACATATGGTTGCCATGTGAGGGTACGTGATCCAATATGGTCGGAATGCGTATTATACACGGACCTTGGATTCTATAGTGTATACTAGTATGCATCATGTATGTAAATTGTAAAGTACGCATATTATTTGCCGGAAAATACTGAATAAGATACACGTCAATCACAGTTAGACACTTAAATAATTCTCGATTAGATATTTTTGCATATACGTTACTTATTTTCGCAAGAAAACTTGAAAAAAATCTTGAGTGGTATGTACCATTCAATGGTTCGGCCACTGAATGATCCCAGATTAATTTGCGGTAAGCTCTAAATGAATCTTAAATCATTCAACAATATGTAACATTGAATTGTACGTACTATTGAAATTTGACCAGGAAACTTGTTCTAAAATTAATGAACAAAATTTTTGAGAAATGAATCAAATTTAGCAACATATATTTGGAAGAAGTTTAAGTAAGAGGTCGTTTGATAACCATTTTGTTTTTAGTTTTTGGTTTTCAGTTTTCAAAAATTTGTTTGGTAACTACTTTCACTGAAAACTAAAAAGTGAAAACTCAAGACCAAATTTTAAAAACTCAAGAAAGCAGTTAAAGTTTTCATACCAAACAAAATTTCTAAGAGTGATAGAAAAAGATAGAGAACCTGAAATGGAAGCAGAAGAGTGTGCGGGAGAAGGGCAGCGGGAGATGATAGAGGATGAGGAATTAGTAGGAGAGAGAGTTTGAGTACTACTAGCATTCGTAACCACTCTCATCATCTCAATCTTCGGAGGTTCCAATCCGAAGTTAGTTTTAATTAGGTAATCTTATATATAGGGGGCGATGCAAGTCTTCAGAAACTCTCAGACGGTCAAAAGTCCAACTTAGTGAATCCACATGGCAGGCTGTCCAATAAGGTTAAAAGGACTGACAAACACTACAAAAAGCAGTGGAATCAGTGATGCCCTTGATGACAAATGTTATGCAGTCTGATGGTTGTTGCCCACTTGCCAACAAGAAGAATAACCCACGCTAAGCCTCACCACTTGGGTATAAAAACTACACCTACTTATCACCTGATAATTTTGGACACAACACGATAATAGTGATAATTTTGGACACAACACGATAATTCGATTTAAAAGTGATAAAAAATAAATAAGTTCGAATTGCTCATAATCGTAGTCTAGTCTAGTCATAATCATGTTAAATCGTGTCGATTGATTTAACACTATTAATAAACCATCAGTATTTCGAATCAACCCATATTTTAAATAACATGGTTTTTTTTAATTGTCAATCCTTGTAAATGAGCTTGTAACTAAACAAGTGATTGATAATGAATAGGTGATAAATTCATTATCATCTCAGTCACATTAAACACACCATAAACCATAAACCATTAGGTTAGTCGGGCGTAGGAGTGGGCAAAGGCCCAAAATTGGAGAGACCGAACTGGATACGTATCGAAACAAAACGGGACGGGATAAGCCGGGTTGTTGAAATTAGGAAAATAGAACAGGACCTAACCCAGACCATTTGAGACTGGCTGGTTCCTACGGGTCAATGACCAAGGCGTAGACGAACGAGGGGGGATGGATGAGGAGGGAGAGATTGGATTGCTTGGATCCGGGAAAAGAGAGAGACTGAGAATCGGAGAGAGAGGTCGCGAGTTGATGGACTTCGATTTGGCTGGAGGTCGAGATGGAGGAGAGAGAAAGAGATGTGGTGGTGGTCGTGTTGGAAATGTGCCCTAAATCCAATCATATGATGATACTTTACGGAACATTTCAAAATGTTAAACTAATTTAGTTTCGATATAAAGGGCAATGATTATTGTTTAAAGTAGTCTCATATAAATGTTATATGCTTAAACAATAAGTCCAAAGAATATGTGCTTATGAGAATGTAATCTAAACAGTTAGGTTCATGAGACCATTCTAAATTCAGTGACCTATCTAGCGTTCACGATCATAGGATTGTCGGTGGGCATTGACAGTCCCAGATTAAGATCGGTACATGTTATATCCTTCTCTCGGGGAGAGTGGCTAGTCTCAGTCATTGGTGTAAGTGACATCCAAGATAAGCATGTGGGTGCTCGATAGGAGGAATGAGTTCAGCGGGCGATCCAGCGATGAGTTTTCATGATCATATCACATGAGAACTCATAGTTGGGATAATGCAAAATTAGTCCTTTGACTTGAGGCATCACGAGTTGTCTTGTGGTGAGGTGCAATCTTTGATTATGTCAAGGCACCCGATAGATTGTCACGGCATCGTTGGGGTTAAGCTACTTAGCCATGGAGGCAAGTGAATGCGCAACAAGGGATCTACAGGCAGCGGTTTGAGGAGAATATACATGATATGATTAAGAATCTACGGCCGGAGTATGAATAAGTTTGGAAGTGGATTCAAATCATATTCAATGTAATCACCCATATAAATAATGGAATCACATTGGATAGTAGACATGAATAAACTATCAAACCAAACAATGTGGGCGAGGAGTATTGTATTAGAGAAAGAGCCAGTATTGCATTGCAATCTGGCGAATAGGTTACCACCTCTTGAATTGGCTTAGGTGGCCATGACATCTTGCTAAGGTGTCACTCATGGTTTTGTGGATGCCTGTAAGTGTATAATCACTTAAGGGAAGAATTGAAAGTATGTTTCAATTCGGAGTGATTGAAAAGGTTCTAATCCTCCTGCCTCGCTAAAAGGAACCTAATGGATCGCACACAAATTGTAGTGAGGATTTGATGCAAAGAATGAGATGAGTAAAGACAGGTAAATGGTTTAATTATTTATGGCAAAGGATGATTAATATGTTGCAATTAATCAAGCGAATAGGATGCGTTAAAGACCTCGAGGTTGTTTTTGGGCTTCAGGCCCAGTAGATGAGCGTCAGAAGCCCGTTGACTTAAGTTGTATGACAACTTAATGGCTAATAATAGATTAGGGCCCAATAGCTCAAAAAGAACCCAATATATGGCCAAACTATAAGGGAATGTATAGCAAACTTGCTTTAATTGCAAGTTTGCCACTACGACCATGGGAAAAAGCTATAAAGGAAACTTTTTGTATTTTCAACAAGGGTTTTCTTTTGTGAGAATGATTGAGCATGAAGATACTCTCTTCTCTCAAAAGAGGCTAGCTCCTGAAGGAATTTAGCTGGCAATCTATTTCCTCTGGAGACACTCTGTCTTCTCATCAAGACTCTCCTTGGTGAAGAAACTTAGAGGTTCCTAACTACGGGAACTTAATCAATTCTTTGATCATCCTTCGAAATTGTTCATGGAGCAAGCTTGAGGAATGAAGGCCACCTATAGTGGGTGATTAGCCACTTTGCTTAGGCAAAGAGAATCTACAAAGGTATAAAGATTTCACAACTCAAATTGTGCTTGAGTTTTATTCTTGGTTCACCATATCTACTAGGCTTTGAATTTCTTGGGTTAGTTCGTTTTAAGTGCATAAACATGTTTCAGCCTTTAATTATTAAATGCATGCTTAATGAGTGTTGTAATGAACTCGGTTAATCTAGCATTTTCCACTTAGTGTATGAGGCCTAGGTCTAGTGATTGGTGAATCCTTTTTGGGTTTGTATTGATTTCATAGTTTTGTGATTTAAATGTTGTGGTGTTACCAAGACTGTTCTTGCTTATTTGAATCTGTAAATTTTGTTGGGAAAATTTTGCCATCTCAAATGTTGTAGATGTAGTTCATATGAGCATGAATTTTGGAACTAAAATTTGTTGCTTATGAATTTTGGGAAATTCGGCCAAATCAAAGGTTGGATTTTGGGGTCTTGTTTGACTTGTTAAAATGGTTTAATGTGACAATTGGAACCCATTTAAGTGCCAATGGTAATATGGTATTTCCACAATGTTTGACAATTTTGGGGAGTGTTTTGGATGAAAAGTATGTTCATGGAACTCTTGTGGGTTTCATGAATGTTCTTCATTGTTCTTGAAATGTTCTTGGCAAAGACAAAAGGTTTTGTGGTTTGATTCAAATTGTTTGTTGTTGTTTTACAAAAGTTTTGGTTTTATGGTTGATTGGTGATGGAAATTTTGTTTTAAAATTGGCAACACCTTACCTCTTTTTCTTACAACCCATGCAATCAAATTTTCAACCTTGCCTACGCACTATTCAAACCCGTACCTTGTCTTCCACTGTGTTTTCCACTTCCTTCTTCATCCTGTAGGCCATCCCTATAATTGGGGGTACTTTTGGGGCATGCAATTACATAAAGTTTTGATACTTTTTGTGTATTTGACCAAAAGTTACGTTTTACGTTTGGAAGCCCAAAATCACTAAAGGGCAAATTGTTTGTTCATTCAATGAAATTTTTGTAAATGTTGAAATTTTGGGTTCTAGTTGTAATAACATGAAGTATTGGACTTTTTATGTTTTTACAAAGTGACTAAGGAAGTTTATGTTTTTGCAATATAGCTGATAGTTGAAAGGTTATTGCATTTTAGCTAAATTAGTTGAGAGCAAATTGTTTTGTCTCTTTAAATGAAATTAGTTTTCATTTCATTTTAGCTCCATTAAATGGTCTATGGATACAAAAACCAAATGAAAATGTTGCATTCTTGTTTAATTAGTTAAAGTGTTGATAATTAAAGGGTGATTACCGGAACCTAGCTCGATAATTGAGCTATGTGGCGGGTTTAATTGTTTGAACCATGGGAATGTGTAAGATTAGATTTTGGTTGTAATTTGATTTGATCAAATGTTGTAAAAGAGCATAAGCTCTTCTTTAATTTAATCGTACTCCTTTCTTGTTTTATTTGATATGCATGAAATTGGAGTAGTTGAGGGGTTCAACGCCCGATAAGACCTTTGCACGTTAATGAGATTAAACGTATAACTAAAATCAATCACCGTCCTGATCATTGATCAACATGACTCGTGTTGGATCAAAACTCCGTTCACATAGTCATCCTAAGGCCCTAAAGGCAACTATATAGTCCTTAGCAATTTATAACCTTATGTTGGTAGTACCATATGTCTTGCTTTAAAAACGTTTTACAAGCTTGAGTGGGGTATCATATACTACTAAATCAATCAAATGGGCGATAGTTGCAATAGGACCAAGTGTTTTAATTTGATTAAAATATAATTATATGTGATGAGACTGGAGCTTCTCACGACTAAAATATTAAGTTGATAAGCGTGGGAGATTGCTTTGAACTACTCTTTTCGTAGGCCCTTCCACCATGGTGGACTCGTGATTTGTAACTCATACACAGGCATTCACCACTATCATGGGGAGTTCTATGTGCTGCCTAAAGGAGAGTCCATTTAAACATACATGATGTTTATAAGGTAGGGCAGCCTCGCACATGGCCAGAATCATATCATTGTGAGGGCTATTCTTGAAACCACCACCACGAACTAGCATGGTGGGAATGACTTAACTAAGTGCAATGATGCCCAATATCATATCATTGTGTGAGGCAATCATTCTCTAGAGGCCAAATAAGATGAATTGCCACATTGGATGTAAATGAGTAAGCGTGCTCTCTCATTATTGTGTTGCTAGCCAAGATCATATCATTGTGCGGGTGAGGCACAGTAATAGTGAGCCTCCCATACCCTACTAAGAGTTCCTCCAAAACTCTCGAATTGAATGAGGATATGGAGATTTGTTAAAATAGTGGAGTGGTGCTATTTGATTTAAAGATACAGGATCAAATGGCTTAAAAATCAATCAATTTATATTCGTTATGTATTTGTTCACAGATATATTTGCAACGCTATCCATGACTTGACAAACAAAAGCGAGAAGTCTTAGTTTCCGGGACTTAGGCTTTTACAATCCCATAGATTGTCTTGAATGGATTGTATATGTACCTAAGGCGAGTCTCATTCTCACAATCTTCCTTTTGATGGCGTATCATTGGAAGAATATGTTGGAATAGTTGGGCGTTATGTTTGGAACATAATGGTTGTTTGACAAAATAGTCCATAAAGATGGACTTATGATGATTACCCAGATCATTGAATGTTAGAGTGTTAAACCAATTAAGGAGAGCTGAGAGCAGAGGCGAGTTTCACCTTTGCAGTCCACTATCCAAATGGTTCACTAAGTTTATTGTAAACTATGTAGTGAACAATAACTACATACTCTCCCCAAAATCGTTTGATGTGTATACCATGATTGAAATAGTTCAAGAGAGATAGTGGGAGTTTAGGACCATAGTGTTGTAGTCAATGGAGAAGTCAAATGAAGAAAGCAAGTGTAACTCCAAGGGAACAAACTCTTTATGAAAGGATGGACATTGGGAGGAGTATTGCAAGTAATGACTTGCAAGTGTCAAAGAAGAACACATCTTTGAAGGTGTTGTAAAGTATATGAATAATTCAAGACAGTTGGTTCCTCTGCACTTGAATGCTTGATTACGTATTTGTGACTATGTTTTTGCAATACGTTGTAAAAGTGTGGCAAATAAAGTAGAAGATTAATGAGAGAAGAGAAAGTACTTTACATTGAGCGATGAATACGAAATATTGATGCAGAAAGCAGAATAGGTACTTACTTCCTCATATGAACTGCAAATTATTGGATTAATGTAATCTAATAGATTATACTCTATAGTAGAGATGATTTGGTGGTATTAGCTGTTTGAGGTGTACTATCTTGATGCTTAAAACTAAAGGTTACAAGGTAGTGACTAATGGCTGGTGTGACACCTCTAAAGCTTTCATTAATTACAGTTGGTCATAGATGAGATGCTTTGGTTAGATGGAGATCCGGATCAATACCTTCTTGTTAAAATTGTGCTGAAGGCGAAATGTTGAATCTTTATTCTTTTGGAAAGATTAAAGAATCACAAAAGTAGTTGAGTTGGTGCTAGATGTTAGTGGTACATGACCACAACATGACCTTTACTCATGTCGTGACATTAAAAGCAGAAGATCATCTACCGGTTGGACTATCGTGTATTTGAATAAACCACAATTAGAATACTTTGTAAATGGTTTCAAGAATTCAAGAATGTATGTTGATGAAGTAATATGTCTAAAGTATTTACCTCTTAAATTTGATCTAAGGAAATATAACACTTTAGAAGAGTTTCCTTGAAGATAAAGGAAAATTAAGCATCATAAGATAATAGTTTTCTCCAGTAGGAAGAAACGAACTTCGAATAAGATTTGGTTAGTTGGATATTATCAAAATACCCATATATAAGATATATACACTTCTAAGACAATACCGATTGTCGAATTAGAATACCTTCAAAGTTTCATGACTCCATAGGATGTAAGTTTGAAGAAAGACAAGTCTTAAGAATGTTAAGATTTGGGGTTGTGTGTGCTAATAACAAGCAATATTGTTTGAGAATAATCTTGTGGGGATATCCTTAAATTAGTTTTTGGATATCCTTACAATAACAACTAACAAATGTTGTTTGTTGGGTAGTTCATTATAATCCTACACACAAAGGATTTGCTGGGGTTGGAGCATATGAGCGAGAAATAGAATTCAAAGAATAGGTTCTTGCAGAGACAAGATGATATTGACAAATATATGACTTCAGTTAACGCTGACAGCACAGTGAAATAATGAAACCTCACGTAGCTGGTAGTAAGCTTATGGTGACTACGATCAAAAGGGGAATGGTTGACTTGGAAGAAACCATCTTTGATGTAGTCTTAGTTTCTATTAATTCAAGATTTATTACTTCTAACTTAAGCGATGATTTAATGTTTGGACATAATGTGGGTTTCGAAGGCAGTATCAAGATTGTCTTGATAATATATATGCAAAACTGAAATCACATGACATGTAAAGTTGTAGAATTCATCATGGTCTTAGCAAGCTAATGGGAGCTACTTAAGCATTTTATGAAAAATCAATCGTTTGATTTCTCATAAAGAGATATAAATGAATCTTTTGTCTACAAGGTTTACAAAGATTGGTAGAGTTAATCATATTTCTAAATTTGAACATATATAGCATTTATATATCAATTTTGAAAATAAAAGAAATTCTTCTTCGTTAAAGTTATGACTTTAAACAAATAAATAATGGGAGACGGTATAAACATGGAATGGAAATCTATAATGATAAGGAGTTTCAAGGTATAATTGGATTATATCAATCACACAATGATAAACGAAAGATGCTAGGAAGTTTCGTATGATGATAAGCTTGAATGTAAAGACAACTCTAGTGAGACTAGGAGATTGATCTTCTCAAAGGAACGTGCCTTTGACTCCCAAAATAAATAATGCGTAAAATAGAATCCTTTGTACATACGCAAAGAAAGTGATTTATGTATTTCATATTGTAAAACGTTGATATGAGTTGTACTATATGATTGCAAGAAACCGATATCAATGCAAGCCAGGATCGGAGACCATGGCAAGCTGTCCAGAGTGAATCATGTAAGTATTTAAGAAACACTAAGGATGGATTCCTCGAATGGGGAAGAAGTTAGAGTAGCATAAAGGAAAGCGTAAATGTATTAGATTATGAATCTAATCCCAACATTGAATATCTCTTTATTACTTATTTCAACGAGATATTTAGGTGAAAACATTAAAGTAATGACTTTAGTGTGTTTCATCGTACATGCAAATATATATATAGCCATATAGAAGCTTACAACGTTGTTGTTTGGATGGGAAAGTTATGAACTTTTTCTATTCGGTTCCAACAGTATAACTTTTAGTGTCTTGGAGCACTTTGACACCAATGGGCGATAGCTGAAACGAGGAATCGAGGTCGTCAAGATCCAGAACTCTTGAATGAGGAGACTAAACCACGATTAAGAATCATGTATAATGGTGAAGTCGTTAATCTCAAGTTTGCTTACATGGATAACACGTATAGATATCCAGCACACTGAAACTCTTGCTGGTATTTATAAATGGTGAAGGCATCGTCAGCGATGACCAAGGTGATTGGCTCTAGTGCAAGTGGGAGATTGTTGAAATGTGCACTAAATCCAATCATATGATGACTTTTTACGGACATTTCAAATGTTAAACTAATTTAGTTTGATATAAGGGCAATGATTATTGTTTAAGTGATCTCCTTATAAATGTTATGCTTAAACAATGAAGTCGAGGAATATGTGCTTATGAAAATGTAATCTAAACAAGTTACTTAGGTTCGTGAGACCATTCTCGTTCATTGACTTATCTAGCGTTCTGATCATAGGATTGTCAATTGGGCGATGTTAATCGTTAAGATCAAATTTTTATGTTATATCTTATACCGAGGGAGAGTGGCTAGTCTCGAGTCATTGGTGTAAAGTGACATCAAGATAAGCATGTAGGTGCTTTCCACGATAGGAATGAGTTATTTGAGCAGTCAGCGATGAGTTTTTTCATGATCATGTCACATGAGAACTCATAGTTGGGATAAATGCAAATTAGTCCTTGACCTGAGGCATCACAGGTTGTCTTGTGGTGAATTCCTTAATCTTTGATTATGTCAAAGGCACCCCATCAGGGTGTCACGGCATCGTTGGGGTTAAGCACTAGCCATGGAGGCAGAGTGAATGCGCGACAAGGGATCTACAGCTTGTGAAGCGGTTTGAGGAGAATACTCACATGATATGATTAAGAATCTACGGCGGTATGAATAAGGTTTTGGAAGTCGTTCCAAATCATATTCAATGTAATCATATAAGTAATGGAATCACATTGGATAGTAGACATGAATAAACTATCCGACGAGCAATGTGGGCGAGAGTATTGTATTAAGAAGACGTATTGCATTGCAATCTAGCTGAATAGGTTTCTCCACTTATCTTACGATTAGCTTGGGTATGTGACATCTTGCTAGGTGTCACTCATGGTTTGTGGATGCCACATAAATTGTATAATCACTTAAGGGGAAGAATTGAAAGTATCATTTTCAATTCGAATTGATTTAAAGAAAGAGTTAATCATAAAACTGTATAAGCTAAAAGACCTAATGGATGCATGCAGAGTGTAAGGTAGGATTTGATGCAAAGAATGGAGATGGTAAGAATAATTAAATGGTTTAATTATTTATGGCAGAGGATTAGTTAATATGTTGGTAATCAAACGAATAGTTCGTTAAAGACCTCGGGTTGTTTTTTAGGCTTCAAGGCCCAATGGGCTTGACGTCAAGCCCATTGACTTAAGTTGTATGACAACTTAATGGCTAATAATAGATTAGGGCCCAATAGCTCAAAGAACCCAATATGGCCGGCTATAAGGGAATCATATAGCAAACTTGCTTTAATTGCAAGTTTGCCACTGATATGGAAAAGCTATAAAAGGAAACTTTGTAAGTATTTTCAATAAGAAGTTTTCTTTTGTGAGAATGATTGAGCATGAAAATGCTCTCTTCTCTCAAAGGCTAGCTCCCTAGAGAGAATTTAGCTGTAGCAATCTATTTCCTCTAGGACACTCATCTTCTCATCAAGACTCTCCTTGGTGAAGAAACTTAGGAGTTCCTACTTTGGGAACTTGGAGAAACCAATTCTTTGATCATCCTTGAAATTGTTCATGGAGCAAAAGAAGCAAGGAATGAAAGGCCCTCTCCATGGGTGATTAGCCTTTGCTTAGGCAAAGAGGAATCTACAAAAGGTATAAGATTTCACAACTCAAATTGTGCTTGAGTTTTATTAACTTGGATTCGCTCTACTAGGCTTTGAATTTCTTGGGTTAAGTTTCGTTTTGAAGTGCATAGAAGCATGTTTCCGCCTTTAATTGTTAAATGCATGCTAATGATGTTGCTTAATGAACTCGGTTAATCCGCATTTTTCCCTTCAGGTCGACGGTGAACGAATAGGGTGGTGGTGGTAGGGAGTGACGGCAAGACTGAGAGACTGAGATGCTAGTGGAGTTAGGAGAGACAGGATTTGGAGTTGGGAGAAAGGAACGAAGTTGGGTTGGCTGCGATGAAGAGAAATCAACGGTTGTGAGTGTTGTGAAACGGTTTGGGGCGGGGCCTTGTTTGCTAGCATTTTGGACCTGTCCCGCCTCGCTGTTTGTTCTTTCAAAAATTTTGGACCCGTCGCGTACACGTCTCGAACCGCATGGACCCCCCCGACCCGTGGGTCCAGAGCCTATTTGCCCACCTAGTCGGGCGCATCCCAAATAGGTGGCCGGTAGAAAACCACAATCATTTCCCAAGTTTAATTAACACAGAATTTCTTGTTTTCAAAAAATAGAAACAAAAACTTTCTTAAAATCAAAATTAATTAAAACTCATTAATTATATGATTAAAATTTGGAATAGAAAATCTCCTAACATTAAATGAAGTTCATTAAGAAGGCAACCAAGATGATGTTCATCACCATTTAAATACCACACATAAAACTGTTTTATTTATTTATAGATAATGTTAAGGAGACTAAATTTTTTAAACCACACTTGTAAACCAAATGATGTGGTAATAAAGTAAAACTTCATGATTTAATGACTTCAAAAAAGAAGACCAACAGTCAACTGACACATCGTTTGGTTACAAATTTGGTTTAAAAGTTTGGTCTCCCTGACATTACCCTTTATTTATAAGACAACTTCAACATGAGAGTTGTTTCTTGCTCGGCAGGCTAATTGAGACGCCTACAGAGGGTGAGTCCATCTCCGATAGAAACAACGGCTAGCTCGACACGGTCATCCGCGGCCAGAAAGCTGTTGAGTTCCAGCAAATGTTTTCTGCCTTTCTTTGCAAATTCTTCCACATTCTCCTCAGGATCTGCCACTGTCCCAAACCACAATGTGTTATCATAAGCTATGATTCCTCCAACCTTCACAAGCTTCATCAGCAACTTGTGATATTCCAAGTAGGAGTCCTTGTCGGCATCCACAAATGCAAAATCAAAGCTCCCTTCTTCCTTCCCCTGCTTAATTAATTGCATGTTTAATTCTCCAAATCAAATAATATATTAACTAATAGTACTTAAGCTAAGTATTATGTACTCGAATGAACATTTTATAATCAAACACTCGCAAAAGAAGTGCAACATGACAATATAACAATATAGCTTTCAATATATAATTTTGCTTTGTTTTAAAGACAAACCGCTCATGTTCCCAATTTGTAGTTCTTAACTCTAAATCTATGAGAAAAACTTAGCTAGGTAGGGCAGCTTCACCAGCTTAACGGTCATGCACTCTCACAAAGGAACGAGCTCCACTGTATATGGGTTCCTTCCAACCCCGCATAAGTACAACTTCCAATGCACATAGAGTCACCATGTAATATAATGGCCTAACCTAGCTACTTTCTCCTAAGTCTAATATTTTATTTATTAGAATACTCACATAAGAAGAGCAGAATGACAATTTGAGAGTTTTTTTTCCCTATATTATGTATGTTGGGTAATTGCTTATGTTAAATCACAAACATTGACTTACTTTGGTAATGAGGTCATTTAAGACCGTGAAGGCATCTGACTGGTAGAAGTTAATCTTATGTTCCACCCCAGCCTTCTGAATAAATGGCAATCCAACCTCATAGGCTTCTTTGTCTTCATCGATTGCCGTTATCTGAAATTTGAAATATTAGTATAGCTAGCTAGCTAGTACATATAAAAATATGAAAAGTCTATAATTATTTCAAAGAAAATTATAAAAACAACAGGAATAAATACGCGACTATTACATACTTTGCCATCAGCAGGGAGTGCAAGAGCAGTAGTGAGAAGAGAATAACCAGTGAAGACACCAAGCTCCAACGTCTTCTTCGCATTCATCACCTTCAGAAGCATCGAGAGAAGCAGACCTTCGTCAACAGGCACATTCATAACACTCCTGTGCGTGTTCGAAATGGAATCCTTCAGGCTCAAGTAACTATATATCTCAAAGAAATTTACTAGGCAATCAAAATAGTTCACCGATATTTCACTAAAAAACTACATTTTCTTTTAGAGTAACGATTTAGGAATAGCGTACAAGGGGACTCGGTGCAAAATGTGGCCTCATTCAAACCTTGACGGGGATTTAAGCCCCGTGCGAAGGAAAAAGAGTACTACAAAATATATATCAAACCATACCAGACTGGATATTTCTCGATAGTGGCCTCCCTTAGTTGCTTCAGTTGTTCATGTTCTCTTGGAAAGCAGCTTGTTTCGAAGATGTACTGTAATACAAGAAATTAAGGCCGTTAATTAACTGCGTTGTTTGAGGATAAGGCCATTAATTAACCCAAAATATAATTAGCACGTTCTATTTCTTTTTAGTTCGTAAGTACTTCAACACACAAAAAATGTGGATGTGTAAACCTGACTTTCAAGTTATCTATTTTTTTTTTTTGACAAAAAAAAAATACAACGATATTTGGTTATAAACTCATTACTCATGAGATTCGAATCTAAGACGTATCACTAATTAATATATTGGCTTGTGTTAACTGAATAACTCACAGGTTCATACTTCATGTACGGGTTACTATGAAGACCCATATCTCAAATATTGAGGCTTGACTGCCTTTTTAAGGGGTTGGTGAATGGTAAAAGAAGAATATGGTAAAAAATAGAGATACATAATCCATACAAAATGATAAAGACACATAAAATTTATAAGACTATAATACCCTTTTTCTAAAAAAATAAAATAAAAAGAAAAAGGAAATAGTTTTTTGCAGAAGATAGACATTTGTGCATCATGCAGCTTCTAAGTTGTAACTGAACATATAAAACGGAGACGGTTGTACATCATGCATGATATATGACACTCGTGCATCATCATACATGGCCATCTCATACTTTCAAATTAATCATTAATAATAACAATAAAAAGAATCTGATTTCTTCATCGAAAAAAATTAATAATAATACAGTATCTGATTTTTAGCTGAAAAGAAAATTGATTGAAAATGTTGATTTTTCTTTTTAACTTCGGTGCTACGAGAAAATTTTATTAAAAAAAATTGAGATTGAAAATGTTGAAAACTCAAATCTGAACTTGAAAAAAAAGAAAGCTGGAAAACGAGAAAGAATTAGGCAAAACTCTAGGGATAGAGAATGATTTATATGAAATGGGAGGTCAAGATAGTGGTATTACAAACCAATCATAATAAATCATGTAAGAAAGTTAAAATGTGTAATAAGTTTGGAATAATGTCTCTTTAGTATTCTCGATTCATGTGAATTTTTCTCTATATAAGAAGCATATCTGATCAGTAGAAGCAACATGTCACATTAAGAAAAAGAAAAAGTGAATGTACCTTGAGAAGTGCTGGGTTTTTGAGGATTCTCTTCTCTAGTTTGTCGTCTGCCATGGCTGAGTGAACAACAAAAAGAGCAAATATTTTTTTCCTTCAATATTTCTATAGCTGTAAAATAAGAAGTTGGGTGCATTGTGTGTTTTATATTTGGAATTTGGGAGAGTAAAGGCGTAGGTGGCAATAGCATGGCCGAAAAGAAAAAGGGCGTGCCAGACATTTGGGTGGACTGGGCCTCACTTTCTATTTGATAGGTGCGGCTGGTTGGCCTGTTTTACATTTATGGCTGATGGAGAATAACTTATATGAAGTAGATTTATTGGGGTCCAACTTCAGTGATACGTACCATTGAATGGTACGTACTGTTAAATGGTTAAGATTCATTTGGGGCCCACTGCAAATTAATCTGAACCATTCAATAGTCGTACCATTGAATAGTACGTACCACTCAAGATTTTTCCGATTTATTGTTATGTAGTATATTTGTCTGATATTGTATTGTTATGTATAAAGTTTATGATACAATATTAGTAAATAAAAAATATATATTAGGGTGTGTATCGTATATATAGTTTGATGTATTTTATAGAGTTATGAATATATGAATTTTAAGGGAGTTTAGTTGACTTTTATAAAAAATTCAGCTACTTTGGAATTGAGTCCAGTTCTATATTCTTAACCGTTTAGGTCTAATTGATTTTTTCTTATGCCTGTTTTTCCCTTTATAGTAAAAAGGGAAATATATATCAATTTATTAATTTATGCACAATTTATTCAAATTTAAATTTCAAAATTTGAATCTTTTTATGCCTTTAATCTACCCACTATCTAAGAAATAAAGTTAAAATAAATTCATGCATATGACTATAAAACCACGTCTTAAGTTGAAATGAAAAACATTTAAAAACCACAAACAAAAAAAATATAGTATGTATATAACAACAAAAAACATTGTTGATGTAGGTAGATAATTCAATTAATATGTGATATAGGTAAATTAGAGACCAAAAACGAACATGTAATATAGGTAGATAGATACTATTAATCTGTGATATAGGTACTATAAACAAAAACCTATGGTATAGGTATATAAATACAATTAATTTGAATTAGCTAGAATATCAACTGAACATATAGGTTAGGTAAACAAAAAAAATGTATGGTATAGGTAGATAAACACAATTAATTTGATATAGATTATCAACAAACATGTGATATATTTAGGTAGATATAGCAAAAAAAAAAGTGATAAATAAACACCAACAACTTCCAGAAAAAGATGAACAAAAAGATGATACCGAGGAAGAAAAACACATAGTAGAAAGAAAGAGTTTTAGAATCGGAAGAAAAAAGAGAAACATAAATAGAAAAAAAGAAAAAAAATTATAAGGCAGCACAAACGACAAGATTGGCTAATTTCTATAAAACAAACCTACAATAGAAATTAGAGGTTGGACAATTTTGTATATATTGATCATCTATGTTTGGAAGTAGGGAGGAGGAAGCAGGGAAATAAGAAGATCGTGAGGGAGAATAAGTAAAGGAAGAAATAAGCAACTTTTGGGAGCACGAAGGAAGAGGAAAGAGATTTAAATTCCTATAGTTAATTTTATCATTAAGCATAAGATAATCCTATGAATAAGGGATAATATTAATCATAAATGAAAAGAAAATAATAAGTATATTAATTACTTAATTAGTCAATTTAGGGATAGATTTGGAAAGAGAATAAAAATAAGTTGATGTGGATAATGAGTCATCGGACTTAACCCAATTATCAAGCAAAATTGGACTTTCATAAAGTTTTGTTTGACTCTCAAATTCAGGTGTATTCAACATAATCTTGTGGTATTCAACTAAGATTTTTGTAAGTCTCAAAAAAATCTAGGTGTATTCAAAATTTTATTGATTTTAAAGACTTTGAGTGCTTTTATAATAAATTTTTTGTCATTGCAAATCCAATCAATACCCATAATATTTTGTTGGATTTCATTTTTCCCACTTTTAATCATATACTCCACTACCCACCATAAATAATACAATTAATATCACTAGCTTCAATGTCACCATTGCCGCCGCCACCGTCATTGTCATGAGCATCATCACCACCCTATAGCCATCACCGCCACTACACCACCATGACTACTATCACCTTGCCATGACCATTACCACGACCCCATCACCCCCCTCCCCCCACCACCTTGTCAATTCCACCACCATCGTACCACGACCTCCTACGATCACCAACTGGTGTCATGACCGCCATCTCTATTACCACATCTTAGATACCTTGCCCATCACCATCATCCTCGCGACCACCGCCACCTTCTACAACTACCTTTTGGCAGCCACCCTCACCATGACCACCACTTCTACAACCATCATCACCACCCCATCAAGACTGCACCCACCCCCACTCCTCCACCACCCTAACAGTAGGTTGCAACCACAATCTCACCACCTTTACTATAATCTCCATCACCAACTATGCCACTTTTACTATCACCATCTTGCCTACAGTCACTACGTGTCACTTTCACCATCATTATTGTCGCCATCACCTCAAACGACTACTTTGTTATAGTCATAATCACCATTCACATAAAAAAAAAAAAATGAAGATATCAATGTTTATTAGTAAATTAGACATTAAAAAATCCATGACAATTCACAAAATTCTATTAAGATGGTGGTATTACGAGTGTCTTAATAACATCCCATAACAGTGTTTTGTCACCTATACTATTTTATTTGCAGTTACCCATCATCATTAGTCATTTAATCCATCCAACTTTTCTTCGAGACCATTCTCCATTTACTTTACTGTGTTAATAGCTATAGGGACCATTGCAACTTGAATACTTATTGAGGAGGTTGGGTAATTTAATGGAATAACTTAATCTGAGTATTGATCTGGTTACGCCATCAGCATATCAATGGAGATTATTGATCATAGCCTAATTCCCATGAATATTTTTAGTTGGGTTGTATATAATTTGCTTGTGGAACTTAGTGTTAGTGGTACACCTAAACCCCAACTAAGATTTCCCAAATAACATCCAGGTGCATCTTCATTACAATTCATCATCTTTGTCTGAAAATTAAAATACAAGATATTCCAAAAGTAAAAGTAAAATAATAATTCCGGACTCCTCTTTATGGATGAAAAAAGACTTATATAGCACGGGAACTTTGTCACATTGACATTATGTGCTAATAATACAATGATACTAATAATACAATGATATGTGTTAGTCTATTCACGTGTCTATATATCATTGACACGAGATGCCATTGTGATGTTGTACTCGTGCCATACAAATTATTCTCTCCTCCCATTAGTAATGGCTTCATCGGCATGCTGCGTGGCATAAAAGAATTTGAACATTAAAAAGAATCAATCGAACCAAATTGGCATTTAATATGCAAAATTTCCATTATGGTCCGTGTATTTATTCTCTAAAATTTTTAGCTGTGAAATTCTAGTAATCGTGTAACATCCCGTTCAAAATTTAACTTATTTTATTCCCGGAGGTGCAAAATGACGATTTTGCCCTTGGTTGACTTTTCGGTTGACTTTTGCGTCGTAACTCGTACGACGATTCCACCTGTATTTTCTTGACGTGCTCGTCGCTACGAACGCGTAAACGCGAGCCGTACGCCGTTCGGCCTCCGAACGAATATTTTACGGGCGTTGATTTTTCGACGTTTCCGTATTTTATCTTTTTGGGCAGTTTTGGATTATTGGGCTGGGGCCCATTAGTCAGCTGGCCATGTGGCCAATCACTGCCCATCCCACGATTTGGGGGTTTCTTGTCTGGACCTTGTCCATTCAATGAACCCAGACCTTTCTTTCTTCTTCTTCTCTGCACAAACAAACAAAGCTCAATTCCTCTCCCTTCTCCCCGAGCTTCTCCTCCCTGGTGCCTTGCAAACTGACCCAAACAATCACAGACCAAAAGCAACAATCTCACCCCGAGGCTCTTCCTGCTGCATCAAGCCATTTCCATGGCCAACAAAACCCCAAAATTTACTCAAGCCACCCTGTGGCCTTTCCCCTAACCTTTACCGAGCCCAAAACTCATCAAACTGATCACCATTGGACTCCTGGATGTCCCAAGTACCTTGTTCAAGCTTTGGATGATCACGTTTGGCCAAGAATCGAAGAAACCAGATCGGCGTTTTGCACCCATGGGTTCTTCCTCATTTTCAGGCCACTTCTGGCCAGTTTTTGGTCCCCAAAATGGTACAATCTTGTTCCCCTCATCTCTAGCTTCATTTTGGTACTTGAATCGTCCAATTTGGACTTAAAACGAAGAAGTTATGAAGCTCTGAAGTTTTTCCAGAAATTCGGCCATTTTTCCCAGATTCCGGCGACGGCAGCCGGCGGCGCCGGCGACTGGAAAATTGGAAGGGATGACCGGCGCTGACGTCAGCGATGACGTCAGCAAACCGGGTCAGACCGGCCTTGCTGACGTCAGCGAACCGGTTCAGACCGGCGCTGACCGGCTCGGCTGAGCCGCGCGTGAGACAACCGTTGGAGCCGCGCGTGGAGCCGCGGCTTGGCGCGTTTGAGCCGCGCGTGAGGGCGCGTGGGAGGTCCAATTTTGATTCTGTTTTCACGGGTCGACTCGTGACGACGTGTACTACCTCGGGGTAGTATGCATTTTAATTTTTGGGGTGTTTTGGATCTCCAAATTGAGAAAGCAAGGGATAGGTGTAATTAATTCGTTAATTCGTTACCTTTTTGAGTTAATCATTGTACCGGTGATTTCTCATATAGGTGGGGTCTATCCAGAGGACTACCGGGGCTACCCAGGATGGGGTACTTCGACCCGGCTACCTACAGGTGAGTGAGTGGGTCTTTGTTTGATAAATGTATATATATATACGTATGGTTTTTCAACGCTTTCTTTAACTGTTAGCGTAATTCATACCATATACGTTTGTTGGAGGTAGAACATTCGTATTATATTGCCATGCATGTTTTATACTGTTGCTCATCAGTAGATGTATACACCCCAGGTATTAGTACTCAGTATTATGGCCAGGACTAGCCTTGACGTTTGGAGTAGTCACTACCAGTACCGCTACGCAGCTTTGGATCCATTGTAGGTACTAGCCTGTTCTAGGTTGCACTAGGCAACTCGAACTTGTGTGACTGCACTTTGTGCACCAGCGCTTAGCGTTAGACTCGCGTCATTGTAGTACTCAGCGTATTACTTTTATACCTAGCCTGTTCCTTGTCTCCTTTCCTCCCTCTCTCCTCTCTCCTCCCTCATTTTAATGGTGAGATCGGTGTAAGCATTCAATGCTTGTGAGCATTGTAGCCTACTTCTAAATTGTGAGACTAACTGATCCAATTTTTTTTTTCCTTACTTCTCCTATTTGATATTTCCAAGTTCTCTAGTTCTCCCATTTCAGTTAAGTATTTAGCTTAGCTCTTCTCATACATGGTCTGTGCCCAATTAAGAAATTAAGTGGTGACTTAACTATTATGAAGTTGTTCCAACTAAGACCCAAGTTAAATCATCTGGTCCATCCAGCCCCAAGAAAGAGGAAACAAAAGTTATTAGCTAGTGATTCAAGTCACATGGTGGAGCTAATAAGCTCATCCATCAAACTTATAAATCAACATTAATAAGATTTATGGGGTGGGTGACAATCATTTGGAACAAAGGACAATCTAAATAATCAACTTGCCAAAATCCGTCAAATTTGTATATTTTGAGAGGGCGCAATGGCCTAGAAGTAATATACATGCAATAAGCTGAGTTCTAAATTCAGACGTCCAATACTCCAAGTCTCAAGAAGAGCATGTAAGTATAGTAAAGAAAAACACGAGAAAATAAATCATACATGATAGGCTCAGACTCAGAGAGAAACAATCACCGTCACAAAAAGTCAGAAAAAAAATTTGTGAGAGACGACAATAATAGATTGTGGAATCATGCATGTATGACAAGACTTCATTGTTTGGTATGTTGCGTATGACATACCTTTAAAATTATATAGATTGGGCAGAAAGAAAAAGACTTGTGAGTGTATGCAAGTGATATGTGAATTGAATCCGTACAGTGCAGTGTCGTGTCTATTTCGAGTAGGGTATATGTACACAACAATTGTATGATAAGATTTACGTCTCTTAAGATGAGAAATTCGTATATATACCGACATTCGTATGAGTCGCTATTTACATTAAAAATAAATATAAGTGAAATTTACTATGTATTTTCTGTGTAAGAAGCGATACTAGCGTCGGTATGTAAAGATTTCTCCTACCACGTACCAATAAGAGATTACGATATGGTCATGCACAGTTGGACTCCATATTTAAATATACTTATATATGCAAATGCAAGCGTGTAAATGGTCATCATCCATTTATCTTCTGTGTATCATGAGGATACGAGGGCATGTATAGAACGTCAAAGTTGATATACTTCCGACATGATCTCTCTCTCTTGCGGTTGTGGATCTCTCTCTCTCTTAGCGGCTGGCTGGAATATATTCTGCTTTGCTTCTTGTACCACCTTGACCTTATAATTATCAAAGTCGGCAAGTCCTCGTCCTCGTGTGGCTACGTCACCATGATAGTCCCCAACATCATCCACCTTGTATACCCAGTCTACTTCACGTCCTCTGTTTCCCTCTCACCAGAATAGAAACTTCATGTCACTAGTTGCATGTGATTTAATATCGCAGTGGATCTATTTATGCGTTTCGGATTCTAAATTTCCTCATTATTTAAATTAATGTAACAATTTCGAATTTTCCTCCTCTCTTTAATAACAATAACAATTTATCAAAAAACAAAAACCTTCATGTCACTAGTTCAAGTTTACTATTATCTTTTGTCTCTTTTTCTCTTACGCGAGAAGAAAAATATAGAAAATAGTTCTTTTGCCGTCCTACACGAATAGAAAGATAGAGACAATAAGATGGGTTACTCGGGATAAGAAAGTAACCCTCTCTCTTTTTTATAGAAAAAACTTCATTTCATCTGATAAGCTCATTGGCACTTCATTTTTATTTATAATGTGTGATGAGAATGATAGAGAAATGACACTTTTACCGAAGGATAGACAAGTTACACTATTTTTCTTTCGGGACTGGCTACAGTGCTCGCAAGCATTGAATGCTCACACCGATCTCACCCTCCTTTCCCCCCTCTCTCCTCCCTCCTCCCTCCTTTTAATGGTGAGATTGGTATGAGCATTCAATGCTTGCGAGCATTGTAGCCTACTCCCTTTCTTTCCCCAATATTGCAATTAACAAATGCAGTTATATATGATAACTATGTACCTTTTTCTTGAATAGTACGTAGCACTGAGTAAAATGAAAATTGAATAGCTAAGATTGAAGATCTATAAGTTATGGAAATCAAATTTAACTGCTAAAACACTCGTAACACTGAGTACTACATAATATTAAAGCCAGCTATGTGAGTATGCTATTTTTATATGTGCGCAAAAGAGATTTATGACAAAATTGATAATTCTCATATGTGGTCATGCAATCATAGAGTAATACCAAGGAAAATAAAATTTTGGGCCAGTGGATTTGCCTGAGAAAGAAGTTTGTTTGTTCCTTTCTCATGGAGAAGATAGGAAAAGCATATACGTGCTTTTGAGTTTGCCAGCTTATGCTATGAAGATCTTTGAAGATTTGTCGAGGCATATCTAAGGGGAAGAACTTACATACACCCTAGATGTGGCGTCCCAGACCAATAATACAATGTCATCTATTTCAACTATTCTATGTTACATTGTATTATTTGTCCAACACACACTATATATAGTGACATTCCGTAGTGCATATGTAAGAGTCTCTCTAGATATTAGGAGGTGGAGAACCAATAATATTCAAGACCCTAATTTAAATTCAAGATGTGAAGAAGAAATCTTGGGAATAAAAAGGGTGTAGTAGAAATAAATTGAAAGTTATTTGTTATTGTTATGCATTTGTAACGATCATATCTATTTTCTTTATTTCATTTATGGTTTTTGTACGGGGAGGGGAAAAAAAGTACCCCCATCATAGTGAACCTCTCCTGAAAAAGCTCTCAAGCCACAGCCATTAGAAACAGCCCATGTAAGGCTCTAGACCTACTTTCGTCCTCGCCTTTGTTCAATTATAAATAAATAGCCGCTTTAATGGAGATTTGTAGCATTATATTATGTTCAGCAATGACTGGAGCATAATAGGTCTACAAAGTTTTTGTTCAATACGAGCCTCTACCATTTCTTTGAGTAATGCCTAACGAAAACCTAATTCCATTGACCATTTGCATTATTTCCGGCTCGAAGCATAATTAGATTGATTTTTTCTAAGAATTGGCTTTACTCACAACTATTTTCTCCTAAACCTTCTTAGTCTTTCAATCTTGGTAATTCGTTCCTAGCATATGTGTTTCTGAAGAGATAATAACTATTTTTGTTTTGTTATCAACGAGAAAATGATTCGAACTTGAGATCTCTTCAATTATGGTTAATTAAAATGAGAAACTATTACACTAAGAACTAGTTTGGTCTCAGTTTTTTTTGCTCTCAGTTTTTTTATTTTAAATTAAAATAAAAATTGTAATAGACTTGTAGCTTAAATAGTTCTCATTGCTTTCCTTAAACTCAAGTTTTGAGTTCGCATGATTATTTCCGTGAAGAAAGAAATAAAGAAGATACAAATTGAGGATTTTTTTTTCCCAATTAATTGTTTTGTCAAACAGCGTGCACCTCGTTTTCTCTTTCTTCCTGTCCATTTCTTTTCCAGTTATTCACTTTACCAAGATTTATTTATTTGAGTGTACACTTTACCAAGAATTAATGTACAGATTTTGTAAATATTATCCTTTTTTGAGCTAAGAAACTGGATCTGTACTTTTTTTTATCTGATTGCCGGGGCTGGGCCAAAGAAATAGATCCTCTGATAAATACATATCCCTTAAATTAGGGAGTTTTTAGTTTAGAGTTTATAGCTGAGCCAAGGAAGTTCACCACATTGTTAATTAACCCTGTGTTACTTAAAGTTTGATTGAAAAGTTTCACCCAACTCTGTATATTTTTGTATTTTATACTAATTCCTTTTTCCATATAGAGATTCTAAACCAGCTGGAAGGGTTGAAGGGTTTATCCTTTTCATAAGACTTGATAATCCAATGCAATTTTCTTGCTGAATGAACAATGAAGGCTTTCTTATTAGGTTACGGACTTATAGCTTCAATGGTAAAACATTTAAATTTGATGCAAAATTCAAAGGCGTATGATAATTACGATTCATAAGAATATCGTATCTCATTTTCAAAGTAGCTAGGGCTAACTTTTTATTTTAGTTGCATTGGAAGATTTCCGCTCTCAACACACGTGTAAAATGACTTTGATACCACGAAGGAAGTTGAAGTTTCATTATAAAACCAATTGACAATAGTTCAACTTCTTATAAGCACATGTAAAGTCCCTTAATTTTCCAATGCACACTCTCAATAGTAATTCCTTATCAGAAGATCCCAACCCAAATCTAATTGAAATTTCTTGTTTCAAACTGTGTGATTGGTTGAAACTTGTAAGCAAGCCATTGTGAGCTGTTCAAATTCCAATCAAGGTCCATATTAATCATATATTATGGCAATGAGTTCATATAATTTGACTCTAATTATGCTCTGGGAGAGATTTTGGCTTTTAATATTAAGAGCAAGTGTACCAAGCAACCTAATGTAACTTCTAGATGCCCACCACACCAACCCTAACCCCTTGATCACTGTTCCTGGTTCACTGTGCAGCAGCCTACCACAGAACAATCTGCAGAGAAAGATCACCGGTGTCCAAAATACTTAGGCCCAGTTTGGGGTTGCTGTGCTTTTTTTAAAAACTGCTTTCTGCTGTGCTGGAAGAAAAAGCAGCTGTGAAAAAAAGCAGGTAAGTGTTTGGTAAACTGTAGTTGTAAAAGTGCTTATAGCAAAAAAAGCAGTTTCAGAGTGTTTGGTAAACTTGTATATAAAACTGCTGTGACTGTGTAAAATGACTAAAAAGGGCATGTTGTTGTATGTATTATTAATTTAATTATTTTCCAAAAGTATTGGTCAATTTATTACATATACTTTTTTTTTTTCTTATATTGTTTGTCTTACTTTACGTATCTCAAATTTCCAAATTGTAAATAATTATTATAAAAAAAATTCTTTAAAATATTAAAATAATATACAATCATATAAGGTAGTTAAAATATTGTCAACTATTTAATACATGCATCAAACAAATTAAAATATCTACAAATTGTTCAATATAAAAATAGTCTAATTAGGTGCATTCATCAAACTTGCCGCTATGCTATTTCTTAATGCTTCCATCTCTTGTAATCCTTGGTCACGGTGATTTTGGTATAACAAACAAATATTGATAAGCTATATTTCGTAGAGTACAATATAATTTGGAGAATGCTTCATTTATTAAACAACTTGGTTGGCCAATTAAATAGCCTTACAAGATAACAAGAAAACAGAAAAACTGCAGCCCACGTCTTCCATTCCTAATAACATGGTAAGTGGCTAAAGAAAATGTCAAACAAACAGCACATCCCTTATTAATAGGGATTATTAACAACAACATCAACCAACTATCAAAACAAACCCTAACCAACTAACTTTAACATTTGGCCTGCTTCTTCATCAGAAACTAGCTGCCAACCACACTCAGGCCAGAGCACCTGATGTTCCTACTTTTATAGCTTCCTGCATGAACAGCATTGCAATGAGAAGGCCAAATAACTCTCCTGTCAGATGAGTGAATTTGTTTATAATGGAGTAAGCCCCTAATATAGCCAGCAGAAACAGCAATGCTGCAGTCCAGACGCACATCGATATAAATGGTCATAAGGGCGGATCAAGAGTCAAAAAAGAGTTGGACAATAAAATAACCCAAAAGGAATAATTGCAAGATAGAGATTAATGTTAAAGCAGAAAACACAACACCAATCCATTTGTTAGCACAAAGAAAATATGATACCATCCACTCCATGCTAAAAAGAGCTTTAATCCCAACTCCGGTCTATTTTTGGCAAAACTGAACATAAATGTGTACATAATCACAGTTGGCTCTACAACTCCAAGAATTAGCAAAGGCTGACCCCCAAGAATCGAGTGTATAATTTCACACAAAGCCGTAGATGCTAATGTTTGAACTGCTGTGAGAACCCCATCTGTGAACACCAGAAATGATGCCAACACACACACACACACTGCCTCGCTTTGTACACACTGCACACACCCACACTGCCTTGCTTTGTACACTGCACACACACACACACACAACACACACACACACTGCCTAGCTTTATGAGTTTCCATAGCAGGCCCACTGATTATTTACTTATCTATAACAAAATTCAATCAAATAAAAAAAATTCTGACAAACATTTTGGCATGATAATTAAAACACTTCAATAATAGATTAAGAAACAAGGATAGCATGATAATTGAACACTACCCAATTTCCAATCAGTTTCTAGTTTTACTCTAAAAAACCTCACCCTTATCATCCGTGACACAAGTTCGCCCCATCCCACCTGTAACTTCGATTGTAAGGCACACACATGTGGGTGAGAATCTTTCTAGTTCATAGTTAAGAAGATTTAGATTTACAGAATTTGAACACATCCAATCCAATTGGATCTCAAAATAGGTTCATTTCATTTACAACATCGCAGCTGGATATCATAATCAGCATCTTTACACACAAATACAGGATGGGCTGATGACACCTATCTAGGTCAGCATTTCCCAAGGTACTATATTAAGCAGGACACAAACAACTTTCAACATTATTTTCAACACAAATCTAGCATAAGGATCCAGACAACAAACATACCGCTTCTGCACCATAACAGGAGCCACAGTAAGTCTCGTTGTGCTCAAGCCTGCCACCATGCCTCTGCAAGGGCTTGTCTATCTGTGTCAAGGAGAAACAAGTATGAGCAGAATGAAGGACAGATGAGTAAATACAGAGAGATATTATGTAGATCCCTAATGTGATTCATTTACGAAATGGAAATTGCAAAATCACAAGCTTTGATTCCGTAAGGTTTCGCCTCTAGAAGTATCAACCACAAGCTTTATGAGTTTCCATAGCAGACATCTATGATTATTTACTTATCTATAACAAAATTCAA
Organism: Gillenia trifoliata; assembly: GCA_018257905.1. Lineage (NCBI taxonomy): Eukaryota > Viridiplantae > Streptophyta > Magnoliopsida > Rosales > Rosaceae > Gillenia > Gillenia trifoliata. The sequence continues at coordinate 7,775,126 of CM031083.1, read as the reverse complement.
TCAAATTAAAGGAAATCCAATAAGGTGGACAAGAGACCTAATGTTCTCCACCTAATGGGACTCAATTACTCACCATCCTTATTAGAAGTTTGTACTAATGACATACATTGAAATGGAGCACCTAATTAGTTGAGTGAATATATTTCAAGAGCTAGAAGCTCTACACAGTAATACTTTCACAAAGTAGTTATCCAAACTGACGAAAGGCGGCGCGGCCACAGCTAGACTAGTTCTCGTTCACTTGTCCTAAACTGATCGACGGAGCCCAATTTTCGATAATCATGTTACACTTTCCTCATATGCTAACAACAAAATGAAAGAAGCTTGCATAAACGCACGAGTCCATGAAACGTCTTCCACGGTGAAGCTTAGATTTCAAAATATGTTATATAGCATGATCACTAAAAAATATACTGCGAAGAGGATAAGATCACCAAAACCTAAAGTTTAGTTCATTCGATAAGCTAAGGTTCACTAAACAGAAAAACACAAGACGAGGACAAATATTACGCAGTTGACAATGTATTTAGGCAAACCAACCAAAAGAAGCAGGAACTCCTGCAATCATCACATTTCCAACTACTTTCATAACCATGTAACAAAAAACGATATGAAAAATCCAAGGTTCTATGAAAAATCAGAACATAATTTATCATCTCATTGCTACAATTACCACACCATTAACATAACCCAGAAAGGAAAAAAAAACATAAATTTTTATGCAAAACCAAATTATCAGAATTTTATCCCCAAAAAGGAGAATCAACCAGAATTTGACACAGTGGAATTTTATCCCCAAAGCCACGCTGAATTGAAACTTTCTCGGGAAAATGAAAGGCATAAACTTTCTCGGAAAAATTACAGAGAAACAGTGATAAAGTAGTACCAGAATTTTCTTCCCCTCTGGATTTCTGCGGATGCTTCTCTGCCAATCTTGATACTTGAAAGCTTTAACAAGTTGAATGGATGAGAGAGAGGGAGGGGGAGCGATTTGAGAGGGAAAATTGCCCCATTTGAGTGATCGAGAAAAACCCAATTTTGGGTCCCAAGTTTTGGCGACGGAGAGAAATTGACAGAGAAGGGGAGAGAGAGTGAGTAGCTTTGGGGACGGAGACAGATGGACAGAGGACAAGAAGAAGAAGAAGAAGAAGAAGACGAAGAGAGATAAGGTTCGTTTCTGGGGACCGATGTTCAATAAGTAGAATTAGAGGCTGAGAGAGAAGGATACTTACTCTTTTTCTGGTGAAGAAGAATGCTCCAATTTGCTGAGAGGGACAGATCTGGCGAAGGTGAGGAGGGAGGAGCTCCTGGAGGCTGGGTTTCTTTCGGTCTGTGAAATCGTTCGCCATGGTTGGGTTCTCGGAGAAAATATGGGGGTAGAATTGGTATTAAAAAAATTTCATGAAAGGTACTGTTCACCCGCCTCCAGGCCAAAAAAAGCGCTTTCTTGACAAGCATGGGTTTTATTGCTTCTGCTTATTGCTGTTTTGAACTGATAATTGTGAAAAAAAGTGCTTTTTTTTTTTTTACCAAACACAAATTGAGCTGGTGCTTTTTTAATAAGCTGCTTATAAAAAAATTTCAGCAGCCCCAAACTGGCCCTTAGATAGACTTCAAACTTTATGAGTTAGCAATAAATAAAGAAAATGGTTTCTTGGACTCTTTCTTTTTCCTGAGAGAGGGGCTATTCCACTAAAAGTGTTTGGCGTATAAGCCCCCACCAATTCCTTTTCATGCTGCAGAACTTTTGTCAACCAAAACAATCAATGGCGTGGTAGCAAACAATAAATTCATAAAAGTAAATTATGAATATTATAATTAATATTCACCTCGATCATTTTCCATACTATAAGTAAAGTAGTTGAATATTCGTTTTGTCTATAAAAAGTACAAGGAGTAGTTAAACATGATATCCAGGTGAAAATTTGACCCCAAAAGAAAATGATCGAGGTGAATATTAAAGAAAGTTGAGGTTCTACTATATAATTAATTTGTGATATGAAAACTAGCATAACCTCTTATAAGCCCTTGCAAGGTTTATCTTTTCACTGATGTGAGACTCTTTTATCTTTGCATCCTCACATGTGGCGAATTTTCAAGCCAAACACGTAGACAACACGAATTGGGTGACTTGGAGCACGTTTGGCTGTTGGGCTTTACACGTGGGGCAACCTACTATGATACCATGAAGAAATTTCGGATTCCACTATAAAACCAATTGGCGATATGAGGAGCAGCCCAACCTCTTATAACCCTTGCAAGAAATCTCCTTTCACCGATGCGAGACTATTTTACCTTCATATCCTTCTTACAAATATAAGTGCATCCATGAGCTTTACCAACTTCTGAATATAGAAAGGATCATCAAGATGATTAGCTTTTTTAATAGACAACATATTCTATTGATACGTCATCAACAAATATTGACATGAACATTAATCAACTTAATGATGACAATAATAACAATAATTAACAATCTAATTAATTTGCTAGGACGACTATTTACAATCGATATAATTAAGATGGCCCCTAGCTATAGGAGTTTTTTCAACACCTAATCTGAGCTTTCACATTATATATTACATTGTAAATTATTTTATAATTATTTATTATCATAATTTTGCATACCACATGCACGTGTCTGCGTATGCTATTAGTCTTTGTCTAATTAGGGAGAAGCACTTAAATAAAACGAATTCACTGTCACGTGACATCTTAATCCAATAACACATTGCATATTGTGAAGAAAAATTTGCACATAGCATTGCATTATTGGACAAAGGACGCCACGTGGCGGTAAACCCATTCCATGTAAGTTATTTTTCTAATTAGGACGACAACCACAAAGTTCATTGTCCCGACCATTGGGGTACTATATAGTTTATAGGGTTAGGATAAAGAGACAAATATTTTGATAAACAAGTTGCATTCCTTTAGGGATGAGCTTCTTCCTCCACTTACAAATAACGTATATTTACTGTAAAAATTTCATAATTGAAACCGTTCAATCTCTTAACTTTTAATTTGAAAAAGCACTTAATATATGATGGTGGTGTGAAAAGCATGTGTAGTCCTCAAAAAAGAAAAAAATACGAAGGGGATGAAACTAATTTGATTGTCAAACAAGTTGAACAATCTTATGTGGAAAGGCACATAGAAACCAAATATTAATTGAGGCTATCAATTCTGTCAGTATGGAGCCAAAAATAATTCAGAATATTATGGAGCTAACACGTGGACTTTTATTCAATATTGACAAAGATGCCCTTATTAAATGGAGAGGCTCACATATTCTTCCATGCGTAGTTCAACCACCATACCCTATAAAAGGTTAACAACTTTCCTTTTTTAGAACAATTTAATATTAATAATTTCAAACGAGAGCGTGTTAAGTTAGCTATAGCAATGTGCTCTTATCTACACGCAAGTTTGAATTTCACTCTTTATATTTTTAAGGGTAAATTACATTTTGTACTCTCAAGTTTTACAACTTCATACATTATCTTTAAAACATTACAATGTCATACATCAACTTGTGTTTTAGTTGCAATTTCTTACATCCGTTGGTCAATTTGTCAATTTGACTGTTAAATGATGATATGGCAACTGTGGACACAAAGAAAATTAGAATTAAAAAGTTTTTTTTCTTAAATTAACATTTATAAAATAATTATATTTTATTTTATTTTTTATGTGGTATATTTGTGACAGTCACATCAACAAAATAGTGGATCTATAGTTGCCACACCATCATTTAACGGTCAAATTGACGGTTTGACTAACGGATGTATGAAATTGCAACTAAAATACAAGTTTGTGTATGACATTGCAATGTTTTAAAGATGATGTATGAGATTATAATTGCACCCAATCTTGAGGGTGCAAAATGTAATTTACCCTATTTTTAATCTAATCAATTGTGTTTTGCTATGCAACTATTAGAGGTGGGTATGCCATACTAACCGCAGGGCTTAGGGCGTGCTTAATGTGACCTCAACATGAGGTGATAATGAATCTCTCACCCCTTTGACTTAATTCTCCATTCAACCAATCATTTTAATGCCTGCTTAGTTACAAACCCACACTACAATGCTCGGATCACTCTTCATATTTTAGATTAGATTAGGAGGAGAAAAGACTTTAAACCAATTTTTTCTTTACTCTTTTTGTTTGTGTTGTTCAATTTCATGATTTTTCAATTGTCTCATCCAAATGCAATGTTATGCCATTTTATATATACTTATAATTAGTGTAGTCCTCGTGACGACTGTTAATTTAGTGAGAAATACTTCGAGAATCAAACTATAGAGAAAAATGTCAACTGCTAATGTCTGTTGCAATAACAATTGGGTTCAACGTTTTTTTTGTTCTTCAAAATGGTGTTTCGAGTGTTATTGACTAAGGAAATGGAGTTTTTACGGGCTTGTTTGTGAAGAACCCGTTAATTGACGGCTACAATATATTTGGTGGAACAGGTATCGAGTGTCTATATGCGGTTTGGTAGAGAAACCCTTGGAACTATCAATGGCTGACATTATGTAAGTACTTATTAGTATATCGGAGGGAGACCTAATCATGATTGGTATTGTGCCTAAACAACAACATTTCGGTTTTGCGAAAACAGGAATCTACCGAAGCACATTGTGACAGCCACTTTACAAGTAAGTTTGTTAACTGTCATGCTGAACATTGTATAATTTAGTCACAGCTACTCGATGGTAATTCGATTTGGTTTGTTTCAAGCTAAGCAGTGTGCTGGTAATAGAAGGACTGCAATGAGCAAAGTGAAAACAGTGAAAGGTGTTGGCTGGGACGTCTCCGCCATTGGAAACGGTAAATTTGCTACAATCTGTCCTTATTAATTTCTTTCACTGTTAAAATGTGTGTGTTTAAACTTCATCATGTTTGTTTGTCTTGTATCTCGTTTCAGCCACTTGGGGTGGGGCTAAGCTCGCTGATGTTCTCGAACTTGTGGGAATAGCTAAGTTAACATCAGTTTCCCCGTTAGGAGGAAAGCACGTTGAGTTCGTAAGCGTTGACATGTGCAAGGTGAGCTTCAATTTTGTGCTACATGTTAATCGCTTTACTCGACAATGTTTTATATATAGTACGATGATTACTTTAGGAGGAGAAAGGAGGACCATACAAGGCATCAATTCCGTTAATTCAAGCAACAAACTCGGATGCTGAAGTTTTACTAGCATATGAAATGAATGGAGAGGTAAAAACTTGTATGAAATTTTTTAATTTTCAGATCAAATTTCTTATAGTTGTTTCTTATAGTACAAGTAAGGTAGAAATGTACGAATGCGTTCTGAGTGACCATTTTGCTATGCCAAAGCCTTTAAACAGGGATCACGGGTATCCACTGCGTGTAGTTGTTCCTGGTGTGATAGGTGCCCGTTCTGTCAAATGGCTGAGTTCCATCAATATAATCGAAAATGAATGTCAGGTTGGTTTTCACAAATCCAACTGCGTCACCCGCTCTTTTACTCTTGTGACTCTTGAGATGGATAGAATAACTGTGCTTTCTGGTTGAACAGGGATTCTTTATGCAAAGGGACTACAAAATGTTTCCTCCTACTGTGAACTGGGAAAATATCGATTGGTCAACCCGGCGGCCTCAAATGGATTTTCCTGTTCAGGTATTTCTAGATATCGATAATCTGCTACTGGCACTGCTACGAACTCTTTGCACGTAGTTATTGTTTAATGCAGCTTCAGTATCTAACTTAACTGATATGATTCTTGATGAAATAATGGATCTGCAGTCTGCAATTTGTTCTTTGGAGGAAGAAAATACGGTAAAGCCTGGAAAGGTACGCTTTCTGTTTAAAGGTAGTCATTATATTTTGCCACACTGGCCGGCACAATTTACTTGCATTTTATGTAATTGTGCACATAAGCGCGTATTTCTGTGCAGGTAGTAGTTCATGGATATGCTGTGTCTGGAGGTGGGCGGGGGATTGAGCGAGTAGATGTATCGTTCGATGGTGGCAAGACGTGGGTGGAAGCAACCAGATACCAAAAGAGTGGAGCTCCATACGCTGCAGATGATACAAGTAGTGACAAGTGGGGATGGGTGCTGTTTAAGGCCGAGGCAGACGTCTCTCACAGTACTGAAATTGTCGCTAAAGCAGTAAGTAACCGTTGCTTATAACATTCTTATCGACTGCTCTCGTCGAAGGCCGTTTAGCCGTATGCATCTTTTATATGTCTGCTCATGTTATCTTGCACATGAATCTCGTTGAACAGGTTGATATAGCTGCAAACGTCCAACCCGAAAATGTGGATGCCATCTGGAACCTGAGAGGAATACTCAACACATCATGGCATAGGGTTCGAATTCACGTTGAACACACTGATTTGTGATTCTTTTTTCCTTCTGCGCTCTTCGAGAGTTGCGTGGTGCTTCGAGAGCAAGCTCTGTATGCAATTCAAGCACCTACAAAACCTGGGGATTTCAGTTGCATCTTATAACTTTGTTTCCAGTTTGACATGTTTGTTCATAAATATGCAATCATTCTCGATAAGATATGTAAGATTCAGACTGATGTATCACCTGATTGGTTTTCGAATACGAAATTAAAGTTAGAAAACTATCAATCGGCCACAAATTTACATGCTGCCTTCAACAAATCTACTTTAATTAAGCAAATTTTACAGACATCGATCTGATTAACCTAATTGGAAACCATATTTCTTGGGAGGGCCATCAATTTGTTTAGCCGTCTCGTCGGGAACATTCGTCGTTCTGATGTAAAAATCAACTGGACGACTGCTATACACCATTTTTCTGCATTGGACAAGCTGAAAAATATACCGCTATCGCCAAAAAAAGCGGCAATAGAATTTCCATGCGAACAGCCCTGTGTTATTACAACATTACAACTCAAATTTACAGTGTTCGAAAGTCAGACAACTAGCAATTGTTGGAAAATTAGTGACCCAATGCAATCTGATCATCAAGAGAAAATACCTCCCAATATGCGACTTGAAGAACGCTACTGAATCTCTCAATTGACACAGAAAAGTGGCAGGGTCAATGAATAGACAAGCCGCAAGCTATGAAGAACGCTATTGAATCTCTCAAGCATTGCCCGCAGAATCTGGCGGTGTTTTGGTACCAATATTTCTTTACCCCTTTAAGGGTTGTCACTATGATGGAAAAAAGGATCTTGAATATACAACAAATGCAAGCTCCAGAAATCACTTTCTCCTCCGCCACCAGTCTGGTATTTTCAACCTCCGGCTTCTATGTACAGAAAGTTTGACGGCAGGAAGCTTGTGCTTCACCTGTCTCCATAGCATATTGACTGCATCCTCTTTCTGTGGGGGGTAATGGAATTCAAAATGGTGGGAAATATTCTTAAGTTGCCTCCACATTTCAATCCATCTCTCTTTTGCAACATTCCGGAGCTGATTAACCATGTAATCAGGTTCCAAAGCCTCTTTGAATGAGAAGAATAGTGAGAATTTGGTGTAGTCAATTTCATCCTCAAACGGGAGCTCAATTTCATCACTCACGATGACAGGAACACAGTGGCTCACAATAGCATCAAATAGGCGACAAGACGAAGGTGTGTCTCCAGCAGGATGCAGACAGAACTTTGATAAACGCATCCGTTGCGTAGACTGAGATAGCAGAAAGCAAAAAGAATGAGATACATTAGAAGTTATATTAATATATTAAGCATTCCTCAAGCTTATGATGGCTACCAACAAAATCCTCCTATGCAAAGGGAAAATTATCCATCCGAAAAAGAAGATCACATAAAATGAATGTAAGTTTCCATGCACCCTCAACCTTCCCCGTCTTCTTTATGTGATAATGTGAGGGTAAAAGGTATCAACTAAGAACATATACTAAAAACTTTCTTGAATAAAATGAAAAGGAATTTATTGTTGCAATCATTGCATGTAGATATCCAGATTGAAACTACAAGTAGGGGACTACGGTATGCACAGAAATAGTTTTAATAAGAAGGGTAAAGACCATGAAGAAATGTAAATGACGTCAAGAACGACAAAGAATCATTTCCAGTGACTGGTGTGTAAAATCCATACTTTCCAGGACCAAGGTATGCACGAAACAATATCACTTATGAACCATTATTTAACTCCATACTCCATACATACCGATTTTATGTTATCTCCTGTTGCAACACTTCGCTCATAGTGAACATCATCATAACCAGCTAAGACTTTAGCCAGTTTAACACGAACAATGCCTTCCTGCATATAACGAGACCAAAGATAATCAATTACAGCTTGAAGTACAAGGTTTTAAGACATGTTTTTCTTTCAAACAACTATTATGCTAACATACATCTTTCCTGTATGTCCTTCCTTGGAAGAAAAGAAGCGTAGTACGGGACTCAAATGGATCTGGACGGTCATCGTCTGTAAAGGAATCCACAACATGTACATATGGGGTGACCACATCTTTGCTCAGATTTGACATGACATGAGGGTACCTTCCAAAATCTACAACAATTTGAATTGACGCATTGACCTGTGGCCGAAGAAATCTGAAAGCATTGGGATGTGTCAAGGGGATAACATGGTCTTGCCCCCCAGATCTTTGCCAGTACTTTGATTCTCCCAAAATTTTCAATAAATCTATCTGAAATCAGAAGAAACTAAAGTTTAGTCATAACAAGAATACGGAAGTCCACTCGAAAAAAGGTCAATTGGAAACACCACTAAGATCATTTGCATTATATGAGTGAGATTTGGAAGCCTGTTGAAAAGACCAAGTAAAGATAACAAGTTGAGAGCTCCACAATTAACTGAGCAGCCCTCTAATTGGTAAAACTATCATCCGATTCCTCTTGAACACATTCTAACTTACTAAAAATTGTTCTACATTTTCTTGTATGAATGTCAAAATTCAAAGAAGTCCCGGGCCTCGAATTCGATATGCCAGCTACACAAGAAAATCCCAGTTTTTACAACTCATCTATGCTCAGCTAACTACTTTAATCTCAAATTCAGCAGAAGACTCTGTTCAATTGCCTATAAAACTACAACTTAGAAATGAAACTTTCATTTCCAATACAAGTGGGGCAAACAAACACAATCAAGGCACCAAAATTCGATGTTTTCGACGACCCAATTCAACACAAAACTATCAAATTTAAACATCAACAATCAAAACCCAATTGATTACCTGCAATTGGCGATCAATCTGAGTAGCCGGATCGGTCATGTTGTGCCCATGAGTGTTGAAGCTCAACGAAGAGAAAAACGGCACAAAGAACGCATCGGCTAATTCCGGATCAGAAACCCTAACCGCCTCTCTCTCATCACCGCCATTACCGTCGGACAAAAGCGAGCCCATCATCCAGTACTCAATACTATGCTGCCTCTTGAGCCCGGAGTTCTTTGGCCACGGAGGCCAAGTCCAGGCGGTGACCGGAGTCTGGTCGGTGCTCCGGCGGTTCAGAATTCCGACGTTAAACCGGCGCGGGAGATCGTACATGTAGACTCTGAGAGGCGGGGAGGTGGTGGCGCAGAGGGACTGGATGGCCAGCGGCGGTGATGGAGGGAGGAGAGGGAGGAAGTAGGATCGGATGTCGACGGTGCCGATGAAGATGGAGTAGGTGAGGAGGAGGAGGAAGGCGAAGATGAGAGCGAAGGCGGCTTTTCCGTACATTTTGTGAGATCTGGTGTTTGGCATTACTGACTGGTCATCTCATCTGCTGAGTGCGCGGGCAGTATAATAGTACTGGGACTTCACTATCCGTTTGATTTGGTTAAGGAGGCAGAACCGATGGGAATAAAAAGCACTTTTTCAGCCTTGGGCCTTTGCTTCGAGCATTAATTTGGGAGGAACAAAAGAAAAGAATTTTTATTTTACCAAAAAAAACAGAAAATAATTTTTATAGTTGACACTCAACTATAACCTTTAAGTTGATTAGTGCGGTGTCCTTTTGTTTCTTTGTTCAAGTTCGAATCATTTATTCTCATTATTTGCATTAGATGTAAACATCGCTTGAGCAAATTAAATGTGTTTGTATCATAAAATATTGATTTTTCCTGTGTCAAATATCGCTTGCGGAAGAAAAACAATTGATAATCTGATTACATTTTTTTCAATGTTTAAATTTAATTGGTAACTATTTTTCTAATTTTATTTTTATTAAATAAAAATTGATTTAAAATCAAGCAAAATTTTAAATTTCCAAAATCAATTTTACTCAAATTTCATTTTATTTCTTATTTGGCTCTCGTTTTTCATTAACAATTTACGTCACAAGTGATATACTAAGAAGAGGAAATCTCTAACCATCAACCCAATTCACCATTTGGGAATTTCTCACTTTTTAAAATCATTTAAAATCCAATGTTCAAATACAATTAAGTGCCTCAAACCTGTTATACACAATAAAATTTCTCAAACATTCATTAATTTTTAAAAATCTTTAAAACCAAATCCTCAATTAATTTTTAATACATGTAAAAATACTCTAAAATATTTAATCTCTTTTAAAATCTCTCAAAAGGGCCCCAAAACGTCCAAACAGCCCAGCCCAATTTCCAGAACTTTGTATTAGTCGCCCGCTTCGAGACGATCACAAGTTCACAACGTCCCGTAGCGGGAGAAGGTAGTTCTTTGCGTACGCACTTCTCCACTCTCCGACTTCCTTCACCTCTCCGAACCACAAGCCACCATCTCCAATCGTCCCTTCACAAATCCGCAGACCCACCAATTGCAGAGAGATCGGAAGATGGCGTTGAGGTTCAGCTCCGGCGATGCGGCCGGGTTCAAGTTCCTGCTCATTCTGGTGGCGACGTACGGCCTCATGGCGGCGCTGGTTCACTCCATACTCTACATGCGCTTCATCAAGCCGCTCGAGATCGACGCCCCTCTCGATCGCTTCTCCGAAGCCAGAGCCGTCGAGCACGTTCGAGTCTTGGCCCAGGAGATCGACGGCCGCCAGGTGAGCTCATTTTCCAATGCCCTCACTGCATTTTTCTCCTCTTTTTGTCCAAATTGAAAAAAACAATTTGGAATTTTTTCGGGGTTTGATTTGAATTCGCCATTGTAATTGCTATTGGAGAGATTGGGTACAATGTGTGGTTTTTGGGTTGAGGTACTTATTCGCAATTTCCTAATTTGTTGATAGGAAGGGCGTCCTGGCTTGACAGAAGCTGCTCGATACATTGCAGGGCAGTTGGAAATGATAAAGGAGCGAGCTGGGTCCAATGTTAGGTCTGTATAAACTGTAAAGATTGCTTCTTTATTATTTATTCATTGTTTATCCGACTTTCGTGACGATGGTGCCTAAAATTTTATACATGCAGAATTGAGATAGAAGAGTCCGTTGTTAATGGCACCTTTAATATGATGTTTTTGGGCCATAGCATTTCTCTTGGTTACAGAAACCACACAAATATTGTGATGAGGTAAGCTACACACATTTCAATTACTTTAATTTCTTGTCAATATACTGCTGGTCTCAGTTTTGTCACTACTTGTTGCCGTAGTTATATAAGTATCTATTTTTTTGGTCAAAATTTTAAGAATATTATGAGTAATGTAGTGGCATTGATGTTTTCATCTTGCTGCAGTTTAGAAAATTTCACTGCACATTAAGTTTTATTCAATGGCAGGATATCGTCGATATATTCACAAGACAATGAACCGTCAGTTTTGTTAAATGGACATTTTGACAGTCCACTTGCTTCCCCAGGTGCTGCTGATTGCGGTTCATGTGTAGGTGTGTAGAAACAAACTTTCACTTGATTTTAACCATTTCTTGCATGTTCATGTCAATTTCTTTATTTTTCTATTCTTTTGCAGCATCAATGCTGGAAATAGCAAGGCTAATGGTGGATTCTGGATGGGTTCCTCCTCGGCCTGTTATTTTTCTTTTTAATGGTGCTGAAGAGCTTTTCTTGTTGGTAAGTTGTTTCCATAATATTTAGTCTGGATGTTATTGAATCATTTGCTACCAATTCAGGTTTTATATAGTTTCAAAATTTATTTTTTTTGAGTTTGTTATTGGCATCTAATATGTTTAAGCTCATTGGAGGTGATTTCTTATGCTATTAGGGTTCTCATGGCTTCATGAAGACACATCAATGGCGTGAGACTATTGGGGCTTTTATAAATGTGGAGGCATCAGGGACAGGCGGTCCTGGTAGGATATCATCACTTGTCAATATTATTTTCTGCAAGATGTTTAAGTGTTTGTTTAACTTGTTGCTGCTACTCCAGAGTGCAACTAGTTGATCGCTATTGCTTTTCCTTTCCCTTGATAATTTGGGAGCAGTTTGTCACCTAGAATACTCAAACTACCTTGCTTGGATGACCAAATTATGGTTGATTTGTCAAACTGGAATTTTGTTGTGCTGCAGCATTTTTTGTTGATTTCTGTACTCTTGATTTTTGCAGATTTAGTTTGTCAATCAGGACCTGGTTCTTGGCCCTCTCAGGTCTATGCTCAAGCAGCCGTGTATCCCATGGCACATAGCGCAGCTCAGGTTAATATTTGTCTTTTCCAGTACTATTTATCAATTTTCATTTTGACGAGTGCAGTTTATTCTGACTTGCTCATTCATTTGATATCTTACATTATTGTGTTTTTTAAGTGTTTAGTTTTGCTTCCTGATAAATGCATCAGCTAACTTTTTTTGTAACTCCAGTTTCATATTAATAATGAAAATGGATAGCCGTGATATTTTTTATGCTCTTGATTCTACCCATTATAACGTTACGATCTTCTAGTTAGTGGCGATACTAATTCAGATAATATATTTTTTTTTAGTCTGTCTTATTTTATAAACTGACTTACTTCTGAATAATTTTTGTGCCATCTGCAGGATGTTTTTCCTATTATTCCTGGAGATACAGATTTCCGGATATTTTCTCAAGATTATGGTGACATTCCAGGCTTGGATATTATCTTTCTTCTTGGTGGTTATTTTTATCATACATCCTATGATACAATGGAGAGACTATTGTATGCATTACATCTGCTATTTTGGTACATATTTACTTAATTTGATTTTTCAAACCACTTCGTCCCTAAGCACTTCCTCTGATACATTCCCATGCCTCCAGACCTGGAAGTATGCAAGCTCGTGGAGAGAATTTGGTTAGCATAATTAAGGCCTTCACCAATTCTTCTAAGCTACAAGTTATACATGAAAGAGAGTCTAATGTATATCAGTACGACGGCGAACATGCTGTTTTCTTTGATTATTTATCATTGTTTATGGTACGGTACAAAGCTGGTGATTTGTGGTATTTTCATGATACTGTTGATTTGACATGTTCTCGGCTGATATATGATACTCGTCCTCTCTCTCTCATGATGAATATTACAGATATACTATACGCGGAAGGTAGCCATGCTACTTCACAGTATTCCTATTGCCATCTTCTTAGCCATGCCATTTTTTTCACACAAGCAGAATCGTGGGCTCCTTTCTTGGTTTTCAACTTTCTGCGATTTTACGAAAGGTAAATCTGCTACTTTTCAATTTGAATACCTTCATGCAACCTTATTGCTAAGAGTCCTAGTTTTTGCACCTGAAAATTTTGGTTCTCTACTTAGTGGGCAGAATTCATTATTTAACTCACGTCTGTCTTATTGAAAACTTTGACATCTTATCAAGAATTTTCAACATTGTTGTCCAATTTGTTAATTTTGCAGGAATGATTTTCCATGCTACTGGGATTTTTCTGGCAATTGTATTTCCAATTATCTTTGCCATCCTGAGATTGTTGTTCACTAATCGTGCTATGAACTGGTGGGTTCATATTTTGTTGAGTTATTCCCTTTTAAATTATAGTCATGTTGTTTCTTGAAATAGCATTGTGCTTTTCCATAAGGATTTTCTTATGAGTCTAGCTTTTTACAAAATTGACCTTTTCAGTAGAATTTAATTACGCTCATTGATCAGACACTGTATTTCAGCAGTTAAGCCCCATACCATTGATGAAAGGGCTGTCCATTTTAGTTTCAATGGTTTATAGTGATAATGAATAAAGTTTTTTCCAACTCAATTGAATTAGTGTGCCCTTATTGGTTGAAGTTCTGGATCATATTGTATTCATAAATGAAGTTAAAAGTATAATTTCTAGTCCACTAGTTGTAGCTCCTACAAAAAAGAAGAGAAAAGAAATCTATCTAAGCTCCTGACCTGTATTTTGAAAATGAAGCTTTATACCTTGAAACTCTCACTGACCTTTTGGGTTCAAATGCAGGTTTGCTCATCCATGTTTGGCTTACTTGATGTTCATTCCCTGCTCACTTGTTGGTATGTTGATTCCCAGAATTATTTGGAGTAACTTTCCCCTCTCTCAAGATGCATCAGCTCTCAAATCTTTAAAGGAGGTACTCTTATGCACCAGACAAGACCAAGTTTATCTTTTTTTCCCCCAATAGAAGACGATTATGGAGAAATGTGTTTTCTTTTTTCATTTATTGGTTGAAAAATTATAGATTTCTTTTAAATCTCATTGATTACATTCTCTGGTTTGTCGATCAGCTTGCATTTACTAAGAAAATATTTTGAAGCTATGACCTGTAAAGTTTGCGTGGGCTATTATTTCTGCCTTAGAAAGTAATTTGGTGATATCATGTCTCTATTTCAGTCTGTAGACCTATTGTCTAATGTCTGTGTATCAGTAATGCCAGCATGTTAAGTTAGCAAATGAATTATCATACGCGTGAACCTTGCAGGCTTTATCTGATGAAGCAAGGTTTTGGGGAGCATTTGGATTATACGCTATATTAACTTTGGTAAGTGGCATGGCTACTTTTTTCTTCAGATAGTTTCACTTAAAAGTTTTATTGATCACTCAAAAGTATGAATCATGAACTTATGCTTAACTCATATTTGTTTAGTTAACCCTGAGAGAGCTAAAACTATTTAGTGAAAGCAGGCTTACCTTTTAGCTGGGCTCAGTGGAGGCTTCTTGACTTTTTCAATGTCCACCTCTATGCTTCCTGGATGGATTTCATACTGCTTATCAGTCAAGTTATTTGGTCGCCAGTCACTCAGGTACTTGTTTCCTCAGTTCTTAAAGTTATAATGTAACTGGTGTGTTTGTGTGTTTCCTTTCTTACCGTTCTCATTAACATTTTAGTCATGTTCTCCCAGTTTGAAAAGAAATTACAGTTCTTTAACAGAACATATATCATTTCTCTCAGGTCAACATTGTTTTACATGTTACCTATACTTCCATGCCTTGCATACTCTGTATATTTTGGTGGATTTCTTGTACAATTTCTGGTTGAAAAGCTGGGTATGATGGGTGCTTTGCCACCTCCATATGGTTAGTGTTTTTGAACTATCATTCTTTATTGCTGGTATGTGTTACCTTCCCATTTAAGTTATTATATTGTTCAAGTTTTTTTTGCTTGAATCAATATATGGTCTTCATTTGGATCATAATTGGAGATTCAGTTCTCTATGGATACTTTGTGTTTGCAATAGAACAAGACTATTAAGATTTTGTTGTTAAATATGGTTCATTCTGATACTTTGAATTATGCTGCAAGTACTTTGGATTCCCATTATTTAAAAATTCAACCAAAATCTTCGTTTAATCATCAATTGTATTCTTGCAGGTTATTTTATTCCTGATGTTGTGATGGCAGCAGTAGTTGGAGTTGTGACTGGTTGGTGTGTAGGTCCTCTGATACCTATTTGTGGTCGCTGGTTAGCTAGGTCATCCATTTTGCAAGTTTTGCTCCACATGAGTGTGCTAGGCTTGGCTTTGTCATCTCAGTTCTTTCCATACAGCCGGGACGCTCCTAAGAGGATTGTTTTCCAGCATACTTTTCTTACTGCAGGTATTTAAGCTAGCAAAAGTTAACCTGGTATATGAGAGGCATGCTTTAATTTTATTTCCCCTTTTGATCAAGTATAATTTCAAAATTCTTCTAACATGTGATAGTTATGATAGATCAAGCAGGCCATGGTTTTTAAAATGTTTGCAAATCCATTCAACTAATATTAGTTTCAACTAGTATTTATTTCTTTCTTTACTTTTCTTCTTTGCTTTCCTTTTTATCGGATTTATCCTACACCCTATGCAAACAGTTTTTCTTCTGTGTGACAGATGCAAATCAGGTTGTGGACTCCAGCTATGATTTTTCCGTCGTAGATTCCAATTCTTTACTTTTTCTATTCAAACATGTACCGGAGGTGGCAAAGGAATTGCACATTAGTTCGGAGTTATCTTTTGAAACTGCAAATTTATCTCAGCGGGAGAATTTTATGGTATGTAAAGATTGTAATGTGTTTACGTCAATTTACTATTAAAGACAGCCTTCTATGACCTTTATAAACTCTAGTGCTTATCCTTGAGATTGGATCACTCATCCTAGAGTATTAGCCATGGTCCTCGTGTCCTGCAATCATTGTTCTCCGCGTCTATGATTAATCACCTGAATGATCTTCTTCACTGATGTTATCTCAGCAAAAATATGTCTATACTCTCTCACTAAAAATTCAAATATAAGTCCTCATTCTAAATAAATTCTTCCATTCAAACTAGCCTAAGATGTACTCGAGATTCAAGAACAACCCTACACTTCAGTCGTACTGTAATCCATGGATAACTTGTTCATGCAGGTCAATTGCTATGTTCAGTTAATTGTTCAACATTAATTTGAAACATGGGCACCATGGATGAAAAATTATGTGATGGCCTTTTGTATGTATGTGCAGGGACTTTTTCCGGTGTCTTTTTTGTTCTCAAGAAGCTTGAAGTTCCCTGCAGAAAGTGATGGTATTTTGAAGCAATACAGACAGTTCCCCCATCTGTCTACTTATGAGCCACATACGGTTTTCAGCGAGGGATCTCGGAGAGTATACTTGCAACTGTCTTTAGGGTGAGTTAAACAAACCACCACATACATGTCCTACTATTGGGTACATAATAGGCTTTCTATACGGTTTTTCTGGATTATTCTTTTTACTTTCAGTTGCAAGTTTTAAAGCTTTTTGTGATACCTTCCTGTCAGTTCCTTGGAGGAGGTTTGGGTTACCGTCCTCAATATAACAGGCCCTTTATCCAGTTGGTCATTTGCAGACAATACACTTCCAGGTAACGGAAAGTTTTTTGCTTTTTTGGTTTTTGATAGACACATTAACTTTTTCACACGGCGTACACTTATGCTTGAGATATTTGAACAGCTACTGAATCGAGTGATGGAGGTCCACCGTCATACATATGCCGGCTTAGTGGAGCTAGCTCAGAGAATTGGAACTTCTGGTTAGAGGTAAAGCTCTTTTAACTGGTGTTAGTTTACTGTCTACCAGCTCTGTCCATATTGCAAATCTCTCAGTCCGCCGCTCAATTTACAGGCTAGCGGCTCAGAAGATTTGAGGGTTGACGTAGCTGTCATAGACCAATATATGGTTGACGAAACAAAGAAGCTGAAAGGCCTTTTTCCGGAGTGGGTGGATGTCGTTGCTTACTCGAGCTTCTTGTCAAGTTATATCTTCTAGTTTTACTTTGCCACCGGCAAGTCCAGAAATACAAAAGAGAAGTCTGAAATATTCATTCATTCATACATTCTCAAATAAGATTCGTAACTTCTGGTAGCATAACAAAAATAAATTAGTAATTGAAAACACGTATATCAAATAATAAACACGATGAGACGACATAGCATAGAAACACGAAAGTGATCAATTCACTTAGAGCACGCCTACTTACATGTCTTCTTAACTTCGACTTACACACTACTGTGTATCGCCATGGGTTAGGAACCGGCCAAAGGAGTGGTGAACGAGGAGGGTTGCTCCACCAAATAATTAGACACGAGCTGCACGCCACTGAAGACGGAGCAATCAGCTTGAACCTCCTCCACATCCACCGTCGACCAGACAACGAATGTCCATAGTTAACAAGGGACGATAGCTTTCGCCACTGAAGTCCAATACCTCGACTGAGTTATCCACCCGCAATGCAAATAACCAACCGGTCGTTGCTGAATACGATATCACAATAGCGGTCTTTATAGAATAAGTTCCTGAAACGGGTTCACCGTCACGTGACATTCCAATCCAATAATACATTGTCATGTGGAGAAAAACTTGCACTTGACAATGTATTATTGGATACGAAACGCCATATGGTGGTGAACTTATTCTATGTGAGTCCTTCTAACTTGAAAATGATCTGTTGTATTCCCAAAACCTTACAGCGAACTTGAAAATGTGTACAATTATTACTGTTCCTCTCTGCACGCATGCATGAAGGTTTGACGACCTGTGCATTCGTTGAATTTCTCGGCCTTAAATGGGAGCCGTTGTGTGTGATTTTTCTTCACACAATCAATCTTTCTTTTCTGTTGGTCTCCAGCCAATCCCAACAAATCCCACGATTTGCGGAAAAGCACTGTGACCTTGCTGCCTTTGCTGTTGGTTTCACACCCACATACATCTCCCATTTCTTTGTTCTGCAAACATCAAATCTTTGCCGTGGCCATTCTCTGCAACTCTTGGCAACCATCATTCACCATCCAACAAACTGTAACCTTACAACCCTCACCACCTCGAGGCTGAACCCAGTCGTGGGTGTCCAGATTCTGGGCAAACTTCAAACCTAGAAAACAGGTAAATTGATCAAGCCACCCCGTGGCTTTTTTGGAAAATTTTCCCTCGGTTTTTCTCTTACCAAACCACACTCACTTATCATCTTTGTTGTAACCCAGTCCACTGGGAGTGACTTTTGAACCCAGAAGGCCCTGAAGCATCAAACCCAGAAACCTGGAAAATTGTTCGTCGGAGTTCGAAATATTACCGACTTTGAAACCGACGATTTGGAGCTCGTGGAGGCCCAAGTTCAACACCAAACATCTTCTGGAGACCTTGGGAACCCAACCCAAGGTTTGGAAGTGGAGAAGTCGACGAGAACGGAGGAGTTGAGTTTTGGCCGATTCTTTCAAGCCATTTTCCGGCCACTTCCGACCACCTTTTGAGGTGTTGGTAAGCATTTTTTAACTCTACTCGTCTCTAGCTTCATTTTGGTATATAGATCGTAAAATTTGGCTTAGAAATGAAGTAGTTAGGAAGCTTTGAAAAATACCCAAAATTTCCGGCAAAAAAAAAACCCAGATTCCGGCGACCGGAAAATTGAAGAAGACGACCAGCGCTGACGTCAGCAAACCCGGTTCAGACCGGCCTGCTGACGTCAGCGATGACGTCAACACCGATTCAGACCGACCGGCTGACGTCAGCAAACCGGTTCAGACCGGCCTTGCTGACGTCAGCGTTGACTTTGACCCGTTGACTTTGACTTTGACCGGCGTGTGTGAGCTTAGGGGTGGGTTCGGTTCGGTAACCGAACCGAAATACCGATACCGAATACCGATACCAAAATTTCGGGGAGGGGATTTCCAATACCGAAACCGAACCGAAAATTTCGGGATACCGAAATTTCGGTATCCCGAAATTTTCGGTTCGGTTTCGGTATTGGAAATCCCCGAAATACCTTATCAACTTTTGCCTCGGATAAACCTTTGATTCCAGTCAAATTCTGCCAAATTGAACTCAGAGAGTAAGGAAATAGGACCTTAACATACACAGATTAAGAAATTGGAACTGAAATTCGTTTGTACCTTCTTTGCATGCATCATCAAGCCATTGCAGGTGTAGATCCCTGCGTCTTGAAGCTTCTTAACATCTTCGGCATTGATTCCCTGAGCAATCACTGCAAAAAAACTCACACAGTATGATTAGAAATCGATTTCCTCGCTTTTGAGGCAAAAATCGCTTAAACGAAGTGATACTCCTAGAATTTGAGGAGTTTTTGAGAGAAACAAAGCAAATCCAACAGAAATTAAGAAATGAGAGGCAAAAAAGTGAAATTGAATTCGATGACAGAAACCAATAGAGCTAGAAACAATAAATCCAGAAAATTAGGTTTACGATTTCGATTTTCCTGAATTTAACCGTAAACAATGCGAAACGGTAGAAATCGAGAATTGAAGTACGTAATCGGAAAGAGAACGGAAACGAAGGTCGTGAAGAAACTTACGCTTGTCGATCGCTTCAAACAGGTCCTCTTCGATCGGTATTTTCGAGAATTGAGGAGGTCGAGAGCTGGGAGGAGAGGAGAGGAGAGGTTTTGTCCAGACTCACTTCAATTCGAATGGCAATGGGGATGGATGGAAAGGATGGGTTCCATCGATATTACTATGTATTCGGTTCGGTTCGGTATTACCGAATATATAGTAATATCGTCCCGAACTCCGTACCGAAATTTCGGTATTTTTTCGGTATCGGGGAACGAACCAATCGGGGTATTTCGGTTTCGGGATTTTCGGTATTCCGTTCGGTATTTTTCGGTTCGGTTTCGGTATTTCGGTACAAAATTCCCAGCCCTATGTGAGCTGCGCGTGGAGCCGCGGCTCCGATCCTTCAAGCCGCGCGTGAGGGCGCGTGAGCCACTATTTTTCAACGCCGTCTTCGCGAGGCGACTCGTGACGACGCGTACTACCTAGGGGTGGTACGTTTGGTAATTTTTGAGGTGTTTTAGACCTCCAATTTGAGCAAACAGTGGAGAATTCCTGTCTTTTCCTTAATTAATTTGGATTAGACTTGGTTAATGATTAGTTTAGTAACTTTCCATATAGGTGAGACCTATCCCGAGGAACTCCGTGGTCAGGCTAGGTACGGCGGCTACGACCCGACGACATACCAGTGAGTGGGCCCTTTCTTATTAAAATATTATTATTTCTCAAATGTGTTCAATTATGGTTTTATGAACTTGTATAGCATGCCATGGTTTATGAAACTCGTTAAATGCTTTACTTATGATATTATGATGTATTCATCAATCTTTTTAGCGTATTTTGGTTAAATGTTGGCATGTCTATACGTATTTGAGATTCTTTACTTATTACGCATATTGCACGGTGTTAGCACTGTCTGAGAGTAGACCAGCTTCACGTGTATGTTCACACGCACCGACACACTCACTTTGGATCCATCGTAGGTGCCAACTTGTTCTAGGTCGCCTTGGCGACTCGAACTCGTTGTGATGCGCTTAGCGCCAACTTCACGTGTATGTAGTGCTAGAGCGTTTATTTGTGAAACACCCAGCCTGTCATGTAGCTACTTTCTGCATGACTTGTGTGCTATGTTTATGCGATAAGTAATGTGTTGTTTTTACTGCTGTTGATTTATATCACACCCGTATCCTTGTGGGCGCTGTCCCAAGTATCGATAATTGTTGTTTATTGTTAGTTAAACTTATATTTTGGCAAATTACGGGTTTTACAGCGAGGGGTTATATCCACACTTTTGAAAAGGTTTTATAAAACTGTACTTGGCCCACTCACCTTTGTTTTTCGCCCCTCCAGGTCCTAGATATTAGTTGACAGACGAGTTCGGTGGCTGTTGCTGATATTATCATTTTACCCTCCGTGGAAGTATGTTTTTGTACTTAAGTTGTGTTTATATCCTTTATACGGGATTGGAATATTCTTTTAAATTCACTGCAACCTAGCTCTGATATTTGTGTAATAATGGGTCTTATCCCACACTACGCACTTCCGCACTCTTTTGTTCGAATTATCTCAGCATTCTTTTTATTCCACTTTTTAAATTCTCTCACTATTCATGTATTTCTTCAATAAAATTTCTATTAATCTCTCTATGACTTCGTCACTCCTCCGGAGTTGATGGTCAGCACGCCTCGATATCCGGTGTCCACCTGGATATTCTGGTCGGGGTGTGTCAATTGTAGTATAGATATGCAAAGACGAGATTGAATCCACTGGAGTTGAATTAACAATTGAATCCTATAACTATTACTTAACGAATTGGACAATGAATTGATTTGTAATGAGAAAGAACTAATACTAATAAGGCGATTAAACATAAAGTAGATTGAAACCAAAGAAAGAAAAATCAAGGACGGTTTATGTATTTTTTTTAAATCAATGTAGACACTACCGAAATTTTTTGTTTCACTCACTACCGAAATGATTATTGTCAACTATTTTTTCATGAGCCACGGACAATTGATTTTGCATTTGTTGACTATTCTTGCATCAACTATCGAAATGAAAATTGACAATTGTTTTTAAGTAAACCACCAATATATAACTGTTTCTGCACAGACCACCAAAAACTGTTTATGCGTGGACCACAGCCAATTGTTTCTATGCAGATCAACAACAACTATTTTTGTACGTCTAGTACACACTATCAACAAATGTATTTGACAGAACAAATACATTTGATTGTCATAAAAACTAAAGATATAAAATGATATATATTTTTCCTACAATAATCTTTTTTGTTTGTCGGGACTTTTATTCAAAGCAAAATTTATAGTATGAAAAAAAAAATTATTATGGTCATAACCTCACATTTAAGATGAAATTGAAAATAAAATAGAAAGAAAAAAACGCAAAAGAAAAAAGTTGTGTATAAATAATATTTGACATGAGTATTTGACCAAAAAGTTTAGTAGCAATGTTGATTAGGTTCCTCGTCATAAAGTATGTTAGAATGGGTTCTCATTCTCCATGATCATCTCTCCTCAGTGTATATATATATATATATATATTTTTTGTGAATGCATTCGATATTACCTACACTAAAGGGTGAGGGAGTGGGCTAAACCTCACAATGGGTTAGCAATAATTTGGTTCGAATTCGCTTTTGGCAATAATCGAATCTAAGACCTCTTACTTACATGTGAATAGGAATACCACTAAACCGTAATACTAAATGACAGCAAATATTATTTTTCATTTTGTTTAAAAGCATATTAGTGTGTTAGTGCTCAAGCCTCACAACCCCCACCCATGCCATGACTTTTGTTTTTTCATAAATATTCCTCTAAAACTTAAGGATGTTGAGTTATTTTACATGAAAGTAGAGTTTGTTCTTACAAAGGATAAACTAGCTTTTAGTCTTTGTGCTCAAATATAGTAGTTGTCAAGCACTTGTGGGCAATTGACTAAATAATTTATACTATTTATTAATGGAGTACTTTTTGTCAACCAAAAATCAATAAAAATACTATTATACCCATTCATGCATAATTAAAAGAAAATATTAGGAAAATAAAAATCATGGGGATTAAAGTAATTTTGCACAAATTTTTTTTGGTTTTGTTTTTTCTTTTATCACCCACATGTAACCATAGTTCCTCCGCTTTCTCTCTCCCACTTCCTACTTTTCCCTTTTTTTTATTTTAATTTCCATTCAATTAAAACTCCATTTTAATTTCACTTTATTTTTTAAATTGCTATATATTTAAACACACACATAATGTGCGGCTTTTATCTAGTAAAAGTTAAGACAGTTAAACCAATAACATTTAAAGACCAAATAAAAAAGAAATTAGATAATATGCGTGTTAGATAAAGAAAAAGACAAACCAATTTCCCCTTTAATTCCCTATAATTCCAAACGACACCAAATGTGACCAATTTCTTGCAAAATTACGCATGCGCCATCTACACTCTACAAAACACCTAATTAAATAGCCCAATTGACTCGATTTACATATAATAAATGGGTCAAACTTCAATGGTACGTACTGTTGAATGGTTTAAGATTCATTTGGGACCCACCGCATATTAATCTAGACCATTCAATAGCCATACTATTAAATAGTACGTACCACCCAATATTTTTCCATAATAAAGTGCTAACTTATACAAATTTAGGGATGAAAAATGTAATGATATCACATATATCAACTAGTGTATTTTAAGCACATTCACAAATCTCACTTCTTCTCTTGAAAGGTGGAGAGATTTTTACTAAAAAATTATACGGAATCTCTATAAATCAATGAAAATTCCATCAAATTCCATGGATTTATAAGTTCATTTAAATCCTTCAAAGTCTCAATTGAATACGCCCCCTAAAATTTTATTTCACATTTTGACAAGCCCATATAGAGATTTTATTAAAAAGAAGGTAATATTACAATACATGACATAAATTCAAACAAACAACAATACACATAAAACTCTACACGGCCACCACAATACACAAAAGCCAGATCTGCCACGAAAGCGATAGACACGACAAACCTCACAATACGCTCGGGTTTTATAACATATGACTTAACAAACGGATTCATAATATTGCTGGATTAGAGGAGTAATTCAAACAGACTCAATATACGCTGAGGACTTGACAATTTTATTTTCTAAGTTGTAAACTTGTATACCATCATAACCATCAAGGAATGATTCCCTGCGAAGCCTATGAAAACATGGACATGTGAAGTAAATGAGTTTTCTTCGAATTCAGGAAATGTCTGAGTTGATACAGACAACGCCGATCTATTGCAATCCAAAAATAGAGCAAGATCATGTAAACGTTCCACAACCTCACACTTTTTTGTAGTGAAATTTACCTTATAGATATCAAATTGCTTTGATTCGCTGGAACTGTCGACCTGCCTCAATACATACTTCACAAACCAAATGCCAATATACACAATGTACTGAAGCATATATTGGCCTCAAACGTTTCCATCTCCGATTTGAAAGATTGAAAATCCATTGTTTTGGTGGGAAGATTATTACAGGTTTCCCCGAAGTCCCAAACTCCAACTGAGACGTTGTACCGATCCAATACATATAATTGCTCATTGTGGAATACCATATCAAAATGTAATGGAATCAATCGATCGAAGTTAGACCATGTGTAATTGTCTCCGCCATGCTTATAGTGGTCATCGGGATGGGTAGGACTAGGAGGATCAGGAGGGGTCATGAGCCATGGAGATTGTGGCAACGGTGTGTAATATGGGGCGGACACATAAGATTCTGTAGGATAAATGGTGGATTGTGGAGGATTTGTGGTGCCATAAACAATCCCACCATTCCCCCAAAGATTTTATTGGATTCTCTCCCCTCCCATAACACTGCTCTCCATTTTTTCCTCTTGGGCTCTTCTTCCGTATCAGCCGCAATTGCAGAACTGGTGCGGCCTTCCTCCCCAGTTTACAAGATGCCGTACTTCCCCGCTTCCTAATTCCCATATATGGGAAATCCCCATCCCCAACGATTCTCACTTCCTAATAATTCTCCTAAGTCCCATATTGCAATTTGTAGACTTGGCAAAAGGGTTGTGTTTGCCGTGTTCTGTCTCGTTTTCGTGTCACATCCGTTATCTTAACGAATCGTGTCGTGTCAAACCCGCTATCTTAACAGGCTTAAAAAATCAAACTCAAACCCGACCTGTTAAAATTAACGGGTCACCTGACCTGACTCGTTTCACCCATTAAGAACAATATATTTTTTCAAAAAAATAATCAAATGAAAAAAGTTCATACTAAATTAATTAAAACATCAGCATTTTAAAACATCAGCATTTTGTTAAGTACTACATCTGCATGCAATATATAGATTACATCAAAATACATTTGTCTTTCAAATATTACATATATACCCTAAACAAATTTAATAAAAACACATTAATATGTTACTACAAAATAAATCTTGTGAAATCTTTCTCAAAAGTAGCAACTTTGCGATCATATTCAAAGCTTGCATGTAGATTGTTTGACAGCAAAACCTTTTTCAATTTCATCAATCATCAAGGAAAATTGTATTGGAACATTGGATAGCTACCTAGGGTTTTTTTTTACTATTTTAAATTACCAACTTGTTATCTTAACGGGCTTATCCGATAACAACCCGACCCGAAACCTTATTTTTCCTTGTCGTTTCCTATCAAGTTAACGGGTCGTGCATGAAATTGTCAGGTCTAACCATTTGTATTTCCAGACCAAAAAAGAATAATAAGGATGGTATATATTAATCTGGGTAGGTGCAATTCAGTAAGTTTTTCCTTCTTCAATTCTCTGTGCATCAATGAATAAAGCTATGGCTGGTCTCCATCGAATATGGGTGGACGAAACAAGAAAATGAGCAGTGAAGGCGGTGGCAACTGGCAAGTATACAGCGGTACAAGAATGGTTGAAGAGGAAAAAATGGTTGCGAATGACGATGATGAATGGGCTGGACGAAAAATAAAATAAAATAACGTAGACACAATATTAACCGTTTAGATGTGTTAAATGATTCAAATTAAAAGTTTGGTATAATCTTTAAAGTCTAAATTATCGACAACAAAATCTCAATCCATCAAATTTATGAACAAAGTCCATACAAATCCTTAAAAATCCTTGTAGGATTCTACAATCTATTAAATCTATCATTTTATAAAATCTTTTAAAATCCTCCTAAATCCATCATCCTTAAAATAAAAAAAAATCCTATTTCCTCCAAACTAAAAAATTTAATTTCCTTGATTTGAAATAAATAATAATTAATAAAATTAAAATTTCCTAATTAAAGACTTTTTTTTATTGATCCTAATTGAAGACTGAAACGTGAAACTTCACGTTCTCCGGCTCAAGCCGCTCAACCCTTCTTCCTATTCATCGTCTCCCTTTCAGAAAATTTCCCAGACTATTTTTCCCTATCAGAAAATTTCTGTAAAGAGAACAGAGTAGGAAATTTTAATTTTGTTAATTATTATTATTTTTTAATTAAGGATTAATTAGGAGGAAATAGGGTTTTTGTTTTGAAAGATGTCAGTCAACTAATCCGAGGATCCGAATCCTTTTTTTTTATATACTTCGATGTAACGGAAAGTTTTTTGCTTTTTTTAGTTTTTTGATATACATTTACCTTTTCACATGGTGTACGCTTATAATTAGACTCCACCGACATAGGGAAGAAGGTCGCAAAAGTTCTGCAATTGCGGTGGACCTCCGCAACTGTTGCAACCTTCCTCCACAAGAGCCACCGATGTGGATCTGCCAAAAAAATGACAGACACAACAGACCTCATAATATTACTGGATTAGGAGTAATCCAAATGGGTACTCAATATACGCTCGATCGGGTTTTATAACATGAATTGACAATTTTATTTTCTAAGTTGTAAACTTGTATACCATCATAACCATAAAGGGATGATTCCATACGAAACGTACGAAAATATTCACCTGTGAAGTAAATTGAATTTTCTTCGAAATCCGGAAATGTCTGAGTTGATACGGACAATGCCGATCCATTGCAATCCAAAAATAGAGCATGATCATGTAAACGTTCCACAAGCTCACACGCTTTAGTAGTGAAATTCAACTTATAGCTAGATATCAAATTGGCCTGATTCGCTGCAACCAGTACGGTCGACCACGACGACCAGCCTCGATAACATTGGCTCCTCCTATCTTAAAGATCGAACATCCATTGGCTCCTCCTATCTTAACCGTATAATACAATTTTAAAAGAGCTAAAAATAATTTGACTTGAGAGATTGTTAATTAGTTTTGTCCATTCAAATCCATGTGTAGGTAATGAAATTAAACTATCAATAAATGAAAAGAAAATCATAAAGCAGGGTTAGTTGAAAAGAATAAAAAAAAATCAGTGTGGATTGGGAACAATCCGAGCCGGGGCTGAATTTTTAATTGTGTTGGCAACCAGTCGAGATTTATAGAGTGAGTTAACAACTTAAGTTTCGAAATTGCATACTCCAAGATGAAAATCACCAGGCTGCCCAGTCACCACAGCGGTGAAGTAAATCGAGTTTTCTTCGAGTTCTAGAAATTTCCGGGTGGATAACGACATTGCCGATAATAGATTTTCGACCAAAAACAAAGCACGATCACACAAACAGTCTTCTCCCACATTTTGGCAGCAACGTTTAACTTGTAGACATAAAAGGGCACTGATATTCCTTTCCAATTAGGATAGAGCAACCTTCCGTGCTTTACAAGCAAAATCTCACCCATTGACTCCACCAACCGTGCCCTATGTAGCCATCATTTAAAACCATTTGATCCATCTAAGGTTGTAAATCCATGATTTTCATGGGATGATTGTAGGTTTCCCCGAAGTCCCAAACAAGAACTGAATGGTCATCGGACAATGCAAAAACAAATAGCCATTGTGGAATACAATCTCACGATACTCTCGATTATAACCAAATAGGTTAGTCCACACACCCTTGTCTCCGCCATGCTTATAGAATGCTAGTCCATGCACCCTTGTCTCTCTCAGTCTTCACGTCCTCTCTCCTCTCATTATTCTTGGTTAGGACTACACTTGAATTTATAAATAATTGCGGATAAGTCCTGCGCGAGGAGACCCATCCAACTTCACCAGTCACTTTGGAAGAAGATTATATGACTTTACGTTTTTAGTGGGAGCTAGCAAAATGGTCATGTGATTCTTGTGGACTCTAATGTTATAGCAGCAGCAAGGAACCAACAATTTATACATTGCTATTTTCACTTTGATTAATTTAAACTATACTACTTTAGGTCATATGATTAATATTCAAATTCTTTGACCTTACAAGTGGGTGAAGAATGAAAATGTTGGAGTGGGTCTGTTAACCACACCCTAATATATACTAAACGAAAAGGTTAGAAATTTAGAAGAAAAGGATGAAGAGATATTGGGTTTGTTTTTTCATCTTTTTTTTTTTTTTTTATGTTAAATGTATTTTGTCCATAACCGTAATTGCGCATTAGGGTATATATTAGACGGTAAATTAAACATTGTATATTTTGAGTTGGGTGTATATATAGAGAGATAGGTTGGGTTCAAATAAAAATTTTCCATAAGTTTTACACAGAGATTTATGCTTGTGTCGGTGTCATGGGATATGAATTGTAATATTCACATATAAGGCACTGCCTAATGCCCATGATAAACAAAGTGCTTAAGCCACTTGGATTAGTGGTAAGTGTGGGTGTTAAGTGATGACTACAGTGCATAATAAACACAAAGAAAAAATAAATGAGACAAACATTTGATGTGTACTATTTACCACAGCAGGGATTAGGAGCAAATCCAAACGGTTGGTGAATATATATGCTCCTATGTACTCAAGTTTTGAAATATGAGTTGACAAATTTTAGCTTCTAATTAAGTTGTATACTATTCCTACATGAATATCACGAAAATCATCAGCCATCTGATCCAGCTGATACTCTTCCAGCTCAGACAAACGAAGTTGATCTGTGAAGTAAATTGAGTTTTCTTCAAAAGTCTGGAAATTTTTAATTGAGCATTGACATTTGCTGATTGTTCTTCGACCACAAGTAAACCACGATCGCAACTAATGATAGTGCATCGTTGTCAATTGAGGCTCCATGGAAGCCTGGTGAGAATCGATCAATGCTTGAAATTTGAGCTCCAATGGCATCAAATTTCTGAAGATACACGTTTAGGGTTTGCTGCATCTCAGCAAATTGAATCCGAGCATCCATGGCTCTTTTGATGGATGCACTGAGTCATACGCAACAGAGAAGGGATGTTAGATAGTTACAAGTGCTGACACCAATAATGGAACCCACATCTACCTTGACTCTTATTGCAGAAAAGTACAACTTCATTGAACAAGAAAACTTGTACAATTTCACAACTGATGCGTTGAGGTTGTTCGACAAATAAATTCACACGGCGCTTAGTTGTAGGCCTAGTGATTTATATGAACACTGATTGGGAGATTGCGAGCGTGCCACTACTAGGTACCGCTAGCAGACGGTGTATGTGCGTGATTTGAGATTGCGCTATTTGACTTATAACCAAAAGATTGTGCCTTTAAGTGAGAGGCTCAACTTAGGTTCTTTATTTGCCTTGCCTGTTAAGGACTTGAATTGTTATGTAGAGATATATGACAAGGCTTATGTGTTTGAAATATAGATTGGATATAAACTGGTTATATTCAATCTGAATGCGTTTAATAATAAAGACAGTAAGCAGTAAATAAAGAAAATACAGTTTGCATCAAAGTAAACATATATAAACTGAATTGAAAGTTTACGAATAAGTAAATACAATAAGTAAACAAAGTTGTAAACATCAACCAAAGTGTGGTTGGATTGCATATAAAGCCATCGAAGTGGCTTTTATACCCATCGGATTGAGTGCAAGGCCATCGAAAAAGCCATCGGATTGGCTTTGGCCATCGACAAAGCCATCGACAAAGCCATCGGATTGGCTTTAGCCATCGACAAAGCCATCGACAAAGCCATCGGATTGGCTTTAGCCATCGACAAAGCCATCGGATTGGCTTTAGCCATCGACAAAGCCATCGACTAAGCCATCGGATTGGCTTTGGCCATCGACAAAGCCATCGAAGTGTCTTTGGCCATCGACCGACAAAGCCATCGACTAAGCCATGGTTGGCTTTGGCCACTCATTGGCCATGCGGTAGCTTTGGCCGTATTAAGCCGCCGAAGTGTCTTTGGCCATCGACAAAGCCATCGACTAAGCCATCGGATTGGCTTTGGCCATCGACAAAGCCATCGAAGTGGCTTTTATACCCATCGACTCTTTGGGAGGAAGAGAATAGCCTAAATGAGATTCTTTCTCAGGCTTAATCGATACCACAGTGAGAAGTGGCAGAGCTAATTCTAAGATCGGGGATTTCCTGATCTAAAAGCTTTAACATAAGTTGTCGAAGCTTTGTGAATGATTGCTTAAAACCTTATGTAGGCTTATGAAAGCTTGTTGCTGGGTTGTATGAACTGATGAATGCCACTTCTTGGCTTTCAAGAGAGAGAGGTTTTCCTCTTTGGTATTTGAAAGATTGGCTTTCCTTAGAACATGTATGTTCTGAATTTTGGTTGATTGGTTGATTTGAGTGTCCCCAGCTCTATGCCTTTGCTTCCTTTATATAGAGAGCAAAACCAATGTGAAAGCAACCCAACTTGATGCACGCACCTCAACCTAATTCCACTTGCACAAAGATAGATAACATTAATTAACTATCCACTTGCAAATACCCAAAATATCTTGGTATAAGTTTGGCCTAATTTCACAATAACCCCCACATAATGCCATAATTTGGCTTTAGACCAAAATAGGGATAAACATGACAATTTTGAGTGTAAACAGAGGTACAAAATGCATCTTAATTAATAGCTCGATTCTCAGCTCCTTCAATCACTTTCTAACTCATTACAGTAAAAGTAACTAGGTTAGAATGTATACCAATCAAGGATGGCCATTTGGCATCCTAACACAAATATTCATTCATACATTTCTTATAACTAATGTAAACTAGCTGTGTACTGTGTAGAAGAAAGCATAACGTATTTAAAAAACGTCCACTCTATTCAACTCACTGTGGATTGGGAACAATCCAAACGGCTTCCGAATTATTAATTCTGTTCCCAACCAGTCGAGATTTATAGAGTGACTTAACAACTTTAGTTTCTAAATTGTATACTCCAAGATGAAAATCAAAAAATTCACAAGGCCGCCCATCGCGCACCGAGTCACTCACCTCAGTTGTGAAGTAAATCGAGTTTTCTTCGAGTTCTGGCAATTTATGGGTGGATAACGACATGGCTGATAGATTTTCGACCAAAAATAAAGCACGATCTCCCAAACAGTCAACCTTCTCCCATATTTTGGCATCAAAGTTTAACCTGTAGACATAAAAGGGCACTGATATTTCATCCCAACTAGAATAGAGCAACGGTCCGTGCTCCACAAGCAAAATCTCACCCGTTGACTCTACCAACCGATGCCTTATGCTGTCGCCATCACCATAAACCATTTGCTCCATCAAAGGTTGTAAATCCATGATTTTCTTGGGATAATTGTAGGTTTCACCAAAGTCCCAAACATGAACTGAGTGGTCACTGCATAATGCAAACAAATGGCAATTGTGGAATACAATCTCACAATACTTTTGTTCTCTAACTAAGTCTAGCTTGGACCATGCAGTGTTACCTCCGCCATGCTTATAGAATGCTAGACGTCCTTGACCTCCGCCGTGACTCGCCACCACAACAACAAATTTGTGGTTGCGAGAGGGGTTACAGGAGAGGACAACTTTGGTAATGTAAGGAACGTGCAACGGAGGAAGTGTCCGACTATCACCACAAATTGGATTAGTAAGATAAATGATTTCTTTGAATATCTCCCCTGCTTTCGGATTCCAAATCGCTAGCCACCCATGTGATGATCCCACACACCGAGACCAATTAAAATCATCACGTAAGCCTCTAAACACATTCCTCTTGATCTTGTAAACCTTTTTCTCAGCAAGGCTAAAGAAGCAGCCCTCCCCCTCCTCCACATCAGGATCACTAGGGAGCTCCTTCCACCGTTGAGCGGGGAGCATGAGCCATGGAGATTGAGGCAATGGTGTGTAAGATGGGCCAGAGACATACGATTTTGCAGCGTAATTCCAAGAAGGACAAACAGATTTAAATCGAAGGATGTGGACGAAATATGAGGGAAGCTTTTCCAGGAGCAACTGTAATAACTCTGGTTGGAGCTCAGACCACCTTGGTAATCTCGTAGAATTTGTGTTACTTGACCTCATCCTCTATTCGTGCAACGATGGAGTGGTTTCTCAGACAGTACTGTTATTCGGAAACCTGGACCTGCTCCGATGTTTTTTTTATGCTGGCTGCACCTGCTCCGATGTTGGTGGCTGCACATCATTAGCATTTGTTAATTAGGGTTTTCATGTGTTGGGAGGTTGGTGGTTGTGGTTGGTGGTTTGCTTTGGGGTTAGGGTTTATTTTGTTTGGGCTTCATTACTGCTTATGTTTTGGTATTTGGGCCTACCTTTTTTTTATTTGTACGACTGCTTTTCGGCTTCGCATGATGAAACTCTCTCTCTTATTTTCTTCGGGTCTGAAGTTTTAGTAGCAATTTTTTTTTTCTTTTCTTGTATCTTGTTGGAAGGATTTAAAATTTCAAAATTGTTGTGGGATTTCGTTTGAAACGATTTTTAACGACGTGAGTTGTGGTTGAGTCATCGGAATTGGTTGCGGTGGCAGTTTGGTATCAGTCTCTATTGTAGTGTATTAATTTATCCTATTTTTATGGGCGAAGTATTGTTCCCCGGCCATAATCTCCGTTTCATGAGCTGAATAATGTTCCTCTTAAGGGGATGTCAGTATCCTTCTCACATGAACTTTTTTATTTTATTTTCTCGACTTTCTTTATCATTCGGCAATATTGTTTCATAATCGGAACCGTCTAATTTCTAGATCACTCTTTAAATATCAACTCTGCAAAAAATCATCCAAATCAGAAATCGTTTAACTGTTCAATGAATGTTGACAAAATTTTAGTGTTTAAGTGAGAAATATGGTTCATCTATTTATTGTATAACTGTTTAATGACTAAAAGATTTTGGATTTAGCTAATTTTTTGCAGAGATGATCTTTAAAGAGTGACCTAAATAATAGACGTTCCGATTATTATTCCACATTGCAAGTTGAGAAGGAGAATCAAAAAGATAGAATGAGAAGGTCCAAACAAGAAAGTTGCTAGCATTCTCCTCCCCGGCCGTAATCACGGGCGGAGTAATATATGGTCCCCATAATCATGGGCGGTTTGTACTTTGGTTTGTAATGTGTTCGTCTTACTTATGCTAGTAATACTGAATTTGGAATCTATGTTTAGTTTGAGGTATAGCTAGTGACTCTTGGAGTAAGGTTTTATCCTTTTTGAGCTAAGATAACTAAAAACAGCTAAGCTAGTACTAGTGTATTGGATATCTTCAAAAGGTTTGCATAAATTACTTGATGTCATCGATGATGTTGGAACTAACTTACCTCCCACAAATGCAAGGCTCTTGTAGCTGAATTTGGTTAAAGCATTCACTTGGCATTTGAGACCCGAGTTCAATTGGACTCCAATATCGATAGTATAAAAAAAACTACCTCTACAGGTAAATTAGAGCAGCATATATAATCTATTAGGCCAAATGATCATTGAATATTAATTGAATAATACATTCAGGAAGATCACAATGATCAAGGACGGAGCCAGCTAGTGGCTGCCTTGGGATCTAGCACACCCAAAGTTTTAAAAGATGAACATGTTATAAAAAATTAAGTCTAATGTTTCACAAAACAAAATTTTATCATACTCCCAACACCTAAATTATACTCTATACTACAAGAAAAACAAATTAGTCCACTTTTATATAAAATTCTAGCTTCGCTCTTGCACATGATACTACATTCACACTCAATTGTTTAATAGTACATGCAAACTTCTACGTACTAACTTTATTGTCAGAGTGAATACGTCGGAACCACACTGGTGCCCTCTAACACAGTTTTGTTCTGTTTACATTCAATTATCATCCCATTTCCACTCTAGCTCCAAGATATTCAACTATTCTAGAGGCCATGTGAGGCATCTGCTTAGTCCATACGGTGCATGGCCAGTGGCGAAGCCAGGATTTCTCGGGGGGAGGGGCGAACTTAAAATGTCGAACATCAGAATCTCTATCCAATGTCGAACCTAACACACCCCACCCTCGATACCCACGTGGATACCGAGTTCGGGCGTGCTGGCCGACACTCGTAAGTGACGAAGCCATTAAATGCATGACAACACTTAGTTTAAGTAAATTAAATAACCATAAAGTTGCGGAAGTTTATGTCAACATGCACAAGATTCAGAGCGTACTAATTTGGAACAGCGGAAACAAAATAATGAATCAAGTTCCTAGAATTTCTATCCATAACAGGGATGGATATTATTTAAGAAACTGAATAAGAAATAGTAAATCCCTACATGGTCGGGAAATAGAATCAGAGCTGCCACTCGGATGCCTCGACTTCACCAGATGCTCTATCACTATGTCCTGAAGGGGGCGCAAAAACAAAGGTGTGAGTGGACGAAAAATAAAAGTTTTTGAAATACCTTTCTCTTTTCAACATAATAACCCCTATTTGAAAATCCAGTATAATTGTAAAATCGTACTACCGTAGTATACGTCAAAATGTAGTTTAAAAGTATAACTGGAAACATATATCAATATAAAATCCGTAGATAACAAATCATATTTCCAATAGTCCTTTCATCATATATACCAATAATATAAATATAAGAAAACCAACACAGGGTATATAAGCAATCACCCATGTACGTGTTGAGGAACAGCCTCTCAATCCCCGTACAAGCACTTTACGTTATTCAATTAATTTGTACTCCTAGTACCACACACATGTAAACACTTGCGCAATAGCGCGTCACACCCGAGTCCTTACGTAGTGGGGCCTTTTCCCAAAAAATAAACATAAACGTAAGACAAGCTTGCACTAAGGTATTTACCGGACAATACCCCTGGAGTACAGTGCGTGTGACTCAAACATGTGAGACTTGTCTTACGACCGTGAGACGGTACTACAACGTAGTGAAAGCATACCAAGTGTGTTTGAAAACATACATATATACATCATGTGTAGGAGTGAAGAATATCATATACTTCATAATTTCCCAAATATTTAAACGTTGCATAAATAACATTCTCATCGGAGTCATATATCAAATACCAATATTTATGCATACCCGAAATCATAGGCTAAAACCATTTAATAATATATATTTATATATATTCAAATCTCAAAATCATTTCATAAAATATATCCATATATATATATATATATATATTCATATCTCAAAACCATTTCATAATATATAACCATAATTAAATACCAATAAATCCATATAAATATAATCAACTCTCAAAACCATTTCATAATATATAACCATAATTAAATACTATATGGTTGCATAATCGAATACCAACATATATATATATATATATAAACATGCCCCAAAAACATTTAAATTCATGTAAGAAACCCATTTCATAAATATTTTCAAGCACACAAATCATTTAATAAAACAAAAGTCCACTCACAGGTGATTGGAAGTGAAATCTCCCTCGGTGTTGCCCTCCTCGAAATGTGGCGCCGAAGAATTACCTATTTAATATTAGGGGAAAAATTAGAACCTCCCTAATATAAATTTATATAGGCCCTATAGAAAAATATTCCAAAAATAATACTATTTTGGCGAAAACGGGCTCGAAAAACTATTTCAGGGGCCCGAAAACCCTACAGCCGCCGTCCACCGCCGCCGACGCCGCCGTGCGCCTCCGCATACGCCGGGAAACGGTCGGACGCGCCACCACGCGCCGGGAGGAGCCGCCACGGGCCGGCACGTGTCGCCACGCGCCACACACGCCTGCTGATGTCACCCGCACGCGCATGCTGACGTCAGCCACGCACCTGCTGACGTCAGCGCTGTTAAAGTTAACGGCGTCAGTCAAACTTAATGGAATATACCTTTATGACGAAATATTCTGACGCTGTCAGGAATATTCCGTTACCGTTGATAGAATATTCCTTCTTCCTCCTCCTCTCGCCGGTCACCGGAGCCGCCGTCTAGTTCGCTGGAATTCTGGGAAATTTTCTGAATTAATTCCAAAACTTCAAAAATTCATAACTTCTTCGTTCTTTTGCCAAATTTAACGTGCCATATATCAAAATGAAGGTATTGACGAGTAGAATATTTTCATACCAATTTGAGGCCGGAAAAATGGCCGGAGATGGCCTGAAATTGGCCGGGAAGCTTCGGAAAACCCTAATTCCGTTCTCCTTCAAAGCTGCACCAAATTCGACGTTCTTTATATCGATTTGAACCTACTCAACGCAATAAAACCAATGGTAATGATCTCGAGGCTTACCTTGGTCTGGATTGTACAGAAAATTGGAGGAAAGTTTGCCGATACCGTTCCGACGTCGGTTTGGTCGATTAGGTTTGAGTTTGGATATTCTGAAATCACAACCTCGTCCAGAATGACGAGACAATCGTAATGGCTATAGTCTCGTGTCTCGGTTTGATGGTTTTGTGATTCGGCCACAAACTAGGGTTTGGATGGTTTAGGTGGTTTTTGGCAGAGAAAGAGAGAGAGAGCTCGTGCAGAAAGTGGGGAGTTGTGTTGCTGCACAGCAGCCAACCCACAACCCCAAAACCCTAATTCCAACTTACAGGGTGAAAATTACTAAAATGCCCCTACCCTTTAAAGCTTCATAAAACGTTCGTTTTAACTCCGAATTGAGTTCCGCTTGCGTCCACGCATTCGTATTGATGAGTACATCATGAATATGTAAAGAAATAAATTTTCACAAGTCGTCACGAAAAGTCAACAAAAGTCAACATTGACCATTAGGGGTATTTTGGTAATTTCACATAATTTTTGGGGACGGGTTGTAACAGAACCTGTCTAGTTCCACCGGGACAAACCTCGAAAATCAGGCCCGGATAACTCAGCAAGACCATAAGGTTTGTAGCGAGCAATGTCCATTCTGCATTACAATTACAAATTAGTTCAAGTCAATCAAAAGCTTCAACCTCATTAGTCATAACAATGGCATCAAAACGAATCATACAAATTTGGCTCAGTCTTAGCATAAAAAATTTCATTAATTTGCTCAGAAAATACAGATAAATTAACATGAAAATTTTAAACTTTAAGCATAGCAATTAGCAATTTAGTACAAGGATTTTGGCTAAAATAGCAAGTTATCATAGCAATTAGCAATTTAGCTGAGATAGCAAATTACCTGTACAAACTTCCAAAGGCTAAATTGTCACGGTCGCCATGAGAATCAAGGTAATAATCTTTGGAAGGTTTAGTCTCAGAGTCGGCCCAAACCCGAACACCGGACTTCCTCGTGTAGTAATCGGCGAACGCTCCGCCGCCTCTCTCGACCTCTCTCTCTCTCCTTCTCTTCTTCTTCCTCTTACTCTTCTTCTTCTTCGTCCTCTCTCTCTCAGATCCAGAAGAAGATTCCAACATCTCGTACGGCTTCGCTTGTGAGCGCACATTTTTCCGGCGGAACCAGGGTCTTCGCGGGGGGGGGGGCCCCCCCCCGGACACACCCCACCCTCGATACCCACGTGGATACCGAGTGCGAGCGTGTTGGCCGACACTCGTAAGTGACGAAGCCATTAAATGCATGACAACACTATTATATTAAAGTTGCAAAATCCAATGTCAATATGCATATGGTTGAGAGCGATACTAATGTTGAGCATTGAAGGAAACAAATAATGAAACAAGTTCACAAAATCTCTGTCCATAACGGGGATGGATAATAAGAAAGCTGGAAGTAAAAGATAAATCCTACATGGTCGGGATGGATGATCGAAGCCGCCACGCAAGAGTCCGACCTGTAGATGCACTATCTTATGTCTGAAGGGCGCAAAAAACAAAAATTAGTGGACAAAAATAAAGTTTTCACAAACCTTTCTCTTTCAATGTATAACCCCCTGTTTGGCTCCAGGTAGTTGTAGAAATATACTATCATAGTATAGTTCGAAAGATACTTCAAAAGTATCTTGTAATATATCAAAAGTACGATAACAATAAATCACAGTTCATATTTCCGTCAATATATATATATAAGGAAAAACCACACAGGTATATGCGCGATCACCATGTACGGGTTTGAGAACTTTGACCTACTCAATCCTTAGTACAAGTCCAATACGTTATCCAATCATTTGTACTCCCTAGTACCACACACATGTAAGTCTGGCGCGCAATGTGCACCCGCGAGTCCTTACGTGGTGGGGCCTTTCCCACATAAACAATAAACGTAAGACAGCTTGCCTTTAAGGTATTCTGGGACAATACCCACCGGAGTGCGATGCGTGTGACTAGTACGTGTGAACGGTACTACAACGTAGTGAAAACATACCTAGTGTGTTTGAAAACATACATACATACTCATGTGTATAGATATAAGGCCAAAATCCCATTCATAATTCCCAATATCAAGTGTAAACCATTTCATAAGTATAATCATACTTGATAAATAATCCCAATCATGAAATAAATTCATTTCCCAATGTAGATACCATAAATAAAACAATTATAGTTGTGTAAACAATTATCAAGTATTGCATATATATTTATAAATAAATATATATAACGAACATGCTGGAAACCATTTAAAACCATGTATAAATCAAATTCAAATCCGTTTCTAAACATAGAAAACGTTTAGAAAGCAAAAGTCGCTCAGGATGATCGGGAGTGAAGTCTCCCTCAGTGTTGCCCTCCCTTCGGTGTGCGGAGTCGAAGAATTACCTATTTAATATTAGAACAAATTAGAACTTCCCTAAAATAAATTAAAAATAGGCCTTAAAGAAATACCCCAAATATTGTTATTTTAGCGAACGGGCTCTCGAAAAACAGTTTCCGGGCAGAAAACCTCTGCCCGCCGTCCACGCGCGGCGCCAGGTGTTGTGCTTATTATATGTGTTGCTCTGTGTAGGGAAAGCAGTCAGACCGACGCCGCCACGCGCGGGGAGAGGGGGAAGGTCTCACGCGCCGGCACGCGTCGGGGAGAAACGGTCGGACGCGCGGGAGTGGCTTCACGCGCGGCCACGCGGCCAGCACGTGTGGCCCACGCGCTAGCGCGTGTCCCAGCGCGCGTCGCGCGCTTGCTTGCGTCGACCCGCCTTTCTTGGCGTCGGCAGATTACATTAACGGAATATACCTTTTACCGGACGGAAAATCTTTGCGGCGGCAGATTGGAATATTAGTTAGATTGAGAGATATTTCGTCGTCCCCTTCCCCTCGCGCCACGGTCGCCGGAACACGCCGTCCTCGCGCGCAGTTTGCGGAATTTGCAAATTTTCCGAGTGTCAAAACTTCAAAATTCACTTAACTTCTTCATTCTTTGTCCAAATTTGACGTGCCATATATCAAATTGAAGGTATTGAGAGGAGTAGAATATTTTCATACCAATTTGAGGCGGAAAAATGGCCGGAGATGGCCAGAGGAGTGGCCCCGGAAAGCTTCAGGAAACCCTAATTCGTTCTCGCTTCAAAAGCGCACCAAATGGGGCGTTCTTTATATCAAATTGAACCTACCAATCCAATAAAACCAATGGTAATGGTCTCGAGCTTACCTTGGCAGTGCAGTTTACACGAGAAAATGGACGGGCCACACTAAGCCGTTGACGTCGGTTTGAATGATCGGGTTCGAGTTTGGATTCCAAGATCACCGGTCCGTCCAAAATGACGAGGATCACGTTGGTATGAATTTTGGGCGACGGTTTGGTGGTTTTGTGATTCACTTGAGGATTAGGGTTTGTCGGTTCGTTATTTGGCTTAGAGAAAATGGGAGAGAAAAAGAGAGAGAACGTGCGGAGGGTGAAAAATGGGCTGCGAGGCTTGACTAAGTGAACCAAAACCCTAATTAACAAACGGGGTGAAAATTACTAAAATGCCCACTACCTTTAAAGCTCCATAAAGCGTTCGTTTAACTCCAGGAGTGAGTTCCGCTTGCGTCACGCGTTCGTATCGGCAAAGTACATCAAGAATATGTAAAGAAATAAATTTTCACAAGTCATCACAAAAAGTCAACAAAAGTCAACATTGACCACTGGGGTATTTTGGTAATTTCACATAAATTTTGGGACCAGGTTGTAACAATCCTACTATTAAATAAAAATTTCGTCAGCGAAAATTACAAACAACTACTAGAATAAATGCGGATATTGCAGCCGCGTATACTCTCGGTCTAAAGTAGCCTCACTCACACCTTTCATGGTTTCTCCACCACCCAGCCTTCGCGGAGGTATCACACTTGTTCCTGGGAACCTTGTCTTTTCTTGTCCAAAATCTCCATGGTTCCTCCTCGTAACTCAACCTCATCCAGCTTGCCAAAGGCGTGGTTGGGTACATGAGACACAAATGGTATATTTCTCGACATAGAAACATGGAAGACATGAGTGCAGATAACTCATTGGCAAGGCTAGCAGATACGTGGCTGCGCCAACACGCCCTAATCTCATAAGGACCAATGTACGGGGACTTAGCTTCCCGCTTGCGAATCTCACCACACCGCCCCCAGGCGACAATCTCAGAACACAAAGTCACCAGCTGCATACTCGCGGTCACTTACAGGGTGCTGTACGCTATACTCTTGTCTATCTGGCGCCTTCGGGTTACGCTTAATCACACAGATCTTTTACGTAGTGTTATCTACCAACTCTGGGCCTGATGCTCGCTCCCTAACCCGGTCCAACACGTGGGGGTTACACGCGCTATAGCCTAGCCTTTCGGCTTGATTGTCACAGGTACTAGAGTGGCATTTGATGACATACAAACTCAATCAACGAGCAGGAGTGATCATCCCAGCTTCCACGGGTGAAGGACCGAAACTCTCAACATGTCCTCCAAGGTTTGAATCGTCTCTCGAATGCAGCCATCTGTCTATGGGTGGAAGGCTGTCTTTATGCAGTTTGGTTCCACAGCCTTTCATGATGCGGTCAATTTGGAAGTGAACCTCGGATCTATCGATATGATGAAGCTGGTACACCATGAAGTTTAACAATCGATCAATGAACATCTTAACAATTAATTCAACTTGTAATCACAGCCCAATTGGCAAGAAATGAGGATATGCTGTCGATTAGGTCGACAATCACCCCGAATACCATCACCTTTTATAGGGTAAGTGTTAACCCAAACACAAAGTCCATGGTAACATTCTCCCATTTCCAAGCTGAATAGGAAGCCTGCGATAACCCGAAGGTTTACGCCTCTCGCCTTCACTGGCGACAAGAAGTGAAACAACGACTCACGTACACGTGATATCTTTCTTCATCCACGACCAATAGTAATAAGGTCGATGGTGGTAGTACATCTTCGTACTACCCGGATGCATAGCATAAGCGGAAATGTCGCTCATCCCAAGATTTCTCTAGTAATCCACCGTTCCCCTTGGGTACAACAACGACTATGACATCGGTAATCCGTCCTCCACGACTACATAATCATGCCGAGCCGCCAGAACTTCCTCGCTTTATTTGTACACACACCGAATCAATCCCTTGGGCCTCACGAACTTTATCCACGAGAACATGTCTAACACGGAAATGAGCTGACGAGCTCATGCAGTTATCCACATTAAAAATAGCACCGTACTCTCAGCTCACTGCCCGGAATGTAGAGTCGGCTCTACAATAGATACCAGCGCCCGTAGGATTTCCGACTCAAGCGTCAAATACCCGTCGCCTTACCAGGATGAGCTGTCGATGAAGCTGTTATGATCAGCGATCGGCTCCATCCATCTCCCTCGCCTCCAAGTTCAACTCATTCTATTAAAAATATACTTGAGACTGCGACGTGGTCGGTGAAGATCGACAAATGCTCACAGTAAAGATAATGTCGCCAAATCTTGAGCAAGGCCGTGACTAACTCCAGGATCATGAGTAGGATAATTCATTTCGTGTAGTTTGGTACATGCGGATGCATAGGCGATGACTTTTCCATGTTGCATCGACACACGGCCCAGGCCATGCAACAAAGCATCGGTATGAATGTCGAAACTCCTACTTTCCTTCGAGGCTTGGGCCCCGGTGCGTGAGTAGATGATGTTTAAGTTCTTGGAAACTCCAGTTGTTTGTCATCCCAAACGAACTTAACATCCTTCTGATGAGTTTAGTGAGAAGTCAGAACATAGGCGAGAAATTTTGCAACGGCGGTAATAGCACCGAGGCCCGAGAAACCTGCACACCGAGTCCGTTGGTGGTGTTCCCGATTCACCACCACCTCCACTTTCTATGGATCACGAAAATACCTTGGCCCAATCACATGACCCGAGAAACTAATACGTCGAGCCAAAGCCCGACATTTCTTGAACTTTGCATACAATGGTGTCCTCAGACTCTCCAGAAACAATCCTCGAGATGTTCCTCGTACTCGATACCAGCTCTGGGAGTAAATCGGAATGTCGTCGATGAACAGTCTAAGCTAGATCGGATACGGTCGGAATACTGCGTTCGTCAAATCCGTAAATGCGGGTGCGGACGGTGATCGATCCAGACGGCATCACCGAAGCATAATGTCCATATCTCATTGGAGCTTGAGTCTTGGGCCTGTCGTCCTTGCGGATCGCAAGCTGATGATATCCGGATCGCGGAGTCAATCTTGGAAAACTCGTGCTCCACCCAGTGATCAAACGGGTCATGGTCAAGAGGCAATGGATAACGGTTCTTCCACCCGTCACCCGATTGAGTTGCACGTAGTCACATGCATGGCGTACTCACGTCCATGGAGCACATAAACAACAGGAGCACCCGAGGTGTCCCCAGGTTGAATAAACCCACTTATCAACTCACCGAGTTGGGTTTCGACTCCTGGGTGGTAGTCGATACGGCGCTCGAGAAATAGGATCGTACACAGTATCAAATCAATCGTAAAACTCGATCTACTGCAGCCGGGGAGCTAAACCAGGTAAGTCACACCGGGAAAAACGTCGGATATTCATTGACCACGCGAACATCCTCGACACGGGTTGGGAGGAATCTTCTTTCATCACCACATGAGCCATTACCCTTGACAGCCGCCCACGCAACAACTTCTTCGCCTCGGTGAAGAAATCGGTGAATACGCAAAACTTCTTCTCTACTTGGAAGACAACTTGAATTACGGGTGTTTGGAATGTGACCAACTTTGAGTCTGACAATCCTGATGGCATGATACTTGGATAACCAATCCATACCCCGAGAATAAGATCGAAATCAATGATGTTTAGGGGGAATTAGATTCGCCTCCAACAAGGATTCAAATCATGTTGAAAGCCCCAGACAATCCACAAATTCCCAGTTGAGCAGCCTTTGAGTACGCACAGTGGTGACGATAACTAACTGCTCGAGAGGTGAGGGTTGGGGATTTACTTTCTTAGCGAACATAGGAGATACTCTTGAGAATGAGTAGCACCCGGATCAATTAAAACTCTAGCATGAAAGTCGGCTTTTAAGCATTACCCATGATAACTCTGGACTCGCTCGAGCATCCTAACGAGACATGGTGAAGACTCACCATGTGCACAGCCTGCATCCACACGGCCTCGATGCGACCTCCCTCAGCGTCTCTGCAAAACGGACCACCGCGGTTCACATGGCCGGTCGAAATGCTGGCATTGAACCTGACACCCGCATTCGGCCCTAATTACGCGCCACTCGTGACCACCACCGCTCGATGGAGTCCTGCAGCAGGGGTCCCGAAGCCCTGCTCTACGGCTACCACTGGCACATTGTAGTAACGGACCAATCGCGCGCCAATGATCGGGCGGCTCCACGGTTAGCCTTCTTGGTTTGGCGCGGGGACCAAAATGTCGCCGATTCTGGCCTTGCGAAGGTCGATCGGATCGGGCCGGGCCCGGCGGAGTGCGTGAGTTACCCGTGCGTCTCACTCCCGGATCGAACACAGGCTCGAACCTCAGTAGAAAAACTAGAGCTCGGCAGGCTCTTGAAGCCTGCACGCCGGCGAGGCCTTAATTTCCCTGGCGTCCCTGTCACCACCGTACCAGTGCCCAGGCGCCATTAAGCAATCATCGGCGCACCGATGTCCAAAGCTAACTCCGGCTCCATCGATAGGTCGTACATTTGGTGACGACGGTAATGATCTAATGTCACGCCTCGGCCCATCGCTGGCGAGTGCAACTGACTCACATTGCTGTTATTCTCCATTCTTGGGCAATACGCATAAGCTACAGGCCCGAGTCCCATTACTCGGATACGGTCGCGGTGCCCGTTTCGGATCGAGAATTCCCTCCTTTCCTGACGCGATACTCGGGGAGTGAAAAATCGCATACGGAACCTCTGTTGAAGCGCTCACAGTAACATGAGTGCCACAGGGAAAGAGTACCACTCCCTCGGTGTCAGCCCCAGCTACGCCTTCCCAGGTGAGGAAGAAGAAACGTGATAGTAACTCGGCGATCCTGGGACAGTTCATATAGGAATATTATTCTCACATTGCTACCGAGGCTATAGCTCGAGCGGTCTCCAGTGTAACACCACTTAGCTCGAACCGCCACGCACAACCTGACAATCTCGGGAAAGTACGGCCTGCGCCTGACTAGATTAAATGACTTGCCCAGTGAGCTAAGTCGGTCAAATGCGGGCGGCGATCGGGTGGCATAGCTACTGCGGAAAGGAAACCAGCGGGGTCTTTCGGTACAAGAATAGCCCTGAGAGTGTTTGTCGCAAAATTCTTTGAACCTATGCTGCGATACCAGCGACACACCCCCGCCTCGATACCCACTGGATCTAGAGGTGCGGCGTCTTTGGCGGAGCACTTTCGTA
Organism: Gillenia trifoliata; assembly: GCA_018257905.1. Taxonomy (NCBI): domain Eukaryota; kingdom Viridiplantae; phylum Streptophyta; class Magnoliopsida; order Rosales; family Rosaceae; genus Gillenia; species Gillenia trifoliata. Next base: position 7,730,198 of record CM031083.1, on the reverse strand, counting down.
AGTGACGAAACCATTAAAATGTGACAACACTTAGTGTAACCAAAATTAGAATTATATTAAAGTTGCAAAATCAATGTCCAATATGCATATGTGGTTCGGAGCGTACTAATGTTGAGCAGAGCGGAAAACAAATAATGAAACAAGTTCCTAAAATCTACATCCATAACGAGGGATGGATAATATTAAAGCGGAAGTAAAAGATAAATCTACATGTTCGGGATGGATGATGAAACACCCTTGTAGTCTCGACCTCGCTAGGATGCTATCCACTGTCACGAAGGGGCGCAAAAACAAAAGTGTGAGTGGACAAAAATAAAGTTTTCACAAACCTTTCTCTTTTCAATGTACTAACCCACTGTTTGAAAATCGGTAGTTGTAGAAATATACTATCATAGTATAGTTCGAAAGATACTTTAAAGGAGTATCTTGTAATATATCAAAGGTACGATAACAATAAATCACGGTTCATATTTGGAGTCAATATATATATATAAGGAAAAACCACCACCGGGAGTATATGCGCGATCACCCATGTACGGGTTGAGGAACGACTTATAATCACCGTACAAGTCAATACGTTATCCAATCATTTGTCTCTAAATCTACACACATGTGATCCTAGCTGACATGACGCGTCACACAGAATCCTTACGTAGTGGGGCCTTTCCCATAAGCAACAATAAACGTAAGACAGAAGCTTGCACTAAGGTATTCTGGGACAATACCCTTTGGAGTACAGGTCGCGTGTGACCCATACATGTGAGCGTCTATGGCCATGTGAGAGCGGTACTAGCGTGGTGAAAGCATACCCTAGTGTGTTTGAAAACATACATACATACTCATGTGTATAGATATAGGAGCCAAAATCCCATTCTGTGTTCCCAATATCAAGTGTAAAACCCATTTCATAAAGTATAATCATACTTGATAAATAATCCCAATCATGAAATAAAATTCATTTCCCAATGTAGATACCATAAATAAAACAATTATAGTTGTGTAAACAATTATCAAGTATTGCATATATATTTATAAATAAATATATATAAACGAACATGTTTTTGGAAACCATTTAAAACCATGTATAAATCAAATTCAAATCCATTTTCTAAACATAGAAAACATTTTAAGAAAGCAAAAGTCCACTCACGGATGATCGGGAGTGAAGTCTCCCTCGGTGTTGCCCTCTCGGTGTATTAACGGAGTCGAAGATTACCTATTTAATATTGAGAACAAATTAGAACTTCCTAAAATAAATTAAAAATAGGCCTTAAAATACCCAAAATATTGTTATTTTAGCGCAGGCTCGAAAAACAATTTCAGGAGCAGAAAACCCTCTGCAGCCAGTAGTCCACGCAGCCGCCAGATCTTGCTTGGCCGCCTTGTGTTGCCACCCTATTGAAACGGTCGGGCCCAGCGCCCATGCACGCCGCCGGGGAGGGAAAGGTCTGCCTTGCGGCACGCGCGGAAACGGTCGGACACGCCGGAGAGTGGCTCACGCGCCCGGCCACTGTGGCCCGGCACTGTGTACACCGCGGCGCGCGGCTGTCCCCACGCGCGTCACGCGCTGCTGGCGTCGATACATAGCCTTTCTTGTGTCGGCAGATTAAAGTTAGCAGGAATATACCTTTCTGGACGAGGAAAATGCTTGGCCTTAGATTAGGAATATTCCGGTGCCGTTAAAGAGAATATTCGTCGTCCCCTTCCTCGCGCCGGTCAGGAACATAATCTCAGCATGAACCTTGAATTTAAGAGGTTTCGAAAATTAATCCAACTTCAAAAATTCATATCTTCATTCTTTGTCCAAATTTGACGTGCCATATCAAATTGAAGGTATTGGGAGTAAGATATTTTCATACCAATTTGAGGCGGAAAAATGGCCGGAGATGGCCGGAAATTGGCCGGAAAGCTTCAGGAAACTGATTCCGTTCTCCTTCAAAGCTGCACCAAATGGGGCGTTCTTTATATCCAAATTGAACCTACTCGTCAATAAAACCAATGGTAATGGTCTCGAGAGCTTACCTTGATACAGTTTTACCACGAAAATGTTGGTGATTTTACTAAACCGTTAAACGTCAGTTTGAGCGATGGGTTCGAGTTTGGAGATTCCAAGATCACAGTCCGTCCAAAATGACGAGAGGATCACGTTGGTATGAATTTTGGGCGACGGTTTGGTGGTTTTGTGATTCAGCAAAGGATTAGGGTTTGTCGGTTCGTTATTTGGCTTAGAGAGAGAAAATGGGAGAGAAAAAGAGAGAGAGAGCATTTTGAGAGGGTGAAAAATGGCTGCGGAAGCGTAGGTAGACAGAAAAACCCTATTAACAAAACGGAGGTGAAGTACTAAATGCCCTACACTTTAAAGCTCCATAAACGTTCGTTTTAACTCAGAATTGAGTTAAAACTAGATCACGCGTTCGTATCGCAGCGAGTACGCCAGAATATGTAAAGAAATAAATTTTCACAAGTCATCACAAAGTCAACAAAGTAACATTGACCCTAGGGGTATTTTGGTAATTTCACATAAATTTTGGGAAGGGTTGTAACAGGGGTTCAGTGCCTTCTGTTTTTGGCGAGCAGAGGGGCGCCCGCCCCCCTTCGCTCCTACACAGCTTCGCCAGTGTGCATGGCAATTCGAACATTGATTGGAGGCCTGTTTGTTGACCTAAGTACCATTTTTATATGTCAACAATAATTATTGACTAAAACAACAAATTTTTAGAGAAGTAATTTTCCCGTTTTTTTTTTTTTCTTTTTTCCTCATGCCTTCCTTTTTTTCCTAGTTATTGACTAATACAAAGAAAATTGAATAAACGTAATAGAATAGAGAGGTCTCATTTGGTATTGCTTTTTTTTTTACTAAAAACTGATTCACTTTAAAGTTAAGCAGATAAAAAGTATTTAGTAAAAATGAAATATACTGCTTATTTTAAAAGTTATGACATTAAAATAACTTTTAAAAGTAGCATGAAGGTTTTTTTAAAAGTTACTTTTATAAACAGTGTTTTTTTAAAGCACAACAATCCCAAAATGGCCTAGAGACTGAGTGTGAATCACTTCCCAACTTTTAAATCCCTAATTTTGGTTTCTTTTTTTATATTTATTTTTTATTGGTCCTGGGTTTGCAAGAGAGTCCACTTAACAAACATTTCGTGGTTGCTAATATGAAGCCCAAACCAGCCCAAGTGAGGATCCATTAGCATATTAGGTCTGGTTATTACTAGGGTTTCAATTCCATTTGTTTATAAAAGCACAAGTCCCACAGGAACTCGCCTCTTCTGCTATTAATAAGCAAAGCGTAAACCCTTCGCTGAGGCAGAAGCACCATCAGCCGCCATGGTATCCTTTTCACTTCCTTCCCCTCAATCTTCTCTCTACCCTTGTTCGAAATCAAGTTCGTTTCTGAATCTCTGCGCCTTCAAATGCACTGACAGTGATTTTCTTTTGTATTTTTTTTTTCAGGTGAAGTACTCCCGAGAGCCCGACAATATCACCAAGTGTATGTGGTCTTATCGTTTTACTGCTATAGATCTAATTGGTTTTCTTATTCGAATCTTTGTTTTGTTTTTCTGGGAAAATTGTTTTGATCTGATAGTGGGTTGTGATTTATTTCGTCTGTTTCAGCTTGCAAAGCAAGAGGCTCTGACCTCAGGGTTCATTTCAAGGTATTGTTATTGTTCTTTGTTCTTCGTAGAGTTTAATGTTTCGAAGTTACATGCTTTCGGGTTTTTGTTCGAGTATATGATGATTTGGTTGTGAAATGTGGGATTTCGATTCGGTTTCTGTTGCCTACGTGAACGAATCTTCTCTGTTTTTGATTGTTGGGTGGAGATTCAGTAATTAATGTAGTATTTTGAGTTGGTGGTATTGTTCCGTTTGTTCTGAGATGTGTGTTCAATTTATTGCAATTTGTTTGTCAGAAAACAATTAAATTGGTATGGTGGTTGGGTTTCTAGTTTTACGGGTTTTGCGAGTCTGGTTAAATTAGATGAAGATGATAAAAGGTTGTGCTTTCAAGATTATTTATGTTTTCTTGACTTTACATTGGCACAAACTTTGGTGGTTTGATGGTACACACACACACACATATATATATTAGAATTAATTTGTTGAACCCTGACGAAAAAAGCAGGGCTCTGTTGCCTTCTGTGAACCGAGCTCCCGTATACTTCAGGAAGATCACTAGCATTGTTTTTGGGTGAACCTCTGTACTTTGCATATGTTGCATTTTGCGACTGAAGGTTCAGTTAATGACGCTACATTTTGTCACTTGTGATTTTTTCAAAGTTTTTGAAACCTGATTTTTAAAAAGCAGGGTTAGTTACCTTTTGTGAACTTGTCCCCCCGTAAACTTCAGGAAAATCAATTGCATTGTTTTTGGGTGAACCTCTGTACTTTGCATCTGTTGCATTTTTGTGAACGAAGGTTCAGTTAATGACACCACATTTGGTCATGTATAAGTTTTTTCATTTTTTTCGAAACCTGATTTAAAAAAGCAGGGCCTAGTTACCTTCTGTGAACTTGGCTCCCGTAAACTTCAGGAAAATCATTTGAATTGTTTTTGGGTGAACCTCTGTACTATGCATCTGTTGCATTTTTGTGATTGAAGGTTCAGTTAATGAAGCAACATTTGTGCATGAATGTTCATTTTCAAACCTGATTCAAATTTCAGACCTTGTGACGTTTTTCATAACTGTAGTATAAGAAGACTTATGTTGTTATATATGACCTACTGTCGTTGCTTCCCAACTGGCATTAGTAATTAACGAATCACGTCTGTGGATTGTACCGTGATTTGGCTCCCTTGCATGTGAGTGTTGACACTTGTAGAAACAATTTACGTGTTTATATAACAGCTGTTCTTCCTTTTTTTTAATTTTGTGCTTGGATTTTGAAACTTTAGAAGTGTTTTTTCAATTACTAATTTTGGGGTTTTGACTTGCATTGCTATTGTGTTAACAGAACACGAGGGAAACTGCGTTTGCTATCAGAAAGTTGCCCTTGGTCAAGGCAAAGAGATATTTGGAGGATGTTTTGGTTCACAAGCAGGCCATTCCCTTCCGTCGTTTTTGCCGTGGTGTTGGGCGTACTGCCCAGGCAAAGAACAGGCATTCCAATGGGCAAGGACGCTGGCCTGTCAAGTCTGCCAAGTTCATATTGGATTTGCTTAAGAATGCGGAGAGCAATGCTGAAGTATGTTACATCATCTTACATTCTGCTAATCACTTTGGTATTGTTATCTTTATTTACCATGGAGACTAATAATTTCTAATCAATCTTTCAGGTGAAGGGTTTGGATGTTGATTCCCTAATCGTATCTCACATCCAGGTCAATCAAGCACAGAAGCAAAGGCGCCGAACCTACAGGGCTCACGGAAGAATCAACCGTAAGTGTCAAGCGATTATCCCTTTATCTTATTTGTTGTTGAGAGTCTTTGTTTTTATATTGATTTGTATTGCTAAACCTATCGCAGCATATATGTCATCTCCCTGCCATATTGAGCTGATCCTGTCTGAGAAGGAAGAACCTGTCAAGAAAGAGGTAATTTGAAGATTATACATTTAGTATGACTGTATGTCGTTGAAGATGCGTGTGGCAAGTGGTTAACCAATTCGATTATCTGTTGTCATTGCAGCCCGAGAGCCAGTTGGCAACTAGCAAATCGAAGAAGTCTGCTCTTAGAAGTGGCGCTTCCTCCTAGAGCGTCTCATTTGTCGAATCAAAGGGGTGCTTGCATATTTTCTTTGATGAGGGCTTTTTGCTGCTTTTTATATAGTTTGAGATGTTATGTAGACAATTTTTGGGGCTCCTGTTGTTTTAGTACCAGATTATGTTTTGTTTGGGGAATGTGCTTGAAAACTAATGTTAGAGATAATTTCACAATTAAACCCACATTATCATGCCCTGTTACTGTTGATTGTCGATGGTCTTGAATTAATGTCATTCTGTTACCCCTTGCTAAATATCCGGAACTTGATTTTTTGATTAGCTATGGTTTCCCACCATGTGATCCGATATCGTCTGATCTGATTGCTATGTGACCAAGGAGTGCATGGTCGCTTGTGATTTAATATCAAGGGTCGAAATTAGATGACATTTATTTATTTTCTACTCTTGATATTAAATCTAAAAGTTGGGCCCTAAAAGAATGGTTACAAAGACCGAGACCCAGTGTAGACATAATATTTCATGGGGGAGCAATTTTTGTGTGTGTTTCTACGAGTACTGCTTGGAAATGCGTTTACTGCAAGTGCTTTTGTTAGAAGCGGAAACGGGATTCAAACTGAAAGCCAATATTTCTGGGAAGATAAGATAGCTTGGAAATGCTTCTAGCGTAGTAATAATACCTGTGTGTCAAACCTTCACCCATATTTTTATTTAGTAAGGGGGAGCTTTTTCTTGTAGTATCTCTACTCTTTAAGAAAATGGGACTGAAATACAATTTTAACATAAAGTTAGACTAAAATGGCCTTTGACTGGAGAGATTTTTTAGTGTACCGAGAACACAGTCCAGTAAACCAAGTGTCATAAAATTGACGGACAATTGAAAAAAAAAAAAAGTTTCTCCTCTTATATTATGACACTTGGTGTACTGGCAATACACTGAAAAATCTCTCATTCGACAGGAGAACAATTTATATGGCACGAGTACACCGTCACGTGCCAATAAAAGGAGAATATATAGATAAGAACTTACACATCTTTATTTTATTGACACAGAACGCCTCACGATAGTGTACCCGTGTCATATAAATTATTTTTCACGCACAAATTTGCAATGACCAAAACGTGGCGTGATGCTATTGGTAGGAGGTAGTGCTTCGGTCATTTCACAGAATAAATTTGTCCTCGGGTTTGAAATCGCAAGCCCAGTGGGATAACTTTTAATTGGGCTGTGAAAAAAACCTTGAACTGAATCGACCCAAAGGATTTTCAAATCACCAGAGCGAACCACGTGTGCATCGCGCTTACCCGCCGTCAGATGCAAAATCAACGTCCACGATCTCTTTCCGAAGATTCAACGAGCGTATCGATTTTATTTTTCTAATTTCGTCCCCACATATTCTGAGTGTCTCAGTTTATCACTCCCCCGTGCTTTCGTTAGTTGGTCCGTTCGCAGGTAAAAACTCACTCCTTTTCTTTCTCTCGTGGAATTTCAATTTCAATTTCAATTTCTAGGGTTTTAGATCCCAATTTTTGTTCGAATGTTTTTCTTTTCGATTCCGTCATCGATTTTTATGAATTTGGTCCTTTTTTGTTCATTGGCAGCTGAATGATTTCATATCCAATCAAATTATTTTCATGATTTACAAGATCTCGTTGATTTTCTCTTTTATTATTGTTTTTTCTGGGAAAATTATGGCAATGTAGTTTATGCTTCCAAATTTGTATATTTTTTCAGTTTGCAGAGGAAGGAGTTCTTACCTCCTAGTTCATTTCAAGGTAAAGTTTCTAGGGTTTTGGTGGCACATTTTAAATTTTACGAATTTGCTTCGTTTTGTTTAAATCTGTTAATTAATTAGGCTAATCCTGATGAGGAAGATCACTTTGTTTAATTTTTTGGTTTAATTTGCAGATGGATTGGCAAGGGCAAAAGCTAGCTGAGCAGCTGATGCAGATACTGCTACTGGTGTTCGCCGTGGTGGGTTTCGCCACCGGTTACATAACTGGGTCGTTCCAGATGATGGTTTTGACTTATGCTGGTGGTGTGGTTCTCACCACATTGGTCACTGTCCCTAATTGGCCCTTCTTCAATCGCCATCCGCTCAAGTGGTTGGACCCGAGTGAAGCTGAGAAGCATCCCAAGCCGCAGCCGCAGCAGCCCGTGAGCTCGAAGAAGAAAGCCTCCAAGAAGTAAGAAGTAGGTCAGTTTTTGAGACTGATCACAGCAATGGATTAGCATTTGATAGGTTTCAGTCTGTCGTGCTAACATTGTACTGAGACTTGTGTTCTCAGCAGTTATACAATAACTAGATGAGATTTTCTTGGTATTTGCAGCTCTGTGCGTTGTGTGATCTTGTTTTCGTTGTTTGGTTCTCTGATTCGGAAATAGGAAACCTTTTGATTTGCTTTCGATATATTACTAGATAAAAATTCATTTACGAAAGTAACCCGGCCGCTTTGATACAACTCTGCTAAACAAAGCCGCCGCAGGTGGGCGGGTTTGGTTCATGTGGCGAAGAGCAAACAAAGGTTATGGAAGAGATCAAAATGGTGCCCAGAGGCACCAATTCATCCTCTCCATGAACAGTATGAGCGCGTAAACATGCTCAGAGGAAGCTTGTCGAAGCATGTGTATAAGAGAAATAAGGAGTGAATGGCACACACATACAACCCTTATCAAGTGAATCGAGACTTAAGCATGATTAAGTGTAAAGATCTCTGAGATTGAATCGGTTGCCAATTACAAACGTTGTTTGCATGTCACTGCAAAAGAATCCAGTAATCTGATTACTCTCGCGCTGTTCTGTACGGCCGAGGTCAGCCTAAACTCCGCTAAAACATCAGGGCTCAAACTTAACTATTTACAATGCACGATATGAGTTGACTTTTTCTACTGGTTTTCATCCCTAATTGCCGTTAAAAAAGGATAATTTTCCTCATCTAAGCTGTCGTCATCGTCCAGCTCATCTAATTCATGGAGTAAAGATTGGTTCATACTCTTGCGAGATACTCTCCTGTGCTTCTTCAGCTCCAACCGTGGTTCAGCTTGTTGAACACCCTTATCTCCCGCCTTGTACCTGCAAACAATGCGATACATTCAGGCTCAGTAGCAGGACAAACAAAATGTACGACATTTGTGTAAGTAATGAGACTAAATCTGAAAGTGTAAAGTATGAAAACGATATGCCAGAGATCCAATTGAACTACATTTTGGGTCATCATTAAAAATAAAAGGAATCCCCGCCCCTAATTATATGGCAGATATTAGGTCTGCATAAGCACATTGATGAGTGCCAGGGCAAAGTTACACCGGCAGAAAATTATGATAACAATTCTTTTTTCTGTGCACATCAGTGTGACAGGCATAAATTTTCATTTTTTTTAACACGCAAACAAAGAATTGCCAAACGATTCAAGCCAGAAAGACGGTGAAATGGTAGCTGCTTTCAATCGACCACTATTTTTTGGTGCGGCATATCATTCCTCACTTTACACCGTAACAACTAACAACCATGGTAATGCATATTATCCACATTCAAGTACTTAAACCACATAAATTGAAATATTTAGTCAACAAGCATGCATAATTGAGGCTAATAACCTGCTATATATAATTCAAGCATACCTTACGTCACCCTCCTTTTTGGTTCCATATGTCCTTAACTGAAATTCCTCTCTGATTCTGATCTCATCAAGAATTTGGAAATAGTATGGATATCTTTCCCATTTAGCACTAACGACGCATCCCGGTTCACCAAGATGCAGGCAATCATTGAATGAGCATTTTGCAGGCTCACTGTCACTGAGCATCTTCCTGATCTGATCCGATGAAAGCGGAAGTATCAGTAAAAAGTACCAAAAGTTAACAAGTGCCAACAATGTGATGGGAAAGGAACTTAAGTACGTGAACTAAGTAAAGGGAATAAAATAAAAAGTACACAGACCTCTGGGAATGTTTGTGCTAGAGATTGCGTTGTGACTTTTGTTAAACTAGGCTGGTTGAATCCAGGAGTGTCAGCAAGATAACCCCCGCTAGACAATGGAAGCAACGAGACATTGCGAGTAGTGTGCTTCCCTCTGCCACTTCTTGTTGAAACTTGTCCAACAAGCTGATCCCCATACCATTTGCTGCCTAAAATCTGAAATAAGTACAGAAAACAACATAGATATGAGCACTAAACTCACAAAAACAAAATGATAGAAACAAAAGAAAAAAGAATGAAGGGAGTGATGAAACCCACTGGATCAAACAAACTTTCCCCTTCTGCAGCATCCGAAGCATCGTGGTTGCTCCTCAAAGCATTAATCAGACTAGACTTGCCGACTCCACTTGGACCCACAATTACACTTGTTTGATCTCTCAATATAAATGCAAGAGAATCAAGTCCATGTTTCGATTCAACACTGCAAAAAACCGGCTTGTAGCCCCACTTATGTAGCCTAGACTTCCATGCAACCTTTGCCTGAGAATTTCATCGAAGGCTAGCACGCTTAAGAATCAATACTACCAAAAGAAAGTATACAGAAGACGGACAAATATTATATAGCAACTTCTAAAAGTAAACCACGTATAGTATACCAAAAAGAATCGTCCCAATTCTCATTCCAATTCGGTTAAAGTGCTAACTTTGAACTGAATTTTACCATGCCGGATAAGGATAAATTATAAATCATTTACAGCACTACTTACAGTTATAGAACTCTAGCGCACTACTGTACCATGACAGATTCGAAAGATTCATCACCAATACGAAAAACCATACAGCATCAGACGAAAAATTCAGAAACATTTTGATGATGCATTGAATTAATATTCAAAAAATACACAGAATTATATCAGATACATTTTGTTTTATTTTCTCAGAGGCCATTTCTAATCAAGAAAAGTAAGTTTACTCACATAACACGAGATTAAAATTAAACAAGAATCCGAATCCGACCTCTTCGTCAACAAGCTCGGACTTGTTGAGAGCCAGTGTGAGCGGAATTCCGGTGGACTCGGCCTCGATCAGGAACCTGGTGAGCGCGAACGGCTCGAGCTTGGGCTGCTCCATGGAGAAGAGCACAAGCAAATGGTCCACATTCGCAACCGGAGGGTCAAGAATTTCGGAGCTCCGCTGGTACACATTCTCGATCATGCCCCGGCGGTCCCTCCAATCAATCGACCCTACCAGCACCTTGTCCCCAACAAGCACTCTCCTCTTAATTTTCTTCAGCACCGCCTTCACGACGCACAGCAGCTCCACTTTGGTCTCTTCGATGCTCCTGGAAGGCTCCACGATGACGCGCATGAAGTTGGCCTGGGCGGCGGCGACGGTGCCGACGGTTTGGGACTCGGAGAGAGGGGGCTTGTCCTGGGGAGACAGGACCGGGGCGAGGGAGGAGTAGTCCCTGAAGGTGTGTTTGGCTCTGAGGAGCTTCTTGTTCGGGGGCTGGGATTTCCTCGAGACGTTAGGGTTCTGGTGCTGTTTGGCTGCAGCGACGGAGACGCACCGGAGGGTTGAGATTTGGCGGATGAGTTTGGCGACGGTTGGGAGGGCGGCGGCGGTTGTGGGGGTGATGGTGCGGTGGCGGATGATGGACATGGAGGAAATCGGCATGGAGATTGTGGGGGTGTTTGGTTACAGAGAGTAATTTGGTTTGGTTGCGAATAATCTGTTAGGGAATTTGGTTCAGTTGGAAAGGGGATTATGGTTATGGAGACTCTTCATTTCTGTTATCAGCAGATGGGAGTGAGCACTGAACAAGTGAACAGGCAATTTGCATTTCTCAGCCGAGTTGAGACTTGATGCCTTGATGGGTATATTAAAAACGACGTCGTGTTGCGATTCCATGGTTTGGACCAACTCTGGCTCGAACTTGGACTAAAAGTCCAATATCAAAAGGGAAGAAGAGGAAGTCACCCAATTTTGTCCAGAGGACTTTACAACTTTAGCCCAAAGTTAGGCCTCATAAAATGTAGCCTTTCTTTGGGCCTTGTAACATGTAGCCTTTCTTTGGGCCTTGTAACATGTAGCCTTCCATTTGGTCTACTGTACTTCTCTCTTCGTTTTTCGAAAGTCCCTTATTCGACTTACACGAATACGAGAATGACGTTTACTTGACATGACAAGAATTTTGATGTATGATTGTGACGTAATTTTTTTGTGAGTGTATTCGCCCGTTAATCATGACTTCAAGTCGACAACCACTACCTCGTTAATCAAATTGACACAATTTTGGAGTGACAAGCTAAAAACTATCACATAACGTAGAGCATAATAACACATGAGTCATGACTAAAGTTGGCAAGAAAGTCGGTGGCAAAATTAGAATCAGTTTAATAATTATTTTGTTTGTCTTCCTCTCACCACCTATAGGATGTCATCTATGAATAATAAACCGTTTCATTTTTGTTTTAGTTTTCATTTCTATGTTATAAATAGAGGAAACAGTATGTCGGAGAAACGAGAAATAAAAAATAATGAAGGAAGGATGGTGGAAGAAATATAAAAGCAAAGTGTATAGAATTACACACAAACTAAAAACATTTTTTACTTCTTTTCGTATAATCTCCTTCAATTTTTCTTCTCTCTCCCACTACCTTTTGTTCATCCTTCTCAATTTCTCATTGGTCTCATATACCTTCCCTTTATCACTAGCACAAAAAATAAAAACTAAAAACAAAAGAATTATCAAACTTTTTTTCAGTGACGGAGCTAAGAATTTACAACGATGGAGTCATAAATTATACGCTTCCCAAAATTGATCATACTTTCATTTATAATTATCCACGATGTGTTCTCGTATTTGGAAAACGTCGTATCACAACATCATTTTTAATAGAATCAAATACATCGTTCTCAATGTATACAACCAAGCTATCATTCAACCATTAATCTCTCATTCTATTACGATGTGAATTCTTCACCAAAAAAACTCTTTCAATGAAAGCAGTTGCGATATGTAAAATCAATGTTAATGTCACTAGCAAGTACACCAAGGGATATTATCTATTCCTCTTTGCCTCCACCAATTTTTAGGAGAAAATATTGATAACCTTAGGCAAAAGCCTAATGCAATTCGTAAATTTGTGTACTAAATTTTCATTCCTAATATATTGATTAAAAGTCTCTTTATTTCATTTACCTTAGCTAGTATAGAGGCCTCATGAAATTTCAAAGGGGGGATTTTAAAGGCTATTGGGGTCTGTTGTAGCCAATGCCCCCACATTGGATTCACTACTGCCTCTCTTAGGGACCGCTTGATAACCATTTCGTTCTTAGTTTTTAGTTTTAGTTTTCATTTTTTTTTTTAAACTGAAATTTTGTATGGTAACTATTTTATGTTTTCATGCTTTTTTAAAACTGAAAGTACCAAACAAAATTTTAGTTTTAAAAAAAGTGAAAAGTGAAAAGTGAAAATCAAAAATTAAAAACTGAAAATGTTACATCCCGTTCCGGAAATAATATTATTTTATTTCCGGAGGTGCAAAATGACGATTTTGCCCTTGGTTGACTTTTGCGTCGTAACTCGTACGACGCATTCACTTGTATTTTCTTGACGTGCTCGTCGATACGAACGCGTAGACGCGAGCCGTACGTCGTTCGAACTCCGAACGAATATTTTACGGGCGTTGGATTTCCGACATTCCCGTATTTTCAAATTTGGACAGTTTGGTGGTTGGGCTGGGGCCCAAATCCCTGTTGGCCCATGTGGCCTTGTCTCTGGTCTGTTGACTCTTGTCCCTTACTCTCTCTCCCGTGCTTTCTCTGCAACACAAAACAACAAGGAGCAAAAGCTCCAAATTGTTAAGGACACCCCGAGCCCAAATCCCATCCTCCTCGACCATACCACAACTCGATTTCTCTGGTGTGCATCACCATCATCATCCTCATCAAACCTGGGTCACGGTGAGCCCAGAAAACCCGAGCAAACTTCGAACCCAGAATCTGCCTTTTTCCGGCGAGATTTCACCTCGGCCAACCGCCTCGATCCAACTCAAAAACCTTACCAACCTCTTCCTCGAGGTCCCAGGAGCCTTAATCTGGGCCTGCTTGCATGAATCGATCGAGGATTTACAGTTCTGGAAATCGGCATTTTGGAGCCGAGAGCATCTCTCCAAATTCCGGCCAACCTCGGCTGATTTTGAGCTCTAAATGGGTAAATTTCGAATCTCCTTAACTCCAGCTTCAATTTGACACTTGAATCATGAAATTTGGTTGTGATTTGACTGAGTTACAAGCTTTAGAAGTTTCCCGGCCAAATTTTCCAGTTTTCGGCGACGGCGACGGCGGCGGCGACCGGAAAAAGACCAGAGTGACCGGCGCTGACGTCAGCGATGACGTCAGCAAACCGGGTCAGACCGGCCTTGCTGACGTCAGTGAACCGGTTCTGACCGGCGCTGACCGGCTCGGCTGAGCCGCGCGTGGAGCCGCCCGTGGAGCCGCGCGTGAGACAGCCGTTGGAGCCGCGCGTGGAGCCGCGGCTTGGCGCGTTTGAGCCGCGCGTGAGGGCGCGTGGGAGGTCCAAATTCGATTCTGTTTTCACGGGGCGACTCGTGACGACGTGTACTACCTCGGGGTAGTACGCATGTTAATTTTTGAGGTGTTTTGGACCTCCAAATTGAGAAAACAAGGGATAGGTTTAATTAATTCGTTAATTCGTTACCTTTATGAGTTTAATCATTGTACCGGTGATATCTCATATAGGTGAGGCCAAATGGCAGCGTGTGGCGGCGCGTGCGACGGCGCACAGCGGCCCACGGCGGCGGTTTTGGGGTTTCCGACCCCGAAACTCCGTTTTCGGGTTTCCGAAAGCCGTTTTCTTCGTATTTTCAATTACTTTATTAATCTTGGGTGTTCCAAAATAGGTTTGGCGACCCTTGGCGCTCGGAGGACGTACGTTTGGACTTCCCGGCTTCGGTATTTGTGAGTGGGCCCTTTCCCTATATTATTTAAATGTGTTTTATGTTTGGGAAATTATATTTGGTTTATGCCTACACTATATTGTGGTTTTTAATGGTTTTAGATGGTGATTTATTCTCGTATTTTTAGTAGACCTTGTGCTTAGTGGTATTTACTCGGTTTACTAGTTTCGACTCGGTATTTCGGCAGGCCATGGAAATTAGTGGGCTTGGGCCTACATTTCCATTTGGGAATTATACCATTAAATTGGTGATTTCCGTATTATTTTATACGCGTGTTGCTTGTATCGAACCGGCATTATCTTAGGGGGTTTTTATACTCGTTTGACGGGCCTTGGGCCGTATTTGGGTGAACCTTGGATATGGTAAATTTCTACCGTATTTTGGGTTCACCTAGTTGCCATTAAGTTGGTATTTCTATACTTTGGTACCCATGTGGCGTATTCTTGGTATTTCACGTATTATAGTTATACGTTTGGTATTTCGGGGTACGGCACCCGAGAATACCTTATATATCGACTATTTTGAGGTTTATCCCTTATAGGGAAATTACCCCACCTTGTTTTATTTAGAACATTCCGTAGTATGTTTTCATATGCTCAACTAGGTTGCTTACACGGTGTTTGGTGTACCGTCCGGGGCCAGGACCAGCTTCACGTGATTGTTCACACGCACCTATACGCTCGCTATGGACCCATAGCAGGTGCCAGCCTGTTCTAGGTCGCCTGGGCGACTCGAACTCGTTGTGATGCGCTTATGCGCCAGCTTCACGTGATTGTGGAAACGAGCGGTTTATCTTATAGTTTAGTATGGTGATTGTACCACTGGTCTTCACTGATGCCACGGAGGCATTTATCTGATTTACGGGTTTCCCGTATATCCTTATTTTACGAACTTACGAATAAAGCTTTTATGCCGAACGGTGGCTTTCTGCCTGTTTCGGACGGTAAGTATATTTCCGTACTTACCCCGTTTTTCTACCTACTATTATAGTACGTTTTCTGAAACGGTTTGCCAACCAACTACTTGATTTTGACGGCGAGGGGTTACTACTTTCTGAAAACAAAGGTTTTTACAAAAATGACTATTATTGGCCCACTCATCCTTTTGTTTTTGCGCCCCTCCAGGTTTAGTGGCTGGAGCTGTCTACGTTCGAGGCGGTGGTATGACGAAGGTTTAAATTTCTTGGTATTGTAAATACTTTGTACGTCGAACTTTGTACGACGTGTATTGTACTAAATTCTTCCGCCCGTACATTTGTGTACACATTGATCTTAAATTATTCAATTTATTCCTTTATTTCTTCAAGTTGGCTTTCGTCACCCTACGTGGTGTCGGCCAGCACACCCGACTTTTGGGTGTCCACGTGTACATCCGAGTCGGGATGTGTCAGAAAAATTGAAAACAAAATGGTTATCAAGCACCTGACGTAAGTGACCATTTTAGTCAAAAGTTTTGCAAATGTCAAATTTATAAGTGGGTTACATAGATATAATAAGACCTTGTGATTTGGTCACCATCAGAGTGTGTGGCAATCTTTGTGGCAATCTTATGCAACCTATGGGGTGGAGTCAATGGTATTATTTTATCCGGATATGACAAACACAACCTGATTTCATACACTACCAGAGAATAGAGATGCACGAATTCTTATCCCCTCTTCTATGCAAGACAGCAACAACTTACGATAAACATGAAACTCAATGCTTATCACTAAACCAAATTTTAAGACTAATTCAAATCCTCCGAGAGAGAAAATTAAAGATATAAATCTGCCTACCCATAAAAACTAAAGCACTGTTATAATAACTAGTGCATGTATTGTGTATCTCTAAAGTGTTTTGAAAGGTCGGATAAACAAAAAGATAATACTTCTCTCATTTTCCATTGGATTAACAAAAGTATTTAGAGCTCTAAATTTTGTAATCCAAACGATGCTTTTCGCAGTCAACTGGCTAGAACTTGATAAAGCCTAAGAGCAATTTAGGTCAAAAATGTTGTTTGTTTATTTGGTGGACACTAGGGATGTCGGTTGTAAATTTGCAAAAAATAGCAAAACATATTCTTTTGGTTTATTTTCCCAAACTGATTTCAACTTAAGGATCGATCGGATGTTTGGTATTGTTAAAAATAGCCAATTAGGTAAATCCATTTCTTCTTTTACGCAACTGAATTGAGATTCTTCGCTATCTTCAATTGTATACTCTCTTATAATTATCTCGCAATTATGTATCTTAATCTTCATATAAAAGAGATAAACATATATCCGGTTATAAAGCAGAATCTCTCGGTCAAGACAAACCAAGGATCATTGGCTATTTAGGTGAACTACTACATGCATAGGATAGGCAGGCATAGCCACCAGATCATAGCCCTATTGACATGTTGCATGAGATTCTCCCCTAAGCCACAACCGGCCGTTGAGGCAGACGAACCTCCCATATTAACTATAATTATTGCTGTAAAGAGTAAAGTGTAAACTTGTATGGTGTTGGGCGGCAGAATACTGTACAGAGGCATATACGTTGTCTCCTATTTGTTAGGCTAAACATCTAAACATCTTTAGACTTTTAATTGAATATTTTTCCTACAATTAGATGACCCCATGCATTTGGCTACAAGTTATGAGCTGCATTAGGTCTAATCTCCCTTTAATTCCATGAGGACCACAATTGAATTTTGATTCTACCTACCAAATAAAAAGTTTAAGATATTTTCTGTTTTCGTTAAAGAATTGAGGAACTTAATTATTAACGTTGAAATATATAAAAAAAATTTTAAAAAGGCAAACTTTCGTATTTTATATGAGATTGACTTGAGCAAATAGCCATGTAAATAAGAAAAAGACTTATCCTTTAATGTGTGGAGGAATCTTATTTTATAGGGGAAAAGAATGCTTTTTCTCTTATACGTGAACAAATCAAACCTCACTCTTTTTGGTATAGGATTTGACGAGGGATGAACTTATGAAGGGTTCATGGGCAATATCCTATAAACAATTAGGAAAATGAAACATATGTCAATTTTTTTTCTTAATTTAAGTGTTCTGATATGCACCTTACATCATTGCATCGAAGAATTGACAACTATGTAGAGTCTAATACAATGCTTATTATAAATGTTTTTTTATTTAATCATATGAAAATATTTGGGTGGTTGAGGAGAGAGTTTTCTTGTATTCCCATGAAGTTGAACTTGTGGATGCCCCCAAACAAGTGTTGCCGAGTCTCATACCTAGTTGACTCGCGAGTCGATAATTATATGGAATATTGTACTGATGCGTGATTATATGTATCGGATTATAATTTAATGATGATTAAGGCGTGATTTAGTAGGCAAAAAACCATAAGAATGTGACGTGCTGCTCTGCCCATAACGGGAAGGCCAAGCTACCCCCATCCGTCTACTTCACCCACCCTTTCAGCGTGTGCCCACCACACCCCATCCAATGGCCCATCCGCCGTCGACTTCGACCCCCAGTCTACGCTTGACCTACCCAATCACACCCACAACAGCACTGGAGAACGACCTTAATTATCCCGCAACAAAAACAACTTATATGAAACGGGTTCACCGTCACGTGTCGTTCCAAACCAATAATACATTGTTATGTGGAGAAAAACTTGCATTTGTCAATGTATTATTAGATATAGAACGCTAGGTTAGGGTGAACTAGCAACACAATGCCGCAAATCTAAACATAAACTACGTCAATGCCATGGAGTATATTTTATGTGATTGTTATACGTTGTTACGTGGTCCATGACATATCAATCGTTGTTGTACGTTGTTTTAGAGAATACTAAAACTATACTCTAATTCATAACATATCAACTGCATCTTCTAATCATACTATAATATGTAATATGTAGATTAATAATATTAGTCTCCACTTGGAATCCCAGATTATTCTTCTAGCTTTTTGCAATTGTCTTTTAGCTTTGACGCTTCTCACCAATTGGTTGGTGGCTTCAATTGACATTGTTTTGCTATTTGATTGAAATAGCTTAGGTAACATCTATTGTGGGTTAAGAAAAAATGTTTAGGGTCATCCGTAGATTAGGAATTTCTAATTCATTGTATTATTACTTTTGTAATGTTTACCACAAAAGGTTTCGTAAATAATTTTGTATTATTAAATGAACTCATTCTTTGTAGCTAGCTGAACAATGAGTTTAAATTTTTAGATTTTAGAATTATCTACGATTGACTTCTATAGACAAATTTTTTTGCCTCGCCATTGATTAATAACAATATATGACAATATAACTGTTACACGCAAAATTTTTCAAAAGACAAAATCACATGTAGTACCGATTTATGATACATAAATAAAAAAACGAACACAAAAAGAAATAAGAATAGTACAAAAATCCGATTTTTACCCCACTTGCATGAGCATCTCAAAAATTGGGGGAATTATTGTTAAAGTATTAACCTACCAAGTGGCATAATTTGAAGGAATGTTAGAGATCATGTTGAAATTGACCGTTTAATCGATAAGATCACACATTTTCTTTTGGCTCTCGAGAGTTGATAGCAGCCTTCAACACTGAGAATCTCTTGGTTCATTTTCAACCTAGATGCTTAACCAAGAATCTTATATATATATATATATATATATATATATATATATATATATTATTCTTAAGATATCATCATCTATTGGGAGTAGGCTACAGTGCTCGCAAGCATTGAATGCTCACACCGATCTCACCATTAAAAGGAGGGAGGAGGGAGGAGAGAGGGAAGGAAGGAGGGTGAGATGAGTGTAAGCATTCAATGCTTGCGAGCACTGTAGCCAGTCCCCATCTATTGATTTATAAGCTATATATATTAAGGGACGAAGCCAATGAAGGACCAGAGGGGCACATACCCCTCCTTAAATTTTTGGACTGGGAAAAAACATGCGATGAATTGATATGTTTGAGTGGCATTTTGTGATCACATTCATGTATTTGGAACATGACTCGCATTGCAATAGCTACCAGGTATTTTTAGATTCTCTAGTTTTCACCCGAGCAACTTTATTTATATATATATAAAAAAAGGACATTCATATGTGTTTCGGTATTTGATGCTAACCACAAAAAATGATGGAGATACTTGTGTCGCTTCCCAAAAGAAAATATCATAAGAGTAATGCGTTCTCTACCATATATCTTTTATTTTTGTTTTTCATTAATGAGAGGGAGAATTTGATTTGAAATATTTTCGAGCATTGAAAAGAGAAGTATGTATTTTTATCTAAACGTGGTTTTAAACAAGTAAACAATATTATTGTACAGCTGCAACAGTTCCTCGTCTATTCTACATGCTTATATATATATGTATTCGAAGGTGAAATATCAAAAATTTGAGCATAGTACTTGAATTCACTAAACAAGAAACGTAGATTAAGACGGTGACCATGATATAAGTGAGTGTTCTTGACTAACTACCAATGAAAATCTGTCAGTTAGTACTTGAATTCACGCGTTTAAGACATGAAGTTGATGGCCTTATGGAGAAGAATTTACATATGATAATTAAACATACCTAATCAACTGGGTGTGTTAACTCTTTGTTTTTTCCCCAATTTATATGCTAGATAGGTTTTTTTGTGATGTGAGATACATGTTTGTT
The DNA here is from genome assembly GCA_018257905.1 of Gillenia trifoliata. Classification (NCBI taxonomy): domain Eukaryota; kingdom Viridiplantae; phylum Streptophyta; class Magnoliopsida; order Rosales; family Rosaceae; genus Gillenia; species Gillenia trifoliata. The sequence goes on along the minus strand of CM031083.1, from coordinate 7,710,006 downwards.
TTGGATGAAATAACAATGATATATGGGGTCGTATTAATTAGGTGTCATGCATTTTCAAAGATTTATTGTTTACTTAGCATTATCTACATAAAATACAAGCCACAAAAATACGGGCCACCAAAAAAAAAAAAAAATACAAGCCATAAAAATACAAGAGAAACTTTGCTGCAACGTAAGTGCAACGAACTTACGATTCAACACCAGTATTTTATATACACGAGAAAACCTTAACTATATTATGGGGACCCGTTGAATCTTGAATGGACGTTCTTCTTCAATTACATTGCTGATAATACTGGATAGTATATTTTTTAGGGACTTTTTAGTTTAAATACCAAATTCAAAATAACTTTAAATTAAAATATCATATTTTTAGTTTAGGTACTAGTTGAAAAGTCAAACTAATTTGTTAGTTAAAATGGCAATAATGTCCAACCCTACCATCACAAAGTCATAACCATTAACTTTCTCAATGAATTGTAACTAACAAGCTACGAATTTTTCTAGAAGAATTTTTTTTTATTACGTTAATCGCTTAGGGCGTAGGGTCTAGTTCTCGGATTTCGGGCTTCGCCCAAAACCCGAGACCTACACCCTAAGCCCTAAGCTCCTCCCAAGGACATTCTAAAACCCTAAACCCAAAATGATCAACCCCAAACCTTGACCGACCTTTTAAAACCCTAAATCTTCAAAGTTAACCCCGAGCTCTAAAGACCTTATAAAATTCTAAAAGAAATCAACTTGAGGACAATATAGTAATCTCTCATATCTTTTATTTAGTCATAGGATCACTTGCAATAAAGTTTTTGGCTTATCATAAAATATTTAATTAGATTTGATATTTTTCCTTAAATATGGTATTTTTCCTTAAAACCTATACCCAACTTGGTATTTAATATGAATTTATCTTATTTTTTATTGTTTTGCAATGAATCCAAAACCAGTCGATCCTCTTAAACTTTGCAGACATCCACAATGTCATCGAGGTCAGATTGAACTTCCCAATGCCCCATCCTTCCTCTTACACTTAACTGTTCGATCCCATCTTCCCATAAATGTCCAAACTCTTTTATCTTGTGAAAATAATTCACAAAGAATTAATGTATTGTATAGATGTACATAACCCATTATTCCTTTTTCTCGTATCAATCCAAACGTGCTTCTGAGTCGTCCATCACTTATCTTCATGACTGACTGTGTTGACCTTTCTAGTTTCGACTCTATTGACTTCACGACTACTCCACTCAAATCATTCACACATAAACCAATCTCCGTGTCATTACACCTTAGAATTACCCCACCTGTCCATTTCCGACAATCAAATACAATTAAAAAAAATATAATCATTGTTTTACATTATAACAAGTTAAAAAATCAATATTAACGAATTTTTAATTCAAAGACCAAAACAATTCACGAACCAATACTTGTTTTTTATTAAAAAAAAACAAATTACCCGAAAAATAAAAAATAACATTTTATTTCGGGAAGAGAGCCAAGGTCGTCTGTTTCCTTACTCTGACGTGGTCGGGGCTTTGTTGTCAGTTGAAGCCTTTTCCCTTGAAATTTCGGGTCCTATAAAACTCCCCGTCTTCCGCTCTCTCGAGCACCTCATCAAAAACTCTGATTGTTTCTAATTCTAGCCTCCTCCTTCACACGTTATAATCTCTCTCCAATTTCTGACACACTTTTGTGGATAATCTCCTTCTATTTTAGGTAATGTTCGTTAATCGTCTCTGTTAATCTCAGATTTACATTCCTGCTTTTGCTTATATATATATGCTCTTGTTTTCAACATTTCCTAATCGGGTTCAGCTTTCATTATCTCGTTTTGATAAAGTTTATGCTGTTTTGAATTCGAGCGTTATTCTAATCTAATCTAAATTACGGGAGGAGGTTTTGGAGAGCACACTGGTTTAGCCAATATGGCTGCCGGCCAGGTCTGGATAAAGTTTATGCTTTAATTATGCATGATATTATGTCTCACTAATCCCAGCTTAGCTTAGCTAACCCAAATTATGAAAATATTTGGATTTCATTCTGATATTAGTTCAAGATATTGGCAATTTGGTGTGTTTAGATTTCATTCAAATTTCGTGGAGAGCGTGAATCTCGCGTGGGAGAATTAAAGCCTTGGCTTATAGTTTAAATGATGTAATTAGAGCGGTTTAAGCTCTGAGGAGCAGAAATTTGTGCATATGTGCACACATTTCTAGGCTATATCTTCTTTGTTGGTGTGAGATTTCAGTTGATGATTTTGTCTTCTTAAAATTGATGAAATTTTTCTCCAGCGAGTGATCCCAGCACAATTTAATTAGATCTGGTTATCTGTGCTCCATTTTTGTTGTATCCGGGCAAGGATGTAGATCTGGTGGAACCACTAGCTTTTACTATAAATTTGATTTCCGGTGAACAACTTTTGAATCTAATTAGCTAAACAACGCGGATAGGTAGGTTTCTTCCTTGGCTGGGCTGCCGGCCTTGACTGCGAAGACCGGTAGTTGATCTGCTCATCACTTGTATCAATCTTTGGTGTTCATGTCTTTGTTTCACAAGTTTTAGGATCCCACATAAGTCATATGACAAAATATAATACAACTTATATATGAGAGTTTCCACCGTAATATCACCGAGGCTTTTTGTGATAAAACCCAACACCTAGCAATAAGTGGATAAGTTGGGACAATATCGGTGATGGACCATGCTTGGGCCTACAAAGTTTATCAGTTTTTACAAAGTTAATGTGACAAATGGTTAATTTTGGTCTTGTTCTTACTTTCCTTCTGTAGTGGTGTCTACAAATATGTAGTAGACATAAAAAAAGAAATGTAGTAGGCACTTCCCCGGAAAGTGATGCTCGAATGGAATGCGGAGTATAGTTTGTTTAATTGAATTTCGGTTGCTGCAATCTGAATCCCCGATCACTGCCTTATTGTTTGAAGTGCTAATATTGTGTTATGGTAATCTTTGAGTTGAATTTTCTGACTCATTTGTGATTCACTCAGGTGATTATCAACCTGGACATGTTATGGAAGTTACTGGGGGCTAAAACCTGCCAAGTATATGGCATTGACTGGTATGATTTCTTCCGACCTATCTTACTCGGTTGCTCCTCGACAGCAGATAGAATGTTTTATCGTTTTTGTTCCTATTTTTAAAACTAGGTTCTGCTAATTTTGCTCCACGATATGCAGATGCTTGGGCAATGTGTGGAGCAAGAAATAAGTTAAGGAGCAACTACTTTGGGAACAGAACTTTTGTTATGGAATTTGAACCCGACTGGACAAAACACAGAAAATTGCCAGTTTATACTGCTTGTGTGGTGCGTTCTGCGACATATTTTATGCCTTGGTCTTGTAAAATTCCTATAGGTGACGGATATCATGAATTCCTTTAAACAAAAGTCTGCTGTTTAAAGAAGAATACGCATTTTTGGGAGATACCTAACCGATCATAGGTGAGATAACCTGCATCTCTTTTGACGTAAATAGCTTCTCAATCTACAAAATGCCAGCTTTTGTGAGTGAAAAGAAGCGATTCAAAGATCCAAATATGTGCCTATCCAATTTGGTCAAGCAAGATACACCAATTCGTGCAAAAAGCTATCACAGTTTGACTTCTCTGGTTGTAGATGATTTTGACAGCCCCATTCTGCCTGGACTGCCAGATGACATAGCAAAATATTGCCTTGCGCTTGTTCCTCGTTCAGACTTCCCTGCTATGGGTGGCGTGTGTAAGAAATGGAGGTATTTTCTTCAAAGCAAAGAACTTATCACCGTGCGGCAATTAGCTGGTCTGCTTGAGGAGTGGCTCTATGTGTTGACAACCGATTCCGAAGGAAAGGAAAACCACTGGGAGGTTTTAGATTGCCATGGACATAAGCACCATGTTCTTCCTCCCATGCCTGGTCCAACGAGATCTGGGTTTGGGGTGGTGGTTCTCAATGGAAAGCTTCTTGTCGTTGGTGGATATTCTGTGATCACCGGGACCACCATTGCATCAGAAGATGTTTACCAATACGATTCTTGCCTCAACAGGTTTGTTTTGTGTCCATTTTCAGTGATTAGTCTCTTCCTTTAATTTCCTTTGTGTAAACCCTTCATAAATGTATAAGAATGCCCCGTATTTTTCCTCACCGTGGCTACTTTTGCCGGCATGATTAGACTGCAATGAACGTTGTATGTTAAATTTGGTTCTCTGCACAAGCTTAACTTCATAATATATAATCCAATCTTATCGTTCGTTCGTAATTGTAGGTGGGGCAAATTGGCAAACATGAATGTTGCTCGACATGACTTTGCTTGTGCAGAACTAAGAGGTATGATTTACGCAGTTGGAGGATATGGTATAGATGGCAGCAGTCTATCCAGTGCCGAGGTGTACAATCCTGACACCGATAGTTGGACCCTGATAAGCAGTATTCGCCGCCCGCGATATGGTTGCTTTTCCTGTGGCTTTGAAGGGAAGCTGTATGTTATGGGCGGAAGGTCAAGCTTCACTATTGGAAACTCGAAGTTTGTTGATGTCTACGACCCTAAGAGTCACACTTGGTGTGAGATGAAGAAGAATGGTTGTGTCATGGTCACTGCTCATGCTGTGCTGGAAAAGAAGCTGTTCTGTTTGGAGTGGAGGAACCAGCGCAAACTTTCAATTTACAATCCCGACGACAATTCTTGGGAGATGGTGCAGATTCCATTGACAGGAAGCACAAGCATCAAGTTCCGATTTGGGATACTGGGTGAGAAACTTCTGTTGTTCTCGCTTGAGGAGGAACCTGGTTACCGTACGTTGCTGTACGATCCCAATGCAGCTCCAGGATCGGAGTGGCAGACTTGTGAGGTAAAGCTGTCTGGTCCGTGCTTGTGCTGTGTTACTATCAAGGTGTGAAGCTGGAAGGTGTGCCCGAAAGTTAGAGGGCCTTCGTAAGACTCTGAAAAACAATGGGTGAACTTTGTGTGTTGACTGGATTTTAGGACTCTAGTGTAACTGTATTTGTCTGTTGTGTTGCCTGGATTAGGACTCTAGGGTTAACGCTTTTTGTTATGAACTTCGTGCATTGCTCGGAGTTCAGTTCTTTGGTTTGGGATTTATTGCTCTCTTTTGTTAATTTACTTCGTTGCATTTGATTATATCCGTGTCGGATCACTCTCTGACATCTCTCTTTTATCTTCCTTGAGATTTTCAATCTGATGGTCCGGAGTGCAAGGCCTTAGCAAATAGTTCCAACAAAAACCCGACCGACTGGAATCAGATGCTTACCGATAGAATTGACATTCCGATAATCCAAGTATGGTATAACTCTCTTAATTCGAGGGTGCACTAACCACTAGCTGGTCTTTTTTTTTTAAAAAAATTACAAATTCGTACCAAGCCGGTTGTATTTGAATCCGATATAGTTACAAGTGTGCGTACATTAATAATTGTCCCCAACTCACATTAAACTAGTAAACTTGAAATTATCTTTATTTAACAAAGAAAGTTGAAACCCCACAATTATGAAATTAATCTGTTCACATTAAGGCGCAAAAAGAAAAATCCTTTTGACTAATGTGAAGGAGAGGGGAAAAAAGAGCGCACACCGCTATCTAGTGAGAGAAAAAGCGGAGACAAAGAAACCAAAAGCAGGCACAGGCAAAACGTCGAACGGCTGAGCTACACCACTCTCTCTCTACATTCAACAGCGACAGAGCAGCCAGCGACAATGTTCGGAGCTCAATCTTCGTCGTCCCTCTTCGGGACGCCGTCGTCAACCCCACCCTTCGGGACGCCGTCCTCGACCCCCGCCTTCGGGACGCCGTCCTCGACCCCCGCCTTTGGAACGCCGTCGTCGACCCCAGCCTTTGGAACGCCGTCTTCGACACCGTCCTTCTTCACTCCTTCGGCTCCGGCTTTTGGAACTCCGTCGACGTCTGCATTTTCCACCGGTGGCTTCAGTGGCTCCTTATTCAACACTCCGTTCTCTTCTCAAACTCAGCAGCAACAGCAACAGCAGCAAACGCCGTCGTTTCAGCAGCCTCAGTCTGCTGGCGGTTTTGGGTTTCAGACTCCGTTCTCTACGCTGCAGCAGCCGACGCCCTTCCCTAATTCTCAATTGACGACTCAGATGGCTCCCGTCGCTCCTCTCCCTTTCTCTCTCGCCGATCGCGATATTCAAGTAAGAATTTCCTTTTTGTCATTGATTATTCTGTGCAAAAACCCTAACCCTAGCTTTCGATTTTCGTTTTGATTTGACATATTTGATTTTCTCTGTTAGGCAATTGTTGACGCTTACAAGGACGAGCCTGGAAACCCTAAATATGCTTTTAAGGTTTGTTTTTCTAGTTTATTTTCATTAATTTTGTTAGAATTTCTAATGCATTGGCTTCCCGCCCATGATATCTATATTTTTCTGTTTGGTTCCTGAGAAAATGGAAGTAAGGTTGTGAAATTATGCTTGTTTTAAAAGGTGCTGAATTGGTGGAGTTCATGTTTGATTTAAAACCCTAGTTTCTTATTTTCCCTCTGCTTTTGAGCAACCTAGTTTGGAGTTTCGTGTGAGAAATGAATGTCTGTCTTGATTTTTGCAGCATTTGCTGTTTAGCGTAACTGATCCGCAGTTCAGGGTGAAGCCTGCTGGTGTATCGGATGTGAGTTTATTGTTCCCCATTCTTATTTACTAGGTGTTAGTGGGCTTATCTGGTTTGTTTTCCTTTCTTTTTTCCGGCTAAGTTTGGAGAATAGTTTGCATTGCCAGATAATGTGGGCAGAGGCTATGGGGAAGCTTGAAGGTCTGGAAAGTACTGACAGGGAACGACTCTGGCCTCAGCTTGTTCAGGGCTTTAAAGACCTTTCCCAACGCCTGAAGGTAATTGTTGTTAGTTTGAAGCACAGAGATATTGTTAAAGTATTTTTCCGTGTTCTTATTATTTTTGATGTTGAGTTGCTGATGAATAACTGCTTGGAAAGAGTACGTTTAAGTAATATTTTGAGGTTTTTTAAAAAATTCACCGGTGGTGTTTGTGAATGCCAGTTTTGGGTGAAGATGCTACAATTCAGGGGTATTTGTGATTTCTGTTTACTGACTGAAACTTGAGGAAAAATTCTATAAAATTGTTGATTACCAACCAGAGTTGCTGTCACAGAAAGTTTGTTGTCATATTACCATGTCTATAGTTGGATCATGCTATGATGCAAGTTTGACTTCATATGGTTTTGAGTAGAAAAAAAAGGGATTAGAACTCAATTCATTTGCAAGAACCATGTTTTAGTAGCAGATGGGTAAAAGGAAAATGAAATCTTTGATCGTGCATGGTGACACCAACTTATACTTTGGAGAACTTTTTTATATCATTTAATAAAGTCTGATGTTGTCAAACTGAGTTGATGCAGCTCCAAGATGAAGTCCTTGTTTCAGATGCTGAGAGATTGCAAATGACCCAAAGCAATGTCAAGATGGTACCTTTTATTGTTTAAACGTCCCTCTACTTTTATCATATAAGTTTGAAAATGGTTCTCACGTCTTATATCATTCGCAGCTTCAAAGGCATTTTCAAGCTGACACTCTTCCTTGGATTGAAAGAATGAGACAAAAAGAACAAGGTCTTCAAAGGCGCCTTTTGAGGGTGGGTACACTTTATGCTATATATTTTAAGAAATTGCTAAGAATGAGTAAGATATATTTCATCAGCAGCTTATATTTTTCTTGTGTAACTTCAGCTAAAACTTCATATAGTGATGAAGCCGGCTGTAAAATAAGGCTCACACTCATTGTCCGTCAGTGGTTTTGGCTTAGAATAAAATACCTTAATAGCAAATTGGCCCTTTGACAGTGCTTAACCAATATCTAGTCGCTGCCAGATGTATGGGCTGGATTAGAAATTGTTGTCTGTTTGGAGGGTTTAAATCATTCTTGTGCAGGTAGCTTATGCATTTTGTGTTTTGAAAAGCGTTTTGACTCCTTTGTTTCTTTGTGCTATTCCAAAAGGTTATGAGAATACTGGAGGCACTAGAGGGCAAGGGTTTCCGACTGCCTTTAATGAAAGGTGAAGCAGAATTGGCTGAGAAGTTAGCTGCAATTACCAGACAGGTACTTTTTCTTTTGTTGCCTTTTACCCCTTTTCTATGCATCCTACTCTCCGTTTGTCATTGGCTGAAAATACTAACAAGCCGACGGATTTCCAGTTGAAAGGATCAGGAGCTGAGCTTTCTAGGAGGGTACAAAACCTACTAACCATATCCCGTGTCCAAGAAAATTCTATTGGTGCTGGTGGTTTAGGTTATCTTCCAGGATCAACCAAAATCCAAGAACAGAGTCTCGCTGCTATGCAAGAGGTGAGAGTGGACTAGTTTGAAACAGTTCTATTTCATCTCACCTTCTGAATATTTGAACACTATCTTATGCACAGTATTTGATTTCGGAAAAGAAAACTGTTCATATTGTCGTCATTTGAAGGCAAACTCCTTTATATAATAACATCGGAACTGGGTAAATGAATTGGTCGTTTTTGTGGAGCAGGTGTTACAACAGCAGACGGAAGCTATTGCGAGACTAGGCAATGTTTTGAAGCGAGATACCAGGGACATGGAGATTATGATGGCCGAGGATACAGAAACAACAGAGAACGGAAACTAAAACGGAAAAATGACACAGTTTGTTGGTTTGTTAATTGTAATTTTTTTATTTAAATTTTTGCGTTTGATTTAACAATCAGTGGCAGTGGCCGGCAATAACCCTTGAACCGTTAACAGAGAAACTATGCAAATCATTTTAGCTGACCACCAGAGAGATGATGAGACGCATTTTTTTTACTTGCATCATTTGCAATGAACATTTAACTCTTATTTTACAAAGCTTGGATGGTCGTTGCGAGCACAAGAAACACTTGTAAATTACGAGAAACTAGGGTATTGTCCTAGTACTTTGTACTATTGAATACAATTATTTTTTTAATTAATGTCAACCATTAGATTAAACATGAATTAATTTTAGTCATCCATTATCTCGTAGTATCTAATGTTGCGTAGCACTAAAGATTTTTCGGAGAAACTGATATCCCCAATTATCTTTTAGTTGAATCCTTCCAGAGTCCCCTTGCCGGTACTTGTTACCCCACCGACAATGATTCGTTTTTGTGATAGAATCTATGAAGTTTGGGACCGCCCTGAGGGTAGCTGGAAGAGGCGGCCGCCTAGGCCCCGGATCAGGAGGATTGTGTTAAGAAAACACACAAAAAAGGAAAGTCACGCTGAATTGGGTAAAAAGAAGAGGATTATGTTAAGATCTGTTTCCTCAAGCTTTGCTCTCCTGTGCTTGAAAGGATAAAAGAGTACCGTCAAATCTCAACCACTCACTTGTGAAAAATCACGTGCGCTAGAGAATTTCCATTGTTGATTCTTTCAATTTAAGTTGTTTTTGAGACGTTATGGTATATTTTAAGTTTTCCTGATCACTTGGGGCTTTATATTTTCTTTTTTAATTAGGATTATTGTTTTAATTACCAATCGCACTCGCGCACGCAGAGTCTCTCTGTCGTTCATGAACAAGATTCGCACGTGCGCTCTCAAAGTGACCTTTAAGTGTCCTTGTAGAGCCCATGAACGGAAATTATGGGAAAAGATGAGGAGAATTGATGGAATCTACAAAAAAAAAGTTTAGATATGGAGCATGGGATGTTGGAGGTGGTTGGTAGCTTGGATACAGACCAACTCATCGAGAAGCTTAAAGAAACAAAGATACTCATGGACGTGGAGCTCTGGGAGGATCAAAACGGTTCAAAAAACAGTCAAGCTGATCAACTCAATAACAAGTTCAAGAACATGGCTGGTGGGGAGAGTAGCAAAGGTACTCGCAAAGGTAAAAAAAACAGTCAAGTTTGTTTTCCCCGACGAGGAGGAGGAATTTGAAGCAAGTCGTAGGGGAAAAGGCAAACAAATCGTCGAGTCAAATTCGTCCGACGAGGAAGAACTCGATGCATGTGGTGGTGACGAGGGTGATGGGTTTGATGATTGCGATGTTCATAGCCATGGGGGAGATGGGGCTAGCTCTAGTCGAATGAAATAGAAAGGGAGGGAATAAAAATCAACGTGGTAAGGAAAAGATCGGAGGCAAAAAGAATACGAGAGGAGAAGAACTTACATGCAACAATGGCAAAGCAATGGTGGAAAGAGATCGACCGAATCATATCGGCGGCCCCATGGGCAGTCATCCAATGGAGATGGCTCCACCATTACCAGCAATGATGGTGCCTTGGTATCCTTACGACCAACAGCAACAGCAATACATGATGGCCATGGAGTACGAACGACGTGAAGCATATGGGAATTATTATTGTACTCGTCGTCGCTGGTGATGATGAATCAACAGAGAGCAAATATGAACGATATGTACTCACCACCTTACGGTCCTTGCATGCATGGCCGAATCATCCGCCCATGAACAAGAAGCGATCACCGACGTCAATCGTGTTATTGTTTTTTTGTTTTCTGTTTGAGTTGTTAGGTTTTTTTGTTATTTTCCTTTACAAATTTAACGGATTTCTCACTATAAAGTTATTAAATTAGTTTGATTCTCTATAAAGTTATAAAATTGAGATCAAACCAATTTTATAACTTTAAGAAGATTATTACTTAATGAAGGTATAGTTAAAAAAATATTATTTATTTTTAATAAATGTTGTACAGTAGAACCTCGATAATTTAATGGAAAAATCTTGAGTGGTACGTACTATTCAATGGTACGACTATTGAATGGTTCAGATTAATTTGCAGTGGGGCCCAAATGAATCTTAACCATTTAACAGTACGTACCATTCAATGGTACGTACCACTGAAGTTGGACCCTAATTTAATGCCCGATAAATTAATAACTTCGGTTATTTTTGGCCGTTTCCAACCTTGGAATAACGTGCTAAATTAATAATTTTTTAAAATTATAAGATAATACATTACAAAAAAAATTCATATAGATCCCATGTAATATATAGATCCCATGTTTATTTAAATAGAATTCTGAATAATCTGAACTGACTAAAAGTGTTCCGTACAACCAAAATCGCTTCCGAGGCTCTTCCTGTATCTCAGTACTATCGGTATCACTATTCTCTTCGGACTAGATTACACCACGTATTGCCCATCCTGGCATTTTCGACATTACCGCTTTTAAAGAAGCCTTGCCCCTTTGTTGTACATTTCAGAATCCAACTACCAATTTTTCTTACGCTGTGCTCTCTAGCTAGAGTAAGCTTCTGCCATGATTAACAACACGAGAGATGTCCAGCCATTGAATACGCGTGCGCCTTTTCCCTTGCCGTTCCTCTGATCGTATTGTTCCCAGAAGAACCCGGTTTTGTGATAGTTTTTCACCACGTTTCTGCAACACGGGAAACGCGTTTAAATCCATTGAATATAACAGATTAAGCAGGGGGCATTACATGGATAGAAAATACCTAATCAAATTGCTTCTCAAGTCATCATAGATTGTTCTCGCTTTTTCTCTATACGGTCCATCCACTGAAACAATTCAAACAATAGGACAGTTATAAAAGGAAAAGAGCTTCGACTTTCACTGTGGGAGGCGGTAAGCTGCGTACCTTTAGAGTAATGATAGAGCGATGAAAGAATCATGTAGTTCATGTTCATCCATATTGGACCCCTCCAGTAAGGGGCATCATGCTCTGTGTTGTGTTTCATGTACACAGAACTGTCGAATAAACGATTAAAGATTTAGTGCTTCCGAATTAACATGGTCTTCAGAAGTCCAAGAAAATTAACTCAGCCAAGAAAACCAATACAGGTAACATATCTGTATACTTGATCACCTTGTTTTGGCAAGAGAGCGGAGTCCAAAATCTGTCCATAAGATACTCTGATTTGATATAATGTCTAGCTGTTTTTCCAAAATCCTCGAATCCTATAATCAAACAAGAGAGAAGCCGTTATGATGGTAACATGACAAATACTAGATAACTGGTAAAATATTCAGCCAGATAACACAACTTACAGCCGGTATAATCCTTCCAATGAAGGGGAAAAGACTAACAGGGCCAATGTGAGGAACCAGTCTCAGCTTGGGGCTTTCTAACACTTCCCGTACAAGCTCTCGAGTTGCATAATTGTGTCCTGTCATCGTTTCTTTCCAAGCTAAACGAACCTAGTATGATCAAACCAACTCCCAATTTTAGCATGCAACTATTGTAACCAAAAAGAAAAAAGGCTATCCACCTGTAGACATTTAATGGACATCAGACACATCAGGCAACAATCTGTCGGGCAACATAATTTATCCAAACCTATTATGCCATGACAGCACATGCTACGACTCTATGAGAAACTTGTAGTACTGAAACCAATCATCATTATTCACTTATGGGCAATTTTGACTCTTGAGAGCGCTATTTACTCTTATATCAAGATATGAACTAGAATTGAAAACACCCATGTACCATGTGAAAATAATGGTCGTGAAAACATCACAATAAAGAAGAAAAAAGGGATTATATTTACGACATGAAAGTAGCATACCTTTTCCGTATGATTTCCAAAATCAAAATATGTTCCATATGCATCGTCATAGTGCATCTGTTCAACACCAGGAGCATATAAGATATAACTATAAATACAATGAACTCTAAAATTCTGAAATAGTAATTAACCATGAAGATGTGGTTATTGGACATGATAATAAAAACCCCACACATGCCCAAAAACAAAATAATAGCGTGGAAATATATAATGACAAACTAACTTGATTCAGAACTTCAAAATCCGAGAGTAACTTAACCGTAGCACCGTATTCCTGCAAAAAAAAATTTATATGTTAAGTAATTGATAAATCCAAGTAGTGTTTCCAGATGTATTTGTTCACTTACATACCTTTGCAGATTTATTTTCCTTCTCAAACAGTTCTGCAATGGAGTGCAAGCAATCTGCTGCAAGTAGCATCCAGCATCTAAGATCTACGTGACGCTCATCCTCACTAGGATGGGAAGCACGTGGATAATCATCCAATCCAGAAGTCAGCGTCTGGAGATGCCATAATACAATCTCGGTTTATTAGCAGTGTCTTTAAACAGGAAGTTTTACTTAATTTGATCCAAACCTGAGCAACTCAGGTTTGATGCCCAAAATAATACCACATTCTTGCAATGTTAAAACAAAAGGAGAACAGTTTTTGTTTAATATTGAGTTTTTAACAGAGTAAGAAATTCAATAAAACAGAACCTTTGGGTTTAGTTCCCTATTTGTTATCTTGTCTCTCCCATGCCAATAGTAGCTGCCCACTTCCTTCCCTGTCATACTCGAAATAAATAAAAGATTTCAAGAGTCAAAAAGGAAAGTTGACTTTAGCAAGTTTGCAACACAAACATGTGGCCACAGCCGCCACAATCCACCACACTCATACAAGCACAAGTGTGCATGCATATACACGTCACAGACTCATAGTGTTTGACTCCATCTCCTAGAGTCGTGACTTATCAAAGATGTGCCCATGAGCAAGCATATCACTCAGTAAAACAACAGACCATAAACACATGCATCACGGCCCTTGTCATCCTATAAAGAAAAACCCGGGGCAGAGACTAAAGATTGACAAACCCTTATATACCTGACTGGGTAGTGTTGAACCATTGAAACCATGCTTCTATGCGAACAAAAGCCCGTTCTACAAACGAAGATATCGCATCGCTTTCAGCAGCAGTAAACTTGTTTTTCTTTAAGCCATGAACTAGGTCTGGAAGAAGCAAACTTTCAGACCACATCATAAATAATCTATACAGCAAACCAACAAAACTTTCAAGTAAACAATATACATTCTGAGGGATGTGGGAAGAAACTAGGAAGTCAAAAGTTCAAACATATGTCTCAAGACAAAATGTTTCTTGAACTAAAGTTAAATCTCTTGGGGGTATGGATAACAAAATAGTCTTTCCTTAGCATAAAATCACACACAACTATATTTCCAATTTTCCACGGACAGAAAGGTTTAATAGAAGGAAAAAAAAATTCAGTTACCACGCAACGCCAAAAGCAAAGCTGGTGGATTTCCATTTGTTGGAAGCTGAGTAACAAAATCACTTGGGACTTTACTGCAGGTACACCAGAAAAAGCTTACATTCTACTTACACTGAAAAAATCTAAGCTGATGTATACACATACTTGAAGAAGAATATTACCTTAGAGCTTCAGCACCTAAAATTTGCTCACGTGGAATCCATCCATCAATATTCATTAGATCTAACCAGTGTCCTATGATGTCCAAGGAAATATGTGTATCCCAACGCCTGCTCAACATTAAGGATACATATATGAAAGAGTTTCCATTTTCCAGAAGTAGACAGATAGTACACTAACACAAGGTACTTAACTTTTTATTTTTATAATTTTTCAAGAAATTACTAAGGCGACAGCTGAACTGAGACAATTTGGAGTAGCATGCATATTGAAAAACATGAGGCAACTCACCAGATCAAAAGTTGATGAAAACCTTCATCCCATAAAAATCCCCTTGGAAAAAAGGGTCGACTTGGAACAGCTGTGTAAAGCTCAGCAGGCCAATATAAAATAGAATTATCATGACTTCCTGGCTGCAAGAGGAAATGGCCAACTGTATGATTTTGTCAGATGTCCACACTGATGTTATTACCAAGCATAATAAATAATTTGGTCACTTCCAATTAACTATTCTGTTAAGGCCCAGTCAGAAAATAGTTAATGTGATCAAAACCCACTGATATCATATTCTAATAATGTTATGAACATCATATGGTTTTTTATTCCGGCACTAGCTCATATTTGGAAGCAGAAGAGGTGAATTTCACTAACACTAGTTAAGCAGGAACTTAGCATCTACTTTTGTGTGATCATGGAATTAGTCATATGATGCTTTAAGAGATCTTATTTTCCCTAAATTATGGAAATAAAGAGGGAAAATGGAAAATGAAGTCTTTCTTTTAAGAAACAAAATTGTGAAAACAGAGGAAAAGTACAAAGTTTTAAAAGGAGGACCAGTAGCACATAGAGGTAACCAATAACTTACTAACATATCCCCGGAGATGGCAATTTTTGACTGGCCAAAGAAGTAGCCAATGCCACCCAACAAGTTTGCTATAGCAGCCTTACCAGCAACAATAGATTCAGAATCAAGCTGAAACCATAGTAACAACGAGTTTAGAAGTCTTTTGTTGCACAATTTTATTTAAGCACATTAAGTGAAACTTCAATTATCATGATGCACATAACTATCTCAGTTTCGTTAAATTTTTTAATGTCAGTGTTTGTAACTGCATATGTGTAGAACATCAGCCTCAACTGTCCTACTGAAATGCAAGACATGCCCATTAATTCCATAAAGGCTTTTCCTTGTGTGGCCAAAATACAGTAAAGACTCCCAAACATCCCATAGAGATACAACATAAAATTGAAAATGGCGGACTAGCTCATCAGATTAAGCTACCAGGATGGACTGGCTCAATCTTTTTCACCATGTCATCCAAAATCACAAGTATATCATAGAACAATACTCAATGTAAATTCATTTAATTGTGTGACTACATATAAATATTTCACTTTCGACAAGACATTCAAATAGCAGGCCCAATTCAATAGTTTGTAACAAAATACATTATCCTGGGAAACTGATTTCCAAAGTACCTTGTCAACCAGATTAAAGCTCTTCACAAATTTTGTGTCAAATTCTCTTTGCTTCTCCTTCAGTTGATTGGTCAGTGAGGTACCTTGATTATAGAGTAACTAACTAAAAGTTAAGGGCAATATAACATTTACTTGGAAGTCGCTCATGAAATTAGGAAATGCACATACAGATATTAAAGAATAGCAGAAAGCAAGATTCTAATTTCTGGTTCTTGACAAAACCCAAAATTGAAGGAAATATTAGCGTTAAGACTTGGAAGAATAACATTAGGTTCAACATTTGAGTTCATGATTGTGAAACATCAATTATTGAGTCCTCGTGACCCCTTAATGGAAGTCTGACACAGAGCTTGATTAATTTAATGATTCCCACATTTTCAAGTTTCTCTTATAAACTTTCGTATACTCAGTGGAACCCTCTTGTGCTTCTATCATTGCTACTTATCATGATTAAATGGAAGACGAACCTGTAAGGCTGCTGACACGTTCTTCTAATCTTGAACTTTCCGAACCAGTTCCAGATATGAATGCAACATCTGTCCTGAAAGGAGCCCTAGCAGAAATCTGCATAACAAAGGGAAACCACAGGATAAGGTAGATGAGAAAGAAGAATTAAGAATGAAATATAATGATCAATGATTAGTTAGACTAAAAAAGTAGTTCTCTTTACCACCATGTACCTGAAAAACTAGAATATTTGGAGAATCATCAGATGTGTCAGGTAGCTGCAGTCGACCAAACTTCCTTACCTAGAAACATCGAAGCGAAATCCAGGCATTCAAGGCAAGAATTGTGGATATTAAAAAGCTGATTTTTTTTTTCTGGATATATAATAAAATGATGTCATGAAACTCTGATATACTTGTAGTCCAAGATTTTCCTGAACAAGGTCTGATAAGTTGTGAATATGAGGCGTCTTAAAACCAGCATAATGAACTTCCAAATCGTCCTGAAAAGGAAACACATAGAAGAAATGGATCAGTATTGGAGCCTTCAACAATATACATCAATTGAAAAATGAGTAAGAACGCAGATTAGGTGGAACCAGTGATGGAACAAGCCACAACTTTGGGGTGGGCTATGACCTTGTGATGGGGTTAAGTTGGGAAGGGGTGGGCCAAGAGACATGGGGTGAAATTTTATCATAAATACTCTGACTGTAAGATAGAATATGATTTTATCCACAAATTTAACGAACTGTTCAGATTATTAATTATTTTTAGCTAATAGTTAACACGAATACCACAAAGACCATGATACTCTATGGCAGCAATCAATGGATCTTATGTTAACGAGGTAGACCAAGAATACTTAATGGTTCATGGAAATATATTTCCTCATCATCATTCATATGACATTTTCTTTCAAAATAAAATATATACTTTTTTATCTTTACTGTAACAGGCTCTTCAAAACATTACCAGTGATTTTAAATGTAGCTGCCAACTTCCAACATCCATCCGTGAACCAGATGCAAGGAGAGAGTTCTCATGAATGTCCAAGGTATCTCCACCTAAATTTAGAGTATTTCCATCTTCATCGGCCAAATAGAAAAAGAGCTGTGAAGCTTCCTCTTTCTCTTTAGATCTGAGCATGAAGCATGATGAAAAGAGTCAATAAGAGATTCATGTATAAAGAATGCATGGGCAATTCCATCTATTGTTAGAAACAAAAAATGCCACGACCCTCCACCCGCCTGGGAAGGGTCCCAACGCCCAACACAGAAATTAAGAGAAACTTACACATTTCTCTTCATTACATCAGTATACTTGTAAGTATAATCCTCACAGCTTCCATCAATCCTTAATTCACCTCACACTATGCCTATACCCAGTTCATTTGATAAAGCAAAATGTTACAGAATTAAGCCAGGCAATTTACTTGTGGTTCTGCACATCAATTTGAACTGCCCAATCTCCGCCATAGCCACCGTCTTCACCCTTGGATTTCAAGAAACTTGTTGCCAAGTTCATGTCTTGGTCAACAATGACTTGATGTCCAAAACTGCGCCCATCATGTTGTACCCAACCATATTTACTCAGATCATCAGAATCTTGGCAAACATGCCGCATGAAATATCTCCCATCCTTTATACCAATCCACATTAACCCGGCTATCAAAGACCGAGGAGTCCTGCAAGGTGCAACAAATATAATTACCACCACATCATTCGCAAAGTCTAAACACATAAGAGAAAAAACAATGTATCCATCAATATAGTGAAATGAGATAAAGTGAAAGATCGAGCACATCGAGAAACAAATGTTGATCAACAATTTGATCAAGTGCCTAGTTTTAGTGACAAGAGTAACAAAACTTACTACCAAAACATAAATTTATGCTCAAAATCCCCGAAGATAAACAACCGATACAATATCAACTACATGAACATGAATTCTACACAAACAATTCAAGAAAAAAAATTTATGATCGGCAATGGAAAAGGCATACCTAGCCCGGATTCCGAGATACACGTTGGGGCGATATGTTCCCCAATACAAGCTCTCCTTGTGCTCACCTTGAAACTGCCACAACCCGAAAAATGCACAATCAACTCACAGAATTCTCACATTACATAGTCAACGAAGAAAAATCGAATACCTGAGGGAGGTCCATGAGCTTTGGAGCCGGGAAGGGCGTGACGACCCTCGGCGTTTGAGCTTGGTCGACGGGGTTCATGAGGTTGTTGATCAAATACAAGATGGCGAAGAACGCGATCGCGCTCAGCCCTAGCAGGACTTTGAGATCGACGTTGAAAATTCCGATTGAAGTTGGATTTCTGCCTCTGCCTCTGCCACCTCTCTGTGGCCGCATATTGGGTGGTGGGCGGAGAGGAACGGCGTCTCCGTCGTTGCCGTCTCTGGAGGAGCTGGCTCTGCTCCGAGAGCTTCTTCTTCCAGTTCCGGCCATTTTAGACTTCAGTGTCCGTTATCTGTTTCAACTTTCAAGTCTTCACTGACTGAGAGAGGAGTGTAAAGAATCGGGGGTGCAAATGAAAATTAATGGGCCCAACTGCTCGGCCCACTAATTTGGAGCCAATACTCCGTGGGACTTTGAAAACTTCGCTCCAATTTTCTGCAACTGCCTCTAGGTCCACGTATCCGGTTCGGTAATTTTCCAATTTGCTATTTTAAGTCCAATTATTTTTCTTTTTGTTGGAATCTGAAATACTAGATGTTTTTGCTCAAAATACGACAATTGATAACCAAAGGAAAACAATTTAAAATCGAACATGAAAATCAGAAACAATTGGAATGAATTTCCAAGAAATGAGTAGCATTCTTATTCATCTGTTTGTTGGGTACAACTTTCATACTATGTAGTATGAAATATTACGAGTATTAGATGGTTTGAATTCACAGAATCACATCATCTAAATCAATCCACGTCATCCAATACATGTAGTATTCCATACTACGTAGTATAGAAGAAATTTCTATTTATTAACAACAACAAAATTTAAAAAGTATGTGGCTGCCATTGATTTTGGATGACATTCTTGAAACATAAAAGTATAAAATAAACATTGGTGAGATTTTTTTATCTCATACTCATTCATTCTTATTTTTATACTAAGAAAACATGCACTTAGCTATAATTTTTCAAAATTGTAACCAATCAAACATGACAGTTTAGTTCGTTTCAGTTAATATAATTTTTTTTTATTTGGGTTTGTTAGTTTTAATTTCTATTCCACATTAACGGAAAAGAAGAATTTGAACTTGCAGACTACAACAAAAAGATAATATTAAGGTACTCACTAATGAAAACTCTATATACTAACTTTTTGATTTAACCCAATCAAATAATGTCATGTGTTCCTTGTTTGTTAAAGCCCAAGAAAAATTAAATAACATGTCAATTATTTTTTATACCTATTTATCGATTTGCCCCACAAATTTGTATAGATCTGCCAATTTTCCCGATGAACTTTAATTTTAGCTGATTATCCCCTGAAATTTTATAAATAGTCAATTTCCCCCCTTATACTTATCGTGCAAGAAAAGCTTCGAATCTCTAAATGCTCTCTCGTTATACCATTCAGCTAGAACTTAGAAGTAGCAAAAGAAATTCAAACAAGCAAAGACTTCAATCTGAATGAGTTTATGCCTCGTCCTGGTTAGGCGCTTTTGGACATCTCATCTATCGGAACCAAAGCCCGATATGTTATATATAACCCTTCAGGGTCAAGTTCTTTACCATGTGGTTGTATTTTGCGGACCAGTACGCAGCTGCTGAAGCAGCCTTCTCTGCCACGCTGTGTACTTTGGGGTACTGGTCAATCCACAACTTCGACGATTGGTTTAAGAGACGCTGCTTATATTCCATAACTGCAGAATGAACAACCGTGCGTGTGTCCCCAGTTTGAGCATCCTTTACAAATCTTTGGGTCGTTTCCCATTTTTTCTGGATAAAACCGTGAGCTTGGCTCATAACCTGCTTAGCGAGACTGGGGGGATCGTGCTTATCGAACTTGTTGGTGACTTGATCTACCTGGGAATGTAAATAAATAAAAACATCAATTACTTCTACAGCTTTTGAATACTATGAAAAATCTTACGTGATATATAATGATCAATTAGTTCTGCAGCTTTTGTAGTCTATTTCTTCCTCAACTAACCTCCTCAATCCTTCAGAATTTTAAAGTCCCTCGCCCAAACATAGCTTAAGTTTTCACCATGTTATCCAAAATATCAAAAAGATTATAGAACGATAACTCTGTAACTATTGTAGATATTTTCACTTTCAACGAAAATACATTCGACCAGGTGCATTAATACTACGAAGATGATTTCTGAAATACCTTGTCAGACAGATTAAAGCTCTTCTCAAATTTTGTGTCAAATTCTCTTTGTTTCTCCATGAGTTGACTGGTCAGTGAGGTACCTACATATTACAGAGAAAGTAACAAGAAGTTAAGGAGGCCAGCGATGATGTCTCAAATCTCAATTGGGAGTCACTTCCATCAAATGGAAGAGGAACCTGTGAGGCCGCTGACACGTTGTTCTACTCTTGAACTTTCCAAATCAGTTCCGGATATGTATGCGAAATCTGTCTTGAATGGTATCCTTGCGGAAATCTGCATAAGAATGGGAAAGTAGAATTGATAGATATCACTAGTGATCTATGAACAACTAAGATGTTTCCCCCACATAACTAACACTCTTTAGTCTTTACCACCATATGACTACATACCTGAAAAATTAGAATATTTGGAGAATCATCAGATATGTCAGGTAGCTGCAGTCGACCAAACTTCCTTACCTAGAAATGCGGCAGGAAATACAGTAAATATTTACGCTGAAAGTTCTTCCTAGATATATAACAAAATAATGGCATGAAAATGTCACATACTTGTGGTCCAATATATTCCTGGACAAGATACGTTAAATTGTGAATACGAGGCATCTTAAGACCAAAATAATGAACTTCCAAATCATCCTGGAGAGGAAACACAGAGAAGTATGCCACATATCAGTACTGAAGGCCTTGACAACACATTTCACCTTAAAAATGATTTAAAGGACATGGATCATGTGGAACTGACAGTGAATTGAGCATATAGATAGATACAAGGTGAAATTCTTTTCATAAACACTGGACTGTAAGAGAGCATTTGGTTCCGTCCAGAAATCTGACGAATTGGTCAGATTATTCGTTAGTGTTAGCTATAACCTTAAAGTAATTAGTACAGAGACCATGGTACTCTATGGGAGTCCACTTTTCTGTTAAGGAGGTAGACCAAGTGTACTTGGTGGTTCATGGAAACATATACTTCCTAGTTTCCACGGTTATATGACATTTTCAATACAAAAAAAAAAAAAAAAAGTTGAACTTTACAATGACGATTCCTTCATAACATTACCAATGATTTTAAATGTAGCTGCCAACTTCCAACATCTGTACGTAAACCAGACACAAGGAAAGAATTCTTATGAATGCCCAATGTATCTCCACCTAAAGTTAGAGCATTTCCATCTTCATCAGCCAAATAAAAAAACAGATCCGCATTTCTCCGAAATTCCTCATTCCCCTTAGATCTGTGATTGAAGCATGATGGAAAGTCTCGATATAAGATTCATGAATAGAGAGTGACGAAAGCAAATGTTACAGAACAAAGTAACTTGCGGCTGTTTACTTTCGGCTTTGCACATCCACTCGAACTGCCCAATCTCCACCATAGCCACTGTCTTCCCCCTTAGATTGGAAGAAACTTGTGGCCAAGTTCATGTCATGGTCAACAATGACTTGATGTCCAAAGTTCCGGTCATTATGATGTTTCCAACTATATATGCTCAGCTTATCAGAATCCTGGCAAACATGCCGCAAGAAGTATTGCCCGTCCTTCATACTAATCCACATTAATCCGGCAATCAAAGATCGAGGCGTCCTGCCATGGTCAACCGCTTTTAATTACCACCACCACCACCACATAGTCATTTGCAACCCACAAACTCAAAATTAATAGAGCAGCCTAGCTAGTTATGGGCTCGTTTGGAAGTATTTTTAAAATTATTGATAGTGTTTTTGGAACAAGTTCTTAGTAAAAATGCAAGTGAATACTGGAAAAACACTTAAGAGCAATTCCACCCATTGGTGGAGGGCAAGGGCAAGGGCAGTGATTGCCCTCCCTGAACAGTGTTTGCCTTTGTGCAACTCCACCCGTTCGTGGAGGGCAAGGGCAAGGAAAAATATTTTTTTAAAATATTTTTTTTTTGTTGGCCTTATCCGGGGCTTGTGATTATCCCCAGATATTTCCCACCGACATTTTCAACCACTCTCATCACGACATGTGTCATTATCTTTTAAAAAATAATTTTTTTTTTTTTTGTAAAATAAGAATTTGGAAGGTGAAAAACAAATATAGTTGATGTAAAAAAAAAATATTGAGTTGTAATGTAAGGAATAAAGAAAATGATTGGGGGTATTTATAAAAAATAAAAAAAAAGGCCGCTGACGTCAGCGCCGGTGGGCAGCTGCTCAGGCAAAAATCGCTTGGGCTTGAGGTTGGGCATGGTTGGGCCCACCTCTTGCCCTTGCAATTGTGGCCCGCTGGAGTTGGATTTTTTGCTTGGTAGAGCAATTGGGTACCAATGGACTTGCTCTAAAGTGTTTCTTGCAAGAAGCACGTAACTAATGCTTCTGGCATAAAGCACTTAAAAGTGCTTTTGAAACCCAAAAATAATTTCACCAAAACGTTTTCAGTCATTTTAAAATGACTTCCAAACTAGCCCCAGTGGTTGGAGTAACAAAATTTACTTCCAACATAAACTTATTGCTCAAATTCGCTGCTGAAATACGCAACGAATCGCAGCGGCAAAGGCAAACCTGGCACGGATTCCGAGATAAACGCGATGGCGATATGTTCCCCAGTACAAGCTCTCCTTGTTATTCTCCTCATCACCTTCAAAAAACTGCCACACCCCCAAAAATGCAATCTCAATTTCTCACCTCTCAATAAATATACACGCAACAATCGAAAACAAAATTCGAATCGCACAATACCTGAGGGTGAGGGGATTCCATGAGCTTTGAGGAAGCAGTGAAGGGCGTAAGAACCCTAGGACCTCGAGAACGGTTTAAGAGGTCGAGGATCAAAAGCAAGGCGACGAAGAAGGCGAACACGCCAAGCCCTAGCGTGAGTTTGAGACCGACGGCGTTGAAAATTCCGATTGAGGTATGGTGGTTTCTGCTTCTGGGATCTGTGCGCCGGGGCATCAATTTGGGAGGCTGTGTTTGACGGAGATCAACGCCGTCAAAGTCATCGTCATCCTTGGCATGATCTCTGTGGGATTTGGCTCTGCTTCGAGGAATTCTTTCACTTCCAGACATTTTATTTTACTTCACTTTGCTGGACTCAAAGTCTGATTGAAAAAGTGGAAGTATTCAGTATGAGTGAGTCCGAATACGTACTTGGGAAACCAATGCTCAACTAAATACCATGGGAATTTGAAAAGGTTGCGCTCCAATTTCACCGTACTGCCACTAAGCCACGTGTCCTGTATATTATTATTTTATTTTATTATTACGATCTTCACTTTCTCTGTATCTATATATCTATATATATATATATATATATAAATAAAGGGAGCACACTAATTTGGTAAAACATTCGTAATACTAAATTTGTCCCTCTCTACATATTAATTATAAAAGAATAAAAAACAATTATACATGTGATTTAAAACCACCACATTGGGGTAGTCACTAACCTTTTATTTTTATTTTTAAATTACATAAATATTAATTTTTTTAATTTTTTAAAATAGCCAATTGCCACACGCATACGCGTATGCCAAGAGGCTAGTATATGGATAATGTTAGAGATATTAATTTTTAAAGTAAATTTAAAAACACATGATGTGTCAATTGACAGTTGGTCTGTTTTCTAATGTCATTAAATCAAGAAGTCTTATGTATATATATATAAAGGGAGGGAGCACACCAATTTGGTAAAACATTCGTAATACTAAATTTGTCCGTCCCTATGTATAACTATTGAAAAAACTAAAGTAATTATAAAGAAAAATAAATAAATAAAATGGGGCTTTTAAATTTTGGTCCAAAAATATTGGTTGTTTTTTGGAGTAATTTTTTATACCAATTTTACCCTTTTTAGATAAAAATATTTAAATTATTTGACTTACTAAGCTTTTGAATTTTGAATATTTAAATACTCAAACTAAGTATTATCTAGGAAATTTATTTTTCTTAAAAGACGGAAAATAGTTCCAAAAAAATTCATTTGTTGTATATCTATGTTACATCCCGTCCCGAAAATAATCATTATTTTATTCTCGAAAGTGGGAAATGACGAAAATGCCCCTAGTTGACCTTTCGGTTGACTTTTGCGTCGTAACTCGTACGACCCTTCCTTTTTGTGTTTTCTTGTTGTGCTCATCGATACGAGCGTGTGGACGCGAACGGGATGTTATTCGGAGCTCGAACGAATATTCTACGAGCGTTAATCATTCGACGTTCCATTAATTGGATTTGAACTGTATTTTGGTAATTTGGGCCTTGGGCTCGATAATTTCTGAAGGCCCAATCCATGTCCTTCTCTGTCTCTTTCTCACTCAATCTCCCTGTCTCTACGTCGATCCCATTCTCTGCAAACACCCTTAACCTCACCTATCTCTCCCGTCCGTTTCTCCCCGAGCCAAACCAGTGTCAACCTCCACTCTCAGACCAAACCAACATCATTATCAGCTTCAATTCACAACACTGAACCCAGCAAGCCTTCCAGAACCCAGAAACCCTGGTTTCCCAGGAACTCCGGCGACCTTGAATTTGTCTCCGTCGAGTTCCTCGGTGATATCGACCTCGGCCTTCCTCGTTTTGGTCACCATTCAATTCCCTGAGGTCCATAGAAACCTAATCGTGCCTTGCATGGCTGAATCTGGACTGGAATCGACGATTTGGGAATCGACCATTTTAGGGCCGAGACTTCTCCTCCAAATTCCGGGCAGAGATTGGCCCCCAAAGTGGTAAAATCTCATTCCCCTCACTCCCAGCTTCATTTTGATACTTGAATCGTGGAAAATGGTTGAGATTTGAAGGTTTTAGGACAATTTGCAGGTTTCCGGCCAAAACCCCAGATTCCGGCGAAGCTCCGGCCGGCAGACGGCGGGCGACGGCGGCTGCACGGCGGCCGGAAAATGCAGAGGTCACCGGCGAGCTGATGTCAGCTGGCCCGGCCCTGACGTCAGCGAACCGGTGATGATGTCATCAACCCGGTCCAAACCCGGTTGGACCGGAATATTCCAAAGGTATATTTCGTCCATTAGTTTTAACGGCGTTAACGGAATATTCTAACGCCGTTAGAATATTCCGTTAACTCTAACGGGGCGTGTCACCGGCAACTGGCCGGCGCGTGTGGCGCGTGACCGCGCGTGGTGGACTTCCACAGGCGTGTGGAGGCGCGTGGAACCTCACAGCCGCGCGTGCCGACGCGTGAGGCCATTTGGCAGCGCGTGCAACGGCGGTTTTGGGTTTTCCGACCCCGTAACTCCGTTTTCGGGTTTCCGAACACTGTTTTTTTCGTATTTTCTAATACTTTATTAATTGTGGGTATTCTAAAATAGGTTTGACGACCCGTGGAGTACAGAGAGTGTACTTTTGGACTACTTTGACATCGGTATAAGTGAGTGGGCCCCTTCCTTATTAAATTAAATATTTAATGTGTTTTGGAAATTTATATTAGGCTATGCCCATGCTTTTAAGTGATATTTTATCTTATTATGTTAGTGAACTTAGTATTATTATGCCTACATTTAAATGTGATTTATACTTATACTCAGTGAACTCGACTTATATTTATATTTGGTGAACCTTGAGTTTTATATTTTTATCGTACTTGGTTCACTAGTATATGACTCGGTTTTAGTATTTTAAGTAACTTTGGTATTACTTTGGTATATTCTTAGTATTCCGGATACGGCATCCGTGAATACCTAATTAGAGCTTAGTGAAGTTATTTTAGAGAGGAAACTACCCCACTTTATTTTATTTGGAAACATTCCGTGGTATGTTTTATACACGCTCAACTAGAAATGCTTACACGGTGTCATTAGTACTGTCCGGGGCCAGGACCAGCTTCACGTGTATGTTCACACGCACCGACACGCTCACTTTGGATCCATCGTAGGTGCCAGCCTGTTCTAGGTCGCCTTGGCGACTCGAACTCGTTGTGATGCGCTTAGCGCTAGCTTCACGTGATTGTAGTACATGAGCATAACATTATTCGTACACCCAGCCTGTTCATGACAGAATATCTCTGTATGAACTCGTGTGTCTGTCATACCTAGCGAGCGTATCCCCTACTGTTTTATATTGTGATTTTAAGATCGGATTTCACTAATGCCACGGAGAATTCTCTTGGTTTTACGGGTTTCCTGTATTATTTATTTATACGGATTTCTGGTAAAGTATTTTATACTTAAGTTGTGGCTTTCTGCCCGTTTTGGAAACCAAGTACATTTTTGTACTTACACTGATTTCTACCTACTACTATAGTATGTTTTCAGAAAGGCTTTTAACTGAACTATTACTTGTTTTGAAGGCGAGGGGTTACTATTTTCAGAAAGGAAAGGTTTATTTAAAATAATTACTTATGGCCCACTCACCCTTCTGTTTTGCGCCCCTCCAGGATAAGTGGCTTGGAGTTGTCGACGTCGAGATGCGGTGGTATGACAACGTAGAAAATTCCTTTGCATGTGTAATTATCCAGTATTTTGTACCTTGTTCAAACAATTATTATTTTATTATTTCTTTCCACCCGCACACTTTCGTGCACTCTGACCTTATCAAATTCAATTTGCTTAATTTATTCTTAAATTCTTCTAAATGGCTTTCGTCACCCCACGTGGTGTCGGCCAGCACACTCGACTTTTGGGTGTCCACCTGTACATCCGGGTCGGGGTGTGTCATCTACATCATATTATCATAGAGCAAACATGAAAGACTAATTTCAAAATACTAGTACACTATTGCTTAGTCAAATATCACACAAAAACTCAATAGCATGCCTACTATATAGGTAGAAAAATAAAGTTGGAAGGTAGATCACAAAATGAACCTGTGATATAGCTAGATTATTAAAAAGAAAAAAATTAATACATGTATATACAAGTAGATATATACAAATAATCTATGATGGAGGTACGGGACAAAAAAAAAACCTAAAATCTGTGATAGAGGTAGATAAAAAAAAATCATGTAATACAAGTAGATTGCACAAATAATCTGTGATATGAAACCAGAAAAAAAAAAAAAAACTAAAATATGTGTTAGAGGTAAATAAAAAAAAAATGTGTTATAGGTAGATAGTATCATGTTTAATTAGGAGTGGCATGCTTATACGCCAATAAAAACAAAAAGAGTAAGCAAAGGCCAACACAAAAACACAGGAAAAGAAGAGAATGATGGATGAAGAAGACGATAATACGTGAGAAATACACAAAGAAAGAGGATTTTATTGAGAAAATAATTCTGATTAAGAAACAAATTGATGAAAAAATAAAGATGGAGATAGAATAAGAAAAGAGAAAGGAAGATGGATGATACGGGGAGGAAAACTGAGGTAAAAAGATAAGGAGTTCTTTCAGATAGTCAGATGATTATAGGCAAGAAAATGAAGGAGACGATCCCATCAGTTGGAGTAATTATAGAAAAATATTTAAAATTTCTACAATTAATTGAAGGGATAATATTTTTAAGAAAGGTAATCCGGCCTACAATCTAGGATAATATTTAATTACTTTATTAGTTACTTAAGGAGTAAATTAAGAATGATAGTAACAATAAGATGACGTGGAATCACAATTATAGGACATGTTTCAATAAAGTGGACTATTCCTAACGAGACTCATAAAAAATGGACCTATATCTAGTTTATTCAAGAGAAATAAACAAAGGCTGCTTTTTAGGGAGAAAAAGTTATAATCATCCACTAAACATTATGAAATGCCTAAAATACCCTTCGACGTTTGGATTTTTAAAATTCATTGTGCTATACTATAGAGATATAACCATTTTACTTGGGTTGGGGCCTTTGGGCCTTAAAACTTCTTTTCAAGATTCTTAGCAATTGTCCACTAAAACTCAAATTTTATAAAAAATTTGAAAAAATTATAGACTCATAATCACTTAACTTTTAAAAATAAAATTGAGAGATTCATGTATCAATGAACTTTTATGAGCGCAGAATGTTAATCTTAATCAAGTTCAATTTTGATATACATTGAAACATATTATCAAGCTATCTAGTAGAGGAATAACTTTTTGATTCTTTGGCTAGCTACTCTCATTTTCTTTTCATGAATCCAAGGAAGTGGAGGCGTTTCTACCCCATCGCCATGTATGTGTTCCTATATCACATAATAAATGTGACACTAACACATCAATTTACAACTGACGACACTCAAAAACTTCCCACTAAAATGTAAGCGAGGACTTCATGTATCAAAAGTGGTCACATATTCATCTTCTTTCTGCAGTATAAGATTCTTGAAACATGTTCTCAACAAATAATAGGTAGAAAACTTCTTTTCAAGATTCTTTGGCTAGCTACTCTCATTTTCTTTTCATAAACTTCTTTTTGATTCTTTGGCTAGCTACTCTCATTTTCTTTTCATGAATCCAAAATTGGAGCGTTTCTACCCCATCACATACATTATGTGTTCCTATATCACATAATAAAGTAATACTAACACATCAATTTACAATGACGACACTCAAAAACTTCCACTAAAATGTAAAAACTGAGGACTTCATGTATCAAAAGTGGTCACATATTCATCTTCTTTCTGCAGTATAAGATTCTTGAAACATGTTCTCAACAAATACGTACCTATCAACTCACTAAACACCAACATATAGTCATAGATTTTTCCGGACTTACAATTCATCCAACAAAAGGAACAAAAAAATATAACTACTCAAATAGAAATTGGACATTCTTGAATCTTTGGAATCGGAATTCGTTGTTATCGGTAGGACGATCAGCGTCTCTTCCTCTCACTAAAGCTTAGGCTCTGCACCAGCTTTGGCAGACAGCAAAATTGCGCAAACTGTGTAGCTTTTCTTGTCCTGCTGGGATTTGAATTCGTTTTCGGAACCGTCACACTTCTGAAAACAATGTCTGCTACAGACTCATACGATAGGCATTTATTTGCTGAATTTTGTGGGTGTGGCAGGTCAAAAATGGAAGATTCTGCTTCTGGTCCATCACGGAAACTCTCGTGGAACAATTCAATCAGCTGCTTTTTCACATCACTTTCTATTTCTTGGATTGGAGTATTGCTTGCAGATGGGGTAAGATCTGCATAAAATAAAAAATCTAAGCTTCGAACATAATTTATTTGGAGAACATTGTAAATTTTACATAATCTAAGCTTCGAATATTGGTGTGACAAATTTTACTTCATCTTAGTTCTTACCACCATTGACACTGAAGAAATCTTCACAATCAGATTCTAACTCTTTGCCACCTACATGGTAACAAGTATATGTTCAAAACAATAAAATTCAATAAAATCGAATATTTCCAGCTACCAGTTTATGAACCATGAATTTAGCAAGTCAAGTTAGCATGGAAATACTTGGTTCTTGAAAACTGCTTGCACGGGGCATCGCGGTACCAACGGCATTTTCTCGAATAAGGCTTTCAGTCAGGATACGTTCTCTCCGGGAATAGCTTGAGCATTTGAGTTTTGAAGCCGAGTCTTGGGTCTTATGAACTGGAACACAATTTCCCATCTCTTCAAAAAAAAAAAAAACGCAGTACTTATTTTTCACATAACTTCATATATTCTGTTTGCTGCATTGCTATAGACAAGAAAATGTGAAGGGTTTGTTTACTTGGTTGGTTTTGTACATTAAAGAAGTAATGAAAGGTTTGTTTGGCTCAACTAGAATCTGGTGAACATGTTTATTGGTCTTGAAAGCTAAGCATTGGCTTTTGCAGTCGTTGGGTCCAACCATGTAAAAATCGTTAGGATTTGAGCAACGGTCACTTTCAATCAACAACAGCTTTTGTTTACTTGTAGGCCATCAACTGTGGGATGTGCTTAGGTAGTGCTTTGCTAAAGGCTAAAGTTGAGATTTTTGGGTAGGGAGCTTTTATGCCACGTTATTTGCACGTCATATCAAGGGATTCATTGCATTCAGGTTCTACATGGACTTATTTTGGGTGGATATCCGAGTGCAATAGAGTCTCTTTTACATGTGTCTTGGATGAATGAGTAAGTGGCACGAAAGCGCTTACTCACGGGTTTCTCAAAGCCTAATAGTAATGATTTGGTCATATCTAGTGCATATGTTAATGGATAATTAATATGTCAAATTCTTTTGCTTTGGTTGATATGAAGGGGAATGTGATCTGGTCATATCTATCAATCTCGACTCTTGAAATATTCACTTGTACGTAGTTTATGTTTCTCTTTACTTTTCACTTTCCCTCCTTCAAAGGCTGCCTAGAGGTATGGCAAAATTTTTTATCATATATCTTAAAAATTTTATCATTCATTGTATTTTTCAATAAAAAATAAGAAAAAAAATCTCTTATTCATGGGCCTTGGGCTGGGCTGTGGTACCTTTTGATTCGGGCTCATATTTGTATTTTTCCAAAATTCCCAATTCAAACAGGGTTTTATAAGCACAGCAAATAAATACAAGTTGATGACGATCAGAGTATTTATCATAAATAGCCAAATTTTAATCTTTAATTTCATAAATGTCAGTTTTATAAAAAAATTTAAGTATAACAAGAAAACTCAGTTGAATAGTCCAAAAGAGATTTCGCTAACGAAAAAGCTTTCAATGCTGCCCTATATCCCTTCCTTTGCCAAATATTTTTAGAACTCCCGGTAGAAAGAGATTTCGCTAACAAAAAAGCTTTCAATGCTGCCCTATATCCCTTCCTTTTCCAAATATTTTTACAAATTCGTTTTTTTGAGCCAATTCCAATAGACTTATTGGAGGGTCCCATTGGCGTGCATCCAGTAGGAATTGAACCTACGAATTCGCCAATTATGAGTTGGGCGCTTTAACCATTCAACCATGGATGCTTAGCGGGGATCCTCGTACATGGTGAATAACCAAATTCTGAAAACCAAAACCTTACTGCTTTAGCGACATCAAAACACGCACTTGTTTTCAACCAGTGTGAAATAAATCCAAAATTTTCTTTTTGGAGTGATTGATGATACAAATTAAAGAGAGCCTAACTGGAGTTCGGTTTTGTAGGGACTAACTGACTCACCATTCACAACAGCCGGCACATATGTAAAAAAATGGGATTAATTTCACACTGGTTTAGCAAAGAATAAAATTTTGGGAATACGAGAGCTTTAGCGACATTAAAACACCATTTGTTTGTAATCCATAAGCAGACCTCTCTTTGAATTGTTTTTATAAAATTAGGGTTTCAAGTCTGTACACGAGAAGCAAATGGAGATGAAGTGCATAGCTTTTCTTCACAATACTCTTTGACACTTGGTTCCGGGAATAAAAAAGACCACATCTTTAGGAATTCATAATGAATTTCTCCAATAAATTGAACAAAATTCAAATTACTGATAAGTTGCCTACTTTATGAAATGGATATTGAATTCATTCACCAGATGAAAACTTTGAGATTCGTGGTTGACGTACAAGGGTTCTGGTTGATATAAGGAGCATCTTTCATGTAATTTGAGGTTGTAAATGATATCTACCAGAAGGAATTTCCAGAGATTTGGGAAGGACTAGGAGAGAATTACATAACAATTCAAGATTTTGGAACTCTCCTTTAATCGCCGTTTGGGTTTCCGGAATATAGTCTAAATAAGAATGGCTGAAAAAGCACTACAACTTCCCCCGAATCGTCTGCCCTCGAACCTGAACTGTTAGAGTTGATCTTGAAAACACTTGCTTCAAATTTCGTCGACATCGCTCGCTTTAAAGCTGTTTCTCCTTCTTGGAACCACGCTGTGAAGTTGTACATCTATGCCCCATAGTACAACCCGTCGGCGAAATCTCCGTGGCTCATTATCCGTACTGATGAGGAGGAGGACTGGAGGAGGAGGGAACTCAGCGCTTAAGCCAATGCTTAAGCCAAAATGAAGGAGGACAGAGGAAACGGTTTACAAGATCAAGAACAATGTGTTTGAAGGCATAACGGATGCCCTACGTGCATGTTCGTCACATGTCTTCTTAATCCGATATCTGGATCTAGGGTTCAACTCCCATCCAATTTGTGTCTCATCGATGACAACCCCTTGGACCTCCGTCGCCTCCGTCGCATATGTAAATTATCGGTTTCCTGCGACCCGTCAGGCAACAACTTCTTTGTGGTTGTCCTTGCTGTGTATTCCGATGTCCGATACAGACTAGTATTCTGGAAGCACGGAGTCAACACATGGACCGGACCGGCTTAGGCAGCGGTGAAGCCGATAAGTATATTCTACAGAGTGTCACTCATATGAAATCGACATTTTCCAGCTACCGGTAAATGAGCCATACGAATTTAGTGAGCCAAGTCAGCACTCAGTAGAATCATACTGATCAGTTCTTGAAAACTGGTTCACACGGGGCATCGAGGTTCAAACTGCGTTTTCTCAAATAGCGCTTTCAAATTCAATCCGGATGCATTATGTCCTGAAAGAATAGCTTCAGCATTTGAGTTTTGCAGCAGAGTTTTAGTTCTTATATATGAACTGGAACACAATTATTTCCCATCTCCTCAAAAAGAATAAACACACTTTTCACACAACTCCATCTTTCGTAGTTTTGTTTTTCTGGGCTTCCATTAGCCTCTAACCAAACAAACTTATAACTGTTATTTTGTTTTTTGTCAAAGATTAAAGTCATAATCAACTATTAATCTCCAAAGAATTTCATCAGAAAATTAGCACAATACTTGTAGATCTCCTATCAAAAACACAGCCAGCCCAATTTGTTGAGAATGAATCTCACATTGATGGGAGGAGGGACCTTACATGTGCTTATAAGTAATTGAGTTACTCTCCATATTACCAATTGGTTTTATGGTAGATCCTTAACTTTTTTTCATGGTATAAGAGCAGGTTGTCTGGCGTGTGAAGTCCAACAGCCACACGTGCTCCACGTCACCCTGTTTGTATTGTCCATGTACTAGGCTTGAAAATTTTTCCACACGTCAGGGGGCGTGTTGAGAAGAATCTCATATTGATGGGAGTAGGGACTTTGCATGTGCTTATAAATAATTAGGCTACTCCGCATATTGCCAATTAGTTTAGATATTTTTATTAGTGGAACTAGCACATTTGGATTCGTTTTATACGGTCTAGTTCTTATGGATCAAACGGATCCATTTTCAATCATATGTCATATATAAAACAACAATATAAAACAATCTCTATGTGTTTACGTTACAAAAGAATTACGTCTAACAAATTGAATATCAACAATTGTTGTTTTACTTCTTCTTAAAGTTAGATAGATATGAATTATAGATCATGGGCTTCATTGTGGACCACTAATAAAATGACAAGTGCTAAAACAATTCTTAAACGGTCCGGACTAGGTTACCCTCACATAAGAATTATGGACTCGTTTTTTAACAAACCATGTCCAACTCAGACCATTTTAAAAATTAAAAGTAAGAACTAGATGGTTTTACATCGGGTCGAGTAATACAGTCCGAATCCACAGGTCTTTGGACCCGTATTCCCACCCCTAGGGCATAAAGTCGAACATTCAATAGGAATGGCTACAAGGGCACTACCTACTCCACAAAAACAACCACCTAATTCAATTTAGCATATATAAAATTAAATTATGTATTCAAGAAAAGATATATCTTAAGGCATTTGGATTTTATTTAGGGTGCCTTTATTGGCACCCAACTTTTAGTTAAGTTCACCCATATTAATAAGTTAACTCAATTCTTTTCAATTAAAATATAAAAACTTGTAAGTAAGTACACCCAAATTGTTCCCTAACATTCCAAAACTACCCGTTGTAAACCCTAATTCCCAATATAATTTAACTTAGCAATTTAGTAAGTACACTCATTTAACATCATCTACACCACACATGGCCATCACCACTGCCCACCGTAGCCAGCCCATGGAACTCCACCATTACCGAACCCAAGCAAGGAGGTCACTGCCATCTCCACAAAACCTAAAACTCACCCCTACCCAAACTTGAGACCACTAGGGAAAAACAAAGAAGAATTAGATGAAAGGTTTCATTGCCATCACTAGAACTTTTGAAATTTATGCAATAAAAGTTTTTTAGCATCTGCATTCTATGCCGGCTACTATATTGAAGAAATAGTTTATTTTGTAGTCATTGCAAATTTTTGGAATTTTAGATATTTTGGGTTGAAAGTTGCAAGAACGGTGTATGTTCTTGGGCAATGTATATTGTTGTAGTCATTGTCAGCTGGGAATTAGTTGATATTATTTTCACTTAATGCATTCAGATGATTGCGGCAATATTGCCGAACAACAGTTTTTCTCTCTTTCCTTCATTTTGTTCATAATTTAATGGATTTTTTAGACTTATATGCTTTTAATTTGTATCATCTTTGCCATTTTTTGGCAAATCTTTTGCCTTTGAACTCAGGGCATTTGAAAGAGGAGTATTTTTTTATCTAAAAAAAAGTTGGGATAATTGTGTTATTTTTGCTCTTATGCCCTTTGTCGTCATTTAATAAATTTAATATTAAGAGCATATATTTAAGTGTGTGTACTTAACTAAAAATTGAGTGCCACTAAATGTACCCTTTATTCAGTTTACCAATACCGTGAGCGTCAAGTCAAAGTCCGTGCACGTGTCAACAATCAACACAAGTAATATGTTAGATTAAAGGAAATAAATCCGGAATCATCTTCGTAGATATCGCATGTATTATGGGAATATGATTTTCTATTTGTAATAAGTACATGATTCCTACCTAAATAAGGATTTACATAACCTAATATATATTGTAATATATTTACACACATGAATACAAGGAGTCATAATTCTACTAACATATGATTTTATCAGCAACGCATATAAACTACCAAGTAATAATCTATATATTCGGAAGACTTCGGGAATAACAGTTAGGTGTTCTTTCTTTTGGTCAATCCAGTTAGGGTTTTGTGAATCTTCCAGATAGGAATAGCAGTATGACGGGGAAAACATTTCGTTGTTGCAGCAAAACGAGAAGTAGATCCCCAAAGTGGTCGGGGCTCCATCCTCAACTGTTAGAGTTGATGCTGAAAAAGCTTGAAGTAAATTTCGTCGACATTCTTCGCTTCAAAGCTGTTTGTTCTCCTTGGAATCGCGCCGCAAAATCTTATGTCTCGGCCCCGAATTACAAACCATTGCCCCAAGCTCCATGGCTCATGATACCGAGTTGTGATCCTGACGAAGGTGATAGTACTGATCAGTTCTTCTTTAGCCCTGCAGAGAAAAAAGTTTACAGGATGAATGTTTTTGAAGGCTTTGATTGTGCTTCATATGAATGTGTGGGTTCATCACATGGGTGGCTGGTACTGAAACTGGTTTCTAACAGGAACGTAACCGCATGCCTTCTTAATCCGATTTCCAAATCGACAATTGAATTCCCATCAATCTCGACTCTTTCTGGCTACTTGCCCGACCATCATCATATAACTAGAGCTGCCATTTCCTCTGACCCGTCTCGGTCTAGCAACGATAACTTTGTCGTGGTGGTAATACTAACAGGAGGAGGAAGAGATTTGCTAGCATTCTGTAAGCATGGAGACGAGAGATGGACTTGATTAGAAAGTAAAGATGCACGTCGTTATTGTGATATCAAATTCGACGGTACTGGCCATTTATTGGCACCAACCTACCGGAAATCTACGGAAATTTGGGACTTCAATGGGGAAACCTATCCCGTGAAAATTGCGGAATATTTTGCCCCTTCCCGGCCGACAAGTTATAGCGTCCATTGGTTGGTGGAGTCACTGGGTGAGCTTCTGCATGTGTTTCTTGGTCCTGGCCATGGCAAATCATGGAACTTTAACGTCTATAAGATCAATCTCACTGACAAAAAGTGGGAGAAGGTGGAATGCTTGCATGATCGAGCTTTATGTACGAGTACAAATAAATCTGCAATATCATTATCCACTCGGGATTTTCCAGGATTCGAAGAAAACTCGATTTACTACCCAGATGAGTATTTCTATATAAATGTGCCTGATGATTCCGGTGTCCATGATCTTCTTGTAGTATACAACTTAGAAAACAAAGTTTTCAAGTCGTGTTATAAATCTCGAGTGGATCGGAGCACAAGTCATTCTTCGCCGCTCTTGTGGATTGTTCCGAATCCATGGTGAGTTACAGCACAAATCAATTTAATGGATGAAGTACTACTCTATTTGAATTTATTCTATCTAGATGAACAATAGCGTTAGTGGGTTAAATTGTTAGTTGTTAGAGGAGAGGGGAGTCGGTGAGAATCGAACCCGCACCAAGATACATTGGCAGTAAAGCACCACCTGTTTAGAGCACATCTTGATAGAATCTTATCACAGAATGTAATGAATAAAAATATGCTTTTCTTTTTCCTTTTTTTTTTATTTATTTATGGTTTTTTGTTAACATGTTAACGACAGTGCTTTCTACCACAAAGCTAGGAACTGAATCATGTAACAGTACTATACACAATTTACATTTACAAGCCAAGTTTCTTCGGCCTCAAATATGTAGAAGAGCCCTTGGGCAAACCCGGCATCGATACTTGCTGCTGCTGCTTTGATCTCTTTTCCCTCTCCTTCCGCTTGCTTTCTTTCTCTTCCTCCGCTTGAGCCTTCCTCAGGTTCTCCATTTCCTCCTCCATCGCAGTTTTCTCCTCCTTTTGTCTCTTCTTATGCTCCAACATCGACGTATCGGAATCCTTAACAGAAAAGAACATGGGACCCAACTCGGCCAACCACTGGGGCTCCACCGCTGTGGCACACTGCATGTACTCCTTTGCCGTCAAAATCAGTTCATGATAAACCACATAATCTGGAGTGCAACCCATACCGTAAAGGGCACTGCTCGGATGTAAATGGCAAGGCATCCCAGTCCTGCAATTCACATACTCCCCCACTCCCTTCAATCTTGCAGAATTGTGGAAGTACGCGGAGCAAATAGCTTTTCTCACAAGGTCAGTATCGGGCCAACAGGACGTTAGAGGGATTTTCAGTGTCTTCAGGATCTCCAGCAGTTGGGACCTCACCTCTCTAGCCTTTCGTAAGCCTTTAACATGCAAAAAATGATCTCCACACCAGTCCCCCCGATACTGATGTTGTTTCCACTGCTGGTAGACATTATACAGCGTCAAGTGGTCAGATTCTGGAACAGAGAACTTCTCCCTTGCAGCATCGCTCTCCTCTGCCCTATCTTTAGGCCTAAAGAACACTGATGGCACCGAAAGCATAGACACAATTGTCAGAACCTCATCCAAACATCCAAGCTGATCACCCATCAATAACATCTTAGCAAGTGGGGGATCCAATGGGAACTCCACCATTTTCCAGCCTAGTTCAGTTAAGCCCCCGACATTGTTCAGGGCACCTAAGACCCACAATTGGTACATAGAGTTGAGAATATTGTCCTGGGGAGGTGGGTCCATGAAATCAAAATCTAACAAGTTCTCAACCTTAAGACTCTTGAGCAACAACACCACATTACCAAGGTTAGTCCTCTGAATCTCTGGCACAGGACTATGCAGCATTTCATTTAGATATGCATTCTCCGTGTATAACCGATAACATGTCCCAGGGCCAGTTCTACCAGCACGCCCAGCACGCTGGTCAGCAGCAGCACGACTAACAGGAAACACTTGAAGAGCATCCATACCCATTCGAGGATTGTATACCTTCATCTTACCATAGCCCGTGTCAATCACGTAAAATATTCCATCCACGGTCAAAGAAGTCTCAGCAATGTTGGTTGCTACAATGCACTTACGAGCCCCATCCTCAGCTTTTTGGAATATCTTTGCTTGCAAATCAGCAGGCAACTGTGAATATATAGGGAGTATCAAGAGTTTTGGCACTGCTTTTTTGGAGGATGAGATAAGTTGTTCCATCCGCTCAGCAAGCGCATAACAGGCTGCCTCAATCTCATCTTGGCCTGTCATGAAGATGAGGATGTCACCTGGAGGGCTCGTGATGTGAATTGTCATGGCCTGCTTCACGGCACCTTCAACATAATCTTCACACGGGGTTTTGCTGTACAAGATATTTACAGGAAACGTTCTCCCAGGAATGTGAAAAATTGGTACACTGCAACAAAATAAATAGTCCAATTGAGCAAGATGAGCAAGTTGATGCGAAAATGATGACGTAACAATACAAATTAACTAAAGATTACCTCCCAAAGAAATTTGAAAATTTCTGAGCATTTAGAGTTGCAGATGTCACAATGAGCTTAAAATCACGACGTTGGGCCACCACTTTTTTCAGAATTCCAAACAGCACATCTGTGTTTAGTGACCTTTCATGGGCTTCGTCCATCACAACTACACTGCAAAAGCAAAAACCTTGACAGTAAATAATTTTCTGTTGAATGTAAATTACCAGTTAAATTCAGAGATTTTCAAAAAATGGAAATGGAAATTTACATACCGGTACTTGTCAAGATCAGAATCTCTGAGCGTTTCACGCAGAAGTACTCCATCAGTCATGTACTGCAAAAAAAAAAAAGGCAAGATTTAATATAATAATATATAGGTGATGACCTCAGGTAAGCTTTAATTCTCTATAAACTAACTCCAAAGAAAAAAGAAACCAGGAAAACGAGATCCACATCAGTACAAGCTGGAGAAAAAGAATCACAACAATAAAACCCAGAGACACAGGGAAGAGTTAATGGACTTGAACCAATGTGGTTTAAGAAGCAGACAAGAATTACCTTTATTATGGTATTTGGCCCGGTCACATCCTCAAAACGAATAGCATAGCCAACTTTCTCACCAAGCTCAGTCTCCATCTCTTCACTCACTCTTTTTGCAACACTCATGGCTGCTACACGCCTTGGTTGGGTGCAACCCACTATACCATTTACTGTGTATCCATCTTCATAAAGATACTGTCAACAAAATCAACATAATGAATGCCAGGTAATGAAGTACACAGTACATATGCATCCACTCTCATAAATCCAAAAAACGAGAGAGAATTTGATGATATGATATTAATAAAAGCAAAATTACCTGTGTCAATTGAGTTGTCTTTCCCGAACCAGTTTCTCCAACAACAACAATAACCTGATTTTCTCGAATTACCTATCCAATGGATATTAAATAAGAGTTAGAATATTACAATATTTAAATATATGGCATAACCAAGTGGAAAGAACTAAACTCTAAAGTCTACTTCTAGATAACATTTTGAGTAAAAGGATCAAATTGTTACCAAATTGTGCCACTCCAAAGAAGAAAATCAAGTTTGAAGACTAATTGAAACCCATTCATTCTTATTCTTTAAACCACTAAACAAAACATCAGCATCACAGATCACTCAAACTAATTGACAATGACAATTCAGATTCTCAATGGAAGGGAGAGATCTGCTAGATATTACTTCTTTCCAAACCAAACAAAGCATTATGCACAAACAGATAAACATTATACCTGCAATAACTCATCCCGCACAGAAAATATGGGCAAATATTGTCGTTGCTGTGAGAGTGTTTTTGACAATGCAAATTCACTCACAGCCTCCCCGCTCTTCATATGTTGTGCAAACTTCGCATCTTCTTTGAAATCAATTTCACCATCTTCACCTACTGCAGCAGTATCTGCATCAATCTAGCATTAAAAAAATAGTGAAATGCTTAGTCCCAAACCTTAATAGCGCAAAGCAAAAATCAGAACTTCTTCTCATAAGTCCAATATACCTGCTCCGCCGTTTTTTCAACACCAAGGATATCACCCAGTTTGGAACCTGCAAGCTCCCAGAAACGCTGGCGTGATTTGTTCTGACTTTGCTTCTCATGAATTTCCCTAACCAGAGTAGACCCTTTGCGTGAAATTATGGCCATATCCGATGTGGGGTCCTTTATAGGCATTATGGGCTCTGCTTGTTTGGTATAAACAACCCTGCCGTCCAGGAAAGGAGGCTTTGTATCTGGGATAATCGTAGTAGAGATTATAGCAAACAGAGATTTCCATCTTCTATTCATAAACAGAAAAGCATATATTTCATCAATAAAGTGATACGGCTAGTTATGCTATTTTCTTACCATGGACAAGAAGAATGACTCTCCGTTCTTCTTCATCATCAAACTCAGTCTGCACCTCGGTACCTCTAACAGCACCAGATCTTAAAAGTTGACGATCCTCCCACTGAGCATTATCAGCTGTGAGTTGAGACAACTTTTTGCTCTGAGCAAGAGACATCTTAGTTCCATCTTTTCGAACCTGAAAAGAAAAACAAAACATATAGTGACCATGACAGAAATACAAGCATAGCCGGTAGGCCAATATACAATCTGACTTAACAAAATAAATGAATAAATTTGCAAGGCACTAAACAAGTTAGACTGAAATAAAAAAGCAGACGAAAAATCAGACAGGTAACAATCAGAGAGATGACTGAAAACTTACTTAAGTATAACTGATGTGCTAGTATTCATCATATTTACAAATGTTACTAAATAAATGTTAGAGCATCAACTATTGGTTCTTTTCTATGACTTTACATCACTCTCGAGTTCACATTCTCAACCAAGAGGATAATCACTTACTAGCCTCCTCCACCTTAGGAAGCCATCACAATTAGAAGAATAAAGAAGAAACTTCCAGTCCTTTAGTCCACTCTCTTTTTAAAGAAAAAGCAATGTGTAATACTCATTCATCAACAAAAATATAGTTCAGATAAAACTCTGCAAATTAAAGAGAAAAAAAAATCAATGAACATACCAGCCTTTTCGCCAACTCTGCTTCCTTCTTTTGAAAAGAAGCATCATTTGCATAAAACAAGGACGAGTCATCAGTCGTATCAAACATTGTGTTACCTTCTTCTCTATCATACCTGTATAACAAGTTTATATGAGTCAAATGAAGTTCACAACTAAGCTGCCCTACTAAACCATAACATGAGGTCCACAAGGGAAATAATTCTGTGCAGCAACAAAACATTATGTGGGTAGGTACTCCTTAAGAGCTGACATCAAATAGTAGGACTGTTCTAATGATAACGATATTAAGATATTTTACTGTTTAAAACAATCGTGAAAATTTGTACAAATGATGCACAAAATTTAGCACAGTCAAGGCAACCAAATAATCTTGACAGATTGGTGCTCTACAGGGGATCTCTTTTCCCAGGAAACGACAATCACATTTGATCATCCCCTGAACTTGCTTTTGAGGACGGTTCATTGAGAAAAAAACAAATAAATAAAAAAACCTTATCTGAATTAACTTACCATGCACGATCAGAATTGTATTCCATCTCTTGACGCATGCTATCAGTAATCTCGTATGTGTGTTCTTCAGCCAAATTATCTTCTTCTCCATCCTGTAGACAGGACTATAACTGATCATTGACACAGCCAAAACAGGCAAAAGAACTAATTCAAAAATCTACCAAAATTAACCACAAATTCACTAAGAAAATATACCTTGAATGATTGTGAACTTTCTGAAGAAAAAGTAAGTTGATGGGACCTCGCACCATATTTTGAACTTGAAGATTTGACTGAGTATCCAGAAGCACGTATTGGAGCTGGAGAGGGAGAGACATGATCCCAAGGAGAAGCAGCAGAACCTGTTGTAATTTTAACCGGGTTACATCTAAAACTGAAGATAAAATGAAATCCTAACCATAGATCCATGTTTAAAGATCATACCAGAAGGTGTATGGCCACCTAACCATGGGGAAACTAGTCGTGCATCAGGTGAGGCACCAAGTAGCATAGGTGCTGGTGATGGTTGATGTCGCCTGCTGGTATTAGAGTAGCTATCACGTCGTGGTGACTCCTCCCATTCCCATCTCCCATCATCCCAGTCAGATCTGCCTGCAACATTTGCAAAATATGGCATTAGAGACAGCAATATCCATGTAGTTACATAACTTAAGCTATATCTTATTATATAAGCTAACTACCACATGTACCTGTGACAAATAATTAAATAAAAGAAGCATATGAGAACATGTTATCCTACATTTTCCAATAATAAGTATCAGGAACCCAATTACAAGCTCAAAGTGTAGGTTCCTTGAAAGGAAAACCTACATAACAGTTTTCAAAACATAAAGGGGGTACACCATTTCCACGTCTGTCCTCCTCTATTAAAAGAATCAAATAATTTAACAAAAGAAAAGAAAAGGACTGTGCATACCAGGTGTCCTCTTTGAATCTTCATATCTACTCCGCTTTCTTCCATATTCTCCACTATATTCTTGTTCATATCGGCCACCTTCCCTTCGACGATAATAATCGTTACCATTACTATTATATCTTTGTCTTTCACTCCTACTACCATCCTGATGCTCTCTTCTCTCACTACCATGGTCCTCCCTGTCATACCTACCCTTGTAATCTCTTCTCTCATTTCCACGATCATCCCCGTCATACTTAGGAGTCCGAGACCTAACACTGTGGGAACTTCCGCGAGGAGTGGACGAAACCTTCAATTCAGAGGCATGGTAAGAAGCATGTCAGAATTTATTTTAAGTTCTAATTTACAAATCCATGAATTTCATCCTTCATAACATTCATATGAGCACAGAGTTAAATATAAAATGCTCTTGCCTCCTACATGTTTCTCCTTCACAACATAAGGAAAAAGATGCCTTATGTCCATTCAGCTATTTTTTAAAGCCACTCTCATGAGATTCTTCATTTTCTTAAATCTAGCCCTATACTGCTAGTACTGACCCTGTAGTCATGGTTCTTACCATATAGAGAATCAAGTCTGCTTCTAAGTACTTAGTAAACAATTTGGTAATGTCTTTAGACCCTAAAGGCCAAATTTCTAGATGAGCAATTTCTTTAATAAATATAAATATCACTTGTGATCTAAACAATGACATTAAAATAGAAACAAATATAGCACTAGAAGTATGCTTACATCTCCGAGCAGACGTTCCCTAGAGTAGCGATTCTCGTGCATATCATCAATTTGTCCTTCTGTTATAGTACTTTCTGCAACACAAGGATTACAAAGTGCCTTTAAGTAAAGAAACATATACTTAAAGAAAAGCAAATGGGATGGACTAAGATACTATAAGAAAAGTTTTAAAAAACTACTAACGGTATAATATGTATCAAAAAGATAACTTGAGAGCATGTTAAACCCATTT
Organism: Gillenia trifoliata; assembly: GCA_018257905.1. NCBI lineage: Eukaryota > Viridiplantae > Streptophyta > Magnoliopsida > Rosales > Rosaceae > Gillenia > Gillenia trifoliata. The sequence continues at coordinate 7,666,588 of CM031083.1, read as the reverse complement.
ATATGGTCTGCAGAATAGAGAATACCCAAGTTTCATATACTATTATGTGACAAACATAAGAATGTAAAAAGTTTCACGTATAATTGTCAAACTAAAATAATTAAATGGAAACAACTAGTAGAACAGCATAAAGCAAAGTGTACCTGTGCGCGGTGTCTCACTCCCAGATATCTCCCGATATCGCCTCCTAGAGTGACTTCGTATAGCAGTGGGCTCATCAGTACCTTTTTCATCTGTAATTACAGACTCTGATTTTTCATCTTCCTCCATTGATGAGACAACGGAGGCAACTCTTTCTCTTGGGGTCTTGAATCTACCGTCAACCTTAGACCCTTCCCGTTTTGCAATAGCAAGGACATCTAACCCTGTTCCATCACAAATCAAAATTAGACGAAAGGTCCCTAGCTTTGTACACTATGCATTTAACAATACTACCACTTGCATTCGAGGGAGGCACAGCACTGATTCCACAAACTTTCACAAATATAACAAAACACAGGAACAAGGATAGAAACCCGAGTGTACCGGATATGTTAAATACAAATCTTACCTAAGAGAGATTTCCTCTCTTGAGGTCTAAAAACAACTCTATCCTTCCCCGGAACAAATAATCCCCCATCGCTATTCGTCTCAGGTTCCAATGTCACCGTTGTCTTGTCCAGGTCAATAGGTTCAGTGTTACCTTGTTTCTACACATAACATCACAAAAATTAGGGAATAAAAATGCTAGTAAATACAAAAAGAAAACTACTTTCTAGCTAACTCCTACTTTCTAGCTAACTCCGGCGAATCAGATACTAACCTCCATGATATTCAGCCGAACAAACACTAAAATCGAAACCGCCGAGTAATGAGGGCACCTGCAGATATAGAAACAGTGAAATCAGAAACAAATTTCAAGAGCGCAAAGTCGTAAGGCACATAAACAAGATTTTACAATTTCAAAGCTCCGGAAAACTTGTAGTACCAATGGCGAATGATTAATGAAGCAAATTGAACTGGATTCGAACAAAACCCTAGAAATTTCTAGCTTCGATTTCGGAACGCACGGAATCGAATCGTTCCCGAATTGAAGATTTGGAGGAGAGAGAGGATAGAGAGAGAGAGAGGGAGGGAGAGAGACGTACCTGCGGAGGAAGAGGCCTGCGAGAGTAGTGTTTCGTCAGGGTTGAATGTTTAGTTTAAAGAAAAAGAAAAAATGGCGGCGATTTTGGGGGCGGAGGGAGGGAGTAAATACTCCACCGACTTTCGGTTCAGGTTCTAGTCGTCCAGACCTCCCTCCCCACGGTTGAAATGTGCGAGACAAAACGGCTGTCTATTTTTCGTTTATTTTTTTATTTAATTTTATTTTTCATATTTTTGCGAGATGTGGGTTTACGGGTTTGGTTTGGTTTGGTCTGTGAGAAGAATCCAATCTCCAGGCCCAAGTTTAAATACATGGGCCTCCAAAATGATTTGGGACTTTTTGCGCTGATTTTCGTCCAAATACCTTGCAAGTTGCAAGTTGCAAGTTGAATCGACCGACTTTCGAACACCTCTTTCCGTAGTTTACATGATTTTAGTATACATTATTTTATCATTTGTCAAAAAAAAATAAGTGTATAACTTTCGTCCATGATTTGTGTCCATGTGATGTGGATAAACTAGTGAATCAAAATAGACTACTTAATAGATCAGACACAAATTATTCAGTTTTGACAAACCACAGTCTAAACTTGAACATGATAAGATAAATTAAAATTGATGTTTTTATGAAAATTATAAAGAGTGGTTTTTGATCAAAAAAATATTTGCCAAACTGAGATAAATGTGTTTTCTCCACCGGCCATTTTGTTAGTGATAATCTTGTACCATTTTTTAAGAAGAAAAAAAATGACTTTAGGAAAAATTGTTGAATTAAGAACTTGTGAATGTACATTATACAACGCATAAATTGAAGGGAAAAAATGGAGAAAAGGTACATTATTATTACAAGCAAACTAGAAATTGGAAGAAACTAAACATTTTAAATTACAAAATGTAGCCAATTCTTAATTATCAATTTTACACAAAGGAAAGCAAAATATTGTATAACAAAATTATGCTAAGGGGATTTGCTTGACTTCCAAAAAATAAATGGGGTTCTTCATGAACGAATTGATTCTTCCAAATAAACCTACCACAGCCTATCAAAATTCACCATCTGACAAAACTAAATCTTCAAATTCATCAGGTGAACGTGGAGCTTCTTGACTATATTTAGAGAAATAATTTCCGCACTCATGTTTTCACCCTCTGCACTCCACTTTTCGTTTTTGTTCCTTGATTCTCCAGTAATTTATATTTAAAGTAGAAGCTCGAAGAACAGGGAGAAGTGCAGCATGACAAAAGGAGAGTACGGAAATGATCTCCGACTATTTATACGTGTCGATCCTCACGTTCCAACCCTTTCAAGATTTTCAGAGACGGTTTTCATCCTTGGCCTAACCTCAGGGTCCAGCTCAGTGCATGCAAGAGCTACATGAAAAGCTGCAAGCACCTCCTTTTTGGCATGCACTTCTTGTAGCAGCACAGGGTCTACCATATCCGACAAAGGTTTTTCATCCTCAAACCCTTTCCTCACCCACCTCACTAGGTCGGGCACTTCAACCGAAGTTGACGTGGTCGGAGAGAGCTCCGGGGACTTCCCTGTGAGCAATTCAAGCAACACAACTCCGAACGAGTACACGTCCCATTTTTGTGTGGGTTTGCTGCCCGTGGCACGGGCCTCCGGGGCACGGTAGTTGTTTGATCTCTCTGTTGGGACTGGTTTCATGTAAGGCAGAGCCCCGCCCATGAAGCCACCCGAGGAAGGGTTGTTGCCTGTGATTGTGATCAGCCTGTTGAGTCCGAAATCGGAAATGTAGGCTTGAGATTCGTTGTCGAGGAGAATGTTGGAGGGTTTGATGTCACCGTGGACAAACTTTCTCGGGCTGCATTCGTGCAGGTAGGCGAGGCCTCGGGCGGTTCCCTTGGCGATTTTTAGCCTCGTTGTCCACGAGAGGCTTGATGATGACTGACCGTTTCTCCCTGCACATTTTTAAATCAAAATTTTCAGTCTCAATAGCGTTTAGCTTATGTTTGATGAATAAAGGGATAAATATAAATTAAAGAAAAAATTTATTAGTTTGATGGTTTCTTCTTGCCTTGCAAGTAAAGAAATTGTATAACAATTGCAGAAAAGGGAAATGCAGAAGAATTGCAGTAGAATCAACGTTATCGACTCGAATTATGCCATGGTAGTTGTAGTGGCTCCATGCCACCAAGAAAACTTAAAAGAAACGCAGAAAATATGATATAATCATTTCAGGCAGAGGACAAAGGAAGAAAATCCACCCTTTACGTTTCCCCTGCACAATAAATATAATCTAATTCTATCCAAACAAAAAAAATTAAATAAAAAGCAGAGGTGCACTTTTCGGCTTCAAAAGTTCCAATTTCACTAACTTCAAATAGTTTCCGCACATTCTTTTTCACTTTCTGCACACCCTGTTTTAATTCCGACCCTTGATTCCTCTTTGATGCTCAATTGAGTAGCTAAAAAGAAGAGGGGTGTCCAGGAAGCTACAAATAGGTGCGGAAATCATTTCCCATCGAAGTATCCTTACAACTAGCAACGCCAAAAAGCTGTAATGGTCTGCACCAAATATGACATGATTATCCTGACCTACCATGTAGTGAATTGTGATTGAGCTCGCGGAAATGCGCAAGCCCCACATCACAGTATGATCACACTCACAGTCATTTTCCATGTCTTCACTAGTGCAATCTAAGGCAAGGTGAAAAATGGTGCCATCAAATAACATAGTACATGTACAACTATTTGCCCATATATGAAAAATCAATGTGATATCTAATCATGTCATTTTTCTTGCCAAGTTGCCAAATACTCACAAGTTTCAACAGATTTTCTCTTCCCAGAACCTCCGCCTTTCTATAAAGAATGGATGTGCATCAAGAACATGTTTGTAAGTTTTGTTCATGATGATTTGTAACTTTTTTCTTTCGTACAGAATGAATATTCGTTTCATAATTGAACTACAAATTCTAATAAGAAACGAACGTCCATTTCATAGTTGGACTACAAGTTTTAAATAAAGAACGAACATTTATTCCTTAGCCGAAGCATCAATGATAAGGGTGGACAAACATAATGAAAGATCATCATTTGTGTACCACGCAGGATAATAATTAGTTCCCGCTGCCTAATAAAACCTGCAACTTTTAAAGTCTAAACGGTCCAGGCGGACCAGGCCCGGTACCAATTAAATTCAAACTTCTAAACCTGCCCCTAAACTAATCGCGGCCCAGCTGCCTTATCTGCCCTTCACTACAAGAAGGGTTAGCAAACTTAACGACAACATCAAACTTACGGCGTCGCGTATTAATAATATTATTTTTTTAATAAAACAATATATTTATATTAAAAGATAAAAAAATAAATTGGCATCGTTATCCATAATTTTTGAACTAACACCTCTTACTTATGAGAATTAGACTTAACTTCGAACTAATATCTTCCCCTTTTTGGAAAGGTATATCGTTGAATTGGGAAGAGAAATTTGCAGAGAATAGCTAGAAAAATAACAAAAAAACTACTAGTTAACGAAAAGGAGCCATTTTTTACCAAAAACAAAAAAACGAAAAGGAGCCATTTGGTAAAAAGAAAAAAAAAAGAAGGGGGCCAACCAAAATACGACACATCAGATTCGAGATTCACAAAACGACAAAATCAAGTAATACAGAACTGCATCCAAACAAAACAAAACACACCAAAACAGAGAGAAAAAACTTACCGCGAAGAGCAGAGGCCAAGTTGCCATTAGAAATGAAGTCACTGATGAGAAGCTTCTCGTCCGGCGCCCAATAGTACGCCCTCAGCTTCACCACATTCGGGTGCTTCACCCGCCCGATCGCCTGAATCTCCGCCGCAAACTCCTTATACCGCTGATCCCCGCCCTCCCCCAACCTCCTCACCGCTACCGGAATCCCATTCCCGAGCACCACTTTGTACACGATCCCCAATCCGCTCTTGCCCAGCACGTACGCCGACGCTCTCAACAGCTCGTCGAGCTCGAAAGTGAACCCTTTGTCGATCGCGACGAGATCCCCCTCCCCTTTTCCCCTCTCTGCCTTTTCCGGGTCGCCCGAATCCGAATCCTCGTTCCCGAACCCGCCATTGATGCAAGCGCAAGAACAGAGCTGGCAGAGATTACAGAGGTGGTGCTTCTCGTTGCCGCCAAATTTGCTCTTTCCAGTACAACTGCACCCATTCTCGTCGTCTTTCCTTTTCCAGTAAATGTAAACGACGACTAATCCGATAAACGCCACGCCGGCGGCGTCCGCCACCGAGATTAGGATAATCAGACCCGGACTCAAGCCCTTCCCCGGACTATTTTCCGATCCGGGTCCAGAATTCGGACTATCCGCGGAGCTCTGCCCCGGGTTTTTACAAGCTTTCTGCAGCGGAAACCCGCATAACAGAGGATTGTTCAGAAACGCGGTGGGTCCCTGGTTCGAAAACGAGCCTGTTTGAGGAATCTCGCCGCTGAAATTATTGTTTCTGAGATCGAAGCTCACCATGACCGGCAAATCGCCGAGGGATTTGGGAATCTTTCCCGATAGGTGATTGTACGATAAGTTGAGCGTGCCGGAGAGAGACTTCAACTCGCCGAAATCGTCCGGCACCGATCCGGTTAACTGGTTGGAGGAGAGGTCCAATTGGATTAGATTCTCCATGCCGGACCAGATTCCCTCCGGAACTTCGCCGTTGAATCGGTTTCTCGCGAGGATCAGCCGCTGCAATTGCTTGCAGTTCTGCAAGTAGTCTTTTTGCAGGGGACCGGAGAGAGAGTTGTTGGACAGGTCCAGGTTCTGGAGGCGCGGGGGGTTGCAGATCGAGGGAGGGAGCGGACCGGAGAGGTTGTTGCCGTAGAGGAAGATGCTGTGGAGTGAGGTGGCGTTGAAGAGCTGGGAAGGGATTGAGCCGTGGAAGTTGTTGTTGTGGAGGTTGAGGCGGCGGAGGTAGACTAGGGTGCCGAGCTCAGAGGGAATGTAGCCGCGGAGATTCTTCCCGGATAGGGCGATTCCGACGACGCGGGGGTCAGGGAAGCCGGTGATGTTCATGCAAGAAATGCCGGTCCAGCGGCAGGGGGTGGGGTCGGAGTCGAGCCAGTCGGAGAAGGCGGAGCTGTCGGAGGACTGATCAACGGCGGATTTAAGGGAGAGGAGGGAGAGGCCGTCGGGGGTGAGTGAGAGTGTGGTGTCGACGAGGAGGAGGAGAATGAGGAGGGCGGAGAATATTGAAGGTTCCATAATTCGGGCGGAGAAATGGGAGTAGACAGAAACTGTGGGTTTTAACTGAAGTACATGTTGTTTGGAGAGAGAGAAGGAGAGGGTGGTTGGAGGTGTGGGTGGGGTGGTGCTGCGGGTATTTATGAGAAAGAGACTGGCGGAAGGAGGATATTTGATTGGCGGGGTCCACTTCCCGCCAAAAAAGAGAGATGAAGAAGGAGGGGAGTAGAAGAGAAGCAAAGGAAGGAGAAGGGAGTAGTGGCTTTGTACAATGTGTTGGGATTATTATTGTGGCTTATGATGGTGATGTTATAGTGTAGTTACGTAAGGTCTATACTTATAATTAACATTCCCTAATTTTCTGGACTCATGCTTGAGAAGAAAATAACTTACATAGAACGCGTTTACCGTTACGTGGCATTTCTTGTTCAATAATACATTGTCATGTGCAAGTTTTTCTTCACATGACAATATTTTATTGAATCAGGACGGCATATGGCGATGAACCCGTTTCATATAAGTTACTCTCCTTACTTGAAGTTGGAACTATTGACTCACTTTAGTCCGCTATCAAACTGACGTTTGTTTTTTATGTAATTGAGATGTCATCCATATTATTATCATGAACAAAACATACTAATATATTCTCGATATAATATCAATTAGCATATGTTCTTCAACGAATAACATACATCTTGCACATAAAAATTTTATTGTTTGCTTGTGCCATTTCGAAAATTTAGTCTTATTTTTAATCAATTGAACTATAGGTCTCATTCTTTTCTTCTTTTTTTAATTCTGGTTAATTAATAGAGTAGGTAGGTATTATATGCTAAATTAGCACATTTGTTTTTGGGGATTAACGTCTGCAAAGAATCATTTGTTTATAACAATCGAATCGATTTGTTTTTTTATGAACAATCGAATCGATTTGTTTTTTTATGAACAATCGAATCAAATTTGTTTTGATTATATTACTATGAATGGAAATTATTGGAACTTTTTACTTAAACTAAATGGATAAGTAAAATAATATTGTCACGCGCAGTCAGTCACAGAGCCTTATGTTGCGGTTTCATTGGTCAAAATATACAGAGCAAGAAGAAGTGTCTGCAAACTATATGCTTACTGGTAGGAAAAGGATCTTCAACTGAAAGTCTGATTTGTGTTGACTAAAGAACAAAAAAAGTTCTCCGATTCATAGTCCCCTTAAATTGTCAGTTTGTCCAACGTACTATGCTGTGAGTCTCGTCATTTGAACAATAGTAGTGTTTGTATAGCCAAACGACGTGGCGGATATGTGTTACGCGAATTGGTTAAAGTAATGTATTGGCTAGTAAAAAATGAGAAAAACTGTAATTTACATTATAAGGTTTGGAGGTGATTTGCAAAATAAGCTACTAAATTTTAATTTTTGCATTTTACACCACGTGGTTTTTGAATTGCATCAATTTAACGTCTTCGTCAATTTCATCGTCTATTTAGACGTTAAGTAGTGACGTGGCATAGACTTGACCCATATTTTAAGCACTCGTTGACCATCAATTTGTTAAAATGATTAAAAGAGTAAAGTACTAAATATTGAAATTGACGGTCAACGAGTGTTTCAAATGTGCGTCAAGTCTATGCCACATCATCACTGAATGTCTAATTAGACGGTGAAATTGACGGAGACGTTAAATTGGTGCAATTCAGAAAATCGCGTGGTGTAAAATGCAAAAATTGAAACTTTGTGGCTCATTTTGCGAATCACCCACAAATTTTGTGGTGTAAAATGCAGTTTATCCTAAAAAATGTATAGAATACTCCGTGACGGATTAACAGTGAATCAAGGTTAACCAAACATATTGATTGAGTTGCTCAATTAAATTAATGAAGGCAATCTCTTCATATACTTTTACCCCTTTAGGAGTATGTATGGAGGACCAAATTGATTTGGTAACTGGCAAACCATAAAATCAGTTGCTGCGACAAAAGTTAAATTCGAACTTTGGTATTTGAGTTTCTGATGCAGGAGAAGCCCTAATCTATGTTTTGACGCAAATCTAAGATTTTGATCTTAGGATCGGAGATCGGCTTACTAGTATTCCTCTTCACTACTTGCAAAATTTTCAGATGAGATATTTTTCAAGATTTTTTTTTTACTAATCAAGTAAATTTAATTATTCTTAAGTGGAATTTGCACAATGATTATATCTCATTGTTAATCATGAAAACATGCTTAGAAGCTAACAAAACAGAGAGAGAGAGAGAGAGCATATTTTATACAAGCTTGTAGTAATTGTTTGGTACCTAGACATCATTTATTTCGGTGGAAATTGAGAATAATAATGTATATGTTGTTATGGGAATAATAATGTATTTATTATAGGATAATACTTGGGTACTCACTAGTGAGTACCCTATATACTCACTTTAATAATTTGGCCCAATGATATTTTAACACATATTTTATTGTTTTAAAAAATAAAACATATGCTATTTAATTTTTCTTGGGCTTTTAAAAATAAGGAACACATGTCATCTTTTGATTGGGCCAAATCAGAAAGTGAGTATATAGGGTACTCACTAGTGAGTACCCAAGTATTATCCTTTATTATATGAATCATTTTACCTTGTTTTTTAAATAAACAATCAATATACTTGTCCACTTTTGACAAAAAAAAAATACTTGTCCACTAATTTATAATGGTAGAATCTCTTAGGGAAGTTATGACTCAAAATATTTTTAATGGGCGATGCAAAATGTCATTGAATAGACAATTTACATTTTTTGTTAACTAGAAAGCTTTCCAATGAGAATGGACGGGATATGTAAAACCGGAAAAGTAAATAAAAATGTAATTTTTTTACATCCTTAGGAGGTGCCCCCATTAATTAAAGAAAGAAAAGTAAATAAAATTTTAAATTAACATTTATTCCGTTAGAGTAGAACTTATATCGAAAATGAAATTTAAATGTAAATGTAATTTTTACATCTCAAATTTATACCTTCTTCCTTGAATATGCTTTCAACTCAAATAGTCATTAAATTTACATACAAAAAAAGCATGCCTTTTCTATTTGCTTTTTTTAATGAAAAAATATAAATTGGATCAAATTCTAGCAAGTACAAGTAGTGATGACATCGTGTGACATTAAAAAAATACATCCACATAATAGGCAACAACTAAAAAAAATATATATATATATATATATATAATTATTATATTTGCATGCTTTGTAATTAAGGGATCTGATATTTGATTTATTAAAAAAAACAAAAAGGGATCTGATTGATTTGGCATGAATCAATCGTACTCTCAAAATTAATCAACGTTTGGTTGATGTAATTGTTCATGAGGACGGTGGGACCCAATTCCCACAAATAAAATTGGTTCTCGTTGATGCACTTCTCAGTGACTTCCATGTGGGGGTGGTAAGGTAGGTCTGATTAAACCTAGAAAGGGAAGAACCAAAAAGTGATCGGGAAAATGTCTACTGTCTGCCAAATTGCCAATCTAGCGTTTTATCTGTGGCCCAAAGTCCACATTCGTAAGGAGTTGCGTAGTACTAGAATATGATACCTTGGTATATCAAATTCCCGTGTTATCGTATGAATATCTGATGCCGCAAGGTGAGAAATATCAACCCACCTTCCACCTGTATTTTATTGCATGGTTTGTATGAAATATTGAAAGAACATGAACACCGAGAAAAAAACTCGAACCCGAGTGTGATTAGGTGTTCAAATGAAATGGAAGAGCATCACCAACAACAAGATCATATGAAATCCACAATGGAAGTTGTATGACATCGACTTAAAATCCTACTTCTAACAACATAGTGGGTCATGAAATCCTTTAGTCCTGTATTTTTATCTTCCATCAGATGCATGAAGGAGGACAACACTGCAAATCTGGTCAGGCTGCAGCTCCTTCAACCATTTCCTGTTCAACTTGACCCGCGACCACTGGATAATAGTGGTAGTGAAGATCCCCGACATCGTCCCCAGTTAACTTCTTCCATCCGTTCGGTCCAACATGATAGACTGATTAAATTCACACAAGTTAAAAACAAATAGAAGTCATGAATGTAGTAAGTAGAGAGAGGGAGAGAGAGAGATATTTTTACCACTAGCGACACCGCCACTGGCTCCATCACGGAATGTTGCATGGTATATTGCTCTTCTAGCCAACTCAGCCGCTGCTTCCACAGACATATCAAATCGGTACCTAACATAAGCAACTTGAGTTAGTAGAATGACGGGTGCAGGAAAAAAGTTTACAGAAAGTAAGATAATGCCTACATACAAATAAAACTCAACCATACTAAGGAAATTGCAAGTAGCCAGAACGCATAGAAAACTTTGATTGATTTGATATAATAGAGGGCGAAATAAGGGAATGCCTAGACAAATTCTGATAGTAAAGCAAAATGGCATTGAAAGACAATTAACAGTTGATAGAAAAGCAAAATGATTCCCATATGCCAGTTATCCCGATTACCAATTGAACCTCTACCAAAAGCAAAGGAAAAGCATAGTGGGCCAGAGCATAACGGAAGCAAATTTCAATTAGATAAATTAAATTTCCTATCCTTTGCAACTCCCTCCCAATCTAACTTTTCGCAATTCACTTTTATTTCCCCTTTTCTTCTTAGGAGGTGAGAAATAACAACCAACCAGCACAATCAAAATACAGAAACAGGTCTTTTCTAGACTTCCATTTGCTTGCGATTCTCATCTATAACCAAATCCTATGCACTTGTTATTCTTGCGTTCAATGCTTAATAAAGACAACTAGAGAAAACACTGCAGAAATAATGGTTCAACATTATTGCACCGATAGACAAACAAAAACTGAAGGAGTGCAAATACTCACCCATCATCTAGAACACCATAAGCATATGGGGAGCCAGAGCCAACAGAAAACCTCATTCCCTTCAACCTACCACCTTCACTGTCCACATAGTAAAGTCCAGGACCCTGCACTCAAACAAGGATACACATTACATGAGTATAAATGACTGCAAAATTTCATGTGACAGGATTTGTATCTCATTTACCGTTTCGTCCCAGCCAGCAATCATGGTCCCGACAGAGAGGCCCATGCCACGATAAGAGTACAAAATGTTGGCCAACAGCTTTGATGCCCCTGTAACAGAGATTCTCCGCTTGTTTGCAAGTTCATGCAGTCGGCACTGAGTTATAACAAACAACTGGTGGTTAGTAATCATATACAAAGTCAAAATAAACAGCAGAATTGTCATCCAATTAATAGGTGAACATCACTATGGCACCACTCCTATAAAATTTCATCGGGATAAAGTTTCTCAAGCATATTGATCATCCAAGTACTCGTAAAAGCAACATGAAAAATATAAATCCAGCCCTTCAAAATGAATCATAGCCGACAAGTCTAAAGTTTTAAAACTGCAAGTTAACAAAACAGAATAGATGCACTACCTTAATCCCCAGATTTCTGTGCCAAAACTGGCAGTCAGCAGCTCCTCCAGCCATTGTACCAAGCATGTAAGGATTGATTTCAATAATCTTCTTCACAGATTGTGATGCTGAAAAGATAAGGAACAAAATTGTAAATGTGAACCCATGTTCTGTATCAAAAGAAAGTTTCATCAGTATGCACATAACAGATACTCTCTAGGACACCTAAACTAACATGATTAAGAATATGTCAATGCGATGAATAGAGCACTTAATCAAAATCACCCTAAAATATGAACAATGTAAACCGGTATGCAGACACAACAGATACACGCTAGGACACCTAAACTAATAGAATATGCTAATCCGATGAATATAACACTTAATCAAAATCACTCTAAAATGTGAAAACTGTACACCGGTATGCAGACATAACAGATACACTCTAGGGCACCTAAACTAACATGATAAGAATATGCTAATGAGGTGAACAGAGCCGTTAATCACAATCACTCTAAAATGTGAACAATGTACACTGGTATGCGAACATAACAGATACATTCAAGGACACCAAAAGTAATAAAATATACCAATCCGATGAATAGAGCACTTAATCAAAATCACTCAGAAACGTTGCAATAGCAACATCTTCACAAGCACTAAAAAGTTTAAGCACCATTACAAATTACTCCAACAACAACTTCATGGCACAAATCATACAATTACTTCATATATGCAAGCAAGAGGAAAAACATTATAAAGCAACTTACAGATATAGCCGCCCATGCTGGCCCGAGAATCGGCAGCTACCATGACGCCATCCTTGAAGATGAACGCAAGCGTGGTTGTCCCCTTGGCCGGCTTCACCATCTGGATAGCTTCCTTCTGAAATCCATCAAACTGAAATAGCAGAAAAAACCATATAATCAGCCAAATTCTACCACAGAGACTAAGAACCGTGGAAAAAGAGCACAAAAAGCACATCGAAACTCACATCATTGGTAGTAGGAACCTCGAACGACGGAGGAGCCGAAACGCCGTCGAGAAACCCACTGCTCTCGCCGAAGAGCGGCGCGTGTGATTCGAAACCGCTAGTGTCAAGCTTCATAGCTCTTCAACTTCTCTGAGAAGCACAACATTTAGAAGGAAAATTAAAATCGTGCACAAATTTGTGATCGTGTTCCAGGATAAACCCTAGAAGTCGAAAACTGGTGCAATCTGTGTCAAATTTCACATATTCGGCAATGAAAATCGAAAATTTTGAGAGAAATTAAGGATTGTGAAAATACCTTGGAGATTCGATGATTTCGCAAACGAAGACGAAGAGGAAGAACGGAGAGTGAGATGGAGCTAAAGAAAATACTGGAAGGAATGCTGCTAGTTATTTATAGTGGGTTTTGGTTTTCTTTTTGTTTTTTGGTCAATTGGTTTTGGTTTTCTTGTGCAGGAGGAAAAGTAAAGTGACGAGTTGGAATTGATAATAGGCTTTAATTTGGGCCTAAAAGGTAAGCCCACATCTTGTTTGCATGAATATGATTAGGACTTTAAAAGGGAAATGGGCTAATTTGTTTTGGTAAAAGAGAAAAATGGGCTTAAATTGGTTAAAAATTAAGTTTCTCTCTATCCCCAACTTAAAAATTAAATGTAAAGTGTCTAATATACTTCTATATGAAATTACCTATAAGGACAACATACACAAAATACATTTCAATAGAGAAAAAAAAAAATTGAGTCTTAAGCTACGGAAGCCATGTCAAATCATCACAATTGAAAATTAATTGCATCATTACGGAAAAATCTTGGGTGGTACGTACTATTCAATGGTACTACTATTGAATGGTCCAGATTCACTTGCGGTTAGCCCTAAATGAATCTTAAAGCATTCAACAGTACGTACCATTGAAGTTTGACCCCATGATTACATTCAAATCAATAGTTTGCCTCTCTCTTCCGTTTACCCATCTCTCTCAATTTCCTCTCGTCTTCAAAATGAAAGTCTTTTTACTCACTAGGAAGTGTTTTTGGGTTTTGGGTCATTTGAAAGTGCTTTTAAAATGACTGATTGACTTTTAGAGAAAATATTTTTGGGTTCCAAAAACACTTTAAGTATTTTTTTTTTTTCAAAATTCACTTGCATTTTTACTAAAAATTAATTCCAAAAACGTTTTCAATCATTTTAAAAGCACTTTCAAACAAGTTAAACTCTTTGCAGTCGTGGATGAACTTTTTGAAGCCACCTTTTGCTTATTTTTTTCAACTTGCTGAGTATATCTGCTTGATTGTCAATGCTGACTTATTGATGAGGACATCTCTGCTTGAAGCCACCATGGTAAACAATCGTCACGTAATCACATGAAATATGTCTCAAATTATTCTCGCCAAACGATGTTCTATAATATAAACAGACAAAATTATCAACCAACATTAATTATTAATACGTGACCAATTCATCTAATACTCATGGCATTTATCTCTATAATATATATTATTGTTAAGAAATGAGTGTTGTTGCCATGGAATACGTCTTTGATCCAACGATTATTATGAATTTATAACCTATAGAAATAGAGAAGTCCATCACATGATTAAAAGTGTTGAAGTATGTTATAGATTGTTGTACGTTAGAACTATCCTCAAAGGATGTTAATTTTTCTAGATTGAAGAAGTTTAATAACATGTTTATTACTTATGGGGCACCTAATTTTCTCATTATGACATTTAATTTATTTAAAATACTTTTTGTTCCATCTATATTACGTTGCCAATAAATATTTTTGTGTAAAAAGTTTTTAACTCATTTAATTAAGAACATTCACCTCATACAATCAAGATTCCACGAGTTCAATGAATTATTTTTTATCAAATTTATGAATAAAAAACCCAATAGATTCAATCATTCAAGCAATACACACAAATTGACCATAAGACATGATTGAGAATTCGCGTTTTTTCCCATAAAACATCATGTGAACAATATTTATTGAACATATGATGTCTTTAAGACTATTTTAGCTGCAAGAAATTTGGTCGTGGGAGGCTTTTACTACGAAGCAGGCACAAATCATGTCATCTCATCTCAAGGATAACTATTAGCATACTAATGCCAAATTTTGTGACATAATTCATATTATATAAGTGAAATGTGAAAAAAAATCACGATTCTTGGGTAAACCAGGTATATACATTTTTATCAGTTCACCCATTTACTTATTTCAGAAGTACTCAATTGATCATGCATGCATGGTTCATAGTTTCTTAAAGAACATCAATTACTTGGATTATTGACGACTTCAATGGCAAAAATAAATAAATAATTAGGATGGAGGAGAACAAACGTACATACACATTTCCATGGCAAACATATAAAATTAAGTGATCTCCAACAGCAAAACTACGAAAGTAATTCGCTAGATGATCTTCCAACACTATGAAAAGCATTATAAATGGACCACCCTACACGCACATTTCTTATGCTATAACAAGCACATACATAGAAAAGAAAGAAGAAGAAAAAATTTAAAGAGATGTCAAATCTCTTGCAGTTAGAAACCTTGTCAAGGTTGTTGCAACCTGTTCCCTTCACATTACTACTTGTAGCCATTTTCCTCACCCTCTTGTACAAAAGGTCCTCCAATACTACCCTAACCCCAAACTCACCACCTTCTCCACCAAAGCTCCCTATCATTGGGAACCTTCACCAAATAGGGTTTCCCCTACATCGCTCACTTCAAACCCTAACTCGATCCGACGGGCCTCTCATGCTGCTCCATTATGGAAGCGTGCCTGTCCTCGTTGTCTCTTCATCAAAGGGTGCCCATGCGATCTTAAAAACTCATTTCACCACGTTCGCATACAGGCCTGAAGGCGCCATCTTTAAGAAGGTTCTCTACAACTTCAAAGATGTGGCATGGGCGCCTTATGGTGAGTACTGGAGGCAGGTGAGAAGCATATGCGTGTTAAATCTTTTGAGCAACAAAAGGGTTCGCTCTTTTCACGCCGTGAGAGAACAGGAGACCAGTTCCATGATCAACAACATAATCGGGCAGTCATCGTCAACATCATCAGGTTTGAACTTAAGTGAAATTTTTCTGAATTTAACTAATGATGTGGTGTGTAGAGTTGCTCTGGGGAGGAAGTACAGTGGTGACGGCGATGGCAGGAGGATGTTTAAGAGGCTTTCGAAGGATTTGGGAGAGTTGGCAGGACGTATCCATATTGGCGACTATATCCCGTGGCTTTCTTGGCTCTGCCGTCTCAATGGTTTGGATGCTACAATCAACGACGTGGCTAAACGGTTTGATCACTTTTTAGACATAGTTGTTCAAGATCATATGGATAGTTTTCATACCAAGAATGAGGATCAAAAGGATTTTGTGGACGTTTTGCTTTCTCTTCAGGAAGAAGACGAGGGTGGTAATTTTCCTATTGATGGAATTACAATAAAGGCTATCATCTTGGTACGTAATCAGTCAACACTCTCTCTTGCATGCTCTAACTTTTAGAGTATGTGTTTGGCGTACATGCATCAATAGTAGTACTTCTATTATTCCATCTATCACACTTTTAACCTAGAAGGGGAATGATTGTGAAATCCTCTTTGGAAATTGTTTTTGAGATTGCTTATGAAAATAAGCTCTTTTTGACAATTAAAAGTGTTTTTAACTGAGTTCGGCAGAATAATGATCAGTAGTGATTTTTGGACATAGAACTACTTTCTAGAAAAAGCACATGCATATGTATTTTATAAAGCACTTCCAAATGTTTTTTCAAAAAATAGTAGGATTTTTAATAAAAATTTCAACGTGTTATAATGAAAATACTTCTAACAAAAGCACATATATGCACATAAAGTGTTTCCTACATAAATAATCTCAAACAAGCCTTAGTTCATGATGTTTACTGAGTTTAACTATATTGTACGTAAAACATTCATTAATAGTGCAACAAAAAGCTAATAAGCTGTTGGAGAAGATGAATATATATAATAACTACAAGTTAAAGCCCAGCTGGAAGCGATCAGTAATGTTTTATCGCAACACATTAGCTGATATGCAATATTAGTAGCTAATTAATTTTCTCCACCTTTTGTTAATCAAAATTCTTGCAGGACATGTTTGTGGCTGGCACTGAAACCATATCTGTAGCCCTAGAATGGACGATGTCGGAGCTTTTAAGAAATCCAAGGGTGATGAAAAAATTGCAAGCCGAGGTAAGGGGAATAGCGGGAAAAAAAACAGACCTACTAACTGAGGATGATGTGGTCGGAAGGGCGAAGCTACGTAGGTGCGAACCCACGCGGCCGCCCCTCCCCTCGTCAGAAAACAAAGGCAGAGAACCTCCTCTAGTTCGACCGACCCTGACCCCAGCCGACGCCAAGCCTTTGAGTCCTTCGGAGTCCACCTCCTCTCCAAAAATGACGACGTTTGAAACCCTCCTCCGCCGATCGGTAGCCTACGTAGATGGAACAAGAAGAAGCAAACCCAACAGCAAAATCACGGGCAGAACGGTACCGTATCACTGCTTAAACCCTGCATTGCACAGAGAGCAACAATCTCTGTATCCATACAAGCACTAAGTTTGCATGCACTCGTACTTTAAGCAACTTCATGGATTTCATAAGACCTCACTTTCCTATTATTCTTGTCTAATAGATCACTGTTTGTCACTAAAGTCTGTAAATTTTGTGAAAATTATACATGCCCAGTTGATCAAAGTGGGGTTTAACAGCAATACTTTTCTAGGTAATCGTTGTCTCGATGTTTACTTTCGCTTTGGTGACACCCTGCATGATGCACTCAAAGTGTTTGATGAAATTACCGAGAAGAATGTCGTGTCGTGGAATATTTGCTTAACGGGGCTCAGTCGATTTGGGGAGATTCAGAAAGCACGCCATGTGTTCGCTGAAATGCCTGAAAGAGATGTAGTTAGTTGGAATTCAATGATTTCAGGTTGTGTTTCGTGTGGGTTTATTGATAATGCACTGGGGCTTTTCTCACAAATGCGAATCGCAGGCGTGAGACCTAGCGAGTATACGTTCTCAATTATGATGACACTTGTGACGTCTGCTTGTCATGGTAAACAAATTCATGGTGGTATGATTAGGAACGGTATGAATTTGTCAAATGTGGTTCTTGGGAATTCTTTAATTGACATGTATGGAAAGACCCTACAAAATGGAGCATGGTGGGCTTTTAGGGGATCCAACTGGTACTTGGGCCATGACTCCACTAGTGGATCCTTTATTTTAATTGTGGGTCGGTTCGGTCTGGATCCGTTTACATACAAGATCGGATTCGGTTGACTATTGATTATTAGCTACTAGTAGTAATGTTTATTGTTTAGTGATTAAGGGGAGTGTATTCAATTGAAATTTTGAGGGATTTTAATGGATTTTGGTGAAGTTTAATTGATTTGTAGACATTTCATGTAAAAATTCAATTCCCTCGAAATCTTGGGGGGAGGGGGGGGAATGAGATTTGTTTACATTGCGTACCAAAATGGGAGATCAATGGTTAAGTGATAGCATGCTTGTTTACATTGAGAAATATGTATTTGCTTGTATTAATAATGAGCCTATTATGCGACGTTTTCATGACATGAAACATCGCCGGCAACAATTATAATTTGTTTGTATTATTTAATTATGGAAGACATTACCATATAAAAAGATTTAGTTGTTGTCATTTTTCTTTAACCTTGCATTCTTTTAAGTTCGCCCCTCCCCTCGAAAAATCCTAGCTTCGCCACTACCTAAATGCAGTGATCAAGGAGACTCTCCGTTTACATCCTCCAATTCCACTATTATTCCCCAGAATTTCCAATCAAGACGCGAACATAGACGATTACAGCATCAAGGCCAACACACACGTTATCGTAAATGCATGGCAAATCGGAAGGGACCCTGAGTCCTTCGACGAACCGGACGAGTACAAGCCCGAAAGGTTCTTGGATAGCCCCGTAGATTACAAAGGAAACGACTTCCGATTCATTCCGTTCGGAGCGGCCGGAAAACGTGTTTGCCCGGGAATTCAGTTTTCCATGATGCTTAAAGAGGTTGCTTTGGCAAATTTGGTGCAAAAGTTTGATTGGACAATCCTGGTGGTGCAAGTGGGAATGACTTGGACATGACTGAATCCAGTGGTGCGTCCATGCCCAGAAAATATGCCCTTAAAGCCGTTGCAGTACCAGATTCATGCAGCTGATATAATAAACCCTAAAACTTGGACTTTGATTCATGCAGCTGATATAATAAACCCTAAAACTTGGACTTTATTCCATTAATGCTCTAGCATGTTCCTTGTAAATAAGGTGTCCTCAAGTCCTCTAAAATGGTATAATAATGTAATTTGGAATGTTTGCCTATAATATCATAAACAAAATAAAAATTAGGGATTTTCAGAATAAATAATAAATTACGCACTTCCTCTCAACGTTCTGTTCATTTTATGACAAGTATTTTAGATCATGCACCAATTGAAAAGGAATCTGGATTGTCTGCTTGTATAAAATAATTTGGAACATTCTAGCCAACCTTTCCATCCTTCATGTGGTGACTCTATTAATTAGGATCGATGAACGAAGTTCACATGTATGATCTCTTAGCTTTCCGATGTCAGACGATGTCCCACATCCTCACAAAGGGATTAATCAACATTCATGAAAGCCCTTCATCTGTTACAAGATATATATATATATATATATATATATATATATATATATATATATATATAAGGGTTTAATGGAAAGAATGCTTATTTAGAGTGGCTTTCTTGTGCTTGAGGAAAAGAAAGTGGAGCCTGGTGATGGGCTTTATTTTGGGTCGAAACTGTGGGCTCAATTGGTTTTTATATGCGATTAAATTGGGCTTTTTTTGAGCAAAAAACAATTGGGCTATTTGTTTTGGTCAAAGAAATAAAATGGGCTTAAAATAGGATATATTATGAAAATTAATTTTTAAAAAATAAATTTTTTGCTGGCTATGGGGTTCGAACCCATGCGCACTTATGTGCAGAAGATCTTAAGTCTTCCCCCTTAACCTCTCGGGCAAACCAGCTGATGGTAAATCTTGTACTCTGTTAAATATATAAATATCATATTTTTATGATTTTTTTTTAAAAATTCATTTGTTGAAGTAGTTTTCAGGCATTGAACGTGGATAGTACCAACACTTTGAAGTTCACATGTAATCTATGACCCACCAATACAACCCCATAAATAGAAGTTGGTTCCCTATCTAATCCAATCGAATTCATACAACCAAATGATTAAAAGAAAAAAGAACGGTACATACTACTTAGGTCCTCCTCAGTGACACACAGATGATATACTAAGTAATAGTGCAACGCATATTCTCTTGTTTGTAATACCTTAAGAAGAGCCTTTTTACGTGTTTAGTATATGAAAACTCGAGTTTTAAAAAAGCGACAACATTTGTTTTCTTATTATTGGTTCATGTCATTGAATCGTAGACGCTTAAAACTAAGTAAATATATTCTCCTAAAAAGTATAAATTTTTTCTTTTTGAAGTTGTGAGTATTTATTAATAGGATCTAATGAATAAATACATAAGAGATGATATGGTGCATTTTATTTAGACCTTGATAAAACCTTGCAGGAAATTTCAACTTGGTCGAAGAGAAAAAAGTGTCTCGCACCAATTTCATATCGAAAGTATCCTCTAATAGGAGATCAACAATTACA
Source organism: Gillenia trifoliata (assembly GCA_018257905.1). Lineage (NCBI taxonomy): Eukaryota > Viridiplantae > Streptophyta > Magnoliopsida > Rosales > Rosaceae > Gillenia > Gillenia trifoliata. The sequence continues at coordinate 7,646,151 of CM031083.1, read as the reverse complement.
TCGGTGGTTCTTCAACCCAAACTAAATCTTCCTCAACTATTTATTGAATTAATTTTTGATGAAAGTAGCTCAAAACGGCAGCATGGCCAACTCCATGGGCCAAATTAATTAATGAGAGTATTCATTTCTTATGCATGTATCATGTCTGTATCATGTGTGTTCAAAGTTCAAGCCCGAACATAGTCACATTTCTGAATTAATTTGTACGAAAATATCAAAAACAACCAATAAATGCATTTTTAAGGCAACAATAATTTATGGAAAAATGAAGGGTTCCAAAAAAAAAAAAAAGATGATCGAACGTGGTCAACCCAATATAGCAAAACATCGTTTTAGTTTGGACCACCCTCAATGATGATGTCCTACGGAGATGCATGGTTGTGATGATTAATATTTGGCCCTTCATTCTTCTGTAAGTGTCTTACGAGGTTATAATAAATTGTGCTTTTCTCTGTAACCTGCATATCATGCTTTTCAAGTGGCATTTGCCGACAAGCATTTTTTCACTTTTCGTTTTACCTTTTACCTCTCAGGTAAAACAACCAACAACATGTACATATACTTTATTTTTTTCACAAATAAGTTGCTCGACATGCCATTTCATAATAAATAAAAAAACACTTCAAATATTATATTGTTTTCAATTTAACATTGAAATTGTTTTGTTTCAATGATATTATAATCGCTTATTTTCAAGAAAATAAAAAATGTCTAAAGAAAAAAACCTATAAACCCTATCCTCATTATAATATAATAGGTAAGGAATTATCTATTCAATTTTTTAAGGGAAATAATTTACACGTTTTTTCTTTCTTTATGCACGCTATTATTTATTTACGTTTATTAATTTGTTCAATAAATATGCGTATGAAGAAAATGATGTGCATGTATTATTTCCCTTTCTTTTAAGTGTTGTTTGTTATCATTAGCAGTTGCTACATAATTTAAAATATTGTCTCCATGTCATGTTCCTTTCATTAACGAGTGAAGATGGAGTAGTGAGGAAAGCTAATCATCATCACTTGCCATCATGGAAACGAATCATGGAGCGGCGAGTTTTAGATGCAAATTCGAACAAATTCTGAACTTTTTGTAATATATATATTCATCGTCCCTGGAAGCAAGGAGATGGTTTCAAGGTTTCAAGGTTTCAAGGTTTCAAGGTTTCAATTTCAGTCATAGCTAGCTAGCTCAACATTTTTTTGTTCTTTCTAAATCGCCCCATATCCTTTTGGTCCAATTTGCACCAACCTTGTGCATTCTTTGACTATTATTTCAATCATTCCTGGAGTATTTTCCTCCATATTCTTGTTGTTATTCGACAATTGATAGTACCTTATATCGTACATTATGTATGGGTATACATTTTCCATTTTAATAAAGACCGCCAATTAGAAAATATCAACAAATGGCAAATGAGTCCTAACTTAATTGTTGCTTTGAATTTTTTTGGTGTGACTGACATGTTGTCGCTTATTCGTTTGTATCAAAACATGATTGGTACTTCATCATTTTCTATTAATATTAGTTTAAGTAGATAGATTATAATATGCGCAGACGCCAATGTTATTATAGGAAGGACGTAGGCTGTAATTGTCATGCCTCGGATTTGGCCCAAACTAAATCCGAGCATGTGACACTTCGCATTAAATTTAAGAGCAAAAAATAATTACTTCAAAGTCTCCAAAACTGAACATAAATAATTTCATTACTATTTCTTATAATAAACTTCAAAATGAACTACAAAGACTCCAAAATCCATAACGAAGGTACAAAACATCTAATGTCTTCCAAAATGAACCAAAATCTTCAATAGCTCTTCAAATACATCCAAAACATGTCAACTTCTCACTCAAGCTTATCTGAAAGGGAAGAAAAAAAGGGTGATCTACAAAGCTCAGTAAGCAACAATATTTAAAACAAAGTGATTCGAATGCACAATCAAAAGAGTTGGATTCAAAGGTTGCAATACAATGGACACATGAATTCAATGAATCAATAACAATACAAATAACTTGTGTAATTCCTCATTGGTAAATCCAATGAGGCCTTATCCTTATTCCCATGGTGGTCACATGGGCCTTATTACCACATGATCAAAGGTCCAGACTCATTCACAAAGAAGGCACAAACACTATGATTCTGACAAACTGAATCAACCACAAGTTTAGATGTTATTCAATGTTCGAATACAGACACTTTAAGCAATGAAACGAAGGCAATGGTATATGAATTAGTAATCAAACAAGGTTCAAATATCAAAGGAGCCAAGTGAAGACTGAATCAAAGCTCAAAAACAAAATAGCTCAAAGATTCAGAAAGATGAAAGCAAAGCAAATAGCACAAAGAAACTTACATAATTCCGAACACAATGATACTTACAAGAATACTTACATGATTCACTATGTTCCAAACTATGAATTCCAAATACTCTAGATGCTTATTAGATCTTTCTCTCACAAACTAACACTTTTGTTTTGGTTTTGAAATATGTGATAAAGGGCTAAGAGAAGCAAAAGCTATCAATAACAAGGAGACAACTTTCTTTAAGCAAGTGGTGAAGGTTACTTCAGTTGTGGGTTTGTTTGTTAAGAAGTGAGAGCTTACTTCACATGAGGGTTTGCTTTAAGTAAGCATGCAACTTAGCTTTACAGACGGTGTCTAGTTTGAAGTGCTAAAATCTGTCATTTTTCATCCAAATAGTTAGACAAATTACACTAAGGCCTCAAAAGAGTTGGGCTATTACAGTAATACTAATAAATTATTTGTGTGATGTTTTAATAAGAATCGTGTGGTCGCATATGATGGTCACACTGAAAAATCTATCAACGAATAACTTCCTTTACAACTATATATTTTTGGTTAATCCCTATAAAAACTCCTTATACCTCTTAAACATGTAGAGTGTGGCTATGATGTATTCCATATTGATAGTCGTATGATCTATTTTTTTTTATAGCAGTTAGAATTTAATGTTCAAACTTAGCCATTTATTTCTTAGAATATTCAATGCTCCATTGCATTGTAGAAAAATCAAAATTTGTATGTATGTGTATTAATTATATATAGCTTCATTAATTTAGTTGATCTTTTAGGTGAATACAGTTATACAAGAAATGTGAAAACAAAGGGCTTTGAGAACTCTAACATATAAATTAGTCATGGCCTAGTTATTCTATGTAACCATTTGTGTAATTACAAATTAGCCAACTCAATAGAATCCTTTACTAGCTATTATTTATCTAGTTTGGTAAATAACTAAAAATATGTTTCATCAATAACGTACAGGGGCCTGCAGGTTCATTGACTCTGAACGTTGGATCTGCATACAAATTGGCAATAAAAACATACACATGCAACCATCTCCAATCCAAACATGATAAATTAAACTGCCCCCATAAATATAAATATAAAGCCATAATTTTGGCTTTACATGTTCATTAATCACGCATGCATGCATGGCCAAGTGACTTTGGCGGGTCTGGGCAAAGTTTTGCTTCCACCGTCCAAAAGATTGAAATCCTTGGATTTTAGCTCAAAAATCAAACCATGCGACCAGCATTTCTGCTGCCATAAGCAGAACTTGAGCATAACAAGAATGTCATGCAAATTGTCGCCACGTGTAATCTGCAGAATCCCGTTGACATGTACATGTAAGTACTTCCGACGACTTTTCTCCGTCGGTGAAAGAAAAACGAATTGAGCATTGCATTAATTTGGGATGGAAATATTACGATTATAATTTGGGATGGAAAGATTTATGTGTCTTGTTTTTAATTTTCTTAAGAAACGTTTGATATCTGTTCCTTCATGTTTTTAACATAAAATTTTTAATATATATATATATATATACATTTAATATTATCTACCCTAAGAGTTGAGGGAGCGAGCTAAATCTCACAATATGTTTGCCATAATAATTTAGTTTAAATTTGCATTTGGCGAGAATTAAACCTAAGACATGTTTCTTACAAGTAAAGACATATACCACTAGACCATAGTACTAAGGCCCCGTTTGGTATTGTTTTTTTTTTCACTAAAAATTGTTTTACTTTAAAGTTAAGCAGATAAAAAGTGTTTGGTAAAAATGAAATATACTGCTTATTTAATAACAATTTTTAAAAGCAGCATGGATGTTGCTTTTAAAAAATGCTTTTATAAGTAATTTTTTTTTAAAAGCACAACAACTTCAAACAGACCCTAAGTGGCTACAAAAATTTCTCCATATTTATAATAAAACCATTTATATTTTTGATACATGAAATTCCTTTGAAAGTAGTATCGATTCAATGTCGTTTTCTCATTCGAGATAATATATAGAATGGCATAATTAATAAGTTTGGACCCTGTTTGAAGTGACTGACTCACTTGGCTTACTATACAGTCAGCTGCTATGATGCTGACGAATCAGGAATTTCAGGTATTACAAGGAATTCGTTATGCCAAAAATTCTTGAGTGCTTCAGAGTATACGATGTTTCAGATGTTTTAACCGTTAGATTTTAATTTTTTTATTTTTAAATAAAAATTTAACGGTTGAAATATTCAAAATACCGGATAATCCGGAGCATTCAAGAAAGTCTCTTCATTATAGTTCTTTTGAAAGAAAGAATATCCTTATATAAAAAAAGAATATATATATATATATATATATTTAAGTGGTTAGTGTGTATATGTCTATATAATCAATACATAATTATGACCACAACTTTCTTCTTCCTTTTATTTTCGTCTTTCTTTTTTCGTTGGATAAAAGATTTCAAGAGAACACTAAGTTAGGTTGGTGTGATATTCTAATGGATTTCCGTATCACAAAATCAATAAGTTTGACTTCTAAGATAGTGATATTTGGAGACGTGTGATCCTCTAATTTTTTCTCCATCCACTTTAGGCTCAGTGAAAATTTACATACATACATACATATATATATATATATAATTTCAATTTGATCAAGGTCCTTCCAATTTTCATATAGGGCATATCAATGTCTTCCCATGACGTTCAAACTTCAAACCGAAGTGGGACATAAGAGGATGGTGAATATATTGATCGAATCGAAGAATCAAACGAAATATTTATACATTATGAATATATAAATTTGTATGATGCTACATGTCCATGGATAATTTTTTTTTTTTTTAAAACGATAAACTGATTTTATTGATGGTCAAATTCGAACGAAAACATTAATATTAGCATCAAGACTATTGAAGACGCAAATCGGCTCAACATCATCGATACAAATTATCCTTGCCTCTTAAAGACATATATAACTACTCAGTGTGCTGTCTTATTACATCGCCGACGAGAGAAAGCAAACACAACGGATCTCAAGTGAGAAGTTAAGATACAAATGTCATGAATAATTATTCCACCGAAAATACCGTAATCTTACAAACATAAGTTTATTTTGTTGTTGTTAAGAAGTAATATTGAGAAGGAAGAATCAAATTTATAATTCCAAGTGCAAAATAACTGTTTTTAATCACTTGAATTAGCTACGACCCCTTACAATATTATCAGTTAAAAAAAAATGATGAGAGTAAATGTGTGTAATGCACATGAATCATATGATCAGAGTGAGGAAATACTTTTAACCTTTTTAACTACTGACTAATGGAAGACAACACTTAAATCCGTGAATTACGGATCTACCAGAGAAGTTAACAGCGTGGAGAGACTGTCAAAATTGGTGGTAAAGAACACTACCACGTGGACATATGCTCAGCTCACATTTTAATAATCACATGACGATTTCTGTTCCCGTACTCCTGCTTGGAGACATCCGCTGCCAATGGAATCGGTTCGAGTATGAATTGACGTGATTACCCTCCAACTACATATGTGTATTCTCATTTTTCCCGACCAAAACAAGAAAAATACATTAATTAGCGGATTATTGTAGTTATATTTATACATGCAAAATTTGAAAAATTAAACAATACAGAAAAGGAATATTTTGAAAGGGATTCCAACACAATTGAGATATGAGTGATTTCTAATTTTCTAGCAAAATTATTTGCCATGTTTGATTGTTACTTGTGTCCCCAATAAAATATGTCACATGGGAGTTCCATAAAAAATATTGGTTTTAGGGTTCCAACAAGCTAGCTTTAATTTTGTTGGTTTTTTATTTTGTTTTTGGAAATGGAGGGACCATCAAATAATTCATAACTTTTGGAAGCAACCACATTCAAATTAATAGAATTTCATGAAGTGAATTTGGTAGTTATTCAAATCAACAACGCTATACACTAATGTGCAATGAAAACAATGTTATATGACGAGTAACGCTACTTTTTTGACAATGGCTAACACAATTATCAATGACTTATTTCGACAATTCTTTAGTCTTTACAGTAACAAACCATACTGGGGAGATGTCATGACCTAATTATTTGTTTATAAACAAAGAATAGTTGAAACGATTTGGGGAGAATTAGTTTAAAGAAAGATATTACAAAACTCCTATCTCATTGGTATAAAGTAAAACCTTATCCAACCTCGAAAGCCTCGTTGACGAAAGAAATTTAAAGTTCAAATGTAGAAAGAAATAACAATTTATCACTTGAGGCTAAAATAACCCTCTAAATCTTAATGTTATCCTAATCATCCTATATATTATTGAGGGTAATATTTATTGTGACGTCCCACATCGGCCAACAAAGAGGGGTGATGTGCCTTATATGTACATACCCACCTCCATTTAGCACGATACTTTTTGAGAGCTCACTGGCTTCGGATTCCATCGGAACTCCGAAGTTAAGCGAGTTTGGGCTAGAGCAATCCCGATGGGTGACCCACTAAAAAGTTGCTCGTGAGTTCCCAAAAACAAAACTGTGAGGGCGTGGCCCAAAGCGAACAATATCGTGCTATGACGGAGTCGGTCTGGGATGTGACATAATGGTATCAGAGCCACTCTGCTGTTTGGTACGGATGTGCAGGCGAGGACGCCGGGTTCCCATTAAGTTGGGTGGATTGTGACATCCCACATCGACCAACGGAGAGGGGGTGATGTGCCTTATATGTAAATGCATGCTCACCTCCATTTAGTACGAGGTCTTTTGGGAGCTCATTGACTTCAAATTCCATCAGAACTCCGAAGTTATGTGAGTTTGTGTTAGAGCAATCTCAAGATGGGTGACTCACTGAGAAATTGCTTCTGAGTTCCCAGAAACAAAACCGTGAAGGCGTGACCCAAAGCAGACAATATCGTGCTACGGCGGAGCCGATTCGGAATGTGACATTTATTGATCTAAAAAAATAGCTATTGCATGTGCACGTATATATTTGCTTGAATTAAAGTATTGGAGATGATAAAGCATAAGATTAGATTAATAAAGTGTAACTAACTTTGATTACGAATATATGTATAATCTAGTAATTTCACATCCTATTGGAATGTCACAGAAATGCAATAGGAAATTAGGAACCAATAGCTCCCACTCGGCGTGGCATCAATGGCATGTGTACAACAACAGTACAACAAACTCGCTCCATTTTCTATTTGCCACCTAAATTTTCAATTGACGAGGCAATTTCGTCATTCGCGCACATTTATGACAGATCCACAAACCGACAAACGAGGAGGTCGGCAACTGTCGGCCGGTGAACCAGGGAGACAAATGCGGCAAATTGGAAAATCAGGATTAATACTAACATTTGAAAAATCGAAAAAACAAAAAAAATTGAAAATACACGCGTCCACTATGTATGTTCTTGTGGCCCGTTTTGTTGTGTTTGGCGTATTTTAATTGTACAAATATTATCCAAATTATTATTTTCTAAATCATGATTAGTAGAACTCTATTAAATCACATATGCTATGATCATTTACATATGTGGAACAAATAGTCAGAAAATACTGAATTTCCTTGATAAGTGGGTTTTTTATTTAATTTAAACTATAATTTTAGTTTAAACACTCTCTCTGTAGCATAGTTTCAAATAGTTTCTCTTTTTAGCGTATTCATTTAATGTAGAGTGTAAGGTATATTAAATGACAAATATAAATAAAATAAAATAATGATTAATTTAAGTAATTTATTTTTTTAGACCACAATATTTAAGTAATAATTAAATGAAAATAAATAACATAATTAAATAATTAATTTAATTTTTTACACATTTTTTTTAGATACTCACATATTTTTTTTTCTTATTTATAATCATCACTAGACTAAATTGAATGAATTAAAAAATTTATGAGAAATAGACATCTCCAACTCTCCAAATCTCCACTTATTTTACTTTTCCCCTTAAATGAACTCCAACTAATTTTTCAAACAATTTATAATTAATTATTTTCTTAAAACAAAAAATCTATTTCTTATAATATTAGGGAAATATCATTTTACACCCCGCTCAGAATGACCAAAAAAATCCAATCTCCCTTCTGTCCCTCCCTAAAACTCCGAGAAATTCGCTCCTCTATTTTTGAATCTTACAGACCGATACTGTAATGAAATGGGAATGTACAGATCATCCACGAAACCCTAATTTTCCATTCGGTTGCTGGAATTTTCCCAAATGCTCGTTTATGAAGCCTCCATAGTTCCTCCCCGTTTCGTTTTTCCGGTACTCAGCTCCCTCCCACAAACCCTAGCTGCTCGAAAAGATTTCCAGTTTTTCGATTTTGTCAGCGGCATTGAGCTGTAAATTCCCAATTTGTTATCCGAAATCCCGCGTTTTGGGTGCTTCTGTTCCGCATCTGAATCGTAAGCAATTGCCGCGTTGTGGTTGTGAACTCTTCAAATTTGGTGCCGCGAGCTTCTATAATTGCGGGGTCCTCCTCCATTTCTCATCTCTCTCTGTCTCACTCTCTGCGCGCGCAAGTTCGGAGTTTTGAGATTGGCCATGGTGGTTTCTGAGAAGGTCGTTTTTCGATTCAATTGTTTCATTCGGGTCTGATAAAAATGGAGTTTTTGGAGAAATGGGTGAAATGTCCCAATAGAATTGTGTGTTTGTGCTGATGGACATTCTTGTCTGAGATTCTGTATCTTTGGCCATTGGATGAAATGTCCAAATCAATTCGTTTTTGTTTTGTTTTGATTTTTTTTTGTTCTTCTGAAGATAATTTATTGTCTGAATCAGTCTTTTTTGGCTATTTGATTCAATTTTTTTTCCAGGGTGTGTCGATTTTCAACTGCACTGTTTGGTTTCCGAGAAAATAATTGTTTCGAATACGGGTTTATGTGATAAATATTCGAATGCCAAGGAATGAATGAGTGGGCGTAATGTTATGATTGGATTTTCAGTTGAATCATTGGAAGCATGGATGTTATATTCATGTGCTTAATCCCCAGTTTTCAGAGAAACCCAACAGTGCATATGTTGTATTTTCGCTGCCATACCTATTTAGTCTATGCAGTATTAGTTGTAGCGATTTGATATATTTATGTTTTAATGCTCAAGATGTTAAAATTGTGAAGCTTTCTCTATGCCTTGGCTAATTCTGGTTTACTATCTTTCTTAACAATGCAGATGTTTAAAGTTGCATCATAGTTTTTCAAGTGAGTTCGAATCATGGATATTACTGAGGTTGAAGAAAGCTTATTTGCGGCCAGCGATGCCAAGGTATGAATGAGATATGGGGAGCAATCAATACGATTATATTTGCTAACGAACTAGAAAGTGTATGTATGCATATTATTTTTGAAGTTGTCTTGCATATTATTTTTGGATCACTGCCATCATGGGTCCCCTGTATATCACTTTTTGATAGTCCGTATTTTGTCTTATGGTTTTTATCATCGTAGATCATTAGTTGACTGCCTTTGTTTTCTTCTGCAGTTGCATGGAGGGTTGTGCAAGGCACTCTCTGCAATTTATTGCAAAATAATGTCAATATTTCCCTCTTTGGAAGCAGCTCGACCTAGGAGCAAGTCTGGTATCCAAGCTTTATGTTCGTTGCATGTAGCACTTGAAAAGTCTAAGAATGTTCTTCAACATTGCTCAGAATGTAGTAAACTTTACTTGGTATGTTTTCCCTCAATATTGCTTTTGTAATTTATGCAGTTATTGCTACTCCGACTTGTTGAGTAAACAATTATTTCCGCCTTCTACTAGAGGAATAGATTTTTCTGTTGGTGTTTAAATTTGTTTCATTCATGATGAGGTTTTGTATAAATTGTGTTAGTGTGTATAATGGCCAAATTATTTTTTGTCATTCAGGCTATAACTGGGGATTCTGTGCTCTCAAAATTTGAGAAGGCAAGATGTGCTCTCATGGATAGTCTTAGACGTGTTGAAGATATTGTTCCACAATCTATTGGTTGTCAGGTAATTACTCTTTAAGGACTTTTTGCTGTTTCTTTTCCTGGCTGGTGGCAATTGCATTTGAATGTTTTTGAGATCAAAGTTACTCGATTCCTCCTTGAAAAACCTGGTAATTGCAGTTGAAGTTGGTTGTATTTTGTTTGAAATTAACTTGTGATGCTAGCATTCCTTGGTCATGATGTTTTATGTGCATCACTTAGATGTGTTCTTAATACAGTTTATCGTTCTTAATACAGTTTATCGTTGAACTTGTTTCAGATTGAAGAGATTGTTAGTGAACTTGAGGGTTCTGTGTTCTCACTTGATCCCTTAGAGAAGCAAGTTGGCGATGAAATAATTGCACTACTCCAGCAAGGGAAAAAGTTTGACAATTGTAATGACAGTAATGAGCTGGAATCTTTTCATCAGGCTGCTATCAAACTTGGTATTACCTCTTCCAGGGCAGCTCTTACCGAGAGAAGAGCTTTAAAGAAACTCATCCAAAGAGCCCGTGCTGAGGAAGATAAGCGGAAAGAGTCAATTGTGGCTTATTTATTACATCTTATGCGAAAATACTCCAAGCTGTTTAGAAGTGAAATTTCAGATGACAACGATTCACAGGGTTCTGCACCTTGTTCTCCCACTGTTCAGGGTTCTATTGAGGATGCTGGGCCCGGGGACAATGGTCAGGCATTTGATCGACAACTGTCAAAACTTAGTTCTTTTAATTTCAAGAGTTCTTTTAATTCCAAGCCAAGCAATCGGAAATCAGGTCAAATGCCTCTTCCACCTGAAGAATTGAGGTGTCCAATATCTTTGCAGCTTATGTATGATCCGGTAATCATCGCTTCTGGTCAGACATATGAAAGGATTTGCATTGAGAAATGGTTCAGTGATGGGCACAATACCTGCCCAAAGACTCAACAGAAGCTGTCTCATCTTTCTTTAACCCCCAATTATTGTGTCAAAGGTCTCATTGCTAGTTGGTGTGAACAAAATGGAATTTCTGTTCCTGATGGTCCCCCAGAGTCTCTTGACCTCAACTATTGGAGGCTTGCATTCGAGTCTGAGTCCACTGATTCAAAATCTATGGGTAGTGTTGGCTCTTGCAAGGTGAAGGGTGTTAAGGTGGTTCCTTTAGAGGAGAATCATACTATAAAGGAGGATGATGGAAATGAAACAGAAGACGTGTCTCCATTAGAGGAAGAGTCTGAGCTTGATGTTTTCGAAAGTTATCAGGATCTTTTAATCGCCTTGAATGAAGAGGAAGACTTCAGGAAGAGGTGCAAGGTAGTGGAGCAAATTAGGCTCTTGCTGAAGGATGATGAGGAGGCCAGGATGTACATGGGTGCTAATGGATTTGTTGAAGCACTTCTACATTTTCTGAGCTCAGCTTTGCGTGAAGCCGGTTCTTTGGCTCAGGAAAGTGGAGCCATGGCTCTCTTCAATCTTGCTGTCAACAATAACAGGTATAGTTGCTTAATGATTACAGATTTTAAAAGAATCAAATGTGATGACTAGTTTATTTGATAATATTTTGATTCATTTTAAACTGAAAACTTCAGGGGTCTATTAAGCATCAAAATGTGGTGTCTTTAATAATAAAAAAGCGTTCGAGAAAGGGTGAAGTGTATAAGTAATTGTGTACAATGTGTTGATATTTCCTTGAGTCATGGGTGTAGAGAATGATACATTGGCTTTGAACTCTTATTCCTTGGACTAGTATTCTTCATAACATCCTTCAAAAGATACAATTAGTTTTCTTCTTTCATATAATCTTGCATTGGCTGAATATAGTTATAGATTCAGAGAGTAGCCTGAATGCTTCTTTTATTGTGTTGAGCGCAGCAAATGACTTGAAGAATTTAAGAACAATCAGTTTAATGGGTAGTATTTTTATTTATTGGCAATGGTCTGTGCCTGCTATGTTAGATGATGATTCTCCGTTCACTACTTGTAATGTGTTGAATGGTCTGTGTCTATGCAGTGCAACATTTTGAGTAACATGTGAGAATTTTTGGTTCTCTTCTTTGCTTCTCTAAACCTTGGATACTTGAGAATAATTTCAATTTTTTTGATTTTTTTTTTCTTTTCCAGAAACAAGGAAACGATGTTAGCATCAGGGGTAATTTCGTTGCTGGAGGAAATGATCTCCAATCCCAATTCTCATGGACCCGCGACAGCCCTGTATCTGAATCTCTCCTGCCTCGAAGAAGCCAAGCCTACAATTGGAACAAGCCCTGCTGTCCCTTTCTTAACCCAGCTCCTTCAAGCCAATGTTGAAACCCAATGCAAGCTTGACGCCCTCCATGCCCTGTACAATCTATCGGGTGTCCCGTCAAATATTCCGAAACTTATTTCAGCTGGTATTATCAGTGGTCTCCAATCCCTTCTTGCGGACTCTGGTGACCAGATGTGGACAGAAAAATGTATAGCTGTTTTGATAAACTTGGGTTCAAGTAGTTGTGCCAGAGATGAAATGATGTCGAATTCGAGTCTTATCAGTGCACTAGCAACAATTTTGGAGGCTGATCAACCCATTGAGCAGGAGCAAGCTGTCTCATGTCTCTACATGTTGTGTAACGGGAGCGAGAAATGCAGTCAGATGGTCCTCAAGGAAGGGGTGATACCATCATTGGTGTCTATTTCCGTTAATGGCACGTCAAGAGGTAAAGAGAAGGCTCAGAAGCTGTTAATGCTGTTCCGTGAGCAGAGACAGAGAGACCAACCACCGCCAGAGCCGGAGGTGCATGTGTCTGTTGAAAATAGCGACAAGCCCATGTCTGCTCCGGAACCAAAGCCGCTATGCAAATCCTTCTCAAGAAGAAAGATGAGCAAACCTTTTCGGTTTTTATGGAAGAGCAAGAGCTATTCTGTTTACCAGTGTTAACTCCCACGGTGCTGTAAATTTCAGTGTTGTATCATCGTTTTATTCTTTTCCATTTTCTCCCACCTTTTTTTTCTTTTCAAAGAGCGGAATGTACAGGCCCCTGTAATTTATGGATTTTGGTTTCGCATTTACCTTTGAGGTAGGAAATATATATGTATTAATCATGAATTCAAGTCGTTAGTTTAGCTTCAGTTCCCGACGAGTATGAAGCTCTAAGACTGTTTTGTCACGAAAAGGCTCTTCCTGAGTTGAAGTGCAAATCTTGGTTAAAGGATTGTTTAGACGAAAAGTTGGGAAAATGCAGCTTCCACATGCAGCTTCCACATGCAGCTGTTTGACCTAGATGTTGCGAATTTGACACTAACGCTTAAAATATTAGAAATCTTTCGCTAAACTTCTCAAGCAATTTTGATTAAATAATTTGTTTAATCATGTAGCTCAATTCAAGGGCAAACTCAAGCTCTAACCCAAGTTCAAATCCATCCAGGAGAGAGATATTCATGGAACATGCAGGTTCTCTAAGGTTGTGTTGGAGCGGAAAAATTCGGGTCCTCCAATCCTCCAACAAGTAATCTTAAAATCATGTCGAGAAGCCCATGACACCATCTTCGCTTGCCATCCATGAGAGAATGAGGGGGGTACCTGCAAGAAAACACTCCGACGCTCAAGTCAGTGTTTGTTCAAGATGATTGCAGTACATTATAAAGTGATCTCATACTTCCCTTTTTCACTCCCCTTATGCTGGTGGGATTATTGGCCTTTTAGGGCATTCAAGTATTGGGCTCCAAGTTCCACTTTCCTTCTATTTCTCCATGTTCCACATTCTATGGAAGTGTTTGATCATGCTCCTTTATTTTAGCTCCACTCCCCCAAGTTTAGGATTCATGGGAAATGGCTCATTGCTTGAGCCTTAATTTTTGCACCCACAGACTGGTAACTATCAGATTCTTTAATTACAAATTTATTACTAGTTAGTTAGCTTTGTGTACATAAATAAATAGAGAAGTGAGTTTTGTACACTCATTTTTCGCCATGTGTATTAATATTTATTTCCGACATTTGGAATGAATAAATTGAAAGAGAATTAAATGACAAAAATAAACACGGGTGTGTAGAATAAAAAAATAATCTCACAAAATGAGTTTTCATTGCAAGCTATAAAGCAAGACTGCTCGCTAATTGACCAGAGAATTTGGGCTTGCACTGCTTAAATAATATTTTCCTGTGTATGAAGACTAATAAAATGAAATGAGTGTTGCAAACATTTAAGGAAGTTGAGGTTTCCATTCAAGATTAATTGGCTATAAGGGAAATAATATAGTTTTTTATAAGCACACCCAAAGTCACTTGACTTTTTGATGTAGGAGAACACTTAACATTCTCACACTGTCACACACCAATTGACCTAAACATGGACGGATCTGGAAATTTTCTTTAGTGAGAGCCACCTTAACGTCTAGTTATACTTGAGAAAAAAATTTATCATGATAGAATATCTTCTATAATTTCATTGCCTATTCTTTTTTTCTCAAACTTCATTTAAGCCACAACTTCACAACTTGGAGAATTTTTTTTACATTAATCTGCTATTTGAGAATATAAACTGAAAGTTGTGAAATTATGGTAATTTCAAGTTACACATGTCTTTTTATTTACAGGGAGCTTCTTTGTACACCCAAAAATGATCTCTGGACACCCATAAATTTGTAAAAAATTTAATACAATTTTATCCTCTTGTCAAATTACCAAAAAGGACTACTGGGTGATACCCAAAAAAAAATTTGAAAGAAAAAAAAACCCAAAAAAAAAGACTTCCAATTTCAATATGATCAAATCCCAAAACTCCAATTCGCATTCAAGGAGTTGAGAATTTGAAAGATGTCGGAGATGACAAACACAAACCCGGAAGAGATCGACGAAGTTCGGATGATGTGGAACGTCTGCCTGCCCACTAAGGTGCAGGCCAACAAGTGCGTGATCCCACTCGCCCTTCCCTTCCATTCAATTGCACATCTTAGTCAACCTCATTTTCTCCCTCCGTCAACCCCACCATCGTCTCATCGTCCAAACTCTCTTCTCCGGCGACCTAACCCTATCCCCTCTTCCAACCTCTCTTCTCCGGCGACTCAACCCCATCCCCTCCACCAACCTCTGCCTCCGGCGACCCAACCTCATCCCCTCCTCCTCCATCTCTCCTTTGTCGAACCCAACACCGCTCTCTCAATCCGTATTTACACTCCCCTCGTCACTGCCGACAACGACGAGGAAGAACCCAACACCGCTCTCTCGTCCCTTCATCTTTTTATTATTATTATTTTTTCATGTATTTTGTTTTGAATTAACCCAAATATATTTTGTAGGTTAATTTTGAAAATTACAAAAACTAAGTTGGGTGTCCAAAGATTTTAAAAAATTCAACAAGGGTGCCTAAAAAAATAGCCCAAAGACAAATTTTGAGTGTCCAAAGAAGCTCTCTTATTTATATTTCATTAAGAGGAGCACAAATAATATGATCAATATGTTCTTTGCACCTTCTATAATATCATTTTTTTCCCAGTGGGCCTCAGCCCCATCGAAGTGAAAGTGAAACAAATGTGACTTGTGTGATTGCTAGACTTTATACAGACAACTTTATATAATATTTTAAAATTGTCAAAATTTAATAGTACGTACTGTTAAATGATTCAAGATTCATTTAGATCAACCGCAAATTAATTTGAATAATTTAATTGCCGGAATGATACGTACCACCCAAATTTTTTCCAAAGTCTTACCCTAAAAATAAATATCCTGATGTGGGTCAACACTCCACCGTCCGCATCCCTCACAACCAATAAATATACACTGACGAGACATCAAATTTTCTGTTCATTGCAGTTGACACCGTCTGAGGCAATAACTCTCATATTTCGAACATGGTAGAAGGCATGCACAAAGACACAGCATCCACATGTTCGATAATTATGCAAATTCATGACTTTAAGTATGGGTATGTTTTTGCGTGTTTTGGAGTATTCGGTATTTCAAATATTTCAATCGTTAAATTTTTATTTAAAAATATAAAAAACAAGATTTAATGGTTAAAACATCCGAAATATCGTGTACTTCAGAGCACCAAATTTTTTTTCCTTTTAAGTACAAAATACAATCAGACAAAAAACAAAAGTACAAAATACAATGGGTGGCTCTTGCCTCTTGGATTGGTCACTGGGCACCTGTCCGTATCTCGCTCCATTTCACAAGAAAATAAACAAATATTCTACCATACTTCAGTGACGCTTCACTAATTTTATACTGCTTAGTCCAAGCTAAGTCAGTTGAACTTAGTCCTGAAACTAATACAGTCTGAACTAGTCCGATGTAACAAACTGGACCAAAGACATATAACACCGCTCCAACTGGACTATATAGTCCCATCCTTGCACTTCATACGCAAGTAAAAGTAGCCACACAGAGAGAGACAGAGATGGATTTCTATTGTATGGGGCTCTGTCTTTTCTTTTTGTTCTGGTTCTCAATCCAAGCTTTCAATTCATTAGCAAAAAGGAAGAAATCCAATCCCAATCCCAATCCCGCAAGGCTTGTCCTTCCACCGGGACCAAAGCCATTTCCCATCATTGGAAATCTCCTAGAGCTTGGAAACAAACCCCATCTCTCCCTCACTAAGCTCTCCCAAATCTATGGCCCCGTAATCACTTTGCAACTCGGCCAAGTAACAACCGTCGTTGTTTCTTCATCAACCGCGGCGAAAGAAGTTCTTCGAACGCACGACCAATTCTTATGCAGCCGAACAATCCCCGATGCAATCCGAGCCTGCGACATGGGAGAGCACAGCTTGCCCTGGATACCGGCTTCAGCCAAATGGAGAAGCCTCCGAAAAATATGCAACACTCAATTGTTCGCCACGAAAGTTCTCGACGCCAGCAGAGCTAACCGTCACAAAAAAGTCCAGGAGCTCATAGCCGATGTCAATGCAAGTAAGGTAAAGGGCAAGGCAGTAGAGATTGGCAGGGCTGCTTTTAGTACGACACTGAATTTGTTATCGCGTGCGATGTTCTCTATGGATTTGGCGGATCCGAGGAGTGAGACGGCTAAAGAGTTTAAGGAGACTGTGTGGGGTTTGATGGAGGAGGCCGGGAAGCCGAATTTAGGGGACTATTTTCCTGTGCTTAGGAAACTTGACCCCCAAGGCATTCGGCAGCGGATGATTAATCACTTCCTCAGGATGGAACAACTCTTCGACCACATCATTGCACAAAGGCTGGAATCGAGGAAAGCTCCTGATTATGTCACAAGTGATGACATGTTGGATACCCTTTTAAGCATCAGTGAAGTGAATTGTGAGGAAATGGACAAGATCAAAATGGAACAGCTGTTTCTGGTTAGTCCCCCCTCCCTACTATATACTATTTAATTACTGTAAAATGTTCTCTAATTAATAGTGTAGTTTCTTTTATTTATTCAACATCACAACAAAATTTCGTTCATGAAATTTGAACTCAAAACCCTCTCTCCTAAAAAATTAGCTAGCATGTACTACTAACTACTAAGTATTCCGAGCTAGCCAGCCCTAGCTGACTAACGAATGTCGCTAGACCAAATAGTTATTGACGTCATTTGATTTTGGTTGTTTACTACAATAATGGTGTGTTGCTACAACTTGTGAATATATAGGCTATATTTGCTGCGGGCACAGATACAACTTCAGCTACACTGGAATGGGCAATGGCTGAGCTACTACGCAACCCAAAAAAACTGTCGAAAGCTCAAGAAGAGCTGGATCATGTCATCGCCAAAGGAAAACCAGTTGAAGAATCAGACATTGCTGGACTCCCTTACTTACAAGCAATAATCAAAGAAACCTTCCGATTGCACCCATCGGTGCCGTTACTACTTCCTCGAAAGGCCGAAGAAGACGTAGAGATCTGCGGGTACAGTGTACCAAAGGGTGCACAAGTGTTTGTCAATGCATGGGCCATAGGCAGAGACCCTAGCATTTGGGACAGTCCCAACACATTTGAGCCGGAGAGGTTCTTGGGGTCGGAAATTGATGTTTTAGGCCGGAACTTTGAGCTTATTCCTTTTGGTGGCGGGAGGAGAATATGTCCGGGCCTGCCTTTGGCTATGCGGATGTTACACTTGATGTTGGGGTCACTTATTAACTCATTTGATTGGAAGCTTGAAGATGGAGTTGTACCAGAGACTATGAACATGGAGGAGAAGTTTGGGCTCACCTTACAGATGGCTCAGCCTCTAAGAGCTGTTCCCAACTAATTGGAGATTATGTAGTTTCTATAATTAATGAACATTTTGTTAACTTTAAGTGATTAATATTCTTCAAACTTTGTATTACAAATGAGATGTTGTGTATATGTAGTGGGGTAATAATCCCACATCGGAGAAGAGTAAGAGGAGGCAGGTTAGTGAGGGTATATAATTGAGACGTGTGGTGCGGTGCAGAGTACTTACCTGGATGGGGTCAATGGGCAATCAAGAAGGCCCATGGCCTAGGTTAGTGACCTCCATTGCACTCTAGGAGGGGTGCTTACCTAAGGTCTACCCCAGTGGTTGAACCTACATCATAATTTGTTCCTGTGAGGGCCTGCGTCCGCGCGGCCCTTGTCCAAATGCTAATTTGAATATTTTACTTCCCAGTAAGTGTTTCAAGTAGGGAATTATTATTTTAACGAATATAATTGTGCACCAATTGTGCTTAAACCTGAACAGTTTTTAAACCTAACGATAGATTGAAATTGATCGGCAACAAATGTTTAACCTAACGACTAACGAAATATGTAAATTGAATGTTCTAATGATGTCAAAACATTGGATTGTAATGTGATAAAATTAAAATATCTCTAATTCTTCTTGTCTCATTTGTTTTTCTTTTAGAACATTTGTTCTTCAAAGTCAGAAAAATATGATTTCTTTGGGCCTAAACCAAAAACATAGAAGTTTGATATTTTTTTTTTCTGTTAATACAAAAGTATTTTGCTAGTTTTACTTTTACATATATAAATGAAATGATGGATGTGCAAATAAGATAAGAATTAGGTGTGTAAACTGAACACCTAAACCTCGTTTAATCTTTTTTGACCAGATTTGGATTTGTTGAGGGTTTTAGTAGAAGGAAATTCTTTAAGATAGATGATTCATTGAACTCACACATGGCGGAAAGTAAAAAATTGAAGTTGAAAATTGGAGATTTGACGGGTTGTTTGATTGCTACCCGGCAAGCTGTCTAGCTCTCTTACTAGCCACAAGTTTGTTGGAAAAATCTTTAATGGTCCAGACCATTAGATGGTTTGGATTTTTCGACAGTCGTGATGTGAAAATAGAAGTGTGAATGGGTGAGTGAAAAATTCAGAGCGCTAAAAAATCGGACCATTAGAAGATCCGGACCACCAAAGCTAGACCTGAGTTTGTTTTATCTGCAATTGCTTTTCCGACTTTTGTGCCACTTGAACTTCTCCACGTATTTTTTATCTTTTGTCCACAATTATTGGGAAAAATCTTGAGTGGTACGTACCATTTAATGATATAGCTATTGAATGGTCCAAATTAATTTGTAGTTAGCCCCAAATGAATCTTAACCATTTAACAGTACGTACCATTCAATGGTACATACCACTGAAGTTTGATGGGAATGAAGAATCATATGAATAAACGACACAGGTATATTTGTCCTTTTGTTAAATGGCTTCATTTTCTAGATGACACATGTATGAAAAATTTTAGGAGCAGTCGCGCCCTTGCATGTGAGCTCAGTGTAAAAATAGACGACGAGAATAATTAAGTCCACATGCGCCCTGTCACTTCTGTTTGAAGCCTTTTTGTAGGACTATTTTTTGTTGGAATATTTTCAAATTATAAAGTGAAGAGGTACATATGTATCCAAGAGGCCCTTATATGTTGGGCTTTGATACAAATCATAGTCGAGTTAGTAGTTTGAATTTGAATTCAAATTGTAATGGTTGGTTAATAAACGTTCATTGTGAATGGTTCAATTAATCAACAAAACATATGACTCTTGGTGAAGAGTTATAGCAGGTATGAAGAGGTTTGATATCGGTTCAAGGGCACAGCCACCTACATATATTAGAGTGGTTCTACGCATAAGAAAATTAATTCAAGCTTTCTATCTCTTTCTCTTCTCTGTTCTATTAATCTTTCCATCCATATAACTTGTTTTACCGAAAATCTAGAAACTATAAATCTTTGCGATTATAGTTTCTAGCAACTGATCTCCTCTTGAAAACGCTTCAAGCAGTGTTGGGTTGATCTTCGTGAGTGCAAAACGAAGACCAACAAATAGCAAAATTCTTGCTAAACATTGTATCTTAAAGAAGGCTTATTTGAAATACCCCTTTGCACACAAGTTGTGGGGCAAATAAAGTCTAAAAAGGAAGCGTAACTTTTACGTGCCTTTGAAGCAATTTCCTTCTCTTGTCATTACCCACAATCCGTTTTTGTTTCAACAATCTTTAGACTTTATTTTACGCTATGGCATCTTTAAAGGCATTTCTTTTTGCAAATTTTGTAGCGAAACTTGATCGCTTTGATGGAGCAAACTTTAGACGATGGCAAAAGAAGTTGCGGAGTCACGCTTCTGAATCTAAAGGTGGTCTATGTGCTTACTACCCCAAACTGTGAAGAAATTGATGATGAGACTATTGCTGCACAACGTGAAAGAATAAAAGTGGGAACAAGATGATTATGTTTGCAAGGTGCATCTGACTCAGTAATACGATGCTTTGTTTGATATCTACCATGAGATGACTACGCAAAGAGATATGGGATGCACTTGAGGCTAAGTATCTTTCACAAGATGCTACAGGTAAATTTCTTGTCTCGAAGTTTTTAATTATAAGATGAGCGATGATAGACCAATTGTTGAACAATTCCATGAGATTATGCATATACATAATCGATTTAATCAATATAAAATGCATATGGATGATTCTATAATTGTGTTTGCAATTATGGATAAACTTCCACCATCATGGAAGGAGTACAAAAGAGCCTCGGAAACATAAGAAGAGGACTTGTCCATAGAGCAAGTTTGGGCGGCATCTTCGTATAGAAGAAGAATGCGAGCCGGTGAGAAAACGATGAAGGATACTCCCTCTTCCAAAATTCATTTGGTTGATGGGCCTAAAAACTCAAAAATTAACCATGAAACTAATAAGAGGAAGGAAACTTTTTCAAGAAGGGCCACCAAGTCGAGAACTTAAACAAAAGAAGAAAGAGCATGTTACCATTGTGGCAGGCTTGGTCACTTCAAGAAAGATTGCCGCCATCTCAACAACAAACAAGGAACCGGCAATAACAATTATGTGGCAATGATTTAAGGAAATCAATATGATGGAGAATAATGATGCTTGGTGGATAGACTCACGGGGCTACCAAACATGTATGCAAGGACAAAAATTTGTTCAAGACATAATAAGCAAGTAAAGATGGAGATGTGTGCCTTTCTACATGAAATTCCTCTCTTGCGCAATTATCAGGCAAAGGAACCATTGGTTTGGAGTTCACATCGGGAAAAATTCTTACTCTCACCAGATGTCTACCATGTTCACGATGTTAGAAAGAATTTGGTCTACGGAAGTCTCTTGAATAAGTTTGGGTTTAAACTTGTCTTTGGACGACAAGTTTATTTTGACTAAGAATTGGCACCTTTGTTGGAGAAAGGGTATATGTATGATGGAATGTTCAAACTTAATATTAATAAAAGTATACGGTTTTTTACGTTTTACATGCTTGATTCTTTATCTTTATGGCATAATAGACTTGGTCATGTTAATACTAGAAAATTAGATAACATGGCAAACTTAGAATTAATTCTAAACATGTAGACCATTAATACAATCGTACTACTTGCATGCAAAACGAAATTAACTAGAAAACCTTTTCCTAAGATTGAAAGAACCTCTGCTACTCTGATTATTCCATAGTGATGTTTGTATTTGCATAGTACACCTACTAGAGGAGGAAAGAAATACTTTGTGACGTTCATAGATGACTTTAGTAGATTTTGCTATGTCTATCTTTTGCATTCTAAGGATGAAGTTACGGAAAAATTTAAAAAGTTTTTAAAAATGAAGTAGAGAATCTTTGTGAAACTAAAATAAAATATCTACGATCCGATAGAGGTGGAGAGTATCATTTTCCACTCTATTGTGAATCGATAGGTGTTGTACATGAAACTTCAATAGCTACACTCCTGACAAAATGGAGTTGCCGAAAGAAAAATAGGACCCTTGTGAGATGGTTTTTATGCAATGCTTAAAAACTACAATCTAAGTAAGGGTATTGGGGAGAAGCTTTGCTCCTTGCTTGTTACATCTAAATAGGGTACCTATTAGACATTAAAAATCACACCTTATGAGGTTATGGTTTAAAGAGGAAAGCCTAACTTAAGCTACTTTAAAGTTTGGGGCTGTAGAGCCATTGTTAGTTCTTTTTTGAACCAAAGATAAAGAAATTGGGACAAAAGACGGGTGAATGCATATTCATAGGATATCTTGAGAACATAGCAAAGGGATATAGATTTCTTGTTATAGAACCCAATGATTCTATATCAATTAATCTTGCAATAGAATCTAGAGATGCATAATTCTATGAAAATAGGTTCACTTCTTTATCTAAAAATAACAACGAATTGGTAGAGTTTGCCAAGAAATAATGATAGTGAATCAATTTCACCGGGCTATCTAGACTACATGGTGGAGTCGATGAAGTTAATGAGCTACTTGACATTAGAAGAAGCAAAAGAAGAAGGATAGAAAAATCCTTTGGTCAGTTGCGTTATATACCTTGTAGAAGGTACAAGAGACTCACACAAAAGGCAAACAATGGTTACACCTAGTATAGAGTTTGATCCTCCTAACTTATGAGGAAGCAATGAAATCACATGATGCTTCTTTTGGAAGGAAGCCATTAATGATGAGATGGATTCCATACGTAGGTAACAAGACTGGAAATTAGTTGACTTACCACTGGTTCCAAACCAATAGGATGTAAGTGGATTTTTAAAAAGAAAATGAAGTGGAGTAGACAGTGACAAGTTTAAAAGCCGGGTTAGTAGCCAAGGCTTTACAAAAAAGAAGGAATAGATTATTTTGATACTTATCTCCGGTAGCTACAGGATTGCCACCATAAGGGTGCTTATATTTCTTCTATCTATAAGTTTCAAATACATCAAATGGATGTGAACCGCTTTCTTAAACGGTGAATTAGATGAGAGATTTATATGCACCAACTGGGGGTTTTATTATGCTGGACAAGAACAAAAGGGTGTGCAAGTTGGACAAATCATTATGGTTTAAAGCAAGCACCTAAACAATGGCATGAAAAGTTCGATAGTCCCATAATCTCCAATGGATTGATACATGAATCGATAAGTGTGTTTATAGCAAGTTTGAAAATAATAAGGGTGTTATCATTTGTTTATATATGTTGATGACATGCTTGGCTGGAAGCTGATATAGAAGTTATAGAATTAACTAAGAAATTCTTATCTTCAAGTTTTGATATGAAGGATGTTACATCCCGTCCCAAAATTTATGTGAAATGACCAAAATACCCCCAAGGTCAATGTTGACTTTTGTTGACTTTTCGTGGCTTGACTTCTAAAAATTTATTTCTTTACATATTCATCTCGATGTACTCGTCGACACGACGCGTGAGCAAGCGGAACTCAATTCGGGTTCAAGCAGACGTTTCTGACTTTAGTGTAGGGGCATTTTGGTAATTTTCCACTCAGGTCAGTATGGGAATTAGGGTTTTGGGCTGACTGCACGGCAGCCAACCCTCCCCCATTTCTTTTGCGTCACTTTCCCCCTCTTCCTCTCTTTCTCTCCCATTTTCTCTCAAGTTCCAAAACTCACAGAACCCTAATGTGGTTGAATCACAAAACCGCAAGCGAGTCGCCCAAAATCCATACGATCACGATCGTCTCGTCATTTTGGACGGGTGGCGAATTCAGATTCTTCAAACTCGAGCAGTTCGTTCCAAGCCAGAACGTCGGAACGGTTTTCCCCCGACTCAGCGGCCGTCCATTTTCTGTGCAAACCAGACCAAGGTAAGCCTCGAGACCATTACCATTGGTTTTGTTGGATTGGTAGGTTCAATTTCATATAAAGTACGTCAAATTTGGTGCGTGTTGAAGGAGAGCGAGTTAGGGTTTCCCGAAGCTTTCCGGTAATTTCAGGCCATCTCAAGCCATTTTCCGGCCTCAAATAGGTATAAAAATATTCTACTCCTCAATACCTTCAATTTGATATATGGCACACGTCAATTTTGGACAAAGAATGAAGAAGATCACAATTTTGAAGTTTGGACAATCGGGGTATTAAAATTCCCGATTAGGCGAACCCAGGACGGCGGCGACGACAGCGGGCTCCGGCGACCGGCGGAGGAAGGAGGAGAGAATATTCCGTTAACGGTAGCAGAGGAATATTCCTAACGACGAGGAATATTCTAGCAGCGAAGGTATATTCCCGTTAAACTTAGCAGTGCGGCGTCGACGGGCGCGTGGGCGTGTGGGCGACGTCGGCGGGCGGCGTCGGCGGGGCGCGTGGGCGCGTGACGCGCGTGGGGGACACGCGCCGGCGCGTGGGACCACGTGCCGGCGCGTGGCGACACGTGCCCGGCGCGATGGGACCACGTGCCCAGCGCGTGAAACCCTTCGCGTGAAAGTGGGATGGTTTTTCGGCGCGTGTGGGCGTCGGGGGTTTCGGCGCGTGCCGGCGCGTGCAGGCGCGTGAGGGGTTTCCCGGCGCGTGGAGGGTTTGGGCCGTTTCAGGCGCGTGGCGGCGCGTGCGCGGCGGCGGCGGTGGGCTGGCTGGCGCCGGCGGCGGTGGACGGCGGTAGGGTTTCGGGGCCGGAATTCATTTTTCGAGCCGTTTTTCGCTAAAATATTCATATTTTTAGGGGATTCTTTTAAGGCCTATTTTTAATTATTTTAGGGAAGTTCTAATTTATCCCCAACTTTAAATAGGTAATTCTTGACCCGCACATCCGAGGGCAACAGGGAGATTTCACTCCAGATCACACAGTGGACTTTTGCTTTACTCAATGGTTTTATGATTGAGAAAATGTTTATGAAAGTGATTTATTTATGGTTTTAAATGGTTTTTTCGACGCATGATTATTTATATATATTTATTATGAAATATATATATACTTGTTGACAATTATTTATGCAACCATATTTGTGTTATTATGGTTTTATATTTGGAATATGAATTTAAATGGATATTGGGATATGTTTATACATATTGAAATGGTTTACACTATGTTATCGCTTTTTGCATAAATATGAAATGAGTATTTGGTATGCGATTTTGAGAAAGATATTATTTATGCAATATTAAATATTTGGGAATTATGAAAGGAATCTTGTATCCTATGTCTATACACATGAGTATGTATGTATGTTTTCAAACACACTAGGTATGCTTTCACTACGTTGTAGTACCGTTCTCATGGCCATTAGGGCCGGTTCTCACATGTATGGGTCACACGCCTTGTACTCCGGGGGTATTGTCAGGTAAATACCTTAGTGCAAGCTTGTCTTGCGTTTATTGTTGTTGTTTATGGGGGAAAAGGCCCCCTTGCGTAATGACTCGGGTGTGTGTGCGCTCGGGACTTACATGTGTGTGGTATTAGGAGTACAAATTATTGATTAACGTATTGGACTTGTACGGTGATTGAGGGTTTGTTCCTCGAGCCCGGTGCATGTGTGATTGCGCACATATACCTTGTGTCGGTTTTCCGTACTATATTGTGGATATTTATGATTTGTGACTTACGGAAATGTACATCTTTCGGAATATTTCGGTATATGTTTATAATATCTTTCGATTTATACTATGATAGTACGTTTTACGATTATACTTGGATTTCCAAATAGGGGTTAATATGTTGAAAAGATAAAGGATTTGCGAAAACTTTGATTTTGTCCACTCACACTTTTGTTTTTGCGCCCCCGCCCCGGGACATAGTGAGATAGCATCGGCGAGGTCGAGACTTCTACGTGGCAGCTCGATGTGATTTCCCAACCATGTGGGATTTATCTTTCGACATTCGGTTCTATAATAATATCCATCCGGTTATGGATAGAGATTTTAGGAACTTGACTCTTTATTTTATTTATTTGTTTAAATTAGTAAACTCGAACCATATGCATTTGACATTGAATTCCGCAACGTTTATTACAATTTAATTTTGTTCTACCAAGTGTTGTCATGCATTGCAATAGCCCCGTCCTTACAGTGTCGGCCGGCACGCTCGCACTCGGTATCCACGTGGGTATCGGTGGGGTGTGTCGAAGGATATGGGAGAGGGCGTGTTATCTTGGGTATAGAATTAAAAGATGTAATGGTGGTGGTGTTAACTCAATCACATTACATAGAAAAAGTACTCGGAAATTCAACCACTTTGATAGCAAACCCAGTTTCACCTTTTGATCCAAACTTGAAATTGTATCCAAATAATGGTAAAGCTATAAATCAATTAGAATATTCTAGAGTAATTGGGTGCTTAATGTATGCCATGTCTTCTTCTAGGCCACGATATAGCTTTTCTTTGTAGGAAAGCTTAGTAGGCCATACTTGTAATCCTAGTCAATCACATTGGAATGCAATTTCTAAGAATATTAAAATATTTAAGAGGTACCATTAATTATGGAATATGGTACGGTGGGTATCCTACGGTTTTGGAAGGATACAGCGTGCTAGTTGGATAGCTTATCATGAGGATCATAAATCCACTCTCTCTTGGCTGGATTTTCTCACTTGGTGGAGGAGCCGTTTCTTGGGGCTACAGAAACAAACATGTATTTCAAATTCTACCATGGCAGCAAATTTATAGCTTTGGCTTCATGTAGTAAAGCGGAATGGCTAAGGAATTTTATATGATAGAAATACCAATATGGCCTAAGCCAATGCCTCCTATCTCTATTCATTGTGATAGTCAAGCGACACTATCAAAGACTTATTGTCAAGTATATAATGGCAAATCAAGGCATATTGGTTTGAGGCATAGCTCACGTGAGAGAATTGATAACTAATGGTGTAATAACCGTTACTTTTGAAAGATCATGCCCTTAATTTGGCTGATCCATTAACAAAAGGACTTGCAAGGGATTTGGTGTGGAAAACATCAAAGGGGATGGGGCTAAAGTCCATTTCAAACGATCACCAATAATGGAAAACTCAACTCAACACTTGAAACATCAAGTTCTTGGGTTCAATGAAAACGATACATTATATGTAGTGATTGCAAGCACTAATATAATATAAATATATATTTATACATATATTTCATATCCATCCCAAGGTAAAAGTGCTTGGTACTTGTAATGATAGGTGAAAGTTGAGTTATTACTCTTAATAGACATGATTGAAAGTACTATAGTTACAAGGGTACTACATGTCTACTTATATGAATGTCGAAGGTGGTGCAGCTTTCTATGCGACTTGGACTAGTCTCTAGAGCATTCATGAAATAGGATAGACACAAGGCCTATCCACGTGTCGGTTTTAGAGCCTTTCGAAAGAAGTAGAAAATTAGTGTGTGAAATATGTCCGGTTAAGTCACAATAGGATTGCAAGTTCAAAGCAAAGCTACTTCGCCATCTGATTTAACCTTGACGTATTTTCACTAAGCTAAGGATTTCAAGTCCACAAGACACCTTGGTTTATGCATTATGTTTTCCAAGATTTTGATCAAGGGTTTTCAAAAATTATTTTAACCTACATATAAATTTTATATTTTGAAAATGGTGGAGGATTGTTGGAATATTTTCAAATTACAAAATGAAGAGGTACATATGTATCCAAGAGGTATATATGTTGGGGCACGATACGAGATCATAGTCAGTTAGTAGTTTGAATTTGAATTCAAATTGTAATGGTTAGGTTAATAAGCGTTCATTGTGAATGGTTCAATTAATCAACAAAACATATGACTCTTGGTGAAGAGTTATAGCTAGGTATGAAGAGGTTTGATATCGGTTCAAAGGGCACAACCACTACATGTATTAGAGTGGTTCTGCGCATAAGAAAATTAATTCAAGCTTTCTATCTCTTTCTCTTCTCTTGTTCTATTAATCTTTCCATCCATATAACTTGTTTTACGAAAATCTAGAAGCATGAATGCTTTGCGGGTTATAGTTTCTAGCAACCTTCAAATCCTCTTGAAAACCTTCAAACGAGTGTTGGGTTGATCTTCGTGAGTGCAAAGCAGACCAACAAATAGCAAATTGCTAGGCTTCATTGTATCTTAAAGGCTTGTTGAAATACCCCTTTGCACACAAGTTGTGGGGCAAATAAAGTCTAAAGGAAGCGTAACTTTTACGTGCCTTTGAAGCAATTTCCTTCTCTTGTCATTACCCACAATCCGTTTTTGTTTCAACATTTTTAGTGTAAACAACTTCTTAATTGAGATATACATGCGCAACATTCATCGTCTCTCTCAACAATTGTACCAAAATTTAAGGTTTAGGAGACAGAGGAGAGAGAGATAAGAGATGGACATCTTGAGTTGCATACTACTAGGTCTTATGGTTGCATGAATCTCAATTTACACCCTCTATTATTCACTTGGAAGAAGATCATCAATTACCACAAGGCTTCCACCTGGACCAAAGCCACTTCTCTTCATTGGCAATCTCTTAGAGCTTGTCAACAAACCCCAGCTCTCTCTCGCTAAGCTTTCACAACGCTATGGCCCCATAATGACCTTGCAACTCGGCCAAATAACGACGGTGGTAATTTCTTCATCAACTGTCGCCAAAGAAGTCCTCCGAACCCATGACCAACTCTTCTGCAACCGTAGTGTTCCAGATGCGCTCCAAGCCTGTAAACATTCCAAGTACGGCATGCCTTGGATACCGGTTTCACCTGCTTGGAGAAACCTTTGCAAAACACGTAACTCGCAATTGTTCGCCACCAAAATTCTCGACGCCAACCAAGCCAACCGTCACCTAAAAGTGCAAGAACTCATATCCGACGTCAATGAGCTGTGCCCATGTTATAGATGAACCCAGCTTGATATCTACTTCAAGTTTCTGTTAGAAATATTTGTAGTTGGTAGACGCTCCTTCGATCACGAACCGGCTGATGCTTCTTTTATCACGAACAAAAAATTAGGTTGAGGTGTGTAAGTCACTGTCCTTAAGAGTAGATTTTGCCCCTCGGAGATAGTATCTCGGTGTAGCAAGTTATGACGCCCTACCCTCCAGGATACAACAACCTATTGACCTTTGTAAGCGTACACTCGCAATACTCAGGTCTGATGAACAACTTGAATCTTTCCCTTGAATAGAAAATGAAATCGAAAAACACTCAAATAATAGAATAAGCACTCTATCTCTAGAACAAAGAGTGTTAGGGGGTTACAAGAGTTACCATAATTAAGGCCATTCAAGAACAATACATTATTGTTTAGCTGTTACATTGTTATTAGCTTTTATTAGGATATAATTTGCTTTTCATTTCATTGTAACCACTAGGAAGCTAGCTTAAAGTTTATGTATAAATATAGGCTGTAATCTCTCAAACGAATATGATTGAATATACACATTTTCTACATGGTATCAAGAGCTTGAATTTTTATTTTTTATTTTTTTTCTTCTTTGACATGGCTTCCGGTAGTGCATTGGCTTTTTCCCCCATCTCTATCCCAAATATCTCTCACCTTGTCTCTGTCAAACGGGACTGGCTACAGTGCTCGCAAGCATTGGATGCTCACACCGATCTCACCCTCCTTCCCCCCTCTCTCCTCCCTCCTCCCTCTTTTTAACGGTGAGATCGGTATAAGCATTCAATGCTTGCGAGCACCGTAGCCTACTCCAACTTTCTGATACAAACTATCTTGTGTGGGAAAGCCAAGTCAAACCTTTCTTGCTAGGCCAAAATCTTTGGCGTTTTGTTGATGGATCTTTTCCATGTCCCCCATCTACTTTGCCCTCTTCTTCAAGTGATGACAAAACAGCTACTCCTACACCTACACCTAATTCTGACTACCTTGCTCAAGCCAAAAGTTTGGCTGATGAACTCACTGCTATTCAAGAACCTATGTCCAATTCTGACTTGGTTACTTATGTACTTTGTGGTCTGGGACCTGATTACCAAATGCTTGTGACGTTAAGGGGTTACAAGAGTTACCATAGTTAAGGTCATTCAAGAACAATACATTATTGTTTAGCTGTTACATTGTTATTAGCTTTTATTAGGATATAATTTGCTTTTCATTTCATTGTAACCACTAGGAAGCTAGCTTAAAGTTTATGTATAAATATAGGCTGTAATCTCTCAAATGAATATGATTGAATACACATTTTCTACAAAGAGGATGATCTTAGTATATGTAGTAGAGGCTAAGCTCAAAAATCCGTTCTATAATCATGGCAATTGAAATAGATTAAATCAAAAGATTGTAACTTCTATGCAATCAAATATGATTGTTAATCAATACATTAAAAACAATAACTCATGTAACTGAAGGAATTTAGTTTTCATCCAACTTGAAAACAATAACTAGAAGAAACCAATTCTAATGCAATCCAAACAGTCGAACGAAATAAAATTGGAATCAAGCAAAATATTTATAAAAAGATTTGGTATCAAATGCATTGAAAGTGTACAATCTGATAAGTTATTTTTAAAGGTATGGTCAACAAAGGTTATAAATGAATTAATGCCAAAAAGAATCAAATTCAATTGTGAAATCAAACAAATATATATGACAAAGGTTATTTAAGATGGAATTTTGTATTTTGAAATACCACTTAAAATTCCAACCGTTTCCACTATATAATTTTTAGAATCTTAATAAGAATCATGCTTGTGGTGACCTAAATTTAGTCAAATTGATTAGAGCAATGATTTGCATTTGAGTTCGAATCTCTTGTGTAGTTTAGACAAATTAAGCGTAGAATATTGCATATATATATATAAAAAAAAGTCATGTATGCTTGTGAGTGCTTCCCATTGATATTCTGTAACTTTATGTATGTGTGCTCAAATGCCCTTCTTGAATACGAGTAGGCGCGCCGAATCCATATTTAAGAATCTAGCCCTAGAACACCAACTGGAGTTTAAAGCCTGGTCCACAAAAGCGATTCTTACAAGTAATGAACTGTTCTTTGTCAACAAAGGTGTGTTAGGTCGGTCACCGGAGTTTTGCGTATTGCACCCGTTTTCTACGCTAAATATCAAATTTTCTCCTAGTAAATCAAAGATAATTTAAAATATCTCCTTATCGAAAAAATCTTGGGTGGGTGGTACGTATTCAATAGTACAACCATTGAATGATCTAGATTAATTTGCGGTGGGCTTCAAATAAATCTAAAATCATTTAACAGTACATACTATTGAATGGTACGTACCATTGAAGTTTGACCCCTCTTTACCATAACAAAATAAAACAACTATTCCTTTGTCCACAATAATGGCTTTTTAAATGTCATCAAAATACTGAAGGGTGGATATCCATTCATATTGATGCAAGTATTATTCGAGAATATATATTCATTTTCCCCAACAAGCATGCCAAAGATAAAGACTTATGAGAAGGAAGAGAGAGTAAGATCAGATGGACTTCTTGAGTTGCATGCTATTATCTCTTATAGTAGTCTGGATCTCAGTCCATGCTATCTACTATTCATTTGCAGGAAGTTCAATTCCCACTAGGCTTCCACCCGGACCACAACCATTTCCCTTCATTGGAAATCTCTTAGAGCTTGGGAACAAACCCCATCTCTCTCTCACTAACCTTTCACAACTCTATGGTCCCATTATCACATTACATCTCGGACAGATAACCACGGTGGTAGTTTCCTCGTCGACCGTGGCTAAAGAGGTCCTCCGAACCCATGACCAATTCTTTTGCAACCGAACCATCCCCGATGCAGTCCAAGCCCGTGGCCACGCCAAGTACGGCATGCCTTGGCTACCCGTTTCAGCCGCGTGGAGAAACCTCCGCAAGATATGCAACTTGCAATTGTTCGCCAACAAAGTTCTTGACGCCAACCAAGGCAATCGTCACGTAAAAGTGCAGGAGCTCATATCCGAGGTCAATGAAAGCATTGTGAAAGGTAACGCTGTTGATATTGGAAGGGCCGCTTTCAAAACTACGCTCAACTTGATGTCGCGTACCGTCTTCTCTGTGGACTTGGCGGACCCGAAGAGCGAGACGGCTAGAGAGTTTAAGGAGTTGGTTTGGAGTATTATGGAAGAGGCTGGGAAGCCAAACTTGGCAGACTATTTTCCTGTGCTTAAGAAGATTGATCCCATGGGGATACGGCGTCGTTTGGCCAATCATTTCCAGAAGATGATCGACCTCTTTGACCGCATGATCACACGAAGGTTGGAGTCAAGAAAATCACCAGATTATGTCACAACTAATGATATGTTGGATACACTCATAAACATCAGTGAAGAGAAAAGTGAGGACATGGACATGGCTGAAACTGAGCATTTGTTTCTGGTTAGTTGCCACTACTCTACTCTATTGTTGTCCATACCTTGTTTGAATTAAAAATAGCTTTGGTAGCCGGGGTTATTTCTACACTCGAGGTCTTATGTTTGATTGCGCTTCTCCATTATCTCTTTTTTATAAAAAAAAAAAAAAAAATAGCTAGCTAGGTATATGTATTACATGTTCCTTTGATTTGATAATTATAATTAACTTGGATCATTAATTTTGTTTTTGTTGGTCTTTTACTTGTTTATGATGAGTAATGTACCTTCTAAACTGATCATCTCATATATCAATTAAGGTGATTAAACTTACTAAGATTATAGATCAAATAATCAGTTGAGATGTTATATAGGTAGATTTTGTTGTTCATTACACAGACAGCTTCATTCAATATTCCAATCGAATACGAGTTCATGTCTTCCTGAATAACAATTGTTGAATAAAAAGTACTAATTACACATTTCGTCAATTAGGATCTATTTAGTGCGGCCACAGATACAACTTCATCCACATTGGAATGGGCAATGGCTGAGCTATTATGTAACCCGGAAAAACTGTCCCAAGCTCAAGCAGAGCTGAAGAAAATCGTCGGCAAAGGAAAGCCAGTTGAGGAATCACACATTGCTCAACTCCCTTACCTACAAGCCATAATCAAAGAAACCTTCAGATTACACCCGGTTGTTCCATTTCTACTTCCCCGAAAAGCCGAAGCAGACGTAGAAATCTGCGGGTACATTGTACCAAAGGGTGCACAGGTGCTGGTCAACGCATGGGCCATAGGGAGAGACCCCAACGTTTGGGACAACGCAAACTCGTTTATGCCGGAGAGGTTTTTGGGATCGGAAATCGATGTTTTAGGCCGGAACTTTGAGCTTATTCCGTTTGGTGGTGGGAGGAGAATATGCCCTGGATTGCCATTGGCAATGAGAATGTTGAACTTGATGTTGGGTTCGCTTATTAACTCGTTTGATGATTGGAAGCTTGAAGATGGTGTTGCACCGGAGACCTTGAACATGGATCAGAAGTTTGGCCTCACCTTACAGAAAGCCCAGCCACTAAGAGCTGTGCCCCTGTTATATAAAAACCTAGCTTAATTTCTACTTGTTTATGATGAGTAATGTACCATGGCTAAACATTATTTTGACAAAGGCATTATATATCAAACCAGTTGTGTTAATACCCCTCAACAAAACGGGGTTGCCGAAAGAAAGCACCGCCACATCCTTAACACCGCACATGCCCCCTTCTTCCAAGCAACCTTCCCTGAACAGTTTTGGGGGGATGCCATCTTAATAACAACTTACCTTATCAACCGAACACCAACACCACTTCTTCAAGGAAAATCACCATATAAATTGCTCCACCATAAACAGCCAACCTATCACCACTTAAAATTTTTTGGCTGCCTATGTTTTGCATATACTCATGACAAAAGACCCACCAAATTTGATGCACGACCCTCACAATGCATTTTTCTTGGTTATCCTTATGGGCAAAAGAGTTATTGCCTTTACAACCTTAATATGGGCAAAGCTTTCGTCTCTAAAGATGTTTTATTCTATGAGCATATTTTCCCTTATTTTCATATAAACCAGCACCCTAATAGCCACATACTATTAGGGTTAATGGTTGCATGTATCTAGGGCTGGGTTCGGTTCAGTAACCAAACTGAAATACCAAAACTGAATACCGATACCGAAATTTTGGGGAGAAAATTTTTAATACCGAAACCGAACCGAAATGGACAAAAGCCCAACAGATTTTGAGTCCAATTTTTTGGCTGATTTTATTCAATCCATTCACATATTCATACATACACACATATTAACACTAAATTCTAATTCATTCAATCCATAATCCATTCAAATTCAATCCATTCAATCAATTATACAACCCAAAAGAAATAAAGTAATCCAAATCCAAATAAGTTATAGTACAAATAAGTTCCAAATCCAAAAAAAATTATTAGTTTAGTTAAGGACCTAAGGTTCAACCCTTCCTCTTTTTCGGCTCCTTCCTCTTATCTGCAATATTTAAGATAAACATGCATGAGCAGAAAGTCCAAAATAATATATCCCATCCTTGTAAACAGAATGCACACACACGCACAATGCACACACACACACACTGCATACTGCACACACAAACATGCTCAGAAAATAAACAACTCCCAAGTAGGTGTCAACTAAATATTTTGTCGCTTCAGAATACCGTACATCTAATAGTTCAAGAATTACAGCTAAAGGACTAATGTGCTAATGCCAACCCAGCAACTTGATTTTTTTTTTTTTTTTTACTTTATAAAAGTAAGCAGCTGGGTGTTTTGATGAACAATATCCTGTCTGTTAACTTTGCACTGCATTCCTTGTTAACATAACTGTCCATGATATCATATTTCCCCAACAATATTCCATCTTCATCAACGTTAAAAAAAATATAAAGAGTTGAAGTAGAAGCAAAAGAAATACCCAATATGCAAATGTTTTCAGTTAAAGCTACACTGTCACATTTGCATACACAAAACAAAATGTATGTTATTAGTCTAAAAGAAATTGAAGTTATTCATTCCACTAATCATCATAACTACCAAGATCAAGACAAATCAAACATCAGAAACAAATGCAAAGAAACAGTTTCAAATGCTACATCAGAGAATGCACAGCAGAAATC
Organism: Gillenia trifoliata; assembly: GCA_018257905.1. Taxonomy (NCBI): domain Eukaryota; kingdom Viridiplantae; phylum Streptophyta; class Magnoliopsida; order Rosales; family Rosaceae; genus Gillenia; species Gillenia trifoliata. The sequence continues at coordinate 7,610,841 of CM031083.1, read as the reverse complement.
AGACAAACAGGATGCAACAAGTTAAACATTGACATCCAAAGCCAAAGGAGTAGGGGAGTTCAAAGGGAGACAGAGAGAGGGTAAAAAACGTTAAGTGCCAACTAAAGGTAAATAAGTTGGATTGTCATATTTTAAAGAAAGAAGGTACACTAAATATTAAGAATATTTCAGTTCACACACTACATATCTTCTATATATCTACACTATTACAGTACGGGGATTCCCTCTCCACTGCACTTCTTCCTACAATTTGTCCACTTTCCTCCCAACTACCCATGCTTTAAAAATAAACGCAAAAAATAGGAAATCAAACTCAAGCACTTGTGTTTCACTGTTTCAAAAGCCTAAACGCCCTATCAAGTTCAAGATTTCCATGTCTATGCTACTTCACTGAACAAGGCCCAGTGCCAGCAGATAAATTTGAGCCTTCCATATAGAACAACTTGCATAATAAAATTACATGCCACACACCTTAAAGATCTTGTTTCAATGGTTTACTCAAATTGATAATATTTATATTTACATCACCTATGCACAAAGCAGATTAAAATTGTACCACAAAAATAAAAACTAAAAACACTAATCACTCGCACAATACACATGATCAAAATCGAAACTTTAACAACCATACCAAGGCCAATATATCTCCAACAGAAAAAAAAAAACCCAGAAAACATTCAAACAAATACAATAACAACTACAAATTTGCATTCAAACACAGCAAAAAAATCAAACTTTAGAAGATTATAAAATCTGAAGTACGAAGGCAAACTTTACCACATAGTTGCACAACCAAATTTTTCTTAACAGAATGAATAATCAGAATTCAGAAACATATAAACCATCTTCCTCCAAATTGAAAACCCTTAAAAACAGAATTATTCCCAAATTCCCCAAATCCCGCAAACCCAAACCCTAATATGAAATTACTACAAGTATAGAACTTACCAAATTGCTGCAGAGCTGCAGAACTTCACACAATTGAGACAGAACATGGAGAGCCAGCCGAAGAGTAGGAGAGAAGAGAAGAAGAAGAAGAACGGAAGTCGAGTCGGGAAACTGGGAAAGTGTTTGATAGAGTTGGATTCAATCTCAAACCAACGGTTGAGATTAAACAGAAAACCAATCCAACGGACGAAATAATTAATAGATATATATATATATATAATTAAAATATATTATATTATATATATATATATATATATATATATATTTTGGTTCGGTTCGGTATTACCGAATAAATGGTAATAAGGTCCCGAACCCCGTACCGAACTTTCGGTATTTTTTCAGTTTCGAGTACCAAACCATTCGAGGCTTTTCGATTTTGGTATTTTCGGTATTAAGTTCGATTTCTTTCGATACGATTTCGGTATTTCGGTACAAAATTCACAGCCCTACATGTATCTATTATTCACTTGGAAGAAGATCATCAAGTACCACAAGGCTGTTAGATTCTGTGTTTTATGTTGTGTTTTTGTTCTCTTTGGTTTCTTATCTTGTTCTCTATATAAAGAATAGAGAAGAAGAAAGTTGTTGAAAATGTTCTCTGCTCTGCAAATGAAAAAGTTGCAGAGGTATATATTTTTGTCACTTAGACACAATTACAATATGACCCTTACACTTGGTGATTTTAACCAAAGTGAATACACATATAAGACACAAGGCCTTTTTTCTCTAAATTTAGATTAGCTCAATGCTTATACACTAACACTCCTCTTTAAGCTTTGAGCTGATACAACCCTAATCTTGTTTCTGATGTAGTTGAATCTTTCTTTTGGTAAGGCTTTGGTAAAAATGTCTGCCACTTGTTCTTTGGTAGGACAGTAGACCAAATCAATAATACCTTGCTGCAATGCATCTTTGATGAAATGGTACCTTCTGCCAATGTGTTTTGTCTGTTGATGAAACACTGGATTCTTGGTTATGGAGATTGCAGATGTGTTGTCACACTGCAAAGGTGTTGCCTATGTTTGTAACTCCCCGAAATCCTCCAAAACAAATCTGAGCCAGATAGCTTGAGTTGTGGCTTCAGAAGCACTTATGTACTCTGCTTCTGCAGTAGAAAGAGCAACACAACTTTGTTTCACAGAAGCCCACAAAAACACTCCACTTCCAAATGAAAAAGCATAGCCTGAGGTGCTATTGCTGTCTTCGATTGATCCACCCCAGTCACTATCACAGAATCCAATCATAATTGCCTTCATGCCTTTCTCATACTTCAAACCATAGTCCAATGTTCCTTTGACATATCTGAGCACCTTCTTGGTTGTTCCATACTGCTTATTTGTAGGATTATGCATATATCTAGCTAGTAGACTAGATGCTTACATCAAGTCAGGCCTTGTAGCAGTAAGATACAACAAACTCCCCACAATCTTCTTATATTGTTCCTCATCTGCTGCACCACTTCCATCATCTTTGCTCAATTTTTCAGTAGCAACAAGGGGAATGGAGATAGAATTACACTCTTTCAAACCAAATTTATCCAACAAAGAAGAAGCATACTTCCTCTGATGAATAAAAATACTTGAATAAGTTTGTGTCACTCCCATTCCTAGGAAATGATGAAGGAGTCCTAAATCTGTCATTTCATATTTCACCTTCATATCTTCTTTGAATTCTTTCAACATCTCTTCATTGCTTCCAGTGTATACTATGTCATCCACATAGATAGACACAATTATAATTTCTTTATCTCCCCTTGTTTTAGTGTAGAGGGTTGCTTCACTCAAACTTTTCTCAAATCCACATTGAATAAAGTAGTTGTCAATCTCCCCATACTAGGCTCTAGGGGCCTGTTTTAGTCCATAAAGAGCCTTGTGCAATATGTAGACCTTGTCCTCCTTGCCATCAACCACAAATCCCTCAGGTTGGTCAACATATACTAGCTCTTGCAGTTTTCCATTTAAAAAGGCAGATTTCACATCCAACTGGTACAACCTCCAGCTTCTTTGTGCAGCAAGAGCAATCAAGGTTCTGACCGTATCTAATCTAGCAACTGGAGCAAAAGTTTCATTGTAATCAATTCCTGGTTTTTGTACATAACCTTTGGCAACCAACCGTGCCTTGTTCTTTTGTACTGTGCCATCCAGGTTCAACTTAGTTTTAAATACCCATTTCACTCCAACAACTTGCTGATCACTTGGTATGTCTACAAGTTCCCAAGTCCCATTCTTCTCAATCATTGATAGCTCTTCTTCCATTGATTTTATCTAGGCCTTGTCTTGTGCAGCTTCTTCATATTTTTTAGGTTCTACAATGCAAAGATTGCACTGAGTCAGAATGTCACTTTTGTTTCTCCACTTCACTGGAGTATGATCATATGGCTGAGAAATCTCTGCAGACTCATGAATGATACTTTCTTGTCCTTCAATGCTTGAATGAGTATTAGAACTAGAAGGACTTTCTTCAACTTCACTCAACCCATGTGAGTTCTCACCAATCACATTTTCAGATTGCTTTTGAATGTAGGTCACACCAACAGAGTTCTCTAAATTTTCCGTCCAATTCCAGGACATAGTTTCATAAAAAACCACATCCCTTGAGAGAATCAGCTTCTTTGAGTGAGGATCATATACTCTATACCCATTCTCACAAGTTCCATAGCCTACAAATACTTCTTTAGTACTATTTGCATCTAGTTTTTGTCTTAACTCTGTAGGTACATGCACATAGCACATATAGCCAAATATTCGTAGATGTGCAATTCTAGGTTTTCTACCATTATAAGCTTTAAACTCCGTGAAGCATATTCTTTCCACTATAAGCTTCAAAATGTAAACAACTGTGTGGACAGCTTCTGCCCACAAGAAGTAAGGCATATTCTTTCCATGAAGCATAGCTTTAGCCATTTCTACAACTGTCCTATTCTTTCTCTCCACTACTCCATTTTGCTGTGAAGTGTAAGCCACTGATAATTGTCTTTGAATGCCCTCAGATTCCAAGAACATGTTGAACTCGGTTGAAAGAAATTCACCTCCTCTGTCATTCCTTAGGTTCTTCACTTTAAATCCACACTAAAGCTCAACCATTGTCTTGAATTTTCTAAAACAATTTAGAGCTTCAGATTTGTATCTCAAGAAATACACCTATGACATCCTAGTACAATCATCAATAAGCAACATAAAGTATTTGTTCCCTGCAATTGATTGATTTTGCATAGGACCACACAAATCAGTGTGTATCAACTCTAGAGGATACTTAGCTCTCCAAGCTTGCCCTTTTGGAAACCAGTCTCTGTGTTGTTTTCCCATTTGACATCCTTCACACACACCATCAATCTCTTTTAAGTATGGAAGACCATGGACCATGTCTAAGTATGGAAGACCATGGACCATGCCCGAGCCTCTTGTGCCAAGTGCAGGTGCAATTGATCACACTAGTCTTCAATGCAAATTGATCATTTTGCATTAAGGATAAAGGATAACACTTATTCTCTTTCATTTTAACTTTGATAACTAGACAGTCAAGTGAAGGACCATAAAAAACACAGCACTCACCTCCTCCAAATAGCAGATAGTATTTGTGTTCATCCAGCGGTCCAACACTCAGCAAGTTCTCCTTCAAACCAGGTAAAAGCATCACTTCCTTGATATACTTCTTACCATCATTTGTATCAATTATAAGTGACCCCATTCCAACAATATCAACCAGATTTCCCGTAGGCATTTGCACTTTTCCTGTGACATTTGTCCTTACATCAACAAGTAGTTCAGCATTTCCAGTCATATAGCTGCTACAACCACTATCAATGTACCAATTTCCATTTACTTTTGCCTCAGTAACAGCACTGTTAGCATAGAACAGATTTCCAGTCACTTGTGTTTGATTAGCATAACTTGACTTTTGGATAGCCTTGCCAGCTGTACATTCCCTGGCCCAATGTCCAAATTTATCACAATTATAGCACTTAGGCTTCCCCTTATAACGACATTCACCAAAGTGAAATTTGAAACACACTTTACACTGAGGTTTTACACCCTCTTGACCCATGATTTGAGAAGAAGTACAATTCGATGCAGAATTAGTAGATGACTTTTGTTGAAACTTGGATTTTGAGTCCCACTTCTTACCCTTATGATTCCAATTTCTCTGTGGCTTAAATGTACCAGACTGAGCATAACCTCGACTCTGTCCTTTTGGATTAACAACAAGGGAAGAGAATGATCTTTCAGTTGCATAAGAGGAATGCAAATCAAACCTCTGCTCTTGACTCTTCAATATGGCTATAACCTCTTGCAATTCTACAGACTCCAGATTCTTTGTATTCTCTATCACTAAGCATATAATACATCTTAGTGAGACTAATTAATACCTTCTGAACTAATCTCTCATTATTTGAAAGAGTTTCTCCAAACGTCTTCATTTGATTAATCAGATCATTTAAGCGACCCAGACAAGGATTCATCATCACGCATTCTAGCATACTCAAATTCTCGTCTAAGATTCTGAAGTTTTATAGATCTGACCTGATCACCACCATGATATTCTCCATACAGTAGATCCCATGCCATCTTAGCTGAGTCGGCGTTGGCAATTCGAGGAAAAATTTGGTCAGAGACTGCATTTTGTATAATACCTAGTGCCTTTGCATCCTTCATGAGCACATCAACCATTTTGTCATCAACTTCATCTTCCGGTGACCCTTCCGCTTTCTTCTTCTTCTTCTTCAGATCGGGGGTTGGAATCCCCTTTTCTACCAAATTCCACAATCCGACAGATTTGAAAATTGTTACCATTTTGATTCTCTAGAACTCATAGTTCTCACCAAAGAAAATTAGAGTCCTCACTTCCGAGCCTCCAGATCCAGACATCTTTGGTCTGAAAAGATCGATTCCCCTTTTCTCAGACGGTAACAAATTTCCAACAACCTTTACAGAGCTTCATGCGAGCTTCGATTGAGCTCGGCGACTTCACAGATCAACGCCCATACTTAAATGATCGAACCAGGCTCTGAGGCCATGTTAGATTCTGTGTTTTATGTTGTGTTTTTGTTCTCTTTGGTTTCTTATCTTGTTCTCTATATAAAAGAATGGAGAAGAAGAAAGTTGTTGAAAATGTTCTCTGCTCTGCAAATGAAAAAGTTGCAGAGGTATATATTTTTGTCACTTAAACACAATTATAATATGACCCTTACACTTGGTGATTTTAACCAAAGTGAATACACAGATAAGACACGAGGCCTTTTTTCTCTAAATTTGGATTAGCTCAATGCTTATACACTAACAAAGGCTTCCACCTGTTTCACCTGAGAAACCTTCGCAAAACATGTAACCCGCAATTGTTCGCCAGCAAAATTCTCGACGCCAACAAAGCCAATCGTCACCTAAAAGTGCAAGAGCTCATATCGGACGTCAATGAAAGCGCTGTAAAAGGTGAGGTGATTTATATCGGAAGGGCTCTGCTTTCGAAACTTCACTCAATCTTCTATCGCGTACCATCTTCTCTGTGGACTTAGCGGACACACGTAGTGCGAGGGCGAGGGAGTTCAAGGAGTTGGTGGGAGTATGTTTGAAGAGGCTTGGAAACCTAACTTGGCTGACTTTGTTCCCGTGCTTAAGAGGATTGATCCACTCGGGATACGACGCCGTAACCAAGCACATCCGGAAGATGCTTGACCTCTCTGACCAATTGATGATGCAACGGTTTGAATCAAGAAAAAAGCTTGATTATATCATGACTAATGATATGTTAGATACCTTAGTAAACATTAGTGAAGAGAAAAATGAGGATATGGACATGGATGAAACTCAACATCTGTCCTGGTTAGTTGCTACTATATATTTACTCTCTAATTTTGTTGCTCTCGATTACTCTCTAATATCTAGCGTATATACTTACTGATTGCTTTGAGGTAATAATTATGACTAGCTGGGGTCGTTTTTGTTTTTTTCTTTGTTGGTTTTTTACTTGGTAATTAGTATTGTGCTATTTGTATCGTCTAAAACTGGTCATCTACCGTATTGTCTCGCTAGTAGACACACGAATCTCATCTAGAGAGATGATAGGTTTAGCTAAATATAAGTAGTTCTTGATTTTTTTACTTACTGATTTTTTTTACTATTTAACATCAGGCTCAATGTAGATTTTGCAAATATAACTATGTACTGATTATAGTATGTAAGATGCATGTCACGGTTTTGATTTTGTTGCATACAAATTAAGTGATCCTTTTTTCTTTGGCGTGGCATTATATATATATATATATATATATATATATATATAAATATATAAAAAAGATTTGAGAACACACACTTTTGAATAATAATTCGAATAATAGTCAACAATAGTTCCCTTTAAATAATAATTCGAATATTTTATTTTTAGTAAGTGTTTTTAATCATCAAGATTAACAGATTAGGTTCTGCACCAAAAGTTTAAACCTAACGGAAACAATTTGAGTTCTGCACCAAATTTTTAAACCTAACGATAGATGTAAATTAATCGAATGTCAGATGTCAAACAGATTGAGTGCTGCAGCAAATATTTAAATATAATGAAAGATGTAAATTGAATATCCTAATAATGTCAAAATATTGGATTGTAATGTGATAAAATTGAAACATCCTTAATTCTTCTCGTTTCATTTGTTTTTCTTTTATAACATTTGTTCTTCTTTTTCAGTAATATATTTCATTTGTTCTTTAAAGTCATAAAAATATGATTTCTTTGGACCTAAACCAAAAACATACGAGTCTCTATTTTCGTTTTTGGGGTACAGATAGAAGTCTATTTTCACAGTAAAAAAAAAAAAGTGATCAATGACACATCTCGATCCTGACACGCCAGATGTCGGGAAGTGCTGGCCGACACATGTTAAGTGACGAAAGCCAATTATGCATGTATATGTGAAAAAGTGAAAAGATTTAGAGTTGGAAGCGGAAGTCAGAGTGTAGTGATGGGTAAAAACCCATTATTACAGGCGCATAACAGTCAGAACATAGTAAATAGTGCAAAGAATATAAACATTCACATCCTCGTGAGGATGGATAAGTAGAAATTAACTAAAAGTAGGAGCAAATCCTACATAGTCTGGAGGGAGTGTCAGAACCACCAACCACAGCCGAAGCAAGCCCACGTCTCACTGGAAATCGAATCTGTCACTAAGTCCTGGAGGGGCGCAAAACATAAAAATGTGAGTGGGTCAAAAAGCAAAGTTTGACAAAACCTTTGTTTTCAAGAGCATATTATCCCCTCGCTGGAAAACATGTATAGTTTTTGAAAATACGTCATACTCCCCAGTATGATTCTCAAAAATACTATAATAGTAATACGGGTACTCCCCGTTCATCAAACTGAATGCTCAAAACACGGGTACTCCCCGAAAATGCTGATTGATTGCTCATCCATATGTAAACACACAAGTCCAAGTAGAAAAGTTACGAGGAACAGACTAGGTATATGAGTAATACGTTGAGTACTACAATGACGCGAGTCTAAAGCTAATCGATGTGCACAAAGTGCGTCACACAAGTTCGAGTTGCCTAGTGCAACCTAGAACATGCTAGTACCTACAATGGATCCAAAGTTGCGTAGCGGTACTGGTAGTGGCTGGTCTTGGCCACAAGACTAAGTACTGATACCCGGGGTGTTATACATCTACTGATGAGCAACAGTATAGAAACATGTATGGCAAATAAAATACGAATGTTCTACCTCTAACAATCGCATATGATATGAGTCATGCTAACAAATTAAAGAAAGCATTGAAAAACCATACGTAATAATACATTTATCAAAACAAAGACCCATTCACTCACCTGTAAGTAGCCGGGTCGTAGCCCCTGTCTTGGGTAGCCCCGGTAGTCCTCTGGATAAGTCTCACCTATATGAGATATCATTATAGTAATGATTAAACTCATAAAGGTTACTAATTAAACTAATTAATTAAACCTATCCTTTGTTTGCTCAACACGGAGGTCCAAAACACTCCGAAAAATACCATACGTACTGCCCCTAGGTAGTACGCGTTATCACGAGTCGCCTCGCGTTGATGGAATTGAAAATATGGTCCCACGCGCCCTCACGCTCTGCTCAAACGCGGCCCAGTCGCGGCTCACGCGCTGGTCAACGCACCGGTCAACTGAAGGCGTTAGATCTAACGGAATATTCCAGCATCTTCGTTAAATCTAACAGAATATTCCTAACACCGTTAAAAAGGAATATTTCAGGAATATTTTCGGTTTGCTGACGTCATCGCTGACGTCAGTGCCCGGGTTGGACTGGTTGCTGACGTCAGCAGGCCGGTCACCGCTGCAACTGGCTCCTGTCGCCGGCGCTGCCGACCGCCGCCGGAATTTTGGCCGGTTTGTGGAGAAATTTTTAAATCTCCATAACTTCTTCATTTCTTGTCCAAATTTCAAGTTCTTTATACCAAAATGAAGCTAGAGAGGAGTAGAATGATGGTGTACCTTTGGTTTGGCCGTACAAGCTCGGGAAATGACCTGTAATTACCTCGAAAGGCTGCGGGTACTGTAGCTTCACCGATCTACGTCAAAACTCAACCAAATCAAGCAAACCACATATGAAAATTCATCTACTCAACGAGAGGAACCCAATGGTGGTAGTTAGAAACCTCACCTTGGTCTAGAATGGCGAGAAAATCGCCGGGAAGGTTCGGTTCTTCCGTGAGCTTTTCCCGTCAAACGGTCAGGAGTTTGGACGAACGGTTTGCACCGTTGAGTCCAGGGCGTTGAGACGAAGATGGTGGTGATTTTAGTTCGCCTCGGTTTGCCTATTTTTCGTCGACATGCACTGTGCACATACGATGAGAGAGAAAAAAAGAGAAAAAAAAATAGAAATGAGGATAAGGGAAAAATCAGATGGGGAAGAAGAAGGAAAAAGATATATTTTGAGTTTTGGGGGTATTGTGTATCCACCAAAACAGTAAGATCACACGATTTCATATACAGAATAATCACGCATGTATCCAAAATATTCTCCAAAAATTATTTTATAACAAATTTTTTACCGGATGTGACAATCAAAGTTCAAATTTCCTTTTTTATGTTAATACTAAAGTATTTCTTTGGACTTATTTAAATGAAACAATGGATGTGCAAATAAGATAAGAATTAGGGGTAAACTGAACACCCAAACCTCGTTTAATCCTTTTTGACCTTTCTTTTTCTAGAAGGAATCGAAGTTTTAGCTAAGAAGGCTCATTCTTTAAAGATAGATGATTCATTGAACTCACACATGGCGGAAAGTAAAAAATTGAAGTTGAAAATTGGAGATTTGATGATGGGTTGTTTGATTGCTACCCGGCAAGCTGTCTAGCTCTGTCTTATTAGCCACGAGCGTCACGACCTTTGTTTTATTTGCAGTTGCGTTTTCCGACTTTTGTGCCACTTGATCTTCTCCATGTCCTTTTATCTTTTTGTCGACAATTATTGATGGGAATGAAGAACCGTATAAATAAACGACACAGGTATAAATGACTTTATTTTTTTAATATTTTATAATTAAAATATTTTAACTCTTAAATTTTTATTTTAAATATAAAAATTAAAATTTAACGATTAAAAAATTTAAAATACGAAATATTTTGGAAAACTCAAAACTTTGTGGACCAGAATAATTAAGTCCACATGCGCCCTGTCACTTCTTAATTGAGATATACATACGCAACATTCATTGTCTCTCTCAACAATTGTACCAAAATTTAAGGTTTAGGAGAAAGAGGAGAGAGAGATCAGAGATGGACATCTTGAGTTGCATACTACTAGGTCTAATGGTTGCATGGATCTCAATTTATACCCTCCATTATTCACTTGGAAGAAGATCATCAATTACCACAAGGCTTCCACCTGGACCAAAGCCGCTTCCCTTCATTGGCAATCTCTTAGAGCTTGGCAACAAACCCCATCTCTCTCTCACTAAGCTTTCACAACGCTATGGCCCCATAATGACCTTGCAACTCGGCCAAATAACGACGGTGGTAATTTCTTCATCAACCGTCGCCAAAGAAGTCCTCCGAACCCATGACCAACTCTTCTACAACCGTAGTGTCCCAGATGCGATCCAAGCCTGTAAGCATTCCAAGTACGGCATGCCTTGGATACCGGTTTCACCTGCTTGGAGAAACCTTCGCAAAACATGTAACTCGCAATTGTTCGCCACCAAAATTCTCGACGCCAACCAAGCCAACCGTCACCTAAAAGTGCAAGAGCTCATATCCGACGTTAATGAAAGCGCTGTAAAAGGTGAGGTGGTTGACATCGGAAGGGCTGCTTTCATAACATCGCTCAATTTGCTATCGCGTACGGTCTTCTCCGTGGATTTAGCGGACCCACACAGTGCGAGGGCGAGACAGTTCAAGGAGTTGGTGTGGGGTATGTTTGAAGAGATTGGGAAACCTAACTTGGCTGACTATTTTCCTGTGCTGAAAAAGATTGATCCCCTGGGGATACGACGCCGTCTGACTGGTCACTTCCGGAAGATGTTTGACCTCTTTGACCGCTTGATGACGCAACGATTTGAATCAAGAAAAGAGCTTGATTATATCATGACTAATGATATGTTAGATACCCTGATAAACATTAGTGAAGAGAAAAATGAGGATATGGACATGGATGAAACTCAACATCTGTTCCTGGTTAGTTGCTACTATATATTTACTCTCTAATTTTGTTGCTAATTACTCTCTAATATCTTGCGTATATACTTACTGATTTCTTAGAGGTAATAAGTATGACTATAGGGTCGTTTTTGTTTTTGTCTTTGTTGGTTTTTTACTTGGTAATTAGTATTGTGCTATTTGTATCGTCTAAAACTGGTCATCTACTGTATTGTCTCGCTAGTAGACACACGAATCTCATCTAGAGAGATGATAGGTTTAGCTAATATAAGTAGTTCTTGATTTTTTTACTTACTGATTTTTTTTACTATTTAACATCAGGCTCAATATAGATTTTGCAAATATAACTATGTACTGATTATAGTATGTAAGATGCATGTCCCGGTTTTGATTTTGTTGCATACAAATTGAGTGATCCTTTTTCTTTGGCGTGGCATATTATATATATATATATATAATATTTGAGAACACACACTTTTGAATAATAGTCAAACAATAGTTCCCTTTAAATAATAATTCGAATATTTTATTTTTAGTAAGTGTTTTTAACCATCAAGATTAACAGATTAGGTTTTGCACCAAAAGTTTAAACCTAACGAAAACAATTTGAGTTCTGCACCAAATTTTTAAACCTAACGATAGATGTAAATTAATCGAATGTCAGATGTCAAAAAGATTGAGTGCTGCAGTAAATGTTTAAATATAACGAAAGATGTAAATTGAATATCCTAATAATGTCAAAATATTGAATTGTAATGTAATAAAATTGAAACATCCTTAATTCTTCTCGTTTCATTTGTTTTTCTTTTATAACATTTGTCTTCTCTTTTAGTAATATATTTCATTTGTTCTTTAAAGTCATAAAAATATGATTTCTTTGGACTTAAACCAAAAACATACGAGTCTCTATTTTTGTTTTTGGGTACAGATATAAGTCTATTTTCACAGTAAAAAAAAATGTGATCAAAGTTTGAATTTCCTTTTTTATGTTAATACAAAAGTATTTCTTTGGACCTATATAAATGAAACAATGGATATGCAAATAAGATAAGAATTAGGTGTAAACTGAACACCCAAACCTCGTTTAATCCTTTTTTACCTTTCTTTTTCTAGAAGGAATCGAAGTTTTAGCTAAGAAGACTCATTCTTTAAGATAGATGATTCATTGAACTCACACATGGCGGGAAGTAAAAAATTGAAGTTGAAAATTGGAGATTTGATGGGTTGTCTTATTAGCCACGAGCGTCACTACCTTTGTTTTATCTGCAATTGCGTTTTCCGACTTTTGTGCCACTTGATCTTCTCCATGTCCTTTTATCTTTTTGTCCACAATTATTGATGGGAATGAAGTACCATATGAATAAACGACACAGGTATATTCGTCCTTTCGTTAAATGACTTTCAGGTATTTTAATTGTTAATTTTTATTTTAAATATAAAAATTAAAATTTAACAGTTAAAAAATTTAAAATACGAAATACTTCGGAGAATCTAAAAATTTTTGGACCAGAATAATGAAGTCCAGATGCGCCCTATCACTTCTTAATTGAGATATACATACGCAACATTCATCGTCTCTCTTAACAATTGTATCAACAATTGTACCAAAATTTAAGGTTTAGGAGAAAGAGGAGAGAGAGATCAGAGATGGACATCTTGAGTTGCATACTACTAGGTCTAATGGTTGCATGGATCTCAATTTATACCCTCTATTATTCACTTGGAAGAAGATCATCAATTACCACACGGCTTCCACCTGGACCAAAGCCACTTCCCTTCATTGGCAATCTCTTAGAGCTTGGCAACAAACCCCATCTCTCTCTCACTAAGCTTTCACAACGCTATGGCCCCATAATGACCCTGCAACTCGGCCAGATAACGACGGTGGTAATTTCTTCATCAACTGTCGCCAAAGAAGTCCTCCGAACCCATGACCTACTCTTCTGCAACCGTAGTGTCCCAGATGCGCTCCAAGCCTGTAAACATTCCAAGTACGGCATGGCTTGGATACCGGTTTCACCTGCTTGGAGAAACCTTCGCAAAACATGTAACTCGCAATTGTTCGCCACCAAAATTCTCGACGCAAACCAAGCCAACCGTCACCTAAAAGTGCAAGAGCTCTTATCCGACGTCAATGAAAGCGCTGTAAAAGGTGAGGTGGTTGACATCGGAAGGGCTGCTTTCATAACTTCGCTCAATTTGCTATCGCGTACGGTCTTCTCTGTGGATTTAGCGGACCCACACAGTGCGAGGGCGAGAGAGTTCAAGGAGTTGGTGTGGAGCACGTCTGTAGAGATTGGGAAACCTAATTTGGCTGACTATTTTCCTGTGCTGAAAAAGATTGATCCCCTGGGGATACGACGCCGTCTGACTGGTCACTTCCGGAAGATGTTTGATCTCTTTGACCGCTTGATGACGCAACGATTTGAATCAAGAAAAGAGCTTGATTATATCATGACTAATGATATGTTAGATACCCTGATAAACATTAGTGAAGAGAAAAATGAGGATATGGACATGGATGAAACTCAACATCTGTTCCTGGTTAGTCTACTCTCTGGCTTCGTTGTTCTTGATCTTGATGAGCTTATTCTTCGAATTGATAATATGTTTATACTAAAAATTTCTTAAGAGGTAATTAATAATTACAGGCGAGTCGCTACTAGAAAATTATTAGTGTTGTGTATCCTCTAAATTAAATTGGTCATCTAGTGTATTATTTCTCTATAGTAGACACACGAATTTTTATCTAGAGATGATAGAAGTAGTTTTTGATTTTTTATTTGTTTATCGTCAACACTACTATTTATCATAGCATCAAGCTTAGTGGAGATCTTGTGAATATCTCTATGTGCTTATCATATTGTGTACAATGTGACCGTTATGATTTTGTTACATACAAACTAAGTGGGACAAGTGACTTCCACTTATAGTGCTTCTTCAATATATATAAGTGGGACAAGTGACTTCCACTTCTCTTTGTTCGTTCATTACAGGATCTATTTGCTGCGGCAACAGATACAACGTCATCCACATTGGAATGGGCCATGGCTGAGCTACTCCGCAACCCGGAAAAACTGTCAAAAGCTCAAGCGGAGCTGAAGCAGGTCATCGGAAAAGGAAAACCGGTTGAGGAATCCGACATTGCTGGACTCCCTTACTTACAAGCAATAATCAAAGAGACCTTCCGTCTGTACCCAGCAGCGCCTTTACTACTTCCCCGAAAAGCCGAAACAGACGTTGAAATCTGCGGGTACGTTGTACCAAAGGGTGCGCAAGTGTTTGTCAATGCATGGGCCATAGGAAGAGACCCTGGCATTTGGGACAACCCTGACTCATTCGTGCCAGAGAGGTTTTTGGGATCGGAAATTGATGTTACCGGCAATAACTTTGAACTTATTCCTTTCGGTGGTGGGAGGAGAATATGTCCTGGTTTGCCATTGGCAGTGAGAATGATGAACTTGATGTTGGGTTCGCTTATTAACTGCTTCGATAATTGGAAGCTTGAAGACGGAGTTGCACCGGAGACCATGAGCATGGATCAGAAGTTTGGCCTCACCTTACAGAAAGCTCAACCTCTCAGAGCTGTGCCCATGTTATAGATGAACCCAGCTTGATATCTACTTCAAGTTTCTACTATATAATTTTTAGAATCTTAGTAAGAATCATGCTTGTAATGATCTAAATTTAGTCAAATTGGTTAGAGCAATGTTTTGCGTTTGAGTTCCAATCTCTTGGGTAGTTTAGACATATTAAGGGAAAAATATTGGGTGGTACGTAATATTCAATGATACCGCTATTGAATAATACAGATTCATTTACGGTGGACTCCAAATAAATCTTAAATCATTCAACACGTACTATTTAAGTTTGATCCCATATTAAATGTAAAATATTACTTATATATATAAAAAAAATTCATGTATGCTTGTAAGTGCTTCCCATTGATATTTTGTAACTTTATGTATGTGTGCTCAAATGCCCTTCTTGTATAGGAGTAGGCGCGCCGAATCACCAACTGGAGTTTAAAGCCTAGTCCACAAAAGCGATTCTTACAAGTAATGAACTGTTCTTTGTCAACAAAGGTGTGTTAGGTCGGTCAGTGGAGTTTTGCATATTGCACCCGTTTTCCACACTAAATATCAAATTTTCTCCTAGTAAATCAAAGATAATTTAAAATATCTCCTTATCCAAAAAATCTTACAATATCTCCTTATTCAAAAAATCTTGGATGGATGGTACATAGTCAATGGTTAAATGGTCCAAATTTGATATCTCTTTATCATAACAAAATAAAACAACTATTCCTTTGTCCACAATAATGGCTTTTTAAATGTCATCAAAATACTGCAGGGTGGGATATCTCCATTCATATTGATGCAAGTATTATCCGAGAATATATATTCATTTTCCCCAACAAGCATGCCAAAGATAAAGACTTAGGGCATTTCCACCCATATGCCAATTGCCCTTGTAATTGGGTTGAATTGCCCTACCAAGCCCTTTTG
The DNA here is from genome assembly GCA_018257905.1 of Gillenia trifoliata. Classification (NCBI taxonomy): domain Eukaryota; kingdom Viridiplantae; phylum Streptophyta; class Magnoliopsida; order Rosales; family Rosaceae; genus Gillenia; species Gillenia trifoliata. Next base: position 7,594,755 of record CM031083.1, on the reverse strand, counting down.
CTTCCTCCAGCGGGCCTTTTTTCAAAAGGCAATTGGTGGGCCACAGCATGCCCAAGCAGCAGCCCGAGCAAAAATCGCCCTACCAGCCCACACTCGGTTGCTGACGTCAGCGTGACGTCAGCAACTGGTTTTAATTTTTTTTAAGTCAGGCGTGTGGAAATCACGCGCGAGTGGGGGAGAGTGGCCGACAGAAAATGTCGGTGGGCCCCACCCGCTGCAGCTGACGCCAGACACCACCAACGACTAGTTGACGTGGCAAGCTTATGGCCGTTGGATCTCCAACGGCTCTTTAATTTGGACCGTTGGATTTCCAACGGTAAAAAAAAAAAAAAAAGTTACCGTTGGCCACGTGGCGCAACGGTAACCGTCTGATGGAATTTTTTTTTTAAATCAACGGCCAGGATTATTTTGACATTGAAAAATTGTTTTTTTTTTTAATTTTTTTGTTTTTTTAATTTTTATAAATACCCCAAATTCTCTTCTTCATTCCACACAACAACTCAATATTTATTTTTCTACATCAATTATTTTGGTTTTTTCTCTTCCAAATCCTTAGTATTTTACATCAAAAAAAAAATTATGAGTGAGAAGGCAAATTGGTCGATTGCCGAAGATCTTGCATTGCTGGAGGCTTGGATGATTGTCACTCATGATCCGATCAACGGAAATGAGATGAGGGTCGACAAAATGTGGAAGAAGATTCATGCATTATTCGTTGAGCAAATGCAAGGCACGAGCCGGACCGAGCAAGCCTTGGCGAGTAGGTACCGACATTTACATAAAGATTTGAAATCTTGGAAAGAAGCCCTCATAAAAGCGGGAACCATATTTCGAAGTGGCGATAATCTAGCCAACGAGGTAATTACAATTTATTTTGTTGTTTAACAATTTCTTAAGCTAATTAAAAATAAGCATTTCAATATGTAAATTATTATATCTTTTTACATACAATTTTTTTCAGCAACTACAAGCACAAATGTGGTTCAATCAAGCTAACAACAACAGATCATTCACAAGGCATGAATTATGGGACCTTGTCAAGCATACTTCGAAATACAAAATTGTTCATGGTGCTCCAGAAGGTGTCTTCAATTACACTCCCTTACACGAATCAACTACGCAAGAATCGCCATTGGAGGAAGGATCGGGGACCCCAAGTGAACCGGTAGCACCAACCGAGCCAACCGAGAGGCCTATTGGTAGGAAAACTGCTAAGAAAAAAGCCGCAAGAGGTAGTTCTTCGAATGCTGAATATGGCAGGTTCATTGAAGCACTTGAAAGACAACATGAACAGAATCGTGAGGTCGAACTACAACAGATTGCGTTATTCAGGGCCAGAGATGAAGCACTTGAAAGAGATAGGGAGTTCCAGCGGCAAGAAGCCCAATTGAAAAGGCGGGAAAGACAAGAGAAGTTGGATCGGGAAATCATGTCCCGATGCCCTGAGCAAATCATCTTTGATCTTTGAGTTCTGAGGCCATTCCCATTCAGGGTCATAACAAGCTGTTGAACCTAAAGAAGAGGAGTCTTGTTAGAAAGACTAGAGAAGGTCAGAATTGTGGAGCGAACGGTTAAGACAAAGGCAAGAATAGCATATCCGAACAGCTTCCCGATAACGAACCTGAATGGCTTTTTTAGGTCCAATTCCATCAATTTTTGTTGAGGCAATTCTTACTTGTTCCCTATGGTCTCCCACTTCGCTGCGCTTCTTTCAGAACCTCGATCCCCGCTTCGCCTCTATCCTCTGCATAATCAACACAACGCCTCTTTCTACGAATTAGGGACTCTCGTGCGAGCCATGCAACGATTTCTGGTTGTCTGATCACACTCGAAATTATGTATCTACTTATCGTATTTTTGCCCCTTCTCGGTAGTTCCGTAGCAGGTTTTTTCGGACGTTTTCTAAGGATAATAACTCCAAGACACTCTAAATAAGACTCCGAAGGCTAATCCCCTACATAAAGACAGATACACGAAATGTTAGCCCAAAGGGATTCATTTAGCATTGGAAAAAGGGATGGATTGAGTGCGGGTGGTTCGAGATCCTTACATACGGATATACGAGTAGGGTTCATAGCTCTTGGTTGGCTGATTGACACGAAGGGAGGACAGAATGTGTATTGCCTTGCTTCTTTCTTTCAAGTGGAAGAGGGGAGTTCGACCAGAAAGCGCTTTCCGAGATTTTTGAAAGCCTTTGTAAATTGCGCTGTCGAGGGAGATCTTGAAAGAGCACATCTCGGATAGGGAGGGACCGGAATTCCCTTTTTTGAAAGAGCCGCTTGTACATCACTGCTTTCTGTTAAAAAGAAAAGAGCTGCTCCTCTCCGATCTAAGTCCTCTCTCTAGTCAGAAATTGCGTAAGTTAATCAGGATGGATCGACCTGGGAATCCAATGGTTACGCTGGAAGAAGGACTAACAGTTATAACACCAATCTGCTTATATAAATAAATAGCGTACCTACGATCGCTTGCTTGATTGCCCTCTTTTTAGCAGACAAGAAGTTGAGTTTATAAGCAGCTGCCCCTTATGTTAGGGGTAGGTCGACCTATCTGTTTTCTTAACTCAACTTGGATTCATCGTGCTGGAAATAGGACGGGAGTGGTGACCCTATCAGCCACGCGCAATCCCATCTCCAACGGAGACCACTCGACCGATCTCATCCACTTGAAAATTCGTGTAAAAAAAATGAAGTAAATAAAAATGAAGTAGAAGAGCCCAGATTCCAAATGAATGAAAACGTGACTGAATTGGTCCTAGTTACTCTTCGGACCGGATAACAGGGTAGCTCATGCCACCGTCAGAAAGGTTGGAAGAGAGAGTGATTCGATCCGCCTGGGAGAAACTGTCTACCTGAGACTGTCCCTTGGCCCGTAGGTCCTGACACAAGGTTAGAATTCGAATTTTTTTTTTGTTTTGAAAAAAAGAACTGGCCTCCTACTGTCCTCGCTAAGAAAGAGTCTGCCCGCTTAATTCAATGAAGGATTTAAGTCCCATGCAACTAGAAAAATTTGGGTATGGGCTTTGCTGCCTCTGCTAGAGTTTCTTTCTCAGGATGTGCCTTTATCTTCACCGGTGGATTGGCAAACTTATTGTGAACTTTTGCTTTATCCGTGAACAGTGACTGGAGCTTTCTTGAAAGACGCATTCTGCATAACGAGTTGGTGGAGTTGTTCAATTGAACCTTCGATAGCACTACCCCTCGGGGGAACGGGATTCCGTTCGTGCCTCACTAACTTTCAGCTGGAATCCCAATCCCGTACATACAAAGGGGATACAAATGGAGAAAAAAGTCTCGATGCGTTCTGATGATCCTAACGGATTTAGCTTCCATCCCGGGATCTCTGCCATCCCTCCAAAAGCCCCAGATCCTGTAGTTGTTGATTTCGAAAAAAATCCTATTTATTTCATAACCTTGCTAATCTGGTGACACCCATATGGTTTGTGTCTGACCCAGCATAGTGCTTTTCTTGCCAAGTAAGAGAACCTACAGTGAATGCACTTAAAGCAAAAGGATCGGAACTCGCTGATAGGAAAAGGTGTCAAATGTGATGCTGTACCTGGTCGTTTAAATCAGATCTCTATTTCGGTACAGCGAGAGGGAGTTTACTATGGTCAGTGCAGTGAGATTTGTGGAACTACTCTTAAACTGTCGGAAAGGATCGTAGCCAACCGTTGTGACCGGCTTCGCGAGACCATTTCGGTCTTCCTTTCGCCTAGTTCAATAATAAAATACTTCGATATTATTCTTTTCAATTGCTCTTGTTTCAGTTGAATGATTTGCCTTGTCCTATTATGATTCAACCTCGTCGGTGCCAGCGCTCTTTTGAAAGCCGGTCACCGGTGGCTAAGAACCTTTCCTCACTCTAGAAGCCTTCAGGGGGCCGATCTATCTCAGCAATTTTATAGGAGAGCTGTAGAGAATGGAAAGCGTCTTGTCAGAGCATATGTAGCTTCTGATAGTAACGAAAAGGATTGTTGATGCTCTGCTTGTACACAAGAAGTCGAATCCGGCTTTTTCTTTTGATTATTAGGAGTATGCCAGGTACTGCTTTTGGATGATCATAGGCCCTCAGATAATGATTGTGTCAGTGCATGATGAAATCGACGTTTGTGATCTCGTATATTTCGCTTCTCCGACATCTTTCTTTCGTTAGTTAACCCACCTTTTTCTAAAAGGGATTGTAGTAATGACTCCTAATTCAAAGCGTTTTTGGACAAAACAACGGGATGCCGTCATGAGAAGACATTTTCCCGAGCAAGTGCCAGACATTCCAAGGGATGACGGCCCAAGCACCACTGATTGGATTCCAAGGGATGACGAATAATGTTTATTTTATTTTTTTAAATTAATTGGTGTTGTTATTTTTAATTAATTATTATGATGTAATGCTTTCTTTTTATATTTAATTATAAATTCCGTTTTCTTTGTTTTTTTTTTTAATAAATAAGTTGAAGTTCAAATTTAAACGAAGTCCAAACTTAATTTATTAGACAATAAACGATGCAACATTACACATAAACACACCAACAAACCATACTTGAAAACATAAAAAATAAAAAACACACTTACAAACCATACTTGAAAACATAAAAAATAATTTTCATTCATTAGTAGCATCCTTCCTTGCCCAAATGTGATCCATCAAATCCCTTTGACGCTCTTTGTGGAGGAAAGACGAATGCATCGTATCGTAACGTTGAATGACCATCTCGTGGTAACGTGGATTCCTTTCTATTGGGCCGTGATTGGCAGGTTCATCAGTATTTTCATGGGCTGTATAAATTCTCGTTCTTGAATTGTTGAGTGGGTCTTCATCCAAGGGTTCTTCCATGTCATAATCATACTCATCTTCCACAATCATATTATGTAAGATGATGCATGTCATCATAATGCTTCGCAGCGCCCCATCATCAAACAAGCGAGCAGCTCCTCTAACAATCCCCCAACGAGCTTGGAGGATACCAAAACACCTCTCCACGTCCTTCCTATACCCTTCTTGCATCGATGCAAAATACTTTTGCTTCTTTGAGTGTGGATTTGGAGCAGTTTTGACGAAGGTATTCCACGACGGATAAATTCCGTCAGCTAGGTAGTACGCTTCTGAGTAAACTTTGTCGTTGATTTCATAGGTAATTTGAGGCGACGCTCCTCTTAACAAGTCGTCGAAAACAGGGGATTGACCAAAAACGTTAAGGTCATTTTGAGCTCTTGGTACACCAAAGAATGCATGCCAAATCCATGTATCAAATGATGCAACTGCCTCCAAAATAATACTCTTCGTACCTTTTCGATTCCCGTAACCTCCATGCCATGCAGTTGGGCAATTTTTCCACTGCCAATGCATACAGTCAATACTTCCAATCATGCCAGGAAATCCTCGTCTCTCCCCTTTCTGAAGAAGCCTTTGGAGGTCAGCTGGGGTGGGTCGACGAAGGTACTCTGCGGTGTATAGCTCTTCGATTACGGAGCAGAACCTACCAAGGGCCTCAAGGACAGTGGACTTTGCCATCCTACAGATCTCATCAACCGAGTCTGCGGATTGACCATAAGCAAGCATCCGCAAGGCCGCCGTAATTTTTTGCTCAGGAAGAAGACCCATAACATTGGCAGCATCAATCTTTTGAACAAAATAATTATCATGGTTGCAAATAGCAAACATGATCTTGTTGAACAAATGTGGTCGCATTCTAAATCTTGTTCGAAAGAAACCTTCTGGGTATAAAGAATTAGGGATAAAGTAATCTTCTAAGAGATTCTCACCTCGTTCTCCCCTCTTTCGATTAAGGTTGGGTCGACGACCGGGTCGTGAACCACTTGCTTGTTGGTTGCTTGCTTCGATTGCTGCAAAGGCATGAAGCATGTTGCTGTTTAATTGATTTCTCCGCCTCCGAAAGCGGTCATGTTGCATTCTTCGTTCTTCATCTTCTCGCTCTTGTTGTTCTCGCTCCCGTTGTAATCGCTGCTGTTCTTCTTCATCATTGTCTTCGAACCTCCTCTAGTTAGACATGTTTGAAAGAAGTAAGATTTGAGTTGAGTATAGAGTATGCAACATATTGGTGTGAGAAATTGTGGGGGGTTTGAAGGGTATTTATTGAAAATTTTGAGGTGAAAAGTGTCGGTGGGATTTTTTGGCCAAAAAAAAACTGTCAGTGGGATATTTAAGGCCAACCAAAAAAAAATTATTATAAAAAAAAAAAAAAATTGCCCTTGCCCTTGCCCTCCACGAACGGGTGGAGTTGCACAAGGGCAAGCACTGTTCACGGAAGGCAATTGTTGCCCTTGCCCTTGCCCTTGCCCTCCACCAACGGGTGGAAGTGCTCTTAGGGGAAGGAAGAGAGAGTAAGATCAGATGGACTTCTTGAGTTACATGCTATTATCTCTTATAGTCGTCTGGATCTCAGTCCATGCTATCTACTATTCATTTGCAGGAAGATCGATTCCCACAAAGCTTCCACCCGGACCAAAACCATTTCCCTTCATTGGAAATCTCTTAGAGCTTGGGAACAAACCCCATCTCTCCCTCACTAACCTTTCACAACTCTATGGTCCCATTATCACATTACATCTGGGACAGATAACCACGGTGGTAGTTTCCTCGTCGACCGTGGCTAAAGAGGTCCTCCGAACCCATGACCAATTCTTTTGCAACCGAACCATCCCCGATGCAGTCCAAGCCCGTGGCCACGCCAAGTACGGCATGCCTTGGCTACCCGTTTCAGCCGCGTGGAGAAACCTCCGCAAGATATGCAACTTGCAATTGTTCGCCAACAAAGTTCTTGACGGCAACCAAAGCAATCGTCACGTAAAAGTGCAGGAGCTCATATCCGAGGTCAATGAAAGCATTGTGAAAGGTAACGCTGTTGATATTGGAAGGGCCGCTTTCAAAACTACGCTCAACTTGATGTCGCGTACCGTCTTCTCTGTGGACTTGGCGGACCCGAATAGCGAGACGGCTAGAGAGTTTAAGGAGTTGGTTTGGAGTATTATGGAAGAGGCTGGGAAGCCAAACTTGGCTGACTATTTTCCTGTGCTTAAGAAGATTGATCCCATGGGGATACGGCGTCGTTTGGCCAATCATTTCCAGAAGATGATCGACCTCTTTGACCGCATGATCACACGAAGGTTGGAGTCAAGAAAATCACGAGATTATGTCACAACTAATGATATGTTGGATACACTCATAAACATCAGTGAAGAGAAAAGTGAGGACATGGACATGGCTGAAACTGAGCATTTGTTTCTGGTTAGTTGCCACTACTCTATTCTATTCTACCTCTATTGTTGTCGATACCTTGTTTGAATTAAAAATAGCTTTGGTAGCCGGGGTTATCTCTACACTCAAGGTCTTATGTTCGATTGCACTTCTCCATTATCTCTTTTTTATAAAATATAAAAAAAATAGCTAGCTAGGTATATGTATTACATGTTCCTTTGATTTGATAATTATAATTAACTTGGATCATTACTTTTGTTTTTGTTGGTCTTTTACTTGTTTATGATGAGTAATGTACCTTCTAAACTGATCATCTCATATATCATTTAAGGTGATTAAACTTACTAAGATTATAGATCAAATAATCAGTTGAGATGTTATAGGTAAACTGATCATCTCATATATCATTTAAGGTGATTAAACTTACTAAGATTATAGATCAAATAATCAGTTGAGATGTTATAGGTAGATTTTGTTGTTCATTACACATACAGCTTCATTCAATATTCCAATCGAATACGAGTTCATGTCTTCCTGAATAACAATTGTTGAATAAAAAGTACTAATTACACATTTCGTCAATTAGGATCTATTTAGTGCGGCCACAGGCCCACAGATACAACTTCATCCACATTGGAATGGGCAATGGCTGAGCTATTATGTAACCCGGAAAAACTGTCCCAAGCTCAAGCAGAGCTGAAGAAAATCGTCGGCAAAGGAAAGCCAGTTGAGGAATCACACATTGCTCAACTCCCTTACCTACAAGCCATAATCAAAGAAACCTTCAGATTACACCCGGTTGTTCCATTTCTACTTCCCCGAAAAGCAGAAGCAGACGTAGAAATCTGCGGGTACATTGTACCAAAGGGTGCACAGGTGCTGGTCAACGCATGGGCCATAGGGAGAGACCCCAACGTTTGGGACAACGCAAACTCGTTTATGCCGGAGAGGTTTTTGGGATCGGAAATCGATGTTTTAGGCCGGAACTTTGAGCTTATTCCGTTTGGTGGTGGGAGGAGAATATGCCCTGGATTGCCATTGGCAATGAGAATGTTGAACTTGATGTTGGGTTCGCTTATTAACTCGTTTGATGATTGGAAGCTTGAAGATGGTGTGGCCCCGGAGACCTTGAACATGGATCAGAAGTTTGGCCTCACCTTACAGAAAGCCCAGCCACTAAGAGCTGTGCCCCTGTTATATAAAAACCTAGCTTAATTTCTACTTGTTTATGACGAGTAATGTACCATGGCTAAACATTATTCTGACAAAGGCATTATACATCAAACCAGTTGTGTTAATATCCCTCAGCAAAACGGGGTTGCCGAAAGAAAGCACCGCCACATCCTTAACACTGCACATACCCCCCTCTTCCAAGCAACCTTCCCTGAACAGTTTGGGGGGATGCCATCTTAATAACAACTTACCTTATCAACCGAACACCAACACCACTTCTTCAAGGAAAATCACCATATGAATTGCTCCACCATAAACAGCCAACCTATCACCACTTAAAAATTTTTGGCTGCCTATGTTTTGCATATACTCATGACAAAAGACCCACCAAATTTGATGCACGACGCTCACAATGCATTTTTCTTGGTTATCCTTATGGGCAAAAGAGTTATTGCCTTTACAACCTTAATATGGGCAAAGTTTTCGTCTCTAAAGATGTTTGATTCCATGAGCATATTTTCCCTTATTTTCATATAAACCAGCACCCTAATAGCCACATACTATTAGGGTTAATGGTTGCATGCATCTATTATCCACTTGGAAGAAGATCATCAAGTACCACAAGGCTGTTAGATTATGTGTTTTTGTTCTCTTTAGTTTCTTATCTTGTTCTTTGTATAAAAGAATGGAGAAGAAGAAAGTTGTTGAAAATTTTCTCAGCTCTGCAAAAGAAAAAGTTGCAGAGGTATATATTTTTGTTACTTAGACACAATTACAATATGACCCTTACACTTGGTGATTTTAACCAAAGTGAATACACAGATAAGACACAAGGCCTTTTTTCTCTAAATGTAGATTAGCTCAATGCTTATACACTAACACTCCCCTTTAAGCTTTGAGCTGATACAACCCCAAGCTTGTCTCTGATGTAGTTGAATCTTTCTTTTGGTAAGGCTTTGGTAAAAATGTTTGCCACTTGTTCTTTGGTAGGACAGTAGACCAAATCAATAATACCTTGCTGCAATGCATCTTTGATGAAATGGTACCTTCTGTCAATGTGTTTTGTCCGTTGATGAAACACTGGATTCTTGGTTAGAGCATCTCCACCCGTTTGTGGAGGGCAAGGGCAAGGGCAAGGGCAGTGATTGCCTTTCGAAAACAGTGCTTGCCTTTGTGCAACTTCACCTGTTCGTGGAGGGCAAGGGCAAGGGCAAGGAAAAATATTATTTTTTAATTTTTTTTTTGTTGGCCTTATCCGGGGCTTGTGATTATCCCCAGATATTTCCCACCGACATTTTCAACCACTCTCATCACGACACGTGTCATTATCTTTTAAAAAATAATATTTTTTTTTTTGTAAAATAAGGATTTGGAAGGTGAAAAACAAATATAGTTGATGTAGAAAAAAAAATATTGAGTTGTAATGTGAGGAATGAAAAAATAATTGGGGGTATTTATAAAAAAAAAAGTTTACAAAATTAATTTTTAAAAAAAAAAAGAAAAAGAAAAAAGGCCGCTGACGTCAGCGCCTGATGGCAGTTGCTAGGGCACAAATTGCTCGGGCTTGAGGTTGGGCTTGGTTGGGCCCACCTCTTGCCCTTGCAATTGTGGCCCGTTCAAGTTGGATTTTTTGCTTAGTAGGGCAATTGGCCCCAATTGCCCTTGCAATTGGGTAACCACTGCCAATGCTCTTATGAAGATTGCAGATGTGTTGTCACACTGCAAAGGTGTTGCCTCTATTTGTAACTCCCCAAAATCCTCCAAAACAAATCTGAGCCAGATAGCCTGAAAAAGCAACACAACTTTGTTTCACAGAAGCCCACGAAAACACTCCACTTCCAAATGAAAAAGCATAGCCTGAGGTGCTCTTGCTGTCTTCGATTGATCCACCCCAGTCACTATCACACAATCCAATCAGATCTGCCTTCATGCTTTTTTCATACTTCAAACCATAGTCCAACGTTTCTTTGACATATTTGAGCACCCTCTTGGCTATTCCATACTGCTTATTTGTAGGATTATGCATATATCTAGCTAGTAGACTAGATGCATACATCAAGTCAGGCCTTGTAGCGGTAAGATACAGCAAACTCCCCACAATCTTCCTATATTATTCCTCATCTGCTGCACCACTTCCATCATCTATGCTCAATTTTTCAGAAGCAACAAGGGGAATGGAGACAGACTTACACTCTTTCAAACCAAATTTATCCAACAAAAAAGAAGCATACTTCCTCTGATGAATAAAAATACTTGAATCAGTTTGTATCACTCATATTCCTAGGAAATGATGAAGGAGTCCTAAATCTGTCATTTCATATTTCACCTTCATATCTTCTTTGAATTCTTTCAACATCTCTTCATTGCTTCCAGTGTATACTATGTCATCCACATAGATAGACACAATTAGAATTTCTTTATCTCCTCTTGTTTTAGTGTAGAGGGTTGCTTCACTCAAACTTTTCTCAAATCCATATTGAATGAAGTAGTTGTCAATCTCCCCATACCAGGCTCAAGGGGCCTGTTTTAGTCCATAAAGAGACTTGTGCAATCTGTAGACCTTGTCCTCCTTGCCATCAACCACAAATCCGTCAGGTTGGTCAACATATACTTCCTCATGCAGTTTTCCATTTAAAAAGGTAAATTTCACATCCAATTGGTACAACCTGCAGCTTCTTTGTGCAGCAAGAGAAATCAAGGTTCTGACTGTATCTAATCTAGCAACCGGAGCAAAAGTTTCATTGTAATCAATTCCTGGTTTCTGTACATAACCCTTGGCAACCAACCGTGCCATGTTCTTTTGTACTGTGCCATCCAGGTTCAACTTAGTTTTAAATACCCATTTCACTCCAACAACTTGCTTATCACTTGGTATGTCTACAAGTTCTCAAGTCTCATTCTTCTCAATCATTGATAGCTCTTCTTCCATTGCTTTTATCCAGGCCTTGTCTTGTGCAGCTTCTTCATATTTTTCGGGTTCTACAATGCAAAGACTGCATTGAGTCAGAATGTCACTTATGTTCTTCCACTTCACTGGAGTATGATCATATGGTTGAGAAATCTCTGCAGACTCATGAATGATACTTTCTTGTCCTTCAATGTTTGAAGAAGTATTAGAACTAGAAGAACTTTCTTCAACTTCACTCAACCCATGTGAGTCCTCACCAATCACATTTTCAGATTGCTTTTGAATGTAGGTCACACCAACAGAGTTCTCTGAATTTTCCGTCCAATTCCAAGACATAGTTTCATCAAAAACCACATCCTTTGAGAGAATCAGCTTCTTTGAGTGAGGATCATATACTCTATACCCCTTCTCACAAGTTCCATAGCCTACAAATACTCCTTTAGTACTCTTTGCATCAAGTTTTTGTCTCAACTCTGTAGGTACATGCACATAGCATAGACAGCCAAATATTCGTAAATGTGCAATTCCAGGTTTTCTACCACTATAAGCTTTAAACGGAGTCAAATTTCCAAGGGCTTTTGTAGGTGATCTATTCAAAATGTAAACAGCTGTGTGGACAACTTCTGCCCACAAGAAGTAAGGCATATTCTTTCCATGAAGCATAGCTTTAGCCATTTCTACAACTGTCTTATTCTTTCTCTCCACTACTCCATTTTGTTGTGGAGTGTAAGCCACTGATAATTGTCTTTGGATGCCCTCAGATTCCAAGAACATGTTGAACTCGGTTGAAAGAAATTCACCTCCTCTGTCACTCCTTAGGTTCTTCACTTTAAATCCACACTGAAGCTTAACCATTGTCTTGAATTTTCTGAAACAATTTAGAGCTTCAGATTTGTATCTCAAGAAATACACCCATGACATCCTAGTACAATCATCAATAAGCAACATAAAGTATTTGTTCCCTGCAATTGATTGATTTTGCATAGGACCACACAAATCAGTATGTATCAACTCTAGAGGATACTTAGCTCTCCAAGCTTGCTCTTTTGGAAACCAGTCTCTGTGTTGTTTTCCCATTTGACATCCTTTACACACACCATCAATCTCTTCTAAGTATGGAAGACCATGGACCATGTATTGTTCTCTCAGTTGTTTAAGACTTCTGAGATTTAAATGCCCGAGCCTCTTGTGCCAAGTCCAGGTGCAATTGATCACACTAGTCTTCAATGCAAATTAATCATTTTGCATTAAGGATAAAGGATAACACCAATTCTCTTTCATTTTAACTTTGATAACTAGACAGTCAAGTGAAGGACCATAAAAAACACAGCACTCACCTCTTCCAAATAGTAGATAGTATCTGTGTTCATCCATCTGTCCAACACTCAGCAAGTTCTCCTTCAAACCAGGTAAAAACATCACTTCCTTGATATACTTCTTACCAGCATTTGTATCAATTATAAGTGACCCCATTCCAGCAACATCAACCTGATTTTCAATAGGCATTTGCACTTTTCCTGTGACATTTGTCCTTACATCAACAAGTAGTTCAGCATTTCCAGTCATATGGTTGCTACAACCACTATCAATGTACCAATTTCCATTTACTTTTGCCTCAGTAACAGCACTGTTATCATAGAACAGATTTCCAGTCACTTCTGTTTGATTAGCATAACTTGCCTTTTGGATATCCTTGCCTGCTGTACATTCCTGGCCCAATGTTCAAATTTATCACAATTATAGCACTTAGGCTTCCCCTTATAATGACATTCACCAAAGTGAAATTTGGAACACACTTTACACTGAGGTTTTACACCCTCTTGACCCATGATTTGAGAAGAAGTACAATTTGGTGCAGAATTAGTAGATGACTTTTGCTGAAACTTGGATTTTGAGTCCCACTTATTACCCTTCTGATTCTAATTTCTCTGTGGCTTAAATGTACCGGACTAAGCATAATCTCGACTCTGTCCTTTTAGATTACAGCAAGGGAAAAGAATGCTCTTTCAGTTGCATCAGAGGAATGCAAATCAAACCTCTGCTCTTGACTCTTCAATATGGCTATAACCTCTTGCAATTCTACAGACTCCAGATTCTTTGTATTCTCTATCACTAAGCATATAGGATCATACATCTTAGTGAGACTAATTAATACCTTCTGAACTAATCTCTCATTTGAAAGAGTTTCTCCAAACGTCTTCATTTGATTAATCAGATCATTTAAGCGAGTAAGATACCTAGACAAGGATTCATCATCACGCATTCTAGCATACTCAAATTCTCGTCTAAGATTCTGAAGTTTTACAGATCTGACCTGATCACCACCATGATATTCTCCATACAGTAGATCCCATGCCATCTTAGCTGAGTCGGCGTTGGCGATCCGAGGAAAAATCTGGTTAGAGACTGCATTTTGTATAATACCCAATGCCTTTGCATCCTTCATGAGCACAGCAACCATTTCATCATCAACTTCATCTTCCGGTGACCTTTCCGCTTTCTTCTTCTTCTTCTTCGAATCGGGGGTTGGAGTCCCCTTTTCTACCAAATTCCACAATCCGACAGATTTGAAAATTGTTACCATTTTGATTCTCCAGAACTCGTAGTTCTCACTGGAGAAAATTGGAGTCCTCACTTCCGAGCCTCCAGATCCAGACATCTTTGGTCTGAAAAGATCGATTCCCCTTTTCTCAGATGGTAACAAATTTCGATTGAGCTCGGTGACTTCACAGATCAACGCCCAGACTTAAATGATCGAACCAGGCTCTGAGGCCATGTTAGATTCTGTGTTTTATGTTGTGTTTTTGTTCTCTTTGGTTTCTTATCTTGTTCTCTGTATAAAAGAATGGAGAAGAAGAAAGTTGTTGAAAATGTTCTCTGCTCTGCAAATGAAAAAGTTGTAGAGGTATATATTTTTGTCACTTAAACACAATTATAATATGACCATTACACTTGGTGATTTTAACCAAAGTGAATATACAGATAAGACACAAGGCCTTTTTTCTCTAAATTTAGATTAGCTCAATGCTTATACACTAACAAAGGCTTCCACCTGTTTCACCTGCATGGAGAAACCTTCGCAAAACATGTAACCCGCAATTGTTTGCCAGCAAAATTCTCGACGCCAACAAAGCCAATCGTCACCTAAAAGTGCAAGAGCTCATATCGGACATCAATGAAAGCGCTGTAAAAGGTGAGGTGATTTATACCGGAAGGGCTCTGCTTTCGAAACTTCACTCATTCTTCTATCGCGTACCATCTTCTCTGTGGACTTAGCGGATACACGTAGTGCGAGGGCGAGGGAGTACAAGGAGTTGGTGGGGAGTATGTTTGAAGAGGCTTGGAAACCTAACTTGGCTGACTATGTTCCCGTGCTTAAAAGGATTGATCCACTCGGGATACGACGCCGTAACCAAGCACATCCGGAAGATGCTTGACCTCTTTGACCAATTGATGATGCAACGGTTTGAATCAAGAAAAAAGCTTGATTATATCATGACTAATGATATGTTAGATACCTTAGTAAACATTAGTGAAGAGAAAAATGAGGATATGGACATGGATGAAACTCAACATCTGTCCCTGGTTAGTTGCTACTATATATTTACTCTCTAATTTTGTTGTTGTCGATTACTCTCTAATATCTAGCGTATATGACTAGGGTCGTTTTTGTTTTTGTCTTTGTTGGTTTTTTACTTGGTAATTAATATAGTGCTATTTGTATCGTCTAAAACTGGTCATCTAGTGTATTATCTCGCTAGTAGACACACGAATCTCATCTAGAGAGATGATGGGTTTAGCTAAATATAAGTAGTTCTTGATTTTTTTTCCTTACTGATTTTTTTTTACTATTTAACATCAGGCTCAATGTAGATTTTGCAAATATAACTATGTACTGATTATAGTATGTAAGATGCATGCATGTCACGGTTTTGATTTTGTTGCATACAAATTAAGTGATCCTTGTTGTGGCCAATATTTCTGAGGGGGTGCGGCAAGCAAAGGGAAGAGAGAAAATAGAGAAAGGCTTGAGGAATTATACTGTATTGTGGTGTATATTCCTTATGCCAGGTGCCTTTATTTATAGTAAAATAAGTACAATTACATTAGGATACTAATCCCTTACAGAACGGAATAGCCTAATCCATATCTACCTAGGATTTACACAATCATATTTAACACATTATTCCCTTTGAATCCACTTGTAAAAATAGGGTTATGTAGTAGCTTTGCTAGGGATGATATAAAAATCCAATTTCCTCAATGAGCAGGCTTGGCAAAGTGTGCTTGTAGGCACAAAATCCTTACTTCATGTAAGGTGATGCGTTGTGTAAAATGTTGCATCGTGTTTCGACCTGAATGTCCCAAACGGTCGTGCCAAAGCAAGTAAACTGCTCGAATCACCCGGCTTCAAGCCAGCCTATATGTGGCATGTCCCAGTTGGGAGGTAGCCCATTAGTCCCAAAACATAGCTTCAGGCTTCATATTTTGGAAGGTGATGCAAAGATACTCCACTCTATTTTCTACAGTGGTTTTTATGATCATTGTTCTCTCGAATATCCTTATGATTCAATAACGTTCTTCTGGAACGGAGAATATAAGGCCCCTTAATAGTAATTTAGTACCATTAATACAACGAGTAGCAGTGCCAATGCCATTAATCAGGTTAGATAGACCTGAATTCGTTGCTAGAGGGGTGATTTAGGTATGAAGTTAGTGTGCATAGTAGCACGTTCATCCAGACATAACTTCCCCACATTTATACCTTATCACATGTTAATTGAATTTGGTCACATGTATAAGGAACATGATTCAATTAACTCATATTCGAGTACAATATCCATAATAATATCCAAAAAATTTAAAACAAATACCAAAACAATCATCCAAACAAAAAGGAAAAATTGTTCAAAACTTAAACCAAAAGATAAGGGGTTCGGCCAACAGGGCCTTCCATGTCAAAATTCTGCTTTTCCATATATGTTAGGTGAAGCAAAATTAGTCTCACAGATTGACTATGCGAATGGTACTCCTCAACAACATTGGTAGGGGCACAAATAAGTGCATAACCAATGATCTATTCCATCAAAACGGAAGTAGATATTGCACGGTTGAGGTTCGGAAATACTGTCCCTTATTCTTGAAGTTTTGGGTCTGAGTTGCCAAAGGATCACGTGTTTGGTCGTGATGCCACCCCCTTGGTTGACCCTGATTCTACCACTATTCAGTACTCTCCAGCCGAAGAAGGAAGAGTAGATTCGGTAGGCCTCTGTTGAAGCAGAGCCTTAAGTTCGGTACACCTCTGCTGAAACATAGCAAGACCTTCGGTACATCCCTGTCGAAGCAGGGCATGCCGTTCGGTAGACTTCAGCCGAAACTGTCTATACCGTTCGGTAGACTCTGCCGAAGCAGGGTCTATACCATTCGGTAGGCTCTAGCCGAAGCTGGGTCACACCATTCGGTACCTCCCAGCCGAATCACTGGGATGCCGCTTTCACTGTTGTGCTTTTCAGTGAGCAATGTGGTAGTATCAGATCTGAGAACTTAGTGAACCTTCACTCTCTACAATGCTTCTTCAGGAGCATTTTAGAGGTATGGAAGGACGAGAAAATCTTCTCCAGTCAAAATTCAATCGGATTCTATAAACTTCAGAATTGTACCTATTCACGGATGGGGTTCAATCATGCCTTGTGTCAGGGCAAGATATGTCTTGCTTTGGGCAAGGTATGTCTTGCTTTTGACAAAGTATGTCTTGCTTCGGGCAAGGTGTGTCTTGCGTCAGGCAAGTTATGTCTTGCGTCAGGCAAGTTATGTCTTGCTTCAGGCAAGGTGTGTCTTGCTTCGGGCAAGATCATCTTTGCATGATTAGAACGATCCGTAGAGTGAGTCAAAGAGCCATGGAATCCTCATCATTGAGGTACTTCCATTTACAATGCTTCAGGCATAATTCTTCGGATGAAGATCATGACGGATGCTTATTTAGCTTTATCCACGTCATTGTTGGCTTCAATGTTTCTCAACTTCTCAGTAGTCAAGTGGAGCTTCACAATTTTGTGCCCACATAAATTAGTTTCTTCCAGAAACTTCCATGTTAGTGAAGTTGAACTTGTTATGGTTCGAAAATCCACTAGATGGAGGGAACAAAAATTGTGGTTAGTGCTTATGGGAAATAAATTCTCCATAATCATAAAATTAGAACATTCGGGTTCTAAGACATGGTTTGGTTTAAATTTTCATGAAAACTACGGGTTTCATGGGTATTTAATTTTTAAGGAAACTTCGGGTTTCATGGCACTTATTCAAAGCTTCAGGTTCGAATTTATGAACTTCAAGTTCATATATACCTGCAATCAAACGCAATATATATAGAACAAAAATAATACAAGTAATAAATTTGAACATATATTGGGGATAGGTAATTAAATATAGGTCTACGGGACCTTCGGGGTTTGCAAATATGACCCAAATAATTTTTGGTAGGTCGTAGTTGGAGCTGCAGGCCCAATTTTTATTTTCTGGGCTGCTGGCCAGCAAGAAAATAAAAAGAAATTGGACAAAAAATAAGCCCAACAGGGGCTGGGGTCCAAATAAGCCCACATGGGCTTGGTGTAGGAAGGAAAACAAGCGGCTGGGCTGCTGGAAAGTGGGCTACAGGCCCTGGAAAAGCAAGGGGGATCCATCAGGGGCCACGGGCTGGGCTTCTGGCCAGGGAAAAAAAAGAAAAAAATGGGCTGGGACCATTTGGATTGGCTACAGGCCTCGGCTCGGATAGGAGGCCGGTTCGGCTGCAGGGCTCGGCTCGGGTCCGGCTCAGCTCCGAGTTAGGGTTTTTTTATTTCTTTATTTTTCAAAAAAGCGAAAAAAAAAAAATTCAGTAAAGAATTTCCAGTTTTTTTTTTTCAGAAAAACGAAATTTGATGTTTTTTTTGTAGAAAAGCGAAAAAAATAAGAAAAAAACCCTTAATTTTTTCTTCGTTCACACGATCATCAATTCACTTAATATATTTCAGATATATTAAATGTCGATGCTAACACAATATTTGCAGAAGATCAATAATTCTTTAAACGCAGAAAATTGGGTTATGCATCATGGTGAAGGTTCATGCAATCAGGTCTGACAAAATATCGACAATCGAGACCGTGTTTTAGAAGTACCTGGATTGCTGATGATGATGGTTGAACAATTTGTTTGCAGAATTGTCTTCAACTCCGGATTTCCATCGTCAATGCGTTGAATCTCGTTCAAAATAACAGGGAAAAAATTGAATCAATAGAAAGTATATTAATTCAATAAAAATAAATAAATCAAAGTCAAAACTATTGAAATTAATACTCCCCATGATTGAAGATGACAAAAACTCCGGTATAATTCTCTTGAGCACAGCTGAAAGAGCGTGCTGATAACGTGTTGTGGCCAATATTTATGAGGGGGTGCGGCAAGCAAAGGGAAGAAAGAAAATAGAGAAAGGCTTGAGGAATTATACTGTATTGTGGTGTATATTCCTCATGCCAGGTGCCTTTATTTATAGTGAAATAAGTACAATTACATTAGGATACTAATCCCTTACAGAACGGAATAACCTAATCCATATCTACCTAGGATTTACACAATCATATTTAACACATGTTATAAATTATCTACAACAATCCTTTTCTTTTTGGCGTGGCATTATATATATATATATATATATATATATATATATATATATAAAAGATTTGAGAACATACACTTTTGAATAATAATTCGAATAATAGTCAACAATAGTTCCCTTTAAATAATAATTTTAATATTTTATTTTTAGTAAGTGTTTTTAACCATCAAGATTAACAGATTAGGTTCTGCAGCAAAAATTTAAACCTAACGAAAACAATTTGAGTTCTGCACCAAAATTTTAAACCTAACGATAGATGTAAATTAATCGAATGTCAGATGTCAAACAGATCGAGTGCTGCAGCAAATGTTTAAATATAACGAAAGATGTAAGTTGAATATCCTAATAATGACAAAATATTGGATTGTAATGTGATTAAATTGAAACATCCTTAATTTTTCTCGTTTCATTTATTTTTCTTTTATAACATTTGTTCTTCCTTTTTAGTAATATATTTCATTTGTTCTTTAAAGTCATAAAAATATGATTTCTTTGGACCTAAACCAAAAACATACGAGTCTCTATTTTCGTTTTTGGGGTACAGATAGAAGTCTATTTTCACAGTAAAAAAAAGTGATCAAAGTTCGGATTTCTTTTTTTATATTAATACAAAAGTATTTCTTTGGACCTATATAAATGAAACAATGGATGTACAAATAAGATAAGAATTAGGTGTAAACTGAATACCCAAACCTCGTTTAATCCTTTTTGACCTTTCTTTTTCTAGAAGGAATCGAAGTTTTAGTTAAGAAGGCTCATTCTTTCGGGACTGGCTACAGTGCTCGCAAGCATTGAATGCTCACACCGATCTCACCCTCCTTCCCTCCCCTCTCTCCTCCCTCCTCCCTCCTTTTAATAGTGAGATCGGTGTGAGCATTCAATGCTTGCGAGCACTGTAGCCTACTCCCATTCTTTAAGACAGATGATTCATTGAACTCACACATGGCGGAAAGTAAAAAATTGAAGTTGAAAATTGGAGATTTGATGGGTTGTTTGATTGCTACCCGGCAAGCTGTCTAGCTCTTTCTTATTAGCCACGAGCGCCACTACCTTTGTTTTATCTGCAATTGCGTTTTCCGACTTTTGTGCCACTTGATCTTCTCCATGTCCTTTTATCTTTTTTTCCACAATTATTGATGGCAATGAAGAACCATATGAATAAACGACACATGTATATTCGTCATTTTGTTAAATGGCTTTATTTTTAATATTTCGTACTTAAAATATTTTACTGTTATGTTTATTTTAAATATAAAAATTATGATACATTAGTTAAAAAATTTGAAATACAGAATACTTCAGCACCTAAAATTTTTTGGATCAGAATAATTAAGTCCATATGCGCCCTATCACTTCTTAGTTGAGATATATATACGCAACATTCATCGTCTCTCTCAATAATTGTACCAAAATTTAAGGTTTAGGAGAAAGAGGAGAGAGAGATCAGAGATGGACATCTTGAGTTGCATACTACTAGGTCTAATGGTTGCATGGATCTCAATTTATACCCTCTATTATTCACTTGGAAGAAGATCATCAATTACCACACGGCTTCCACCTGGACCAAAGCCACTTCCCTTCATTGGCAATCTCTTAGAGCTTGGCAACAAACCCCATCTCTCTCTCACTAAGCTTTCACAACGCTATGGCCCCATAATGACCTTGCAACTCGGCCAGATAACGACGGTGGTAATTTCTTCATCAACTGTCGCCAAAGAAGTCCTCCGAACCCATGACCAACTCTTCTGCAACCGTAGTGTCCCAGATGCGCTCCAAGCCTGTAAACATTCCAAGTACGGCATGGCTTGGATACCGGTTTCACCTGCTTGGAGAAACCTTCGCAAAACATACAACTCGCAATTGTTTGCCACCAAAATTCTCGACGCCAACCAAGCCAACCGTCACCTAAAAGTGCAAGAGCTCATATCCGACGTCAATGAAAGCGCTGTAAAAGGTGAGGTGGTTGACATCGGAAGGGCTGGTTTCATAACTTCGCTCAATTTGCTATCCCGTACGGTCTTCTCTGTGAAGAGATTGGGAAACCTAACTTGGCTGACTATTTTCCCGTGCTGAAAAAGATTGATCCCCTGGGGATACGACGGCGTCTGACTGGTCACTTCCGGAAGATGTTTGACCTCTTTGACCGCTTGATGACGCAACGGTTTGAATCAAGAAAAGAGCTTGATTATATCATGACTAATGATATGTTAGATACCCTGATAAACATTAGTGAAGAGAAAAATGAGGATATGGACATGGATGAAACTCAACATCTGTTCCTGGTTTGTCTACTCTCTGGCTTCGTTGCTCTTGATCTTGATGAGCTTATTCTTTGAATTGATAATATGTTTATACTTAAAATTTCTTAAGAGGTAATTAATAATTACGAGCGAGTCGCTACTAGGAAATTATTAGTGTTGTGTATCCTCTAAATTAAATTGGTCATCTAAGTGTATTATTTCTCTAGTAGACACACGAATTTTATCTAGAGATGATAGAAGTAGTTTTTGATTTGTTCATCGTCAACACTACTATTTATCATAGCATCAAGCTCAGTGGAGATCTTGTGAATATCTCTATGTGCTGATCATATTGTGTACAATGTCAAGGTTTTGATTTTGTTACATACAAACTAAGTGATCTTTAGGGTAGTTGAATACCCATTTTTCTTGTAGTGCTTCTTCAATATATATAAGTGGGACAAGTGAGTTCCACTTCTCTTTGTTCGTTCATTACAGGATATATTTGCTGCGGCAACAGATACAACGTCATCCACATTGGAATGGGCCATGGCTGAGCTACTCCGCAACCCGGAAAAACTGTCAAAAGCTCAAGCGGAGCTGAAGCAGGTCATCGGAAAAGGAAAACCGGTTGAGGAATCCGACATTGCTGGACTCCCTTACTTAAAAGCAATAATCAAAGAGACCTTCCGTCTGTACCCAGCAGCGCCTTTACTACTTCCCCGAAAAGCCGAAACAGTCGTTGAAATCTGCGGGTACGTTGTACCAAAGGGTGCGCAAGTGTTTGTCAATGCATGGGCCATAGGAAGAGACCCTGGCATTTGGGACAACCCTGACTCATTCGTGCCAGAGAGGTTTTTGGGATCGGAAATTGATGTTATCGGCAATAACTTTGAACTTATTCCTTTCGGTGGTGGGAGGAGAATATGTCCTGGTTTGCCATTGGCAGTGAGAATGGTGAACTTGATGTTGGGTTCGCTTATTAACTGCTTCGATAATTGGAAGCTTGAAGACGGAGTTGCACCGGAGACCATGAACATGGATCAGAAGTTTGGCCTCACCTTACAGAAAGCTCAGCCTCTCAGAGCTGTGCCCATGTTATAGATGAACCCAGCTTGATATCTACTTCAAGTTTCTACTATATAATTTTTAGAATCTTAATAAGAATCATAGTGGCCTAAATTTTGTTAAATTGGTTAGAGCAATGATTTGTGTTTGAGTTCGAATCTCTTATGTAGTTTAGACATATTAAGCGTAGAATATTACTTATATATATATAAAAAAAAAAAAATTCAATGTATTCCTGTAAGTGCTGCCCATTGATATTTTGTAACTTTATGTATGCGTGCTCAAATGCCCTTCTTGTATAGGAGTAGGCGCGCCGAATCCAGGCTATCCATATTTAAGAATCTAGCCCTAGAACACCAACTGGAGTTTAAAGCCTAGTCCACAAAAGCGATTCTTACAAGTACTGAACTGTTCTTTGTCAACAAAGGTGTGTTAGGTCGGTCAGTGGAGTTTTGCATATTGCACCCGTTTTCGGAAAAATCTTGAGTGGTACGTACCATTCAATGGTACGACTATTGAATAGTTTAGATTAATTTGCAGTGGGCCCCAAATGAATCTTAGTCATTTAACAGTACGTACCATTCAATGGTACGTACCACTGAAGTTGGACCCCCCGTTTTCCACGCTAAATATCAAATTTTCTCCTAGTAAATCAAAGATAATTTAAAATATCTCCTTATCCAAAAAATCTTAAAATATCTCCTTATTTAAAAAATCTTGGATGGGTGGTACATAGTCAATGGTTGAATGATTCAAATTAATTTGTGATGGACCTCAAATAAATTTTAAATTATTTAACAGTACGTACTATTTAATGATACGTACCATTTAAACTTGATCCCTCTTTATCATAACAAAATAAAACAACTATTCCTTTGTCGACAATAATGGCTTTTTAAATGTCATCAAAATACTAAAGGGTGAGATATCTCCATTCATATTGATGCAAGTATTATTCGAGAATATATATTCATTTTCTGTTTTGCGCCCCTCCAAGTTTTAGAGGGCTGATCCGATGATAAGTGAAGTTATCACTGGTGGTTCTGACACCTTCTACAACTATTGTACGGAAGTATGTTCCTAATAGTTGTATTCTGTCTATCCTTTGCTTAGCTATGCTCTGAGACTAATTATTGTATTATAGGCCCTGCACTTCGCACACTATTTTGAAATAAGTTTCAAAACAGACTTTAATTTTAATTTATTTGTACTTTTACACAACACTTACACTTTGGCTTTCGTCATCCGTTCTGGGATGTCGGCCAACATATCTCGATCCGATATTGACACGTGGATATCCGGGTCGGGGTGTGTCAAACTTCAAGCACAAGCTTGGTATGGTGTCCAAACCAAAAGCAAAAACAAAACATTCACCCGGTTTGAATGTTGGAATATTGTCAAAGATTGTCCTAAATTCAGAGTTGTGCCTGTCGGTCCAGAAGTTTTAATGAACAACACCCCTCTACATTTTACACCCGATCATGATGAAGATGATGCAGAAGAAGTGCCAGAAACGCCCCCCGTTGAACAAGCGTCGGGGTCGACCCGTTTTCCAATTAGGCCTCAAGGTAAGAAGGCTTGAAAGAGAAAAGGTAATGCTTCCAAGAATGATTATGCAAAGTATATGGCAGACCTTGCCCGTCAAGGTGAATTGTCTTTAGCCCGGGAAATGGCTAAATTTGAGGCTGATAAGGCTAGAGAGGATGCAAAAGCTGCAATGATTAGGGAAAAATTTGAAGCTGATCAGAGAGAAAGAGAACTACTTCAGCAAGAAAGAGAACATAGCAGACAAGAAAGAATGGCTCAACCAGATCGTGACATTATGAATGAGCCTTTAGAAAGGAAATCTCCAAACTCTAAATATTTTTGGCAGTCAGAGAAAGCGAACGTGGTGCGAAGGAGGCGTGAGAGAGAAGCGAGAGCAAGAGGAGATGGTCCTAGCACGACAACAGAAGATCATCCTAGCACCATAAATTGGTTAGGTGAAGAGTAGCCATTCACTTTGTTTGTAATTGGAGCCCATAATTTTCCAATCAATTTGGGTTGTAATTTCTTATTCATTGAATAGAGTGCATTATGTTGTTTCCAATTTATTGAATTTAGTACTTTATTTAAAGTAAGAGTATATTTATTTAAAGTAAGAGAATCTTTATTCAAAACACATTTAAACACACCAAATAAAATTACATCAACACACTAAACATTTTGGTAGCACCCCTAACAATAGCCCAGCGAGCTTGAAGTATACCAAAACAACGCTCCACATCCTTCTTAACAGCTTGTAAAGTATTTTTCCTTTGCAGTTTGTGGACATGGCACTGTTTTGACAAACGATCCCCACCTTGGGTAAATGCCGTCTGCTAGGTAGTATGGCTCGTCGTACATACGTCTGTTGACCCAATATGTGACTTTTGGTGCCTTTCCTTGCAGGACATCGTTGAACACTGGGGATTGGGCAAGGACATTGAGATTATTTTGAGCTCCCGGAACTCTGAAAATAGCGTGCCATATCCATGTATCAAAAGATGCTACTGCCTCCAAAATGATACTTTTTAATCCTTTTCTGTCCCCATAAGCGCCTTGCCATGCACTTGGACATTTTTTCCAAGTCCAGTGCATACAATCAATGCTTCCAATCATCCATGGAAAGCCTCGCATCTCGCCATTCTTCAAAAGCCTTTGCAAGTCCATAGGAGTAGGTCTCCGGAGGTACTCTGCGGTGTAGATAGATTGCCGAGCAAAATCTCGTCAGAGACTCAAGAATGGTTGATTTTCCCATCCTCGTTATCTCGTCCACTTGGTCTGCAACTGCTTCATATGCAAGCATCCGCAAGGCAGCAATAATTTTTTGCTCAGGCAGGAGACCCATAACACCAAAAACATCGGCCTTTTGCTCAAAGTAAGAATCATGGTTGCAAACAACGCCCATGATTTTGTTAAACAAATGTCGTTCCATTCTAAAACGACGTCGGAAGTACGTATCAGGGAATGCACTGTTACGGACAAAATAATCGTCTAAGAGCTCCTGACCTCGTCGTTGCATGTTTCTATCAATGTTTACAGCATGGTTGGGCCTGCAGATTTGAGCCACAGCTTGGATTACTCGATGGGAATGTGAGGCTCTTGCCATTCTTGATTCGTCATCTCTCCGTCTACACTTGTCATCCTCTTCCATCTCATTTTGGGCTCAATCCCCGTCATTGAACGTTCCTTCTGATTGGTTAAACAATTCTTCCTCTTCTTGATCGATTTCCCACATCATCTTTGAAGAAGAAGAAGAAGACATTGTAAGAAGGAAGCATAAACTATGAATAATGATAGAGATCTTGAGATAATTGGTGTGAGATTTCGGAGGATGGATGGTGGATTATATGGAGGATTCAGAAAGGATTAGGTTGTAGATAATGCCACGTGGCATGCCGTCATTCGTTAAAAATATGGTGGAAATCTATCATCAATGATTGTAATCGGATTGTGACACGTGGCACGACGTGATTGGTTAAAAAACTTATCGGAAATTCATCACCAATAATTGTCTTTTCCGATAATGACATGTGGCTCAACGACAACGATTAAAAATCTTATTGGAAATCCATCACTAATAATTGTTTTTGCAGATAATGACATGTGGCGCAATGAGAACGATTAAAAATCTTATCTGAAATTCCAAATAAAATGATTATCTATTATTTTATAAATAAAAAAAATACTAATATTTTATTGCCAATTGTCAGGGCAATTCTAGTGCAGGGGTGGAGATGCAAAAGACAATTGCCAGGAAATGCACTGTTCATTAAGGGCAGTTACTGTTCACTGGGTGGATTGAATAATGAATTGCCTGGGGGGAGGGCTCCTACACTGGAGTTGCTCTAAGAGGATTGATCCACTTGGGATACGACACCGTAACCAAGCACATCCAGAAGATGCTTGATCTCTTTGACCAATTGATTATGCAACGGTTTGAAACAAGAAAAAAGCTTGATTATATCATGACTAATGATATGTTAGATACCTTAGTAAACATTAGTTAAGAGAAAAATGAGGATATGGACATGGATGAAACTCAACATCTGTTCCTGGTTAGTTGCTACTATATATATTTACTCTCTAATTTTGTTGCTCTCGATTACTCTCTAATATCTAGCGTATATACTTACTGATTGCTTTGAGGTAATAATTGTTCGAAGCCTTTCTGTAGGACTTAGGCTGGGATGGGCCCTGTATCCTTTCCCGTCATCCTCTGCAGTAGTGATTGGGAAAAATGCACTTCTTGGTCTTCCTTTCCTATGCCTGGGAGCATAAACAATCAAAAAGAAAATGTCCCACCGGGCGTGCCAAAAATATGTTCCAAGCCTTTCTGTAGGACTTCAGTCGGGAACAATACGGTGTTGGCTAACCGCTGGATTTCACCTTTCTGCTGGTTTGGTTTCTGATAGGCTTCACTTCTATTCCTTTGGAGGAATATTTATGAGGCTTTTGGTGTTGGTGTATTCGTTAGGCGTGCCACTATTGGCTTCTGCCAATAGAATGATGTATTTGTTAGATTCAGTTAAATTATGTTAGATACTCGCGGCACAAGTAATATAACTTCCTTTCAAAGGATTGTGACTTTATTAGATAAGTTCTCGGTTATGTTCTTTTTATTGCCTTGCTTGTTAAGGACTTTTAATATCTCTCGATGTTTATACCAGAGAAGGCAAAGATGGGGTTTGTTATAAACTCGTTACAGCAAATCGCGCCACTCTTGTGCATACAATAGAAAAGTAAAGACTGTAATTAAAGACAGAAAGTAAAGACTGTAATTAAAGTGCTTGAATGTAAATAAAGAAAGTAAAGACTTGTAAGTAAAGAACTGATATTGAAAGACTTTATATAGATAGAAGTACAATAATATTACATGTAATGGTCATTTTAGATTGACAAAACACCCATCGGATTGGATATTGATCCATCAGGATGGTCTGTAAGCTGCTTCCTTATAAAGGGAAATAATCAAAGACACTTTGGCCTCATATTGGTAATCGAAACTATCAAATGGGGTTGATTTGATGGCAGAGCTTAATTCACTACTCCTCATAGGAGTTAGGGAGTATGATCCTAGGATTCTAGTATTTGAATTCTCAAAGTCACGAACTACACAGGTAGTGTGAATGAGATGACAACAGATAGAGATAAAATCTATATTTGGGAAAGGCTTTGAGGGATTTCCTCAGAGGATTTCTTTATGAACTTAAGAGTTCTGTTTTTTGATTGTTTGAGTGTCTTCATCTTTGAACCCCTCCTTCGTTTATATAGACCAGCGGGAGCCTATATCATAGCTGTCAAATCCCTCTGCGACCGTCTTTGAAGACTCTGTGAGGTAAGGCTTCATCAAGAAGGCACAAATAATATCTCTGATCAGTCTACTCCCATTGAGAGAGTTCTTTATTCATATTCTCCTTCCTTCCAAAATGTCGAGTGCTTTGCATTTAATGTTGTCAGTGGAGAGAGAGAGATACAGGCTTTCTTATTTTGTTCACTGGTCTGGGTTGGACCTTTCCTCTTTTAGGCCCAACCCATTACCAAAACCAAGCCCTGACCCAGTGGATATTTTTAGTGTAAACAATAATTATGACTAGCTAGGGTCGTTTTTGTTTTTGTCTTTGTTGGTTTTTTACTTGGTAATTAGTATTGTGCTATTTGTATCGCCTAAAACTGGTCATCTACTATATTGTCTCGCTAGTAGACACACGAATCTCATCTAGAGAGATGATAGGTTTAGCTAATATAAGTAGTTCTTGATTTTTTTACTTACTGATTTTTTTTACTATTTAACATCAGGCTCCATGTAGATTTTGCAAATATAACTATGTACTGATTATAGTATGTAAGATGCATGTCACGGTTTTGATTTTGTTGCATACAAATTAAGTGATCCTTTTTTCTTTGGCGTGGCATTATATATATATATATAAATTTTTTTTGAGAACACACGCTTTTGAATAATAATTCGAATAATAGTCAACAATAGTTTCCTTTAAATAATAATTCGAATATTGTTGTGGACAGTTTTTAGGGAAGGGTGCGGCAAGAGAAGAATAGAGAGAATTTGGTGAAACTGTAGTGTATGTGGAATATGTAATTCATATATTCCACATACCAGGTGCCTTTATTTATAGTAATACAAGTACAAGTATAATAGGATACTAATCCCTTACAGAACGGAATAGCCTAATCCATATCTACCTAGGATTTACACAATCACATTTAACACATGTTATAAATTATCTACAACACTCCCCCTTGAGTGTGCAAATACTCAAGTAGATATCGCATCAGATCTTCAGGATGATAGTTGATGAAGTCGTCTTGTAGGCACAGTAGAGAACACTCGAGTCTCATATAGGGAACTTGCATATAAAAAGAATAAAAACTCTCACAAAACCAGGCTATGGTAAAACCCAAGACGGGACAAAACCCATAGTCTAGGAGAAAAGTGAGTTAATGCAATGTCGATACTTAACATCTTCAAGACGTAAGTAGTAGGAAAACACACAAGGGTATGACCAGCCCAGAATGGGTGCCTCGTTAAAACCTAGTCAGGCAACAAAAACCCAATGGGAAAAATGATCCTGATCGTAGGGAAAAAGAGTACATTAAGGTCAAGCGAGTATACTTCAGGATACTCCCCCTGAGTTCGACGAAACTCCCCCTGAGAACTACAAGCGTAGCAAATGAGAAAATTTGCACATACCAAATCCTCGAACAAGCTTCTTCGGCAATGACTTCGTGAAAAGGTCGGCAAGGTTGTCTTCAATCCTCTGATGCTCATGCTGATGTAATGTAGACGCAATATGCTTGGTGTTGACTTTTTGGATGTATCAGGTTATGGTCTGGTCGATACATGCGGCATTGTCTTCATAGATCGTTGTTGGAACTCAACAAAGGATGAAGAACTACAAGTGCTTCGAATATGCTCCCATGTACACGGGTGGCTTCGTGTATGGCGATGAGCTCGAAGACGTCGCAACTAAGGTCTAGTTTGGTTGACCTCCAAGATATTGCGGTGTTCCTAACGGTAAAGACATAATCCGTTTGGAAACGTGCCTTGTGTGGAACAGACGGATAATCTGTGTCAGCGTATCCCACAAGGTAGGCATCATTCTGATAACCAAGGGGTTGTGGTTAATTCTGAGATGCGCAGGGATAGAATAAGCCCAAATCCGTAGTAACGGAAAAACGTCTTTAACACCTATTTGATGATAGCGTGTAGGCGCAGTGTTGTATCTTACCAAAAGATCAACAACGAATGAGATGTCATGCATAATGCAATGAGCTAAGTACAATAAAGCGCTAATTGAACTTAGATATAGAACTTCAAGTTCCACAACCTTTTCAAGGATCTCATTTGCATCTAGCGTATGAATGTTCATGGGTGTACTCAAAAGCAACACCTTCTGGGTGTAGTTCGATTGGTGGACCAGAATACCATCTGAACTTTGCTCGAAACTTCGGGTCGAGACATAAACGAGTTATCCCAAGATCTTTCATCTCAAATTCCGACTTCAGGTGCGAGGCAGTTTTCTCAAGCTCTTCCAGAGTCTAAGTGAGATTTATGTCATCGACATAGACTGCAACTCTAGCAAATTCGGTTTTGTACACGCAGGGGCATAGTTTATTCATATATCCCTAACTGATCAAATATTCACTTAGACGGGTATACCACATCCGCTCGGATTGTTCCAATCCGTAAAGTGAAATGCCTCAATTCAATAGAGAGGGTGTTCTGTGGTCTAGAACTATTTGAATCAGTCAATAAGTTCTTCGGGAACTTTCACATATATTTCCGTATCAAGATCCCTATAGATACGTTACAACCACGTACATAAGCTGCATATTCAGTTTTTCGGAAACTACCAAACTGATAAGGTAGTGGAACGTTATGACGTCCATTACGGGGGAAATAAGTCACCTCGTAATCAATCTCAGGGTGTTTGAGAGAAACCTTGCGCCACAAGGCGTGCTTCGTTTTGCACTATTTCATTCTTCTCATTTCGCTTCCTTACGAAAACCCACTTGTAGCCAACGGGCTTCACATGTGGAAGTGTAGGAACTACAGGCCCAAACACTTTACGTTTCGCAAGCGAATCAAGTTCGACCTGGATTGCTAGTTTCCAATTTGACCAATCGGTTCTACGTCGACATTCATCAACGGAACGCAGTTCGATATCGTCGCTTTTCACTATTTCGGGTAGCTACCATTAACGTGAATATCATCGATGATAATCTCATTCCAATTCCATTAACTCATCCATGCATGCATAATGGACCAAGACTACAGGTCTCGGGATAATCCGGATTAATTTCATGAGGTGGAATGGTTGAGATAGCGAACGAGGAAGGGATTCATTTTGTGCCATACTTCTCCACTTCTAGGGAGGTGAATCCTTCGAACCGAGTGATCTGTCACGCTTCAGGCCGAGAACAGATTGATTGGCTAGCCGTCGGCGTACCAGGCCGTCCAACAGGGGCGGCCAAACCGTCCTTCAGGGGCGGCACACCCTTCGGGGATGTTGACTCGACGTCCGTTAGGTACGTCTATCCTTGCAGGCATGTTTGCAGCTGGTATATGTGATCTCGTCACTTTATCTAGATCAGAGAAAGCGTCTGGAGCAATACTCTGAAATCTAGAATATGGGGATCAAGATGAGACATAGTGGGGACGTCCACGATAATTCGCGCCGTTCTTCAGGAACGTTGACGTTCTTATCTCCCCCTAACGGCGGGAAGACTGTCTCATCGAAGTGACAATCCGCAAAATGGCGGTAAAGAGATCGCGTGCAAGGGCTCTAAAGAGCTAATTCGAAGGAGAATCACAATCGACAAAGATTCACATCCTTCTTTGAGGACCCATATTGGTACATTGCGGCGGCGCAATATGGTAGAATGTGCATACCCAAAAATGCGTAAATACGAAACATCAGGTTCGTACTCAGTAACCAATTGTAACGCTATAAAGTATCGGGTAGCAATGGGCCTCAGGCGGACCAACATGGCTGCATACAAGATTGCATAGCCCTAGGCAGAAACCGAAAGCTTGGTGCGTTCACCAAGGTCCGGGCGATCAATTGATAATGCGCTTTATGATCGCTTATGCGAGGCTGTTTTGGGGGTTGAACATGGGGAATTCAATGTTCAATTTTAAGCCCAAAAAAACATGCAATACTTATCGAATACTGTTCGATATAAACTCTCCGGCATTATCCAGTCTTCTAGACTTTATGGGATAATTAGGGTGGTGAGCCCTTAAGTAAGAATTGGCCAGGAGTTTAGCAGCAATGTGTATGTGGACAGACATGTGACCATTGTGTCGATATATCAACCAAAAACCATATTTACATGGTCCGCATTTTTGGTTGGAAGAGTCCACATTATTCTCTTTGATCCACTGTGAAAAGAGGGTTATGTAGTAACTTTGCTAGGGATGATGTAAAAATCCAATTTCCCCAACGAGCAGGCTTGGCAAAGTGTGCTTGTAGGCACAAAATCCTTACTTCAGGTAAGGTGATGCATTTTGTAACATATTGCATCGTGTTTTGACCTGAATGTTCCAAACGGTCGTGCCAAAGCAAGTAAACTGCTCGAATCACCCGGCTTCAAGCCGGCCTATATGTGGCATGTCCCAGTTGGGAGGTAGCCCATTGGCCCCAAAACATAGCTTCAGGCTTCATATTTTGGAAGGTGATGCAAAGATACGTCACTCTATTTTCTACAGTGGTTTTTATGATCATTGTTCGCTCGAATATCCTTATAACTCAATGACGTTCTTCCGGAACGGAGAATATAAGGCCCCTTAATAGTAATTCTGTACCATTAATACAACGAGGTGCAGTGCCATTGCCCTTAATCAGGTTAGGTAGACCTGAATTCGTTGCTAGAGGGGTGATTTAGGTATGAAGTTAGTGTGCATAGTCGCACGTTCATCCAGACAACTAACTTCCCCACATTTATATCTTATCACATGTTAATTGAATTCGGTCACATGTATAAGAAACATGATTCAATTAACTCATATTCGAGGACAATATCCATAATAATATCCAAAAAATTTAAAGCAAATACCAAAACAATCATCCAAACAAAAAGGAAAAATTGTTCAAAACTTAAACCAAAAGATAGGGGGTTCGGCCAACAGGGCCTTCCATGTCAAAATTCTGCTTTTCCATATGTGTTAGGTGAAGCAAAATTAGTCTCACAAATTGATTACAGGAATGGTACTCCTCAACAACATTGGTAGGGACACAAATAAGTGCATAGCCAATGATCTATTCCATCAAAATGGAGGTAGATTTTGCACGGTTGAGGTTCGGGAATACTGTCCCTTATTCTTGAAGTTTTGGGTCTTAGTTTCCAAGGGATCACGTGTTTGGTCGTGATGCCACCCCCTTGGTTGACCCTGATTCTACCACTATTCAGTACTCTCCAGCCGAAGAAGGAAGAGTAGATTCGGTAGGCCTCTGCTGAAGCAGAGCCTTAAGTTCGGTACACCTCTGTCGAAACAAAGCAAGACCTTCGGTACATCCCTACCGAAGTAGGGCATGCCGTTCGGTAGACTTCAGCCGAAACTGTCTATACCGTTCGGTAGACTTTGCCGAAGCTGAGTCTATACCATTCGGTAGGCTCCAGCCGAAGCTGGATCACACCGTTCGGTACCTTCCAGCCGAATCACTGGGGTGCCGCTTTCACTGTTGTGCTTTTCAGTGAGCAAAGTGGTAGTATCAGATCCGAGAATTTAGTGAACCTCCATTCTCTAGGGTGCTTCTTCAGGAGCATTTTAGAGGTATGGAAGGACGAGAAAATCTTCTCTAGTCAAAATTCAATCGGATTCTATAAACTTCAGAATTTGTACCTATTCACGGATGGAGTTCAATCATGCCTTGTGTCAGGGCAAGATATGTCTTGCTTCGGGCAAGGTGTGTCTTGCTTTTGACAAAGTGTGTCTTGCTTCGGGCAAGGTGTGTCTTGCTTCGGGCAAGGTGTGTCTTGCTTCGGGCAAGGTGTGTCTTGCTTCGGGCAAGATCATCTTTGCATGATTAGAACGATCCGTAGAGTGAGTCAAAGAGCCATGGAATCCTCGTCATTGAGGTGCTTCCATTTACAATGCTTCAGGCATAAATCTTCGGATGAAGATCATGACAGATGCTTATTTAGCTCTATCCACGTCATTGTTGGCTTCAATGTTTCTCAACTTCTCAGTAGTCAAGTGGAGCTTCACAACTTGTGCCCACATAAAGTAGTTTCTACTAGAAACTTCCATGTTAGTGAAATTGAACTTGTTACGGTTCGGAAATCCACTGAATGGAGGGAACAAGAATTGTGGTTAGTGCTTATGGTTATGGGAAATAAATTCTCCATAATCATAAAAGTTAGAACATTCGGGTTCTAAGACATGGTTTGGTTTAAATTTTCATGAAAACTACGGGTTTCATGGGTATTTAATTTTTAAGGAAACTTCAGGTTTCATGGCACTTATTCGAAGCTTCAGGTTCGAATTTATGAACTTCAAGTTCATATATACCTGCAATCAAACGCAATATATATAGAACAAAAAATAAAATTTTAACATATATTGTGAATGGGTAGTGAAATATAGGTCTACGGGACCTTTGGGGTTTGCAAATATGACCCAAATAATTTTTGGTGGGTCGTAGTTGGAGCTGCAGGCCCAACTTTTATTTTCTTGGGCTGCTGGCAGCAAGAAAATAAAATAAAAAATTTATGGACAGAGGTGAGCCCAACAAGGGCTTGGGTCCAAAGGCCCACACGGGCTGTGTGAAGAAAAACCAAAGCAGCAGAGCTGCTGGTGCATTGGGCTACAGGCCCTGAGATGCAGCTGGCCCATCAGGGGCCAAGGGAGAAGGCGCGGGCCGAGAAGAAAAAGAAGAAAAGGGGGCCCAAGAGCCTCGGTCCAGCTACGGGCTGGGGAAGGAACAAGCCCAAGTTGGGCTGGAGATGGAGCGGGCCGAGGGGCAGGCCAAAGGGCCTGGGGTTGCGTGGCTCGGCTGGAGCTGGGCTGGGGTAGCTCGGCTGGAGCTGGGCTGGCTCGGCTGGAGCCAGTTGGGTCGGCTCGGCTCGGCTTCTGGCCGGCTCGGCTCGGCTCGGCGCGGCGCGGCTTCAGGCCGGCTCGGCTCCGATTAGGGTTTTTTTTTTTTTTTTTTCTTTATTTTTCAAAAAAACGAAAAAAAATTTTCGGTAAAGAATTTCTAGTTTTTTTTTCAGAAAAACGAAATTTTGATGTTTTTTGTAGAAAAGCGAAAAAAAAACAAGAAAAAACCCTTAATTTTTCCTTCGTTCACACGATCATCAATTCACTTAATATATTTCAGATATATTAAATGTCGATGCTAACACAATATTTGCAGAAGATCAATAATTCTTTAAACGCAGAAAATTGGGTTATGCATCATGGTGAAGGTTCATGCAATCAGGTCTGACAAAATATCGACAATCGAGACCGTGTTTTAGAAGAACCTGGATTGCTGATGATGATTGTTGAACAATTTGTTTGCAGGATTGCTTTCAATTCCGGATTTCCATCGTCAATGCGTTGAATCTTGTTCAAAATAACAGGGGGAAAAAATTGAATCAATAGCAATATATTAATTCAATAAAAATAAATAAATCAAAGTAAAAACTATTGAAATTAATACTCCCCATGATTGAAGATGGCCAAAACTCCGGTATAATTCTCTTGAGCACAGCGGAAAGAGCGTGTTGATAACGTGTTGTGGACAGTTTTTAGGGAAGGGTGCGGCAAGAGAAGAATAGAGAGAATTTGGTGAAACTGTAGTGTATGTGGAATATGTAATTCATATATTCCACATACCAGGTGCCTTTATTTATAGTAATACAAGTACAAGTATAATAGGATACTAATCCCTTACAGAACGGAATAGCCTAATCCATATCTACCTAGGATTTACACAATCACATTTAACACATGTTATAAATTATCTACAACAAATATTTTATTTTTTAGTAAGTGTTTTTAACCATCAAGATTAACAGACTAGGTTCTGCAGCAAAAGTTTAAACCTAACGAAAACAATTTGAGTTATGCTCCAAAATTTTAAACCTAACGATAGATGTAAATTAATCGGATGTCCAGTGGCGAAGCCAGGATTTCTCGAGGGGGGGGGGGGCGAACTTAAAAGAATGCAAGGTTAAAAAAAATGGCAACAACTAAATCTTTTTATATGGTAATGTTTTTCATAATTAAATAATACAAACAAATTACAATTGTTGCCGACGAGGTTTCATGTCATGAAAACGTCGCATAATAGGCTCATTATCAATACAAGAAAATACATCTTTCTCAATGTAAACAAGCATGTTATCACTCAACCATTGATCTCCCATTTTGTTACGCAATGGTGTTTTCACAATCTTCATAGCAGAAAAAGCTCTCTCCACCGAAGCGGTTGCAACTGGTAACACCAAAGCCAATGTAAGAAGCTTATACACTAACATATAGCTTTCAGACCTCCCTTTCTTCACTAACTCTTTTGCAAGATCACTAATTCCTCTCAATGATGAAAACTCACTATGCATCTTCATATCATGAATGTAATTGTCAAGTTGAATGGGAAGATTTATGAGGTCCATATGATCAAAATCTTGAGGATAAAGTTGGGCTAAACGAACAATTTTTGCTTTGTCAAAAGATGCAAAATTATTCACCGGACTCAAACATGCCATACAAAGAAGTAACTCGGTGTTTACCTCATTGAAGCGATCATTCAATTCCTTTAGTTGCATATCAATGACTTGAAAATAGAGGTCCACACGATAGTAATGGAAGTTTGCTTGAGATTCTTTTGAATATCGGAAGAAGTATACTTGAGATTCTTTTGAATATCGGAAGAAGTATACTTGAGATTCTTGGGAGCATTCTCAAACACAACCTTCCTAACTTTCTCATTATGATCGGCAAGAAATTGCATAAGCTCTATATAATTACCCCTATTGCTCGATTTCAAAGATTCATCATGCCCACGAAAAGCCAAACCCTGTCGCAACAACCATCTTGTGCAATCAAGTGCTCCACTCAATAAAGTGTGATAATTAACGCGAGCTTCATCAGTTTGCTTGATCACAAATGTTTCAATGTGTTGTTTTTGTGTCATCAAGTCTTTAGCTTGTTGCATAGCTTTATTATGAAGACTTCCAACACCTCCCTCATGGACTCGAAAATTTTCGGGTCCTTTCCTCCAATTTGTAAACCCTTTTTCAGTGAAGACATCACTTCCACTACCACCCGCTCTATCAAAGTCACATTTAAAAAGATAGCAATAACGGCAAAATGCAGCATCTTTTACTATACTATACTCTAACCACTTAAAATGATCAAACCAACCTGTGATAAAACATCGATTGTCGCTAGCTTTCCTTGGCATGATGTGAGATTTAGGTTGACAAGGTTCCTTTTGGAGGTAGTATCTACGAATTGCTTCACGATAATTGAGTGGATAATCAAGCATTCGACATCTCAGTCCAAGGTCTGCATGAAGATTAGCTAATATTTCATCTAACTCAGTAATCTCACCTTGTTGTGCATTACCCGAAATACTAGAAGGAGGACTAGTAGGAGGAATATTTGAAGATGGAGGAGGACTACCCGGAATATTTGAAGGAAGAGGATGACTATCCAGAATATTTGGAGAAGGATTTAAGCACTGTTTCTTATAATACCTTTCCATTACGCAACTGTATAACGAAAGAAAAACAAATATATCTTAGACTCTTAGTCCTATAGTAGAAAAACAAAAAATTGTATTCAATAATCAATTAGGGTTTGAAATAAATTAAAATTTTACCTTAATTGGAATTTGTAGTATAATAGTATTCAAATTAATAATCTATAATCAACAACCATATAATGTATAACCCTATATCCTACATCAATTAAACAAAAATTTGTATTCAATAATCAATTAGGGTTTGAAGTAAATTAAAATTTTACCTTGATTAGAATTTGGAGCAGATATCCTTAGTGGCCAACAACTAATCGAACAAGAAAAGAAAATTGGAGTGGGGTTGGGGATGAATGAACAGTGCACTGGGGTGGGTGGGTTGCTGCTGGGGCCTGGGAATGAGAAAGGGGATCGGGATTTTTGGGAAGGGGGGGCAGCTTGCTGCTGGAAGCCAGGAAGTAAATGGGGATTGGGGGACCAGTGGTCCCCCATTTAAATCTTTTTTTTTTTTTTTTTGGGGTAAAACGACGTCGTTTTGAAAAAAAAAAAATTTTACCAGGCCCAAAACGACGTCGTTTTGGCCTGGTTTTAAAAAAAAAAAGAAGAAACCCAGCAGCAGCAGGTCCTCCGCCGCTGCCCAGCGCCCGAGCGCCACTGCCCAGATTTGCAGCACCAGCAGGTTCGTTTTCCGGGGAGCGGAGGGGCGACCGCCCCCCCTCGCGCCACTGTAGCTTCGCCACTGCGGATGTCAGATGTCAAACAGATTGAGTGCTGCAGAAAATGGTTAAACATAACAAAAATGCAAATTGAATATCCTAATAATGTCAAAACATTAGATTGTAATGTGATAAAATTGAAACATTCTTAATTCTTCTCGTTTCATTTGTTCTTCTTTTTTAGTAATATATTTCATTTGTTCTTTAAAGTCATAAAAATATGATTTCTTTGGTCCTAAACCAAAAACATACGAGTCTCTATTTTCGTTTTTGGGGTACAAATAGAAGTCTATTTTCACAGGAAAAAAAAAGTGATCAAAGTTCGAATTTCCTTTTTTATATTAATACAAAAGTATTTCTTTGGACCTATATAAATGAAACAATGGATGTGCAAATAAGATAAGAATTAGGAGTAAATTGGGAGTAGGCTACAATGCTTGCAAGCATTGAATGCTTACACCGATTTCACCATTAAAATGAGGGAGGAGAGAGGAGAGAGGGGGGAAAGGAGGGTGAGATCGGTGTGAGTATTCAATGCTTGCGAGCACTGTAGCCAATCCCAATAAACTGAATACCCAAACCTCGTTTAATCCTTTCTGACCTTTCTTTTTCTAGAAGAAATCGAAGTTTTAGTTAAGAAGGCTCATTCTTTAAGATAGATGATTCATTGAACTGACACATGGCGGAAAGTAAAAAATTGAAGTTGAAAATTGGAGATTTGATGGGTTGTTTGATTGCTACCCGGCAAGCTGTCACTACCTTTGTTTTATCTGCAATTGCGTTTTCCGACTTTTGTGCCACTTGATCTTCTCCATGTCCTTTTATCTTTTTGTCCACAATTATTGATGGCAATGAAGAACCATATGAATAAACAACACAGGTATACTTGAGAGCATCTAAAAATTGTTGGACCAGAATAATTAAGTCCAGATGCGCCCTATCACTTCTTAATTGAGATATACATACGCAACATTCATCGTCTCTCTCAACAATTGTACCAAAATTAAAGGTTTAGGAGAAAGAGGAGAGAGATCAGAGATGGACATCTTGAGTTGCATACTACTAGGTCTAATGGTTGCATGGATCTCAATTTACACCCTCTATTATTCACTTGGAAGAAGATCATCAATTACCACAAGGCTTCCACCTGGACCAAAGCCGCTTCCCTTCATTGGCAATCTCTTAGAGCTTGGCAACAAACCCCATCTCTCTCTCACTAAGCTTTCACAACGCTATGGCCCCATAATGACCTTGCAACTCGGCCAGATAACGACGGTGGTAATTTCTTCATCAACTGTCGCCAAAGAAGTCCTCCGAACCCATGACCAACTCTTCTGCAACCGTAGTGTCCCAGATGCGCTCCAAGCCTGTAAACATTCCAAGTACGGCATGCCTTGGATACCGGTTTCACCTGCTTGGAGAAACCTTCGCAAAACATGTAACTCGCAATTGTTCGCCACCAAAATTCTCGACGCCAACCAAGCCAACCGTCACCTAAAAGTGCAAGAGCTCATATCCGACGTCAATGAAAGCGCTGTAAAAGGTGAGGTGGTTGACATCGGAAGGGCTGGTTTCATAACTTCGCTCAATTTGCTATCCCGTACGGTCTTCTCTGTGGATTTAGCGGACCCACACAGTGCGAGGGCGAGAGAGTTCAAGGAGTTGGTGTGGGGCATGTTTGAAGAGATTGGGAAACCTAACTTGGCTGATTATTTTCCTGTGCTGAAAAAGATTGATCCCCTGGGGATACGACGGCGTCTGACTGGTCACTTCAGGAAGATGTTTGACCTCTTTGACCGCTTGATGACGCGACGGTTTGAATCAAGAAAAGAGCTTGATTATATCATGACTAATGATATGTTGGATACCCTGATAAACATTAGTAAAGAGAAAAATGAGGATATGGACATGGATGAAACTCAACATCTGTTCCTGGTTTGTCTACTCTCTGGCTTCGTTGTTCTTGATCTTGATGAGCTTATTCTTTGAATTGATAATATGTTTATACTTAAAATTTCTTAAGAGGTAATTAATAATTACGCGGGAGTCGCTACTAGGAAATTATTAGTGTTGTGTATCCTCTAAATTAAATTGGTCATCTAGTGTATTATTTCTCTAGTAGATACACGAATTTCATCTAGAGATGATAGAAGTAGTTTTTGATTTTTGATTTGTTCATCGTCAACACTACTATTTATCATAGCATCAAGCTCAGTGGAGATCTTGTGAATATCTCTATGTGCTGATCATATTGTGTACAATGTCACCGTTATGATTTTGTTACATACAAACTAAGTGATCTTTAGGGTAGTTGAATACCCATTTTTCTTGTAGTGCTTCTTCAATATATATAAGTGGGACAAGTGACTTCCACTTCTCTTTGTTCGTTCATTACAGGATCTATTTGCTGCGGCAACGGATACAACGTCATCCACATTGGAATGGGCAATGGCTGAGCTACTCCGCAACCCGGAAAAACTGTCAAAAGCTCAAGCGGAGCTGAAGCAGGTCATTGGAAAAGGAAAACCGGTTGAGGAATCCGACATTGCTGGACTTCCTTACTTACAAGCAATAATCAAAGAGACCTTCCGTCTGTACCCAGCAGCGCCTTTACTACTTCCCCGAAAAGCCGAAACAGACGTTGAAATCTGCGGGTACGTTGTACCAAAGGGTGCGCAAGTGTTTGTCAATGCATGGGCTATAGGAAGAGACCCTGGCATTTGGGACAACCCGGACTCATTCGTGCCAGAGAGGTTTTTGGGATCGGAAATTGATGTTACCGGCAAGAACTTTGAACTTATTCCGTTCGGTGGTGGGAGGAGAATATGTCCTGGTTTGCCATTGGCATTGAGAATGGTGAACTTGATGTTGGGTTCGCTTATTAACTGCGTCGATAATTGGAAGCTTGAAGACGGAGTTGCACCGGAGACCATGAACATGGATCAGAAGTTTGGCCTCACCCTACAGAAAGCTCAGCCTCTCAGAGCTGTGCCCATGTTATAGATGAACCCAGCTTGATATCTACTTCAGGTTTCTACTAAATAATTTTTAGAATCTCAATAAGAATCATTGGTTAGAACAATTATTTGTATTTGAGTTCGAATTTTTTTTGTAGTTTAGACGTATCAAAAATTCTAGCATGCTCTAGAGTAAATTTTACTCAGGAAAAAAATAAATGATTGGATGATGGTCTAAAGCATTCAATGATGTGGATTAAGCAATCAATTTGACTCCAAAACTGGAGTAAATATTACCCCGGAGCACACTAGAAAGACCCTAGACGTATTAAGGGTAGAATATTTGCTTATATAAAAAAAAAAAAAAAATCATGTATGCTTGTGAGTGCTTCCCGAGTCTTTCTTGTATATCTCGGAGTACGGGGTATTCCGTTTTTTTAATCGTTGAATTTTTATTTTAAAATATAAAAATTAAGATTCAACGGTTAAAAAATTCAGAATACCTATTTTAAAATAAAAATCCAACGGTTAAAAAATTCAGAATACCTCGTACTCCGGAGCACCCAAAAATTTTTGGTGCTTCCCATTGATATTTGTAACTTTATGTATGCGTGCTCAAACGTCCTTCTTGTATAGGAGTAGGCGCGCCGAATCCAGGCTATCCATATTTAAGAATCTAGAGCTGGAGTTTAAAGCCTAGTCTACAAAAGCGGTTCTTACAAGTAATGAACTGTTCTTTGTCAACAAAGGTGTGTTAGGTCGGTCAGTAGAGTTTTGCATATTGCACCCGTTTTCAACGCTAAATATCAAATTTTCTCCTAGTAAATCAAAGAAATCTAAAATCTCTCTTTATCATAACAAAATAAAACAACTATTCTTTTGTCCACAATAATGGCTTTTTAAATGTCATCAAAATACCGTCACATAGCGTTCTGATCTAATAATACATTGTTATGGAAAGAAAAACAATGCATTATTAAATAGAGGACGCCACATAACGGTAAACTCATTTCATATAGATTTTTCTCGAAAAAATCACATTTATGTATCACTTTATTCGCTTGTGGCTATGAAAGAACCACGTCTCACCAATTTGTATAATAATAGTATAAAAAGTTGACTTAGGAGAAGGGAGAGAGAGTAAGATCAGATGGACTTCTTGAGTTGCATGCTATTATCTCTTATAGTAGTCTGGATCTCAGTCCATGCTATCTACTATTCATTTGCAGGAAGTTCAATTCCCACTAGGCTTCCACCCGGACCACAACCATTTCCCTTCATTGGAAATCTCTTAGAGCTTGGGAACAAACCCCATCTCTCTCTCACTAACCTTTCACAACTCTATGGTCCCATTATCACATTACATCTCGGACAGATAACCACGCCTGCCTTATCGCCAGCCCCCACCATACCCTGTTAAGATTTATCTTTAGATTATTTATTTGGAAAAATCTTGAGTGGTACGTACTATTCAATGGTACGGCTATTGAATGATTCAGATTAATTTGTAATGGGCCCCAAATTAATCTTAACCATTTAACAGTACGTATCATTCAATGGTACGTACCACTGAAGTTGGACCTTATTTATTTTTAAATAAAGTGGTTGCATGTAGTTAGGAGACTTGTTTACCTAGTCTACAGGAAAATCCCTAAGTTGTAGGAGTCATGGTTAGGTCGTGGTATGTAGTTTCACAAAATCTGCAAAGTGCATGTCATGTTGCTTGCAGCAGTAGACTTGCTTTTCTTATTTAAGTTGTAATTTTCTCATTCAAGTTGATCAATGAAATTCAGAGCTTCTTAGCCATCTTTTAAGCATCAAGCTTAAGTTTATAGTTTCTAAAGTTTAACCAACATTTGGTACCAGAGCCCTCACTGGGCCTGTGTCGAATAAAAGCAGCAACTTTTCATCCTTGCAGTAGCAAGCATCCATGGCGTCTGACAAGCCAACAAAGAATTTCGTTCAGCCAGCCATTCTCCGCTTCGACGGTCACTACGATCATTGGAGCATGTTGATGGAGAATTTCCTAAGGTCCAAAGAGTACTGGGATCTTGTGGAAACGGGATATACTGTACCCGAAGAAAGTACGATTATGGCTGCGCAGCAACGTAAGCTTGAAGAATTGAAGTTGAAGGATTTGAAGGTAAAGAATTATCTATTCCAATCAATTGATCGTGCTATTTTGGAGACTATTCTCCAGAAGGATACTTCCAAGCACATTTGGGACTCCATGAAGAGAAAGTACCAAGGGTCAACAAGAGTGAAGCGTGCACAGCTTCAAGCCCTAAGACGAGACTTTGAGACTCTCCAAATGAAGAATGGAGAGTCTGTCACCGAGTACTTTGCAAGGACCATGGGAATTGCAAACAAAATGTGAATCCATGGTGACATGCTTGATGATGGCTACATTGTAGAGAAGATCCTGAGATCTATGGCTCCAAAGTTCAACTACATCGTTTGCTCTATTGAAGAGTCAAATGACACTGCAGAGATGTCGATTGATGAGCTCTAAAGCTCCTTGTTGGTCCATGAGCAGCAGCTGAACCGTGGCACCACAGAACGTGTCAACTCAGAAGAACAAGCTCTGAAAGCTTCTACTTTCTCTGAATCCTCAAGAGGAAGAGGTCGAGGTAGAGGTAAAGGAAGAGGTCGAGGTGGTCGAGGCAACCGAGATGGAGACAGACAACACCAAAGTTCCAAGAGACATGATGATCACTCACAGAATAGAGGAAAAGGACAAGTTGACAAGTCCAACATCGAGTGCTATAGGTGTGGAAACTTTAGGCATTATCGCAATGAATGCTACACGAAGCTGCCAAAAGACAAAGAGAAGGGAGAGAAGTCCAACTTTGCTGAAAAGAATGATGATGAGACACTTTTGATGGCTTTCCACGTCAAGGAGGAGATTGATTCAGAAGTATGGTATGTAGACACAGGTTGCAGCAATCATATGAGTGGCTGTAAGTTATCTTTCTCATTTCTGGATGAAAACTTTCGAACTACCGTGAGCTTTGGGGATTGTTCAAGTGTTAATGTGATGGGAAATGGTGATATTCAAATTAGGACTAAGAATGATTTTGTTGAAACAATTTCAAATGTGTTTTATGTGCCTAGTTTGAAAACAAATTTGTTGAGTGTTGGACAGTTACAAGAAAAAGGTTACATAATAACTCTTCAGAAAGATGCATGTGAGATATATGATCCTGTAAGGGGCGCCATTGATGTGGTTCAAATGAGTCCAAACAGATTGTTTCCGCTGAAGATTAAAACTGTCAAAACTTGTTTGATGGCTAAGGAAGATAATTCATCGTGGCTGTGGCACTTTCGATTTGGCCATTTGAATTTCAATGGTTTGAGGACACTGCATCAGAAGCAAATGGTGACTGGCCTTCCCATGATCACACCTCCATCTGAAGTCTGCGAAGAGTGTGTTGTTAGCAAACAACATCGTGATCAATTTCCCAAAGGAAAGGCATGGAGAGCACAAAACCTACTGGAGCTGGTGCATTCAGACATATGTGGACCAATCAATCCAATATCGAATGGTAAAAAGAAATATTTTATTTCTTTTATTGATG
The DNA here is from genome assembly GCA_018257905.1 of Gillenia trifoliata. NCBI lineage: Eukaryota > Viridiplantae > Streptophyta > Magnoliopsida > Rosales > Rosaceae > Gillenia > Gillenia trifoliata. The sequence goes on along the minus strand of CM031083.1, from coordinate 7,550,516 downwards.
CCTTCAGTAGAAAGGCTTGGGTGTATTTTTTGCAAGAAAAATCTGAGGCTTTTAATGCATTTAAAAGCTTCAAGGCACTTGTTGAGAATGAAAGTGGAAGAAGGATCAAAACTCTTCGAACTGATCGTGGTGGTGAATATTGCTCAAAAGAGTTTGAAGTTTTTTATGATGAGCAAGGGATTCAAAGGCAACTCACTGCTTCATATACACCCCAGCAAAACGGTGTATCTGAGAGGAAAAATCGAACTATTCTCAACATGGTCAGAAGCTTGCTAGTTAAGGGAGGAGTTCCTAAAAGTTTTTGGCCTGAAACAGTTTTGTGGTCCATTCATGTTTTGAATAGATGCCCTACTTTCTCTGTTAAAAACATGACACCTGAGGAAGCTTGGAGTGGACGGAAACCCTCAGTGGATCACTTTAAAGTGCATATGCACACATTCCAGACGAAAAGAGAAAGAAGCTCGACGACAAGGGCGCAAAATGTGTATTTCTTGGAGTTAGTGAACACTCCAAAGCCTACAAATTGTTCAACCCAACTACTGAGAAGATGATTACCAGTAGAGATGTGGTTTTTGATGAAGAAAAGACGTGGGTTTGGTCTGGAGAAGGCAAAAAACAGCAGCAAATTCCAGCTGACTTTGATGCAACAGACGATAGCATTGAGCAGTCTTCTGAGCCTGTCGAAATCCCATCAGAAAATGATCAGCCTGCAGCTGATCAACCACCTCAAATTCAACGTCCAAGGAAGAGACCATCTTGGATGATTGATTATGTCAGTGGAGATGAACTCTCTGATGATGATACCACTGCACACTTTGCTTTGTTTGCAGATTCTACTCCTCTCACCTTTAAGGAAGCAGTTGAGGACTCAAAATGGCAAAAGGCAATGGATGCAGAAATCAAGGCCATTGAGAAAAATGACACATGGGAGCTTACTGATTTGCCTAAAGGTCAGAAGACTATTGGTGTGAAGTGGGTTTTTAAAACCAAATTGAATGAGAAAGACGAGGTGGACAAGCACAAGGCCCGTTTGGTAGCAAAGGGATACAAACAAGAATATGGTGTCGATTACAAAGAAGTGTTTGCCCCAGTTGCAAGGCAAGACATAATTCGTTTGGTAATCTCTCTAGCTGCTCAAAACTCCTGGCCTATTTTTCAACTAGATGTGAAATCTGCTTTTTTTACATGGTGAATTGCAAGAACAAGTGTTTGTCGATCAACCTCCAGGCTATGTGCAGCAAGGCAAAGAGAAGAAGGTTCTGAGATTGAAGAAGGCATTGTATGGGCTGAAACAAGCACCACGAGCTTGGTACAGCCGCATAGATGCATATTTCGTCAAACAAGGCTTCCAAAAGTGTCCATATGAGCATACTTTGTACATTAAGGTTGGTGAAGAAGGTAAAATGCTCATTGTGTGCCTTTATGTTGATGACCTAATTTATACTGGAAGTGGTGTTGATATGTTTGATGATTTTAAGAAGTCTATGATGAAAGAGTTTGATATGAGTGACTTGGGGCTGATGCACTACTTTCTTGGCATAGAAGTAGTACAATCAGCAACTGGTATCTTTATTTGCCAAAAGAAATATGTTATGGAGGTATTGGAAAGGTTTCAGATGCTGAACTACAATCCAGTTGGAACTCCAGCAGAGGTAGGAACAAAGTTGAGTCAAGATCCTGATGGGGAGAGAGTTGACAGCACTTATTTAAAAAAGATAGTTGGAAGTTTGATGTATCTAACTTCCACGAGGCCTGATATCATGCATTCTGTAAGTGTGAGAAGTCGATATATGGAGAATCCCACTGAGATGCATCTTAAGGCAGCCAAGAGAATTTTTCGTTACTTGAAAGGCACAACAGATTTTGGGATTTTTTATAAAAAAGGAAGAAAGTCAAGTTTCCTTGGTTTTACTGACAGTGATTACGCAGGTGATATTGATGATCGTAAAAGCACTTCTGGAAATGTGTTTTTAATGAGTTCAGGTGCAGTTTCATGGTCCTCGAAGAAGCAGCAAATTGTGACATTATCCACTACTGAAGCTGAGTTCGTGGCAGCTGCTTCATGTTCCTGCCAAGCCATTTGGTTGAGAAGAATGCTAGAAGTTCTTGGTAACCAGCAACAAGATTCAACAACAATTTTTTGTGATAATGTTTCAGCAATTAGGCTTTCCAATAATTGAGTTATGCATGGAAGAAGCAAACATATCGATGTTAGATACCATTTCTTGCGTGATCTATGCAAAGATGGTGTGATTGAGATTCAGTTCTGTAAGAGTGAGGATCAAGTTGCTGATCTCATGACAAAACCTCTCAAACAACCTGTGTTCGAGAAGCTCAGAAGTATGCTTGGAGTTTGTTCAAGGGAGGGACTCGCACATGAGTGAAATAAAGACGAAGATGAATCCTAAACTGTTTTCTGCACAAATCAGTTTAAGGGAGGGTGTTAAGATTTATCTTTAGATTATTTATTTTTAAATAAAGTGGTTGCATGTAGTTAGGAGACTTGTTTACCTAGTCTACAGGAGAATCCCTAAGTTGTAGGAGTCATGATTAGGTCGTGGTATGTAGTTCCACAAAATCTGCAAAGTGCATGTCATGTTGCTTGCAGCAGTAGACTTGCTTTTCTTATTTAAGTTGTAATTTTCTCATTCAAGTTGATTAATGAAATTCATATCTTCTTAGCCATCTTTTAAGCAGCAAGCTTAAGTTTATAGTTTCTAAAGTTTAACCAACATACCCACGGTACCCCATGATGAACCCACACCTATCTCACTATTTGAAACCCCAGCAACATCCTGTGATCCATTAGCCCCAACCCAATCAGCGAACAACCCAGCTGCACAGGTTGATCCACCAGCTCGAACCCAGCCGCACAGTGCAACCGACGCTGCCCCCCTTTGCCTCACGCGGCACACACAGCCCCCTCGCCATCTACAAGATTATCATGTTGAAGTCCATATTCCATCACGTTCCTCCTAATCGTCTACCTCGGCAGTGGTCCACACACCAGGTAGTCCTTATCCTTTAGCCGAGGTACTATCCTATGACATGTTATCTCCTCAACTTCGGACTTTCACCACCTCCATTTCCACGGAGGTCGAGCCACGTTCATTTTTGCAGGCCATGCAGCAGCCCCAATAGCGTCTTGCCATGCGCCATAAAATTGATGCCTTGGAAGCCAATGGCACCTGAACACTCCAGCCCTTGCACCCCAGAAAGAAGCTCGTTGGTTGCAAATGGGTGTACAAGATTAAGCATAATTCGAATGGCACCGTGGAACGTTACAAAGCTCGTTTGGTGGCTAAAGGGTATAATTAAATAGAAGGCCTCGGCTACAAAGAAATATTTTCTCCCGTCGCCAAACTTGGCACTATTCGTCTCTTGCTTGTTGTGGGTACTACTCAAAATTGGCACCTCCACCAACTTGATGTAAACAACACCCTCTTGCATGGCAACCTTGACGAGGATGTATACATGACACTTCCACCTGGTTTCGGACGAAAATGGGAGATGCGTGTCTGCAAATTGCATAAATTATTTTATTGTCTTAAGCAGTCATCCCGCCAGTGGTTCATTAAGCTTTCGACATCCCTCCAATGTGCAAATTTCCAACAATCCAAGGTCGGCTACTCACTCTTCGTCTGTACCCAAGGTAAAACGTTTCTGCTGTTCTTGTTTAGGTCGATGATACTATTATCTTGGCAGACAACAATTTGGAAGATATTGAAGCTACAAAAATATTTTTCAAAGAGATGTTCAAGTTGAAGGAAAGGGATTGCTATTTCCTAGAGAAAGTATGCATTGGAAATTCTTGAAGACACCATGCTTCTTGGCGCCAAGCTAGCGCCAAGTCCCACGGAAGAAAATTTATCACTTAGCAAAGACGATGAAGAATGTATTTAAGACCCTTCGTCATATTGGATGCTCGTTGGTCGACTCATTTACTTGACTATCATGTGGCTCGACCTAGTATATCCTGTACACATACAAAGTCGCTTCATGACAAACCACGGACATCACACTTAGAGGCAGCACACCAGGTCTTGCATTACATCAAAAGCACACCTGGACAAAGTTTTGTTCTTCTCCACAAAAAGTTCAATCCAATTGAATGCATTGGTGACACAGATTGGGCTAGATGCTGTGATACTCGACGATCAATTAATGAGTATTGTGTGTTCCTTGGGAAGTCATTGGTCTCTTGGAAAACCAAGAAACAAGCCACCGTTTCGCGATTAAGCGCAAAAGCAGAATAGTAGTCCATGGCAGCAATGTATTGTAAAATTATTTGGTTAAAGTCCATTCTACACGACTTGGGTATTTCACATTCATATTCCGTGAAACTGTATTGCAACAGCCAGGCCGCCCTCGACATTGCCTCAAATTCTGTGTTCCATGAACGGAATTAGCATATAGAAATCGATTGCTATTTTGTACGCGAAAAGGTCCAAAGTAGAATGATCAAAACGGCTCACATATCAACTTCACAATAACCAACGAACATGTTCACAAAGCCGCTGGGCCTATCACAATTTACTGTCTTACTTGGCAAGTTGAGAATTATCAACATACATTCCAACTTGAGGAGGAGTGTTGAGAATAAGGAATGATTTGGGATTGATTTTCTTGATCCTGTATATTGTAATTTATCCTTGATTATAGGAGTGTAGGAAAATAAAGATATTGTATAGGCTACTTTCTAGGATCTAAATTGATTCTTACACTGTATATAACTCTTGTACCAATTCAACGTGGAAATATAGAGAAATATTCCAGTTTCAAGTGCTAACGAGAACAATGCAAGAGAAAATTAAGTTTTGTTTTGCAGCAAATTTTGAGAGCACACTGGATTTTGTCAGTTCCACAACAATGTAACATTTTATTTACAACCATTGCATTTCTTGATATTGCCAAAACTAAAGTACAGAACCAACTGATGCTCAATTCTCTACCATAGGTCCATAACACAAGAAATCCTACTCACTCCCAAGGTTTATAGAATTGGACAGCCAAACCACACTGCCTTTTTTGTATCTACATATTTACCTTCTAGAACTTTAAAAATTACCTTAATGTTTCGCGTTAACAAAACTAGCAAAAATATACCCTTTTTTCAAGAAAGAGTGGTTAAAATCTTGCCACTTTTGTTAAAAAGTAAATGAAACAGAACGCGGCCCGTAATTTCTCTTATTTCTTCCCGGCGATGTCATAAGCCACGCCGATTCGAACAATTCGAGGAGCTCATCTTTAGAGTTGGTCTCACTGTCATCATCATCAGCAACACTACTCTCCACTTCTTCCTTGTTATTAACCTTATTCTCTTCCTTTTTCCCAATCCCTCCTTTATTTGTTCCCTTCTGTAGAAGCACATCCTTGTAAGTAGCACCTTTACGAGGAGGAGACAAATTATTACCCTTCTTAATCTTATTACCATTTGGGGTAGACCGGTCTGCTTCATGAACCGAACCCGGTTCACGGTTGCGATCAATACTGCTGCTTGTATCAACCTTAATCTCCTTCTCCCTCGTACCCTTAGACATTCTCCAATAAGTCAATGTAGCCGCAACAAAATTCAGCAGCGAAATGGCGCGAACTAACGTCCAATCCAAAAATGAAACGTGATGGAAATGTGCCGGGATTTTGCTAACGGCATTGTCGAATTTTCCAGGCAGGGATTCAGTGACTTGGACAAGGTCGTCGATCTTGTCGAACACAATGTGTGAAGGAGGGTAAAATCTCTCGATCATGTCTTCAAGGGCTAAAATTTGACCGTCGATGAATGAGAGGATTGCCATTGTGAGCCATTGGTATTTCAAGGCATAAGCCAAGGGTCCGGCCAACGTGACCAGTCTGGCTGCAATTTTTATTATGAACCCTAGCGGTCCACTGAGACCTTGGGCAATGGTGAAGGCTCTATGAGCTACCACTAAAATTGAAACCGCACAAGTGTGCAATGGGCGTTTTCTGGGACTGATCATGTTGATTTGTGTTGTTGATTCCTGAAAATTTCCAAATTTATTCAAACATGTACATGAAAACTGATACTTCATATCAAAATATTAATCAAATGTGACATATATGAAACAATAATCCAGCTCTGAAACACATTGTCGATATGTCACTGATAATGTGTTGATATCATTACCGCCAATAAATCGTACCGACATGTTATTGGTACATTTTCAAGTATCAACAATGTCGATACAATATCGGTGTTGTCATTTTTCAATAAAGAACAGACGTTTTGTAGAGAGAATTTTCATGAAAACGAACAATACAATGAATGATTCATTGGGGAGAAATATTGTTACCTGGGACGCCAAGGATGCCCGGGAATCCATATCATGAAAAGTGGTCAAGGATTTGGCCGTGTATTTATTCCAAAGAGAAGTCTTCTACTCTAAATTTGAAAGCACCTGATAATAGTAAAATCCAAAAACAATTGTTTGGAAGGGCGAACTCTCTTTTTTGGCGCTCTGCCAGTTGGAAACGAGCGGGTCCTAATGATTTTAGCGGGAGAGTTCTCTGGTTCGTCGACACGTGTTACATACATGAATAGACGTTACGTCGTCGTTTGAGTGAGCTTTGGAAAAGGACGCGCGTAACGGATCCTAGCCGTTGGTAGTTAGTTGAAACTTGAAAAAAGCAAAAATAAAAAGCATCGAATTCGATTCTTTGAACACACACCGCACTTGGAAGCAAAAGGCTGTGGACTGTGGAGGTGTTGTTGTCTCCTCAGCTTTGAGCTCATTCAACGGCTGAGATCCAATTGCAGTTTTGCACATCAAAATCAAGAAGCAAAGAGAAGAAGATTCATCATTTCTTCTGTCATAAGTGACATTTTTCTTGTTTTGTCAACTTCTTAATGTGAATTCAACCGATGACGAAACTGGAAAATCTGCTTGGTAACCGAAGTTTCAGTTGTTAATTTTGTTTTCGATTACGAAAGTTTTGATTTTTTTTACTATTTAGAAAGGAAGTTTTCGGTTTCTTGGATGCCTGTTAATTTGGTATTCCTAACTTCAGTAATTAGATGAACTCCTTGTGCTTTTTGTACAAGTGCTTTTCTTCATACATTTGGTGTTGATAGATTCGTTTCTTGAATCCATGCACTTTGTGTGCCATTTGGTTACTAAACTTTTCTCCCAATTAGTTCTCCTTAGTTAGGGAATTTTGGTAAATTAAAATGGATAACAATCAAGGTGTCGGATTGTTTTATTTTTACAATTTATTTTCATGTTTTAAGATCTCTTTGCGAATGGTGTTTTGTGATCATCAACTACTAATATGTGTGTTTCATACAGGCATACCTGGAGACGGAAGATGTTTGTTTCGGTCTGTGGTTCACGGCGCTTCTCTAAGGGCAGGGAAACCATCTCCAAGTGACAGCCTTCAGAGAGAACTCGCCGACGAGCTCAGATCAAAGGTACACAATGAACTCAAATTTACTGAATTCAAAAGGATATTGTCATACCATTTCCTACGTAAAATGATATTATGATTTGGACAGGTAGTCGATGAATTCATCAAACGGAGGTCAGACACCGAATGGTTTCTGGAAGACGATTTTGAAACGTACCTTGTACAGATGCGACAGCCCCACATTTGGGGAGGAGAACCTGAGCTGCTTATGTCCTCACATGTCCTACGGTAAGTCCTATATACTCCTATGCTAAGAAAGTTTCTAATATACATCAGAAGGTACGTAGGTTCGTCGATCTTACAGTTAACGATACAATTTCATTCCTAGGATGCCAATTACAGTTTATATGCGGGACAAGGATTCCGGTAACCTCAAGATCATAGCCGAATATGGTCAAGAGTACGGTAAGGACAACCCTATCCGCGTACTTTATCATGGTTATGGACACTACGATGCACTGCGTGGTGCAACTACTGGTGCACAGTCCAAGTTGTAAGATTTCTTCATTCCCTACTCATCTGTTTCCTGGAAAAACATTATGCACCAGAAGGCACGATAGGTTCTAGTTGCTTGCTTGGTTTCTTTCTCGGGTTTTGGCTTGTACCTTTCATAGTTCTTGTCTCTCTTCCGCTCAAATCAGCTAGCGGCTCATGAATTTTCGTTGTGGGTATTTGCAGGTGCAAATAAAGATAATCAGAGATGCGTGGGACTGTAGCCTGTAGTCATTCAACATCCTCAAAAGTTCAGTTCGAGTGAATCGTTCAACATTTGCATAACTCAAGTCCATAGACGAGCATTGGCAAACGCCTGCTCCCATATTTCAATTCCATAGACAACGAGACAAGGAAACCGAGATTATGCTTAGGTATATGTATAAACTCAAGCCATCTTTCTTAAAGAAAAAACTTATTCTACATGATAACATTAATAAAAAAAATAATAGGCTTCCATGAAAGCTTAGATTACAGCTGCTAACCCGATAACCACTGCTCCGGAACACACTGCCCCAATACTACTCATATGGCTGTACAGTTGTATAAATACTCATCTATGTACAAGGGTGTAAAGTAGAGAAAGCACCCCAAATTGAACAACCTGCCCCGAGTACATCATATACATACATGAAAGAGAAGATCACTCGCTATCCTTCCAAACTTCACGGAGGAGTTGATACCTGACAGCTTTCCGACCACCCTTCCACTTCGGCGTTGAGTTGGCCGCCAATGGACTGGGAGAAAACGGGGAATTGTCTATGATGATTGAAGTCATCGGTGAATCCAACTCATCAAGCTCATCATCACTTGTATACGATTTCTTAAGCACTGATGACCCACTCCTCGAGAGAGTTGGACTTCCTACCTCTCCTATAATGCCTCGTAGTGAAGCAGCTGGAGGTGGTGAATAGACTGTAGGATTTGCGTTGCATGGGAAAATTGCAGCAGAGTCTGCTTCACTTTCTGAATTCTCCTAAATAAATAAAAAGCGAAATGGATAACAAATCAGTCCTACACCATCCGAACAGGAATGAAGTTCAGTAAATAAGCTGAATTGTTACGTGCGGAGATATTAGAGGGCCTCTTAGTTACCTCATAATCAAGAGCCTCAAAAACTGCTTCGGGAATTGGGTCTGGGCAAAACTCATCTGGAACAAAATTGTATAGAACCCTCTTGATCAATGATGCACCAAATGTAGGGCATACCTTCAGGCAATCAACGAAACAGTGATTATTACAAAATGGCAGGGAGTTATTATAAACTCGGTATTTATTTTATTAACTGCGGGGCATGGAAGAAGCAAAGTATTTACCTCTTTCCGGGTGGATTTATCTGCAAGCATATCAAATGGAAGCATCATGAGGTCACTCAAAGCATTAAGAAGACGGAAAGCTTTAAAGGATGTTTCACACTCTTGTCCCTTGTGATCACTGAGTTCAGTATTATCATCATCAGGAGCATCAGTATCATCGATGCCAAACAGATCAGTAAGCCATCTGGACCAGCTTCCAATCTGGGGTCATGAAGACAAGCACAATACTTCCATCAATGAAATGCAAGACTACTATTTCTTCATAAATAAAAGACTGCGTGACTTTTCACCGGCAACCAAAAAAACAATGTGACTAATAACCTCACACGATGAGGTGTCCACACTCACCGCATTTTTTAGCTGTGCACCAGCCCCAAAGCTCGACTTTCCAGCTGGAATAGGGAGAACCTTAGAATCACTTATGGGGTCGGACACAGGATCTGTGGGCATCTCTTCAGCATTTTCACGAAGAATAGCATTGAACATAGCCACATCCAATCGATCCACTAATTGCTCCATTACCTGAAAAACCATAGATTAGCATTCTATAAGTCTGCATAAATTTTGAGGAAAGTACTAAAACCATGTGACAGATCTTTAAATGACTTTTGGAAACATGCTGCAATAGTAAAAGCTCACTCTAATGTAGTCCTGGAATTCCACCAGGAGTTCGATACATAAAATAAAACACTAGATATATTTTCATTTAAACATCGGTGGTGTAGCTCTGGCTACCTATAGCATTTGCACCAAGTTTTCAACTACACTCATGCACAATGTTCTATGATAACCTGTAGGAGTTTCCAGGTGAAGTGAAAAGCGCAACGTACACATTGAGGAAGGGATTATGATGCATAAACCTACCAAACGAGCCAGCAGAGGCAAGCAGCCACACTCATGTCCACCAGCTCTTGCAGGACAAAGCCTTTCACAGGCATCTTTGAAAGCCTTCTTCCACAGCTCCATAGAAAAGTTACCCTGCTCATGACCACCCAAACCATGCTTCCTTCCATTGCCTTTCCTTGAGCTTGAGCCCTTCGCAGCTGCTGACTGCATATATGGAGTCATATTCTGAAGAGGGAAAAACAAGATACGATATCAGTCATGAATAGCAAGGACTTTCAGATCTAGGCTAAATTCTTGTAGGTAGAGCTCAATAGTGAAAAAATGAAAAGAGATGATGATGATGACAATAATGAAGAAAACTGAACACAATATGGGTTTACCTGCCACCATACAGACTCAACAATTCGGGAGAAGATCCAACCTTCAAACTTTTCCAAAGCAGCCATAAATATCTGCGGATCTTCCCAATCATCAAAACTTTCAAGAGTGCTATTGTTCTCGTCCTTGTGAGGAAGAAACCTGTTCTTTGCTTTTAAAGCCCCCTCAGTGCTAAGTTTACTGCAGGGTAAGGTCTGGCTGATGATAGCTCTCAACACAATCGAATTCGACAACCAGAATGTCAACCTGTTTATTGGCAACAAAACATTCAATGAAATGTCAAACTAAAAGATAAGTATCTTTGCATCCTGGAAGATGTTTAGAACTCAAAGTATCAAATTTTGGATCATCGAGGAAAGAGAGGAAAGAAAAAAAAAGATTTATGAATTCATCTTGGACATCATTTCTTTTACTGATAAGGCATGGCCAGTAAATTATCATGGTGAGTTCATTTTCCATTTACTTAGCTTTAATACCTTGCAACATCATTTCCGCATGCTTTAGAAACCAAGATTAGTCCAGTGATAGCAGCTCTTGCTGCATTTGCCTTCTTAGCTCGAGAGCTTGTTTTGCAAGCATGAAAATAGAATCTAGAAAGTCGCCGAGCAGGAGCGTGAATCTTATTCATGTGGCTCCCATGCTCAGCGGCAACCGAGTAAAGGCCAATCTCAACAGCAGCAGCTTCTCTCAGTTCTTCCTTAAGCAATTCAATTGTAGACTCCAAGTCAACTTTGCCATTGGAAAAGCTGACTGTTTTTTGTGCTCTTTCACTTGTTGCGCTAATCCAACCATGAACATAAGCATCTTCAGGAGTTTCAGCTTCCTTTAACTTGTCGAGAAACTCATTATTGGTTGACTGTCTATTGTTCTGAGCTGATACTAAAGGTAACTGCACAGACTTAACATGCTTTAGTTCATTACTTTTAACCTTACTTCCCTGCACTCCAACAACTTTCCTGCTGGGTGTAAAAGTTTCACTCTTTAACCTGACTTGCTTTCTGGTAGCATCTTGCGAAAATCTAGAAGCTAATCTGTCATCAAAAGTGTATTGATTCGCCTTTAGGAGATGACCATCTTCTCGAAAGGCTTGTGAATCTGCATTGCTTGCAAATGTGGAGTTTGTGTCCTCCTGAGTAGACGTACTTGAGGATGAACCTTCAGCAGCATGGTTACTGACAATATTGCCCTTGATAAGCTCTTGAGCATTTTCATGCACTCTGGCACTGCTCTTAGAATGACTTATGTGAATTCTGTTGTCCTTAAAATTATGGTAACCAGAATCTTGATGGCTATCTTGATAGCCAAAGGATGACGACACTGAATGAACAGAGTGAGTGATTGATTTTTTAAGGATTGGCATTGAGCTCTCCTTTGAACTGTTAGGCAAAGAAGCACGATCATTTGCAGGGTTCAGCAGAATGGAGGAAGAGCCTATTGACGACAGCGGAGATGAACTTCCATTTTGGTGTTCTAATGCTTTAGCCACTGGAGCTACCCCTGTGCTTGCAGGTGCTGCTATTGACTGTACAGCAGGCTCCCCATAAGTCCTTCTAGTGCCATTGGTTGTTGATTCTGATCCATTCTGAAATTAATTATATATGGCTGTTAAACAATCTGAAAATACACAAATGAATTGGCTCAGATAAAGAGATGCAACCATCAGGACAAACACTGTCAGGGTAGTTAGTGTCCACTATTTGATTGGTGCAGAAGTAACCGACAAATCAAAGTAAATCGGAAGGATGATCACAAACATATTATTTCTTTGGACATACATATGCGAATAATTATGAAAAGGATGGTGGTGCTGGTACTTAAAATCACACTATTTGAGTTCTCTGGATTTGTTTGAAGACCTTAATTTCAGCGACGCATTTATTCATTTTACAACCATGGATCTGAAATTCCATAAACCTAGTTCTACATATAATTTAGATGCAACTGGAGATATCGTACTTTTAAATTATAAGAGCAGCTAAGCAAAGAAACTGATCTAAAAGGGAGAATTTTTAGAAATGACTTCACATACCTTTTCACCATTAGGTGATGAACTGACTGTTGTCTCAATAGCTGAGGAGTTTACAGTGTGTGATGAATGCCAGGAAACATCATCGTCATCATCGGTAAAAGAGGCAATCTCGTCATTGCCATCATTCACAGATCCAGGAACAGATTCAGTTCCATCATTTTCCAGAGACACTTCTCTGGACAAGCTGCTCTTTGGTGTCAAGCTGGAGCTCGGTTTACCACACGGTTGAATACTAACAGAAAGAACTGTTTGTGCTGAACTCTTAAAACTCTTCTTCCAGTTCAGCGGAGTGCTCACATTTCTGGTTTCCTCAATGATCCCATAATCTGCAAGATTGATCCCAGCTGACCCCAAGAGTTGACCCTTCACTCCCTTGTCCTTTCGAGGTTCATACAAGTAAAACTCCAAGTTGTTCTTCAGGTAAGTGTCGCGAACTGTGCTTTTTCTTGATTTCTCCTTGTATAAAGTGACTGGAAGAGTGAAAGACTCGCCAAATTCGATCTTCCCATCACCAACATTACACATACACGATCCAGAAACCTGATCACCGTTTTCCCATTGAAGCATGACAGACTGAACAGATCTCAAAGCCTGAGACGATGGCCATGGCTTTAATTCCTGCACATGGATGAGGTAATCAACCTCAACCGCGGCACTCTTCCTGCTCTTTGCCCTTATCCCAAGAACCATTGTCACGAAAAGCGCCCGGAGAGCTCTTGTTGGGTAGAACCAGTTACAAACTTACACTGCTTCAACATCCATGAAACCTCCTTACATATATACACGCATCACAAAATCAGATTAAACAAAAAGGGCTGTAAAATATGTTCAAATTCTCAACATTTTGAAAGTAATTTAAGTTTAATACCAAGAATCTAAGATGCAATGCACCCTCAAGAATTTCAATAAACAATGAACAAATGCAAGAAAAAAATAATGGGCAGTTAAAGTTTTGACCATCAAAGACAAAACGAGTACAAACGTGGGGAGGGCGGAGGGTTTAAATTTAATAAATTTTGGGTATCACCCACCCCACTCATTCAACTTATTTTTTATATTTTTATAAGAAAATGGTGACAAAATCTCTGACTTCCCTCCGCGTTATATAAAAATGCGAATGAAATTGGCAAAAATTGAAACGGACAAAAAGGGGGGGATGAGAATAGCAGCAGTGAATCAACAAACAAAACAAAATTTTGACTTTTTTTTTAATCCAAGCATGGAAGCAGAGAAAAATGCAACTTACAACTACTAGATCGGAATAAGAGTAAAATTGAGAGGCAATCGGAAGCAAAACTGGGAATTGCAGACCGCTTTGATTGACCGAGATGAAAGAATGTGAGAGAACTTACGGTGAGTGAATGGAGAGGAATGCAGGAGAGGATGAAGAAATGCGAGACCTGCTTCTGGGTTCGCTCTGTGTGTGTGTGTGTGTGTGTTTTTCTTCAGTTTGTACGTTGCGTCAGGATGTGAAAAATTGAAAGGGGAAAGGCGTGTGAGAATACGGAAGAGGAAGGAAAAGGTCGTTGCCTCGTTGGGAGAAAAAGGAGCAGGAGGACCCGCGTTGTGCGGGTACTCTGTCCCGCTCTCTCCTCTCTCCTCTCTCCTCTCTCTCACACACATCTGATCCGATCTGGGCTCATTCGTGTGCCCCGCCTTTAGCCCGCCAACAGGTTGCGCCATTCTATTGGGCCCTCTTATCTTTTTTTTTTTTTTTTTTTTGACGCGACTAAAATTCGTTTGATAACTATTTTATTAACTTTAGTATCAAAATTAACACAAATATTCATGTGAGTCAAGCATGAAATCTCTCACTTACTTAGTAAAGAAGAATATTATTAAGCCGTAACACTAATTGGTGATAACTATTTCATTTTTTAATTTCTAGTTTCATTCTATCTTTAGTGGTAGACGAAAGAAAAAAAGACTTGAAAAATGGTGAGAGAGATGCGGAAAAAATGTAATTAAAATGGTATTAAAAACTAAAAATTGGAAACAATTTTAAGTTGTTATGACCTTGAAGTTTTTGTTTCAAACATTCTCCTTCTTTCAACCCTACTCTCGCGCTTCCACCAACCCAGTTTCATGTCATATAATTTCTCTCTATCTCTTGCATATAAAAGTGAACTAAAAATTAAAGATGAAGGGAAATAATTTTTGCACATCCTTATTCATCGTGCAGGAGATACTAAGAGTATGCTGAATTCACTTGTAAAATGAAATGGTTATATGACATTGTCCACAAATCGTTCTTTTGTAGAATTCGTTGATTTGATGCGAGTCGAACCCAAGAAATGTGGCCCTTTGGTCGCGACTCGCGACACAGCAACTTAGTTTTGTATAAATTAAATTGAATTGCTTTCAACCATATGATCATTAGTCGAAGAGAAAGGTTGAAGCATTCATTTCACGTTTTTGTTTATTTCTTTATCAAACGGTAGGAAACCATCCATTTCAACTTTTTTGAAATGGAAGTTGGTAAAGAAAGATGCCGGGGATTGTTGCCAATGGAGATTAGATGCTTAAGTATTCAGCACCTACTCGAACGAGGGATTACCAAGTACCAAGGAATCTAGGCTACACTAATACAATCCATTAGATGGATGGATTTAAAATGACTAGAACGCACTACCAGGGATTTGTAAATGACGGCTTGAAATTATTTGGTTAGTGTCCCTATAATGCTCATGAAGTGCATTTTCGATCCCTCTGTCAAATGTTTTGTAGTGCATTTCTTACTAATCTAGCATAAATCCATTGAAGTTTTTGTACTTGGTAATCCCTTAATTTTTGAGATCCCAGGTTGAATTCATGAAGGTATATCTATGATCTATCCATTCAGGGTTCAGGGAAGTGAAAAACAAAAATTTATTAACAAAATTCCAACTGTGTAAGGGAAAACAAAGATCTGGAAACACAACATAAATATCCTGCCCAGACACATCCACAATGAATCATAGTTTCTCTGGAACAGTGAGGTCATATAGTCGAGATACAGTTTAAAAGCAAACAATAGCAGCTGGACCACCAGCTGCCTCCCGATTCACCTATTCTCCCGGAATCTGGGGCACGTACTTCATTTTATTCCATGATTTCAATAATACAAGCTTAACCTACACGGGAGAAAAACCCTTTATTAGACCAAGCGATAAATGTTTTATCCCATAGAAATATACATAAGGGTTCACCAGCAGCAAACTAGGATCGCAAGTACCAAAGAGCAAAACATTTACCCTCCACATAAACTGAAATGTTCTACCATGACATCTAAATCTACCAATGGATTCATCAAGTCCACTCAACAGAGAAACGGCAATGCTAGTTAGTCCTCTAATTGTCTTTCTGAGTGTTCCTAACTTGATTATATTAAGGTCAACATTGCCGATCAAGATCTCACACTATTCACTGTCTTAACATGAAGTTAAAACATAGGATATTTCCCAAGTAATATATCCAGTCGAGTCAACTGTTGAATGAAGAAAACATACGATATTTCATAGTGTACTTGTGCAACAACTAAAACTAATTGCCATCTTGCGGTATAGTAGCAATTTTATTACTCAATATTAGCATATTAGATAAACCCAGGAACCTGACAAATTTCTAATGTTTGACCTTTTCTTTCCTTAAATCCAAGAGAACCATATATATGTCTAGATTCAGCCAACCAGATCAGGCCACCTGTTGGGTGGCCTTACAACAAGAGAACAACAAACATATTCCAATGTACCCAAGTTGAAGTTACTAGTACTGTTTTTCTCCTTTATTTACTTCTTTTTAGAAGTTGAATGAAGAAATGAATGCAGAATAGATACAAGAAGCAACCTGAGAGAAGCACTTAAGCAGCTGCCTCCAGCAATTCCCTCTCTGCACGCTCCCTGATCCTCCTCTCAAGCTCTGGCCTGAAATGCCTTATTAGACCTTGCACAGGCCAAGCAGCAGCATCACCCAAAGCACAGATTGTGTGCCCCTCAATCTGCTTGGTCACTTCCTGAAGCATGTCAATCTCTTCCAGCTTTGCATTCCCAACTTTCATTCTTTCCATGATCATCCAAAGCCATCCTGTCCCCTCCCTACACGGTGTGCACTGCCCACAACTCTCATGCTTGTAGAAGTAAGAAAGCCTTGCAATTGCATCGACAATGTCAGTCGATTTATCCATCACAATAACAGCTGCAGTTCCCAATCCCGACTGGACAGCCTTCAGTGCATCAAAATCCATCAATACATCATTACATATGTCCTTCGTAAGCAATGGAACAGATGAACCACCTGGAATTACTGCAAGTAAGTTGTCCCATCCACCCCTCACACCTCCACAGTGCCTCTCTAGTAACTCTTTCAAGGGTATGCTCATCTCCTCTTCAACAGTGCAAGGCTTGTTCACATGTCCCGAAATACAAAACAATTTTGTCCCTGAATTGTTCTTTCTCCCAAAACTGGCAAACCATTCTGGTCCACGCCTTAAAATGGTGGGAGAAACAGCCACCGTTTCCACATTTGTAACAGTGGTGGGGCAGCCATATAACCCTGCATTAGCAGGGAACGGAGGCTTCAATCTTGGCTTCCCCTGTTTCCCTTCAAGGCTCTCCAGAAGCGCTGTTTCTTCACCACAAATATAGGCACCAGCACCAAAGTGGATATGAACATCAAAATCATAACCAGATCCACAGGCATTTTTCCCCAGTAATCCAGCTTCATAGGCTTCATTTCTGGCCTTTACAAGGTTTAACCGTTCATTTACGTATTCGCCTCTTATATAGATGTACGCAGCACTAGCCCTCATCCCAACACCAGCAATCAAGCAACCCTCTAAAAGTTTGTGTGGGTCATGGCGCATAATTTCCCTGTCCTTACAGGTTCCAGGTTCACTTTCATCAGCATTGACAACAAGATAGGAAGGACGGCCATCAGATACTTTTGGCATAAAAGACCATTTGAGACCAGATGGGAAACCAGCACCACCACGTCCACGGAGGCCAGACTTCTTCATTTCATTGACAATCCAATCAGCACCTTTAATAACTATATCTTTGGTCCTGTGCCAGTCACCTCGTTTCATGGCACCTTTGAGAAAGGGGTCATGCAACCCATATAAGTTGGTGAAAATTCGGTCTTCATCTTTCAAACCACCAAAATGGGTTTTTTCGGGAGGTGGGGGAGGTGGTGGAGGTTGAGGAGTAGTAGAGGGTGCTGCACCCTGAGTGCTGAATGATCTAAACCCTAGGCCCCACTTCGCACCATGATGACGAGCTAAAGCTGCTCTCTGCAGAGAAAGTATACCCTTGATGGGTGCCTGCGAATTAACAAGAAAGAAGTCAGATCACTTTATTTCTCCAAAGTGACCTATGCCTATAACATCTACACTTCAGAGCTAACAAGAAAAACAAAATACAGTTGACATGAAACAGCTTCACAGAAACATGCATGAAAAATCCAACATCAAATTGCAGAACCGGAACCATGATGAAACATTGGTGTATAACAAAGCTGTGGCATATCCACAACATTCATTTCTTAAAAGATTCTACATTTCATGAAGAAGGCAATACGGGCACACTCACTAGACGATTTAAAAGCGGGTTGTACATCTTCAGTTCATCAATTTGAGAGCTCTCTTAACCATCTCTGTGTTTCATTTCATTTTTCTCAGCACCAAGCTACACGAGTTTGACCTGGAAGATAGTCTCGCTCACACAAAAATTAACCTAGACCTAAATTGAATCAACCCAAGAAGCCTAAGATGATTCCCCACTATATGAAATCAGATTTTACCCGAATGAAAACGGTAATAATCGTATTAAAAAACGTAATCCATTTGAAGCCTAAAGTCAAAACCTTTCTTCAATCAAGCCTAAAAAAAGATGGGCTCAGCTAAAGAGAGCTCCAATACTTATCGAAAACCTAACTAGCTATTCAAAATTCGATTTTCTATCCCTTTCCAGCTATTTTTCTTCAATTTTCCCACCAAACAAACAAATAACAGAAACAGAAAAGGAAGAAAAATCCATATCAGATCTACTAAAACCCAACATTTCAGAATAAATTAACATACAAAACAATCACGGATTGACATAACATGAAAGCGAAGCTGAATCAGAGTGAAACCTAGGGCAGTGAATAATAAGCACAAAAAAATAAAAAATTCAGCTAAAAATGGGCGCTAACTGATATGTTGGTTGCGTACCATGGCGGAGCAGCGGCGGACGAAACGCGATGCGTCGCCGAATCAGGTAATCGACGAGAACGAGATTGGGGGAGAAGGAGAGAGAATGCTCAGGTGGGAAATGCAGGAGAGCTTCAGTTCGCGGACCTGATATGCGGAGAAGGGTAAAATGGACCATCCCAATATATGATCAAGATGATTTAATGAGGTAGGTGATGAACGGTTGAGATTGAGAGAATGTTTGTGATGAGTTAAAATTACACGTAGATATGCTATGCTGTTTTCTATTTGGTCCATGGATCAACGGTTGTGATGTGGACCTAGTTCTACGTCTTTTTCATCTTGAAATTTTGGGTTCTATTGGGTTGGGCTTGTAATGAATCATGGGTTTATTCGTGGGCTTTGGGTTGAATCGGTTGGGTTTTAAAAAGAACGTTATTATGTCCACTCACTTGTTTAATTTTCCAATTCACTTTAATTCTGACTTGAGATTCACATTCTCAAGTCTCAATACATCGGGAAATTTGAAAAAATAACCAAAATTTGAATCTCATATAGAATTATAGCCACTTTTTTTAGTTTATAATAATTATAACAAAAAATTAATATAAAAGTACTGAAATACTCTTAATGATTAAAAACTTGGATATACTGCTATTTACACTACAAGGTTTGGAGGTGATTTGCAAAAATGAGCCACAAAGTTTCAATTTTTGCATTTTACATTACGTAGTTTTCGAATTGCACCGATTTAACGTCTCTGTCAATTTCATAGTCTAATTAGATGTTTAAGTGGTGACGTGGCATAGACTTGGCCCATACATTTTAAGCACTCGTTGACCATCAATTTCTTAAAATGATTAAAAAAGTAAAGTACTAAATATTAAAATTGATGGTCAACAAGTGCTTAAAATGTGGGTCAAGTTTATGCTACGTCACCACTTAACGTCTAATTAAACGGTTAAATTGACGGAAATGTTAAATTGATGCAATTCAAAAACCAAGTGGTGTAAAATACAAAAATTAAAACCTTGTGGCTCATTTTGCAAATCACCCCCAAACCTTGTGGGTGATTTGTAAAATGCAAAAACACCAAATTCTCATTTTAGTTTTGCTTTTTGGCTTTATTGAGAAAACCTCATTTGAAGGGTATATTAGTACTTTTATATTAACTTTTGGTTATAATTATCATAAACTTTAAAAAGTGACTATAATTCTATATAGGGTTCAAATTTTGGTTTTATTTTCCAAATTTCCCCAATACATCCCCTTACATGTGGCGTCATTTAGCTTAATACATAAATAACACATATTAAGTGACGTGGGAGTATGTGGGTCGTTGAGCTCAACACTTGGGTTTAACGACCTTGATACTAAAAAATAATTTGAAGTTTCATCATAAAACAAATTGACAATATGATGAGTAGTTTAACTCCTTATAAGTACATTCAAGGTCCCTTTAATTTCCCATGTGCGATTCACACTCTCAATACTATAAACTGTTTGTATAATTATTGAATTTGTACATTAGTTGACATGACACAAGACAATTCCACATATTGAGGTTGCAATTGGTTCGTGTGTTCTCACTTTTAAACGTGGTCCACCATTTGTCCTAATTTTCAATTAATGAAAAAGAAAATAATCTACTTGTTCGAATAAGGTAACATGTAAGCTCTCAATACATTGTTGTCTCATTTATTGACAACTTAAATTATGTGATGTAGTGGTGATTTAAGGCACATATGTTTGGATCTCTTGTGCCAAACTTAATTAATTAGCACTTGGCCCAAGGAGGAATTTTGGGCTTCCATTAGAGTTGGGTTTTGTGAGCTAAAGCAGTCCACCATTTGTTTGGATCTCTTGTAAGTTTGAGAAGTTTATTGAGGCGGCAAGGCCCAAGGATATTCTTAATTATTAATTTTTCACTAATAAAATATGGAAACTTTTGTTTAAGTGTGTATGTATCAGAGTAGGCAGCCATCTGATTCCTAAATTAAGCGACTCTTATGGTTAACCAAATGATTAAATGTGGGTTAAGAGGCAGGCCACCAATTTTGTGACTTTGTAAGCCTAGATAGCGACTTCTGCAAAACAAGTAAGCAATCTCGTTGCATATAATCAGAAGAATTGTCTTTTTACCAAATTTAATTAGCGTTAATAAAATTATAAAGTTTCCGTCGTATTATTCCAAATATTATTAGTGTTAATAAGGTTAAAATGGTGGGTTATTATCGTTGAAAATATTATTTTAACTGTGGCTGCAAGAGCACACGAAATGCAGGCCAAATCCGGCTTTTAGATGATGAGCTGCAGTTGTTCCACTGTGGGGACATGGAAAGTCTAGGGTATATTATCTCGATGAAAATAAGAAGGATCATTTGGCTAAAAAAACGATTATGTTCATAATCATAGATTCATACTGTTATTGGAAGGACAACAAAAAAAATTTATGTTAAAATTGCTTTCAACTATTCCAAAAATATATTCCCAAATAGGTCTAATAAGCTCACAGATATGTAATGTAACATTTTTCTTGATACAATAGTGGGGAAATGAGAAATTGAACTTATGATCTCTAATATAAAGATAAATATTTTTAACCACTTAAATAACAAGTCTCTTGTAAATATGTAACTTTTTAGTGGCGTACATGTATAGCTTGTATTTGTGCTTGGCCAGTTATTCGATTAAGCAATACAAATTTGGCTGGTTAGAAATTGGCTTCATGGCTAAATCACGATAAATCAGTGTAATTTTAAGTTAGTCCAAATTGTAATGAATATTGATCTATGATTCCTTGGATACAAATGAATAATCCAATTTATTTTCCGTTAGATAATAATCCTTTTTTTTTTGTGAAATAAAAAATAATCCAATTTTGATTTTACTGTTTGGAGTGATTGAGGAGCATTCTTTCCTTTTCTTCTCTTTTAGTTTTAGTATTAAAATGCCTTACTTTTTTTTTCTGATAAAATATCAGAGTGAATTTTTTCATCATTCTAATCACTTTCCCTCCTTGTTTTTTTTCTTTGAAAGATAATACCTAACATGTTTTTGTGGTCAATTAATATAAAAAATAAATAAATAAACTGATACCAAATCAGATAGCTTCAATAAAACTAATTGATTATATGAAATCCCATAATCTTTTCCTTAAAAAGATTAAATTCAAATGATCTCACCCATTAATTATAGTAATTGTGCCAGCAAACATTGTGCGAAAAAGTTAAAGAGAATGAAAAAAATCCCTCAAAACGATGGAAACAAGAAAGATTTGGAGTTGGACATTAGCAAGCACATTTTAAAGTCTAATAATCCTATCGTTCGTTACACAGTGTAACTAATACAATGTGTTATAAAATAAATTGATATATTAAAGGCCCCGAATATAATATTAGTAAATATACACGATCATTTGAGTGGATTAATACACTGTAAAAAAAAGAGATACGAGGAAAACTTGTTGAACAATCTGATTGGTGACCAAGTCAACGTCAAATATATTTTGGGATAATATTTGGGTACTCACTAGTGAGTATCCTATATACTCACTTTCTGATTTGGCTCAATCAAAAGATGACATGTGTTCCTTACTTTTAAAAGCCCAAAAAAAGTTAAATAGCATATGTTTTATTTTTTAAAATAATAAAATATGTGTTAAAATATTATTGGACCAAATCATTAAAGTGAGTATATGAAGCAGTGAGTACTTAAGTATTTTCCTATATTTTGGTCACCTTAGTACGCATCCCCAAGAAGACATATGTCTCTCTTCCCTCTCTTTCTCTATCTAAGATTTTCTCTCTCTCTAAGCTTTTCTCTGACGCCAAAATCCCAACTCACACACACTGAATAAGCATACCAAAACAGAGCTCTCTCTCTCTCTCTCTCTCTCTCTACACCTATATACACAATCACAAAAGCCAACCACGAAGCTCTTCAGACTTTTCACTCTTCGGAGGTTTCGCAAACACGAAACGTTTCGGAGATGACGGTGTTCGGAAGCTCCGCCACGGCGTACCTGTCCGGCGGGAAAGCGCACGCGCACGTGTTTCCGATCGACTACGAGGCCGAGGTCTCGCAGCGGTTAGTGGACGCTGCGCACGACAACGACTCGAAATCGGCGGGCGAGTGTCTGGGCGATCCTTTCGTGGACGTGAACTTTGTTGGAACGGTGTGCTTGAAGTCGAAGAAGGCGGAGATTGTGGCGCAGGGCGAGTCGGCGCACGAGGTTCGCGTCGAGTACGAGGAGTTCAAGACTCAGGTCACTGCCTTGTTCCTCGCCGCTCATTCCGGGAATTTCACGCTCGTTAGGAAGCTCTTGGTAACGTAATTTATGCTGGTTTTCAATTTTTGGTTTTTGAAGATCATTGTGTTTGTTTCTCGGGAAAATGAGAGAAAATGGAGCACAACACTGTAACTAACATGAGGTTGAGCACAAACAATCGAGCATTTTATGAGCCTTGATGAATCATACATCAAAATTTGAAATTATTGATTTCGTATTACAAATTTGTATTTATTTAATCAAAATCAATTTCTGTAATTTTTTTTATTAAAATTAAAATGATAGCACTTTGGAGTTTGGATATCGGCAACTGTTAGGAATATATATCCTTCTAGGGTTTTTATTTGAGATTTAAACCATTCAATGGTATGGCCATTGAGTATGATTTGTAGTGGGTCCCAAATAAATCTTAAATCATTCAACAAAATGATGGATGGTACGTACCATTGAAGTTTGACCCTTGTTTTTTCTTGAAGAAGATTTTGATGATCATTGTGGAGATTGTGTTTGTTTCTTGGGAAAATGAGAGAAAATGGATGTGAAAATTGCTGGTTTTGATTAGAAACTCATGCTGATATTCCAGGTTGTTATTGTTTTAATTATTATTTTAAATCATAGAATGATGTAATTGACGTGAGATTGTGCAAAATCGAGCATTTATGATCTGTGATGAATCATATCTCTTTAAAATGATCGATTTCATAGTATAAATTCGTATTTGCAATCCTTTTACTTTTTAGTCAAAATCATATTTGTAAATTTTGTGTTTAAATTGAAAGGAAAGCACTTTGGAGATCATTAATCTTTTACTTTTGTTGATTTTCATGTGACAGAGTTATGGAGCAAATGTGAATCAAAAGCTGTTTCGAGGCTACGCAACAACAGCAGCAGTAAGGGAGGGACACTTGGAGATATTGGAGGTGCTCATCAATGGCGGCCCGTCTCAGCAGGCATGTGAGGAGGCCTTGTTGGAGGCAAGCTACTTGGGCAGGGCTAGGTCTGCGGAGATGCTCATGGGATCGGACATGATCCGCCCTCAGGCGGCTGTACATGCTCTTGTTTCTGCTTCCTGCAGAGGCTTTGTTGATGTAGTTGACACGCTCATCAAGGTAACTTTTATCATCATAGACTAGTCGAAAATCCATGATGGTTTAAAAAATTTATAAGAGCTTTTCTGAAAGCACTTTTCTAACCTAGAAGGACTTGTTCTGAGCCTACAATTGCCTAAAACATGACCCTTAAACTATGTCAACAACATACATAAGTGTGAAAAAGAAACAAGGTTGCCATCACCCAAATGTGTATGTTTTTAATTGGTTGAACATATAACTTTTGTTCCATGACAGTGATGCTATTGATTGGTGGCAGTGTGGGGTGGATGCTGATGCAACTGACAGGGCGCTGCTTCAATCGTCGAAGCCATTTCTATACACTAATGTTTACTGTAATGCGCTTGTTGCCGCCGTTGTTAGCCGGCAAATTTCTGTTGTCAGACTCCTCTTGCAGGTTTAGCCCTAACTCATCAGCTAGTGTGCATACCTTTATCGTTATGCACTTCCTATCTAACGTTATGTACCTTTTGGAATGAAAGAACAGGCTGGAGCCAGAACAGATATAAAAGTGAGTCTTGGAGGCTGGTCCTGGGATGTAAATACAGGAGAAGAGTTTCGTGTGGGTG
Source organism: Gillenia trifoliata (assembly GCA_018257905.1). Classification (NCBI taxonomy): domain Eukaryota; kingdom Viridiplantae; phylum Streptophyta; class Magnoliopsida; order Rosales; family Rosaceae; genus Gillenia; species Gillenia trifoliata. Next base: position 7,525,898 of record CM031083.1, on the reverse strand, counting down.
CAGGACTGGCTGAGGCTTACAGTGTGACCTGGTGTGCCGTGGAGTATTTTGAAGCCAGCGGTGCTATCTTGCGCATGCTCTTGCAACACCTCTCTCCTAACATTCCTCACTTTGGGAGGACTCTCATCCACCACGCCATCTTATGTAACAATGAAAGAGCTGTAGAGGTTCTGTTAAATTGCGGCGCAGATGTAGAAGTTCCAATTAAGATGACAACTTCAGAAACTGACTGCCCTGTTCACATGGCGTCACGCCTTGGATTCAATAAGGTTCTTCAACGATTGATTGGTGCCGGCTGCAATGTCAACTCTCAGACAGAATCTGGAGAAACTGCCCTAATGATCTGTGCTAGATATAAACACCATGAATGCCTCAAAACTTTAGCTTCAGACGGTGCGGATTTTGGCCTGGTGAATTCTGCTGGTCAGAGTGCAAGCTTAATTGCAGAGTCAGCAAGGTGGGCTCTTGGCTTCCGACAAGCAGTTGTAGACGTGATTCGATCGGGTGAAATTGTTCAATCAAGCGATACATCAATATTTTCTCCTCTAATGCTTGTGACTCAAGCAAACGATGTTGAGGCCATGAAGAAACTGATTGAGGGAGCAGACATTGATCTCAATGAGCAGGATGAAAACGGATGCTCAGCTGCAATGATAGCTGCAGAGGGCGGTCACCTTGAAGCATTCAAATTGCTTCTTGACGCTGGGACTGACATGAACCTACCGAATAAACGTGGTCAGACGGTAATGGAACTATTCGTTACAAATCAAAACGGTGAAGAATTTGAAAAGTTGTTGCTTAAGAATGCTGGACCCCAAAAGACTGCATCTCAAAAGGCACTTGATGGTCCTGTTGAGTTTTATGGAACTCTACATCAGGCAGCACAACATGGCAAAGTAGAGTTGGTCTATGCATTGATGAACAAGGGTTCTGATGTCAATGCTCCTGATGCCGATGGATACACTCCATTGATGTTAGCAGCAAGAGGAGGCCACGCTACGCTGTGTGAGCTTTTGATTTCTTTAGGGGCAAAATGCGACATTGCGAATGCAAGACACGAGACAGCACTCTTGCTTGCTAGGAAAAGTGGGATTAAAAATGATGCAGAGAATGTGATATTGGATGAGCTTGCAAGAAGCCTTGTTCTTGGTGGGAGTCACGTAAAGAAGCACACAAAATGCGGTAGAGGATCTCCACATCGAAAAATGCTGAAAATGGTGGGGGCTGCCGGGATTTTGCAGTGGGGGAAGTCGAGCAAGAGAAATGTGATATGCAGGAGAGCGGAAGTCGGGGCTAGTGACTCGTTCAGATGGAACCGCCGGAGGAAATTCGACACTGACGAACCCGGGCTGTTCCATGTGGTGACTACAAAGCACAAGGAGCTGCATTTTGTGTGTGAAGGTGGGATTGAAATGGCTGAGTTGTGGGTGAGAGGGATCAAGCTTGTGACGATGAAAGCTGTTTTTGGCAAGCTTTGAGTGAAGTTGGTGTGCGCATTGGAATTGAGAAGCAGTTTTTTTGGTGCTTGGTTCGTCTCATTGTACTTTTTATTGTATTTTTTACTTGAACTCTTTGTAATTAGGTAGTAACTTTCCCACAAAGGTCTTAAACTCAGTAAATAAGTAGTTTTTGACCCAAAAAAAAAGAGAGTAAAACCTTAACCCTCCCGTTATTTTATATCATCTCATTTATTCACAACCAATTCACACCACACAACAGCAATTTTCCTCCTTTATAAAAAGGGACATGCTCAGTACTCAAAACCTACCCACTGAACAATCTCTCTCTCAAGGATCTCTTGCAGCTGGGTTCTAATGGTGTTGGCTGACACGCATCGTGTTAGCATACTTGCTTCCTTGGCTTGGGGATCAACCCCCTTTAAGTATGAGCGGACCAGAGTCATGATATTTATACAACGATAAAAATAAACTTTTGGGCGGGATTGTCACACCGACTACTCATTAACACTATGTCCTAGTTAGGTCCATATATTCGTGCACCGATATTATAACGCGTTGATTAGGAACACGGCCACCACAAATATGGTATGGATAGCAGGCCAGGGAGATGCATTTGATACTGCTGACACAGCCCGAGCTTTGGTCACCTCATTTTATTATGCTGAAAAGCAGAACATAAGTGCAATGCGGTTGCGTTCTGGTTAGAAGCTACCAGCCGCCCATGTGATGAACCCACACATTCATATGAAGGACCATCAAAGCCTTCAAGCACATTCTTCATCTTGTAAACCTTTTTCTCTGCAAGGCTAAAGAAGCACTGGTCAGTACTATCACCTTCGTCAGGACCATGTGCCATGGAGCTTGGGGCAATGCTTTGTAATTCGGGGCGAGACATAAGATTTTGCAGCGCGATTCCAAGAAGAACAAACAGCTTTAAAGCGAAGAACGTCGACGAAATTTACTTCAAGCTTTTTCAGTATCAACTCTAACAGTTCGGGATGGAGCTCCATGGTGATGTACTGCTCGTGTTGCTGCAACAAGGAAGTGGTTTCCCAGCCATACTGCTATTGGTAGATTCTGAAAACCCTAACTGCATTGACCGAAAGAAAGAACAATAAAAACCCTAACTGTTATTCCCGGAGTGTTCCGAATAGTTACTACACGGTCTTTATACAGTCCCGTTCTCCCTGTGGTGCAGGGAAAAGCTTGGTCAACTATCGTTAGGTTAGATTCAACGATGGAAAATAAAATAACAATTATTTAATTTTTTTTTTTTCTCTCCTCGCAGTTTGGTCGAATCCGTAGCACCATATTTTTATCTCTTTCTGTTTCTGCATATACTCGAACGTTCTCTCTTCTCTCCCTTTAGTTTTTGTCTCTTCGTCCTCCACTCTCTCACTATCTCAATGCTTCTGTCGAAATTCTTTAAAAACTTATTACGATTTTCTTCTACAAATCCATCTATTTTTTGTTGTAAATATATAGGGTAGTAGAGTTATAGTCTAGCAAGCATCTTTAATCTCTAGGAACAAAACCAAAACCACTTTAAATGGAGGTGGTGGTGGTGGACTGTAAAGTATTTTTTAATTCTGATATGAAACTGTATTTTCTTGAAGAGGATAAGAAAAAAATTTCTTCTCATTTTCTCGTAGTGTTGTTCAATCATAAATGATTTTCATGGCAACAAAATAATATACACGGGTGTGAAATTGAAGGAATTACCAAAGCACCATAGCAGTGATGGTGAGACTGAGTTACGAAGCTTTTGTGTGGAAAAAAAAGGTTTAGAACAATAAGAGAATTATTATCAAAGGAATGTATATATATATATATATGTAGCCCAGTTATTTGATTGGGTGCAGTTGAGAGTTCGTACGAGAAGGTTGAAGAAGAAAAAACGGAAAGTAAGGGGATTAGAAGAGAGAATCAAATCAAACACAATTAAATATTGATCGAGGAGAGAAAATCAAGGTTATAAATAAAAAAAAAAAGATTTTTATTTGTTTTTTTTATTTGAAAAATTATAAGTCAAAATAATTGCCATGTCATATCACATCTCAAGATTTTAGGTATTTCTTTTCTTGTGTGCAAACCTCCTTTGGCTAGGTTTTAGTTGTAGTCCTTTTAAAAAAATACAAATATAAATATTCTCTCCTCAACCACAATAGTAAAATAAATTTCTCAACAAACAAAAAAAGAAGGTAAAATGATGAGATTAGTAACACTAACACGGGACTGGCTACAGTACTCGCAAGCATTGAATGCTCACACCGATCTCACCCTCCTTTCCCCCTCTCTCCTCTCTCCTCCCTCATTTTAATGGTGACATTGGTGCAAGCATTCAATGCTTGCAAGCATTGTAGCCTACTCCCACTAACACACAATCTTTTTCTTTTTTCCTTGTCTTTGGTCCTCAATTGAGGAATTGTGGTAACGTTAGTATATACAAGTGTATATGTCAATTAATCAGCAGCCATTATGCTCAAAAGAGAAATACAACAGCCCATGTACTAGCCATCATCATGTAAGTTGCCCACCCTGCCAGATGTGTGTTTGTGCTGGACTCATGTCTTCCGGAGGTCCTTCATTGCAGCTATGGTAGAGTATGGACGAGGCTGACAATCAAATGCTATTGATTTGGGAATTAGAGTGTGAAGTGGTCTTAGTTTGGTTTCCGCAGTGACCAGTTGCAGCTCGAACCAGATTTCTTTCGTCAAATAAGCTCATTTCTTTCCTTTACGAGCAAGAAATCGTTCCCTAGCTGCCTGTACTCTACTTTCACGATCATCAGGAACTGACGCAACAACATCCTCTTGCTTTGGCAAATTGGAAAGATTTCCCTCCGATTGCTCTTCAATACGACCAATCCCGCCACTGCATAAAAGGTTAAAGGTTCAGTCTCAGCAATGTTCATATACGACCTTCAATTAGCAGAAAATAATTTCCAACTCATAATGGTGTTTCTATGTAAACTGGCTTTACCTCAGCTTCTTGATATCTAGATTATTAACTTTGTCCAAAATGGGTGTGACCCAAACAATATTTACGGCACATACAGTGCGCAGGAATGGGCGGGAGGTTGAAATGAGTTCATGGTACACAACATAGTCAGGCAATTTCCCTTCATCATCTGGTTTTAGCACAGAGGATGGATGCACCTGAAATAAAAGATAATACAAATACAAGCGTCAATTGAAGACTTCCAAAAACTCACCACTCAAAGCTTTGACTAATGGTAGTGAGATGGGTCGGTTTAAAAAAATCATTGGTCAGTGCTTTGACAAACCAGAAATGCATAGTGATAATGTAACATGTATAACATAGACTAAACTTCAAGGTTCATACCTGTACTACTTGGGGCTTGAAACCTAAAGTTCGATAACCATTGTGATGTACCATTCTCTCAGCAAGCTGATTTGCATATCCCACACACAAAGCCTTCCTCAAATTGTGATAATCTTGTTCACTTTCATTCCGCCTTCTGCTTGTCTGTACATCTAATGATCCTGTTTTCCAGAAACGCAACATATCAATAGAGAGTGAAGGAAAGCAACATCAAGAGAACACTGCAAGAAGAATCTTCATTTGGCAGTTAAACAGTAATAACAAAGACCAGATAATGCGTTACGAAGAAATTTCTAGGATATTAATAAAAAAAGGTAGCAATATGTATTCCATTTTTTATCTCAACTCATTTTCGTTCCATAAATCAATGTATTTTGGGTATGCTACTTATTGAGCACTCATCAGTTATCAAATCTATTCCAGTTGTTCACCATTATATATAAGAGCTTCATGTTATCAAGTAACAAGCAATGTTTCATGAATGTGATATAATCGCAAGGTCCTCAATAATGTAGCTTACTAACCTTTTGCTATTTTCTGCATTATTTGAGATAGCTGTTTCCTTACATCCTTGACAAACTTCATCCCCCTCACCTACAATCAATGAGTTCCAGAAACATAATATGAATATATATTAGAATCATGTTGTAGATGTCCTCAACATATCATGTTTCTTATATAGAATATATATATAAAGGTACCTGCAACTGATAATCCTTGCACCAATCAATGTCATAGTTAGTTTGATGCCAGCACTCATAGATTTGTAGCAACTGGATATGATCACCCCAACCAGAACCATCAGGAAGGTCCAAACAATCATGTTTCCTCTTCTTCTCTGTACTCTTGCTGCAAATTGAGGCATGCACAAAAATAATCATCTCAAATGAAATATTCATACTTCAAGGGCCACATGGAAGTCCAGAGGTACGCAAATCTTCAACTGTGTGGGAATGTATGTGTGCAGATGTGTCCGCATTTAGTTTCACATATGATATATACGTATTTTAGATTCTCAGAAGTTCAGAACACAATGCATGCTATTTACTTTCACATCATACATAAGGGCACCATCTTCTGGGAAACTTTTAACGAGTTTACCTTCGACCAGGAAGCAATGTGGTTTCTGCAGATAACATAGCAGCAACAGTCAACGCCTGGGATAAGCAGCCATACTCATTTGCCTCCATTAAGGTCCTTGACAGTGAAGGTTCTAGCGGAAGCTCTGCATAAAATCAAGGAAATACGTAGCCGACTCATCAAAGATCCAAAAAAGAAAATGCTCAAGGTGCGCACTAACAATGGGGAATAATTTCTAACACTAGTAACAGATAGTACAGGAAAAAAAAAGCCCAAGCATGAATGTGATGCAAAACTTTTGTGAATACATATATGACACTTCTATTACAATTCAGATAAGGTTATCGATGATGTGTAAAATTTTGACCACTGTAAAATGACATTTCATTGTATAAAATGGTTGGGGCTCAACAATGAGACTAAATTTATCAAAACTACTAAAACTCGTGCAAGGCTTCTAAATAATGACAACACATAATAAATATTACTCTAACTCTTCAAAACTGGGATGTGAATCAAATACCAGCCATTGTTTTTCCAACTCTTGTGATCAATCCATTTTCATCAATAGCGTCAATAAGATACAACTGCTTCAAAGCATCTTGTAAAGACTCGGCTGCAGCAAAACCATTTGGAATTTGGAATTAGACAATATATGCAAAGGAATTCTATTCTCACGCCTGAACAGGGAACAAAAACACAATGAAAAAAATTCATCTTACAGGAAGGAGAATCAAGAAAATCAAATTTTAGAATGTCAATATCAGGGAGGTCCAAAGATTTCAAATACAGAACGCTTCCAGCAAGCGAAGAACGTTGTATTTCAGGAATTGTTGCATCCAGGAATTCATCCTCATAAACCGTGGAAGGGTATAAACGATAGCACTTCCCAGGACGTGTTCTTCCTGCTCGTCCTGCACGTTGATTTGCTTGTACCCTGCAATTGTATAAAACCGAAAATTTATTAGAATGGTAAGCAGAATCATTTGTTCTTTTTAAAGAGAATCACTCGAGAGAATAACATCTATAAACATGATTTATTGGACTAACGGTTGGAGCCCCTTGGGCAATGCTTTTTAAAATTCAATGCCTACATCATCTGCATGGTTTAATATCACTAGCTTCCTTAAACGATAACTATACAGTTGTTTCTAGATCACAATGCCACTATAAGAAGCTGCTAGTGCTGAATTGGAAAAGAACAAACACATAAAAAAGGACGTGAAAAGGTCTGGTCAGCTTCAGTTTCAGATCTTTTTTCACATGAAAAAATTGGATCAAGATTCAACTTACCAGAATACAAACATAAGCAAAATGCACAGAAGTGCTATTCATCTGTGTTAGAAACCTTATAGCAATTGGTTGAGTATAAGATGTGGGAGTAAGAAAAAGGAAGTCTTTTTATCCTTTGGAATGCCTGGAAATATATTTGTTCATATACTTATCCTAAAACTTGTCTACCAACACTGTAGACAAATAACCAAAACAAGAAGAAATACAGTAATAAATTGAAGAGGAAGGACAACAATTTATAACAAACTATAATAAAAAGTAAAAAGTAAAAAACTACCAACTCCTTACTTGCTAATCTGAACAACATCGAGGGAATACATGCCAGTTGACGGGTTGTACTGTCGTTGCTTCACATAACCAGAATCAATAACATACCTGTGATTCATACATAATTTCTTGGTGTAAGAAAACAGAATACTGTTAAACATGATTTCAACTATGTCAAAACCAGAGTAATTGATAGTATATAACATAGCAAAAAAGTTTGCTTGAAAATTTTATTCAATGATATTGGCATTGCTTCCATAGAATCATTAAGTAAATTTCATCCTTGTGAAGGAGGCTATATAAACAGGGTAAATAAAAGCAAATGAGCATGACGGCTAGGAAATAGTTTCTTTTCTTACACAACACCATCAACAGTCAAAGAAGTTTCAGCAATATTTGTTGCAACAATAAATCTCCTACAATTTGGAGGCCGAGGACCAAAAACACGTACCTGTAAAGAAAAGATGAAGCATCAACCACAAAAGAATTATATTATAAAGCCTCCAAAACTAGAACACAAATACAGATAGTCTTTACTTGCCTGCATTTCAGGCTGCAAAGAACCATGCAGAGGAAGGATTATGGCATCCATGCAAGACCCTTCTTCCAGGCTTCGAACTCTCTCTTCTAATTTAAACACCAACTTCTCTATATCATCCTATAACATAGAACAGTTTTTTGGTCAGTAGAAGCATTGTATGGAAAACAATTGTAAATAACAGGTTTAATCTGAAGTAGCAGTCACACGCTCACGTGTACATAGGATGCCACAAAAGGAAAATGAAGTAAGAAAACAGCATCTCACCTGCCCAGTCATGAATATCAAGACATCACCTTCGCCTTCCTTAATATGTATATCTATAAAAAGAGAACTGTTTAGTTCAACCTCTTGCTAACAAGTGAAAGTTTGAAACTACGTCAGAAATTAAACCGAAAGAACAGAAAGAAGATACCACATTGACTATATGAAAGATAAATGGCAATGCAAAGAATAAACTAAAATCTAAATCATACTGAGAGCTGTTTCTAAAGATGACTCAAGATAGCTGGCAGGCCGCTCACGGCTGTAGGCTATTTCGACTGGGAATAGCTTCCCCGGGACTTTCACTACTGGGCAGTCTGAAAAGAATTGTGATACTTTCTCGCCATCAAGAGTTGCTGAAGTGATTAGAACCTTGAAATTCGAGGCACGCCTTTTCACCAAGCGTTTCATCAGTCCCAGCAATATGTCCCTGTTTCACAAAATGCCACATTGTAAACAAACAAAGAATCGAAATTCTAAGAACCCTAAAATCTGGTGTGTGTGAGAGAGAGAGAGAGATTGTACGTGTTTAGACTCCTTTCGTGAGCTTCATCAAGTATGATTACAGAGTACTGATCAAGCTCTGGATTGGACAAGCTTTCACGAAGAAGAACTCCATCGGTGAGGTACTTAATCCGCGTCCTTTCCGAAGTTCTATCTTCAAATCTGATGGCGTAGCCAACTTCGTCCCCAAGCCGAACGCCGAGCTCCTGCGAAACTCGTCTGGCGACGGAGACGGCGGCTACTCGGCGGGGCTGGGTGACGCCGACGACTCCAGACTTGGTGTAGCCCCTTCTGTGAAGAATCTGAGCGAGCTGCGTGCTCTTTCCCGAACCGGTCTCTCCGATTACCACTACGACGGGGTTTTCTTCTACTGCTTTCATGATTGTGTCTTCGAATTGGAGGATTGGTAGGTCCGTCATTGATGAAATAGAAGAAGCTTGGAATTGCAGAGTGATGAGAGGAAGAGGAAGTTTGGGGTTTTGGGAGGGAATTGTTTGGGAAGAAAATTAAATCAGGGTTTTAGAAAACTCAAAGCTTTTATAACGGTTTTTATCGAAGGGGATGAACCGGAAACCAGACCGCGGGGTTAGTTGTTAGTTTGCTATTGATAAGAAGCGAATCAAAAATCTTTAGTGTTACTTACCATTTAAAAGTACGGTTATTGATTGATCCAGATTAATTTGGAGTAAATTTTAAATGAATATTAAATCATTCAAAAGTTCGTATCATTAAAGTTTGACCCTGCTTTGGGCAATATCTAGAATTTAACCATTAAATAAAGTAGACTATCTATCTAAATCATATTTTGTAAATTATATGATGTGGCAATAAAATAAAATTTCACAATTAAAAAAAAATATCAACTATCAACAACCGCATCATGTGATTTATAAAATGTGGTTTAAAAAAATAGTCTCTCTAATATTATTAGATCACATGGTTGTGTTAGATTGACGAATTCCAATGACAAATGTTAACTCGGAAGGGTGGAGAAAAAACCCAACAATTTCTCTAGATGTGACTCCACGAATACAAGTTTGTTAACCAACATGGCAGTTTGAAGACTAAAATTTGTTAATTCACAATTTTGCTCCAACAGACTCCACAAATCATAACATTTTTTTTTATTACTTTCTATCTTGTAACTTTTTTTTTTAGTATTTCATTTTAGTAAATCTTGACAAAGACAACTTTTAATAATCAGAAAAAATATATATTTTTGAAAAGTGGGATAGAGACTATCTAAATCTAGAGAGTAGTACATTTTCTAAATTTGAAGACTCATTTGACAACTGTGTTACTGACAAAAAATTTTACATGACATTTCAAATTTATTTTTATGAACCCTCTTGGGATGCTCTAATTTATTGTCTTTGTTACTATTATTTTCCTCCGTTCGGACTCGAACTTTTTTTTGTACACGTTTTTAAACTTTATTTGTACCATGTGCAGGATCATTTCATAGGGTGTGTATATATATATATATATATATATATATATATATATATATATATATATACGCACCATGAACTCTATATATATACTTGTTCACATTTAATTAATTTCCAAATTGTGGTTTAATTTGATAATCTTTTTGGGTTTAATTCCTCTTATTATACTACCTTGATCAAGAACAAGAACCAAATGATATATTGGTAAATTACAGTAGCATGCACTTGTTTATAAATACTCTGCAAGAGCAAAACAAATTAAACATTTCTCCATCTGATCAGCAACTTGTAAATGATGGATTTAAGAAAAATTAAAGGAACAACAACAGCAACAATAAATAAAAGAATAGACGATCAACCGCTGTGATTAAATGATGAAAGGTTAGTTTTCATTCAGACAACAATATATATATATATATATATATATACACACTCTATGAAAATGAAACTTTTGTTGTTTATTTTTTTAGTTGGCAAGGAAATTTTACTTTCATAGGAGCTACGCTGTAAGAATAATCTCACGGGCATGTGCAGACTGCAGACCGTGAACTTGTTGCAGACATTTACTTCTATCCGGGGTGAGAAATTGTGGAAGAAAAAGGGGTTATAAACTTTTTTACAAATGCTCTTAACAAACTGAGTTACAGGCCATTGCTAAGGGCGAATGCTCTTATAGACACATACTATTCTTCTTTTTTTACAAACGAGCTCTTCCTTCTCCACCTGCAATTGAGTTTGCTTCTTCTGAGGGCAAGCAACTGTTCCTTGAAGCCATTCAGAGTGGAACTATGGAGAATTTCTATAGGTAGATTTCTTATTTTCAGACGCAGTCGGAGCCCGCTTTCTGTGGGTTGGCGAGTCCTGAATGCCCTTGCTATCGATCTCGGAAGGAAATGGAAAGGACCCTGGAGATGGTTTGATGAATCTATGTTAGACTGCTTGCAACCTTTGGAGACAGTCAAAGTTAGAGGCATCTCATTTGGGAAGCTTGTATGCTTGGTTCGCTGTGCTGGAGCAAAAGTCGAAGCCTTTCGCACAAATCATAGCACGATTGATGAGTTGCGTAAATATGTAATGAGATGTTCTACTTGTGACGATTGTCATGTGATCTCATCGTGTGATAGATCACCAGTTGGTGGCTATCATGCTGGAAGAGACATGGCGCCGGCTTATTCTGGATGTTGCACGTTTTAAATATCGTCCTCATTGGGTTCCCCTCAAAATTCTTTGGGATGCCATGAATAATGTTGATTCATCTACCGGACAACGCAGAGGGTTCATGCTTATATCTAGGCCTCACAGGGAGCCAGGACAACTTTATTATACCCTGACCTGCAAACACGAGAGCTGGGTTGGCGTCGCGAAATACTTGATGGATGATGTTCCTCTTCTTGTAAAATCGGAGGAGGCGAAAGACAGTCAGCAAGTTCTCTCTGTTGTTTTCATTCGCTCCTATCCTACTTTGGGCAGTTCATGCTGCGGAAACTTAATTTCTGGTCAGGAAGAAAACTTGCCCAACATTGCTGCGAGCGTTTGCTGCCAAGGCGCACAAATTTCTGCCTCCTCGAGGGTTGTATTGCTGTCAGGAAACATGCGTGAAATAATGCTTGAAGGCTAATGGAGGCGAGAAGCCAGCCACGGTGGTTTATGGTGGAACTGAGAAAAGGATGGACATGCTCGTTCTTTGGTCGAAAACAAATTCAGGATGTTCTTGTGCAATTCGGATGCACCCAGCAGGTAGCAATGACGTTCTAACAGCGCTTCTACTGGCCTTGCCGCCAGGGACGTGGTCTGGGATCAAAGACGAGAAGCTTTCGAAAGAAATATCTAACCTTGTTTCCACAGTAAATCTTCCCACTTTGCTTCAAGAAGAGGTTTTGCAGCTGCGACGTCAGCTCCACCTTCTCAAGAAATGCCAAGAGGATAGGGTCGACGAGGATCTCGGCGCTCCTCTCACTAATTAGAATTCTCACTTTCCTATGATTTTCGTATTATCGCCAACGCACATCAAGCGAAGAAGACTGTATTACAGAACTGAATGTAAGTTTTATTCCTATAAGAAATAAATCCCTTTGAATCTATTTGTGAGGATCAACATATATTACAATACAAGTACCAACACAAAATACATGAAAACCATGTTTTATATTTATTTGTAGTGGTCATGATAGACTCAAAGGCAAGACGAACAAGACATGTGTCTTGAGCCTCACTTTAAACCGTGTTTCATATATTTTTTATATGCTTATTTTTTTTTATATAAATATTATAATCAGAATAGTTTGTTATCTTTATCATCTCTAGAAAAATATATTCAATTCGAATACCGTTTAACTTTTCATATAAATCAAATAAATTAATGGTTAATTATGAGAGTGTCATTTGTTACTATATATACTCATCAATTAAATCAAATAAATGAACGGTTCATTAGGAGAGTGAGAGTGTCACTTGTTACTATACTCATCAAATCAAATAGTTCAAATAGATGTTTATCAAATCAAATAGTTGACTAAACAAGCTTCAAATTAAAACCAATTTACAATCGAATTTCAGCATATCACCAGATTAAGAAAAGTTTAACTAGAATTGTAAGGACCCTCCTGCAAGAGAATCCTCCAAAAATAAGCGTATGCCACTTTATGCGACGGACACACGGTATTCTTTAGTAAAAGGCGAAAGAATAGTTCGCTCTGTGTCCACCGCGTGGCTCCGTTGGGGTAAAACTGCTCCGCTGGTTCAATATATATGAGGGTTCCAGTTACCCCCCTCCTCCTTCTCACCGATGTGGGACAACTTGTCTGATCCCAATCCTTTGGTAACGTGCAGCCTAATCTAATCTAATCTAATCTAATCAGCCAGACATTTTACTAAAACCAATCAACTCCAAGAAACCAACATATTTTTCCTTTTCTTTGTTTGGCGGAAGCCACAGTATTTAGTGAAATTATTGGGAGGATTCACATAGTTTTTAGAGTTCAATCAGCAGCAAGCACTTGCTCCATTGATTGGTGACTTCGTTTGCTGGTTATTGTACTATCGAAAAATATAACTTTTTGTGTCGTATTTGCTATTAACGTTGTTAATTTGGGTCAAGTTACGCGACCATCATAACTCAATTCGAAGACCAACTCTGTCTTCTATTCCGATAGTTGAGTAATATCGTCCCCTTTTCAGATTTTACACTTTCATGCCTCTTATAAAAAAAACTTGCATACAACGAAGAATTCACAATTTATTCATAGAAAAGATATGATCAACAAGTATTATTTATAATACATGTAGCATCATCACTCAATTCTGAATGCAAGTCTACGTCATTAATTGAATTATTAGTAACGTAAAACACATAAAAAAAACATCTGGCGGTTGGGCTTATCATAAAAATTGGTTCTCATTGGCAAAGCTTGTTATAGTTTAATGGGGAAATATTAAAAATTTTGTTGTGGGTTTTTGTTGGATGCAAATGAATTATTACAATGCATTATTATCTAAGGATTAAATGGCGACATGCAGGACACATCAACAAAAAACTCTAATTTTGCTATGGTCAAGTTCTGAGGATGTGAACAATAGTAGTTTGATCTATCGATGCAATACAGTCGGCCGACTAGCTACTCGTATCTCACAAGATTTGTCCCGCGTTAAGAAATTTCACGTAAAATTTAATGTATATGAGATCAAATAAGGTGAAAGTAAAAGAAAAACAGCAAGCATGATGATAATCTCGAAATACATAATCAATTTTCTTTGAAGAACTAAAATGTATGAATAAGGAAATATAAATTTGATTTTAAAAATAAATAATAGCAGTGAAGCATAAGCTGCATATTTGTTTTCCTAGTATATTATATATGTATTAGGGGTGCAACTTGGGTTGGGTCAACCCGAATCCGCCCATGCCCAACCCGATTACAAACTCAATCGAACGGGTTAGAATAAAAAAAAAAACCCTCTCAAACCCAACTCGACCTCAACCCGATCATTAATTGGGTTGGGTTGGGTTGGGTTGATGCCTTGCCTGCCCATGTCAGCCCAAACCCAACTCTATTTTGAGCCCGAATTTGCCTATGCATATATTATCCATCTCACTTCATATTATATAAGTTATGTATAAGTTTTGGAATGACTATACTTGAAGTTTATTGTCTGCTTTCATATTGATAATAAATGTTACATCCCGTTCCGGAAATAATACTATTTTATTCCCGGAGGTGCAAAATGACGATTTTGCCCTTGGTTGACCTTTCGGTTGACTTTTTGCGTCGTAACTTGTACGACGCATTCACTTGTATTTTTTTGACGTGCTCGTCGATACGAACGCGTAGACGCGAGTCGTATGTCGTTCGGACTCCGAACGAATATTTTACGGGCGTTGATTTTCGACGTTTCCCGTAATTCAGTTTTGGGTTGTTGGGCTGGGGCCCAAATACCTGCAGGCCCATGTGGGCTTATCCCTGGATTCCTGGGATTTTGTCTGGGATTGGACCCGTGTCCTCTTCTTCCCTCTCCCTTCTCTGTTGCAGAAAACACAAAAGCTCCAAGCTTTTACTCTGGACACCCCGAGCCTCCTACGAGGCAGAAAATGGTGGCTTGCCACCTTTCCCAGCAAACCAGGTCACCCAAACCTTCCTGCAACCACTGGATTCTTTTCTACAACCCCAGAAATTAAAAAAAAACCCAGCCCAGAATTCGAAACCCAGAATCCGGTGGGTGTCCCGAGCCTTCCCCGACCCATTTCCCGGTGATTTGGACCACGATGGACCTTGATTCTTCCACCAAACACCTCATCGAGGTCCCTGCAATCATGCTCGAGCCATGGATGGCCGAGATCGATCGAGTTTTGAAGATCTGGAAACTGGCCTTTGAAACCCGAGGCCTTTTCTCCAAATTCCGGCCAACTCTGACCGAGTTTGGGCCCCTAAGTGGTATAACCTTCTTCCCCTTGACTCCAGCTTCATTTTGGCTTTTGAATCATTGAATTTGGTTGAGAAATGAGTGAGTTACAAGCTTTAGAAGCTTCCCGGCCATTTTTCCAGTTTCCGGCGACGGCGGCGGCGCCGGCGACCGGAAAAAGACCAGAGGACCGGCGCTGACGTCAGCGATGACGTCAGCAAACCGGGTCGAACCGGCCTTGCTGACGTCAGCGAACCGGCTCAGACCGGCGCTGACCGGCTCGGCTGAGCCGCGAGTGGAGCCGCGCGTGGCGCCGCGCGTGAGCGCGCGTGAGACAGCCGCTGGAGCCGCGCGTGGAGCCGCGGCTTGGCGCGTTTGAGCCGCGCGTGAGGGCGCGTGGGAGGTCCAATTTCGATTCTGTTTTCACGGGGCGACTCGTGACGACGTGTACTACCTCGGGGTAGTACGCATGATATTTTTCTAGGTGTTTTGGACCTCCAAATTGAGAAAAGCAAGGGTTAGGTTTATTAAATTAATTAATTCGTTACCTTTATGAGATTAATCATTTTACCGGTGATACCTCATATAGGTGAGACCAAATGGCAGCGTGTGGCGGCGTGTGCAACGGCACACGGCGGCCCACGGCGGCGGTTTTGGGGTTTCCGACCCCGAAACTCCGTTTTCGGGTTTCCGAACGCCGTTTTCTTCGTATTTTCAATTACTTTATTAATCTTGGGTGTTCCAAAATAGGTTTGGCGACCCTTGGCGCTCGGAGGACGTACGTTTGGACTTCCCGGCTTCGGTATTTGTGAGTGGGCCCTTTCCCTACTATTAAATGTGTTTTATTTTGGGAAATTATATTTTGGTTTATTGCCTACATATTATTGTGGTTTTAAATGGATATTTATATCGTATTATTAGTAGACCTTGTGCCTAGTAGTATTTACTCGGTTTACTAGTTTCGGCTCAGTTTTTTGGTAGACCATGGAAATTAGTGGGCTTGGGCCCACATTTCCATTTGGGAATCATACCATTAAATTGGTGATTTCCGTATTATTTTTACGCGTATTGCTAGTATCGAACCGGCCCTATTTTAGGGAATTTAGGGAATTAAGTATTTTAATTCCCTACTTGTACCTATTGGTGATTATGGGTTTTATACCTATCTGACGGCCTTGAGCCGTATTTGGGTGAACCTTGGATATGGTAAATTCCTACCGTATTTTGGGTTCACCTAGTTTGCCATTAAGTTGGTATTTCTATACCTTGGTACCCATGTGGCGTATTCTTGGTATTTCACGTATTTAGTTATATGCTTGGTATTTCGGGTACGGCCCCGAGAATACCAAATATATATTGATTAGTTTGAGGGCATCCCTTATAGGGAAAGTACCCCACCTTGTTTTTGTAGAGTATTCAGTAGTATGTTTTCATACGCTCAACTAGGTTGCTTACACGGTGTTTAGTGTACCGTCCGGGGCCAGGACCAGCTTCACGTGATTGTTCACACGCACCTATACGCTCGCTATGGACCCATAGCAGGTGCCAGCCTGTTCTAGGTCGCCTGGGCGACTCGAACTCGTTGTGATGCGCATATGCGCCAGCTTCACGTGATTGTGTACACGAGCTACACTGCACTGCTCATGACAAATAATATACTGTATTTAACTTGTGTGTTTGCAATACCTAAAACGAGCATCTATCTTGTAGTCTTGGATTAAGGGGCCAGGACCACTTTCACGTGATTGTTCACACGCACCAACGTCACTCGCGAATCCATAGCTACTGCTCTAGGCCTGGGATGGACTCCACTCGAACTTGGCCTGTGATGCGCATATGCGCCAGCTTCACGTGATTGTGTACACGAGCGTTTATCTTATAGTTTTATATTGTGATGTTATCTCCGAATTTCACTAATGCCACGAGGGCATTTATTTGGTTTACGGGTTTTCCGTAGATCCTTATTTTACGAACCTTCGGGTAAAGTATTTTCTGCCGAACGGTGGCTTTCTGCCCGTTTCGGATGGTAAGTATATTTCCGTACTTACCTCGTTTTCTACCTACTATTATAGTACATTTTCTGAAACGGTTTTTCCAACCAACTACTTGATTTTGACGGCGAGGGGTTACTACTTTCTGAAAGCAAAGGTTTTTACAAAAATGACTATTATTGGCCCACTCACCTTTCTGTTTTTGCGCCCCTCCAGGTTTAGTGGCTGGTGCTGTCTACGTTCGAGGCGGTGGTATGACGAAGGTTTAAATTCCTTGGTATTGTATACTATGTATCCCGTACTTTGTACGATTACTGTTGTATTAGTTCTTCCGCCCGTACATTTGTGTACACTCTAGTATTCTATTATTCAAATATTCTTATTTCTTTCAAATTGGCTTTCGTCACCCTACGTGGTGTCGGCCAGCACATCCGACTTTTGGGTGTCCACGTGTACATCCGGGTCGGGATGTGTCAATAAATGATAGTGTTACTTTTACATTTTTTTTTGTTGAAGCTTTGGTATAAGTCTTGTAATTTAATTCCAACTTTGCATGGTTGAAACATTAGAAATAGTCTTCAAGTTGTTTGCTTTAACTTTTGTGTGTAAATGACACACTCGGCCCTCGAAATCCACGTGGACCCCAAGTTTGAGGCGTGCTGGCCGACACTTGTAAGTGACGAAGCCATTGTATGCATGACAACACTTAATTTAAACAATTCAACCGTCAAATAGTTTGCGGAAATCATTACAAATATGCACAAGGTTCAGAGCGTAACTAATATAAAGCAACAGAATAAAAGATAGAGTCAAGCTCCTAAAATTTCTATCCATAACAGGGATGGATATTATTAAAGAAACTAAATGAAAGATAAATCCCTACATTGTCGGGAAGAATCAAATGTCTCGACTTCACCAGATGCATCGCTACTAAATCCTGCAAAGGGCGTAAAACAAAAAGTGTGAGTGGACAAAAAATAATAATAATAAATAAAGTTTTTTAAACCCTTTTCTCTTTTCAACATATTAACCTCTGTTTGAAATCCAGTATAAATATAAAATCATACTACCGTAGTATAAGTCAAATCATACTATGTATATATAACTGAAAGTAAATCTCAAAGTATAATCTGTAAAGGACCATTTATGTTTCCAAAAGTCATACCACAATAGATATCAATAATTATAATAAAGAAAACCAACACAGGGTATATGTGCAATCACCCATGTACGTGTTGAGGAACCTCATCCCAATCCCCGTACAAGCACTTTACGTTATCAATCCATTTGTACTCCTAGTACCACACACATGTAAGCATTTGCGCAATAACGCGTCACACCCGAGTCCTTACGTTGTGGGGCCTTCCCCCAATAATAAACATAAACGTAAGACAAACTTGCACTAAGGTATTTACCGGACAATACTCCTGGAGTACAGTGTGTGTGACCCAAACATGTGAGACTTGTCCTGCGGCTGTAAATACTACAACGTAGTGAAATCATACCAAGTGTGTTTGAAAACATACATATAAACATCATGTGTTTAAATAAAGGATAACATTAACTTCATAATTTCACAAATATTCAAGTGTTGCATAAATAGGTATACTCATTAAAATCCATATAAAAAACCAATACCTTTATGCATAACCAAAATCATAATCTTAAACCATTTCATAATATATATAAATATATATTCATGCCTCAAAATCATTTAAAAACATATATATATCAACACCATAAATATTGCAAAGCATAGAAATCATTTGTTAAAACAAAAGTCCATTCACTAATACTCGGGAGTATATTCCTCCTCGGTGTTGCGTTCCTCGGAGCGCCCAGTCGTAGGATTACCTAGTTAATATTAAGGAATAATATTAAAAACATCCCTAAAATAAATAATAATAACCCTTTAATAAAAAGAAACTAAAAATAACATTATTTTAGCGAAAACGGGCTTGAAAAATGATTTCTGGGACCTGAAAACCTTCCCGCCGCCAGCGCCGCCGTACGCGCCGAGAAACGGTTGAACGCGCCAAGAGGAGTTGCCATGCTCCGGCACGCGCCTGCTGACTTCATCTCACGCTCCTGCTAACGTCACCTTACGCACTGCTGACGTCATCGTTATTGAAGTTAGCGGCGTCATTTAAAGTTAACGGAATATACCTTTTCTGATGGAATATGCTGATGCCGTCAGGAATATTCTGTTACTGTGACAGAATATTCCATCTCCTTCAACCTCTCGCCGGCGCGCCGTCTGGTTCGCCAAAAACTGGAAAAATTACCGAAATTGTCCAAAAACTTCAAAAATTCATATCTTCTTCATTTCTTAGCCAAATTCGACGATCCATATATCAAAATGAAGGTATTGAAGAGTAGAATATTTTCATACCAAATTGGGGCCGGAAAAATGGCCGGAAGTGGACGGAAAGCCTTGGACAAACCCTAAATCCGTTTCCACTCCAAAACTGCACCAAAATTTACGTTCTTTATATGGAATTGAACCTACTCAACGTGATAAAACCAATGGAAATGGTTTTGAGGCTTACCTAGTTCGGAATTGTAACGAACTTCGATGAACAGTTTGTCGATTTCGTTCCGGTATCGGTTTGGTCGATTTGGCTCGAGTTTGAGAATTCTGAAATCACAGTCTCGTCAAGAATGACGAGACGATCGCAACGGCTATGGTTTCGTGTGGTGGTTCGATGGTTTTGTGATTAAACCAATTCTAGGGTTTTTGTAAACTTTTTGTAAACCTTGGGCGAGGGTGAGAAAGTGGGAGGGAGAGGGAGAGAGGGATCAGGGAGAGAGAGTGAGAGGAATAGCTGCACAGCATCCAGGTCAAAACCCAATAAACCCTAGTTTAACTTACAGGTGTAAAATTACTAAAATGCCCTTGAACTTTAAAGTTCCGTAAAATATTCCTTTTAACTTCAAATTGAGTTCTGCTTGTGTCCACGTGTTCGTATCGATGAGTACTACTTGAATATGCAAAGAAAGTAATTTCCACATGTCATTTCGAAAAAGTCAACAAAAGTCAACATTTGTTCACTAGGTGTATTTTGGTAATTTTACATGAAATTTTGGGACGGGTTGTAACAGTAAATGAAATTTTAACTAATATTGACGTTGTTTGGTTTAAAATTTGAAAAATCATGCAAAATAAGGTGTTATAAGACTGAACTCGATAAAGTTGGGCGAACCCAAACCCAACTCGAATAAGCCCGAACTCAATTAAAACCCGAACCCGACTAAACCCATATAAACCCGAACCTAACCCAAATCCGAATTGTGAAGATTGGGTTAGGATTGAGTTGACCATCCAACCCGTCCAACCCGCCCGAGTTGCACCTCTAATTAAAAAAAACAAACATGATTAATTTTTCGGTGCATGAGAAAAACGATTTATTATTCCACACCCATAAATATTTTTTTTATTATATGAACCATATAATTATTTTTTATTATAACAATATGTTTTCGGTATTCATAAAAGAATGGAAATAATTTGGCTGCTGAAAATTCAGCAGCCATTCCTATTTACACCCAATCTCATGTGGACACGTGTCCAAATTTTAATTAAAAAATTAAAATTTGGACACGTGTTCACACATAATTGGGTGTAAGTAGAAATGGCTGCTGTGAAATTCAGCAGCAAGTCTTGTTCTAAAAGAATTTCTTAAAAACAGAAACAAAATATTCACCCAAAGAAGGCAGAAAGAAAATCATACCCACAGGGCCACAGTCCCACTTAACTTTCCCCAGTCATTGCCTCTCACTTGGCAAAGTTCCAGGGACCCATCTGTGACCGTGCATCATCGGACTGACAAAGTGACACCGATCTTCGTATCTCTTGACAAGAAACCCATTTCATCACTTTCACTAGTTCCCACAATTCCGATGCTCAACTCATCGTCCACCTTAGATAAGAAATTGCATTAAAAAACACCATTTCTTTGAGAGTTGCAGGCATTGACTTTGAGAGTAAGGACTGCAAAAAATGAAGGTGGTTCCAAGAGAAGCTGAGAAACTAAGCCTAAACAATGCTGGGTTTTTGGCACAGAAGCGTCTTGCTCGAGGGTTGAGGCTCAATCACCCTGAAGCTGCAGCTCTCATAGCCACACAAGTGTGTTTTTTGCCTTGTATTTTTCGCTTTTTGCTCCAAAACTTGATCTTTTGTTCAAATTTACAAACTTTGATCGGATTTTGGTAATGGGTTTTGTAAAGGAAACGTTTTTGTTTGATGTGTTTGTGTTTGTAGATTTTGGAGTTCGTTCGAAATGGCGACAAATCTGTGGCGGATTTGATGGACATTGGGAGACAGCTGCTGGGAAGGTAATGGTGTGAAGTGTGAAATCTTATCAATTTGCCCTGTTTTTGTATATGGGATGTTAATTCTGGATTGCAATTAACCAATTGTATTCCTAATTTCGTACCTCGGAATCATGTGTTTAGTTGCCCAAGATTGATCTGCATCTTTGTTTTTCAAACAGGAAACAAGTTCTTCCTGGTGTTCAGTATCTTTTGGATATGGTGCAGGTATTATGCTCATTAGGATTGTTTGCATTTGCTTCGAAAAGCCTTCAACACAATGCTTGCTGCTGAAAATTTGTTGAAATCTCCAACTTATTGTCTCATGCCCATGCTGCCTAAAATCATTTTTTTATAAGTAAGATTTAAATGCAGGTTGAAGGGACATTTCCTGATGGGACCAAGTTAATCACCATTCACGATCCAATTTCTAGGGATAACGGAAATCTGGAACTAGCTTTGAAGGATTCTTTTCTTCCTGGTAAGGGTTATCGAATATTGGGAAGTTTCAAATGACTTTGTTTTGGGACCTATTATGGGCACTTATGCAATAAGATTTTTCTGCAGTTCCCTCACTAGACAAGTTTCCAGAAATGGAAGACAGTAAAATTCCGGGTGAAATTATCTATGGAGGTGGTACTATTGTGCTTAATCATGGAAGGAAAGCAATACTCCTCAGAGTTGTTAACCAAGGAGACAGGCCGGTTCAGGCGTGTTTATCTTTTACTTATCATTTCTCGGTTATTTGAAGAAATAGTGAAATCCTTTGTGTAGTCATATTCAGTTTTAATTGGTTTCTAGTAGCTTATGACATGCACTTTGTAGTCAAACTATTAGCATTTCGTTAGTTAGAGTATGAAAGGGATTCCCGATTGGACTAATCAACATCTCATTTAATTTAGCTTAGTAGAGTTATTGGTTCGGGTTTAGAGTGTGTCAATTAAGCAACCGACTTATGATTAGTTACTACCCTACCTTTTCAGGTTGGCAGTCACTATCACTTCATTGAGGTCAACCCCGGCCTGGTTTTTGATCGAATGAAATCACATGGCATGCGCTTAAATATACCAGCCGGAACAGCCAAGAGATTTGAGGTGAAAATTTGTTTTATTTCTCTAAATGTCTTTAATAATTTTTCAATGTTATGTAATTAAAAGTTGTTTAGTTCATCTCAATCACAAATATATTCTGCCTATCATATATTTTTCTAATCAAAGTCTAGCAAGGATGTCATGTCATCAGTCATCATCTTTTAAATCTATAATTTGGTTTCATAATGATGTGTGTTAAAGCAACATGATACGGTTGAATGGTATCCTCCTGTAATAGAAGTTATAATTTCATAACTTATTTTCGTAAATTAGGCCCTACTTTGTCATTTTGAATGCTGGAATAGTGCAGGCTCTACTTTTTCCTTATTTTCGTAAACAAGCACTCTAAGTATGTTACTGGCGCTTATTTTGTTGTGCCAGCCAGGGGAAAGTAAACATGTCACACTTGTAAGTATTGGAGGTAATCGAGTAATCAGAGGAGGAAATGGAATTGTGGATGGTCCAGTAGATGATGGCAAACTAAAGGCAGTCATGGAAGCTATACAAGCGAGAGAATTTGGATATGAGGAAGAACCAAAAGCTAGGTTGAGGCTTTCTACCTGAGAAATGTTTATTTTCCTCTTTGCTTCTATTTTGTTAGATCAATAAAGTTGCATGATTGTTAGCTAGTTCACTAAGATGATTAAGGAAAAATTTGAGATGCCTTACCTCAGTACTAATTTTGCAGTGAAGGTGTTGCAGGAAGCGATCCAGCTTTCACCACTGTAATGTCTCATGAGGCATATGCAAACATGTATGGCCCTACTACTGGTGATAAAATTCGGCTTGGTGATACCAACTTGTTTGCTGAAATTGAAAAAGATTTTACTGTTTATGGGGATGAATCCGTATTTGGAGGTGGTAAAGTTATAAGAGAAGGAATGGGCCAGTCAACTGGGAACGACCCAGCTGATTCATTGGATACGGTTATAACTAATGCTGTGATCATTGATTATAGTGGGATATATAAGGCAGATATTGGTATCAAAGAGTGTAAAATTGTTGCCCTTGGAAAATCAGGCAATCCAGATGTTATGGATGGTGTAAATATGATCATTGGGGTAAATATCATCTCACAATACAGTAGTTCTAGGAAGTTGATAACATGTGCTTATGCCTTCTTCTTCATCACTTAGGTTAACACCGAGGTCATTGCGGGGGAAGGAATGATTGTGACTGCAGGAGCAATAGACTGTCACGTGCACTTCATATGCCCTCAATTAGCATATGAAGCAATATCGAGTGGTGAGCTATTTTAGGGGAATACTTATGCCAGAAAATGCTTGTGATTCATATAGTGACAAATTTTTATGAGTAGTGAAATACATGTATCTGGTGTGAAACATGACAGAACTTAAGAGATGGGTTATGTATTAGATGCAGAACATGATACCAGCAAGTTGCATATTAGACCAGTCGTTTTAAAAAATTAACACGCCATAATTTTTTTTAAAGATTTTCCTCTATTAACTCAAGGTTTGGTGCATTTGCAGAATGTTTTATCTGAATGGCATATTTTATTTCCTCATTGATTCAATTTGCATTTGTTTTTTTCCCCTCGTACCACCGAGGTTTCCTTAAAAAAAATATTTCATTTGTCTCATCATCTATTCCTGCTCATATGTACTCATGAATGAACTTTGTGTTTTCTAAAATTTTTGTGGACAATGAACAAGCATTTAAGGGGTCCATTTTCCGAAACTTCTACATAATGTGTAGGTATCACAACCTTAGTGGGAGGTGGAACAGGACCTGCTACTGGGACTCGTGCAACAACTTGTACACCAGCCCCATTACAAATGAAGTTAATGCTTCAAGCAACTGACGATCTGCCTCTAAATTTTGGCTTTACGGGGAAGGTAGGCTTAAACTGTTGTGTGTACTTAAAATCTCTTCTTTCTTCCCTACTCTATTTCCCACATTCAATGACAAACCTGTTACTACCATTTTACAAAATGTGAAGCAATGGCTAAAGCTGTTTTCTTTTACATATTTCTTCCCTTTTCTTTAATATCCTTGGATTACTTTAGGGGAACACTGCCAAACCCGAAGGGCTACATGATATAGTAAGGGCTGGGGCAATGGGACTGAAGCTGCACGAGGACTGGGGAAGCACTCCTGCTGCAATCGACAATTGTTTGGCTGTTGGAGATCAGTATGACATCCAGGTGCTATATTCTTTATTTTTATGTTAGGTCTTATAGGCTGTTTCCGGTGGTAATTTCTTACGAGTTTCACATCTTCAAATATCAATTCTGATCTTGATAGGTTAACATCCATACAGACACCTTGAATGAGTCTGGATTTGTAGAGCATACAATTGCTGCATTTAAAGGAAGAACTATCCATACTTACCACAGGTATACATCACATTCTCGATCTATTTGATAAGTCAGCAATTTTTCTTCAGTCTTATACAAGTTCATGACCGCTGTACTTTGTACACAGAGAAGAGGCAAAACTTTTTTCGGTAGCTAAGGCATCACACTCACTACAGTTTGAGATCGTGGCCGTTTGGTCACATCTTGACATTTATCTAACCATTCCTGCATACTTGAATATTTTGCATTTTCATTCCTATATTTTTTACTGTGAGTCTTGATGACTTGTCAGTATTTCTAATGATTATGAGTATCTTTGGCATAACTTCCTGCGTGTTGTTAATTTTCGTTTCTTCTTTTCTTCTTATATGTGTTTTTCTTATTTAGTTCTCATAGTTTGCCCTTGTTATCTCTTGGCAGTGAAGGTGCAGGTGGGGGCCATGCTCCAGATATAATCAAGGTCTGTGGCGTGAAAAATGTCCTGCCGTCATCAACGAATCCCACGCGGCCTTTCACCTCAAATACTATAGATGAGCATCTCGATATGCTGGTATGAGAAGATAATGGAAGTATTGATACAGCATGCTCTAATGTTGTTTAGAGTCTTTCGACTGAATGTTGTTATGAAATTTCAAATGCGTGCAGATGGTTTGCCATCACCTTGACAAGGACATTTCAGAAGATGTGGCTTTTGCCGAATCGAGAATAAGGGCCGAAACAATTGCTGCAGAAGATATTTTGCACGATATGGGGGCAATTAGCATTGTATCTTCTGATTCACAGGCTATGGGTCGCATCGGAGAGGTTCTTATTACCTTTACCGAATGCATTCTGGTTCCTCCTGATCGTAGAATACTTTGAAAAAATGAGATACATGTCTGCATATGCCTGTTTGTAAATTGCATGCGAATGCCTTCATTGAAATTGTAAGAAGGAAACCAAAAGTCTTCATTAAAATTGAATTGTAGAACATCATTATTGTCGCCTTTTACCAATCCACGGATTTTCATTCCTTCACTTGAAAGTCTGTGTTGCCGGCATTTGTAGTAACCTTTACCTATTCATTACACACACAGGCATGTATATGGCTTTGATTGTGGAAATTTTTTTCTTGTCAGGTGATAATCAGAACTTGGCAAACAGCTGACAAGATGAAGTCACAAAGAGGGTCGATAGAACCTAGTGGATCCGACAATGACAACTTTCGGATCAAACGGTACATTGCAAAGTACACTATAAATCCAGCAATAGTAAATGGATTTTCTCAGTATGTTGGTTCAATTGAGGTTTGCCACTCTTAACAGAATGTTATTCATTTTGAACTTGCATTTGGTGGATGGCATAAACACTGTTATCGCCATTAAATTATTGAAATTCTCATTCTCATGGGCTTCATTTGTTTCTGCAGGTGGGGAAGCTGGCTGATCTTGTTCTATGGAAGCCATCGTTCTTTGGCGCAAAACCAGAAATGGTGATCAAAGGTGGTGCAATTGCATGGGCTAATATGGGTGATCCAAATGCAAGCATCCCTACACCTGAACCGGTAAAGTTTATACTTTCCAACGGTTCTTATGCATGGATTAATTTTCTTGTCATGACAATTCTTTTACATGATTGATGAATTACGTTGAGTAGGGTCCGAAAGAAGTTGGAGATAGTAGTAGATATTCTTGCTGTGATAGGTAATAATTTTAGCGATTTTCGTTTTGATTACTCTAGAAAACCTTATGTCTTGGCAGGTTATCTCAAGGCCTATGTTTGGTGCATTTGGCAAGGCTGGTAGTGCTCATTCCATTGCTTTTGTCAGCCAGGCATGGATCTCTCTCTCTCTCTCTCTCTCTCTCTCTCACACACACACACATATGAGATTCATTAGCAAGACTGATTTTCTGTTTATTTCACTGTGCAAACAGGCAGCTGTAGATAATTGGGTTAAAGACTTGTATCGCCTTGACAAGAGAGTGGAAGCCGTGGGAAACGTTAGGAAACTCAGCAAACTCGACATGAAGCTCAATGACGCCCTACCAAATATAGAGGTTGATCCCGAGACATACACGGTGACAGCAGACAGCGTGGTTCTTACCTGCAGTCCAGCCACCACAGTTCCCCTATCTCGGAACTACTTCATGTTTTAGCCTCCGTCATAGTTCCTTTGAACCTCTTCCACTTGTATTATAATTCAAGTCTAACGAGCTCAAATAAACACCGGAAATATATACAAATAGAACCAGTTATAAACTTTTAATGAAAAATACAATGGGAGGGGCACTAACCCGTGTTTTATTATACGGCTTGATGTTTGTTTAGTGTCCCGGGGTTCTATATGTGCATATTTCCCAATAAATGTTGATTCGTTGACATTTTTGTAAAACAGAACCTTCCTGGAGTTTGATATTATAAGGATCCTGTTCCTGCATGTTCTGATGATATATTTGGTTGCTCACAGAAAATCTATTAATATAAATCACCAAGGAGCCTAAAAAAATGGCTAATCATGCAAGTAGGTACTTGAACAAAATTATTATGTCTTTCACATGTGGAACTGCTGGAACAAAATTAATATATAGAAATAATCAAACTCAATCCAATCTCAACTTCTAGAAATTTTACCCTCTTGATATTGATATCAACTTCCTTTCACTCGTGTTTATTTTTAGTTACTGAATTGAATAATCAAAGAAGAATCAACAAAAAACGCAAACTTAATTGTACAGAATAAGAAAATGAGTTCAGAAATCATTTTCCTTCCTTTTGTTTTTTGGTTGCATTTCCCTTCCTTGTGCTTCTCTTCTTCTTCTTCATTTCCTCCCTTTCTAAATTAATTTTATTCTGTCTCTTTAAAATAAAATATGTTATTGCATAACAGAAGATTTTGTTTGTTTGATCTGTTACGTGTTTATATTAATTATTGTGTTTGTTTATAATTAACAAGGATCACCAGACCACAAACAATTTAGTGGTCGTTTATAAACTAATTAAATACATGTTTAACGATAACAAACTGTGGACCAGTAAACTACACATTGTTGTCAGTTAAGTAAGATATTGCTACCAGCAATTGGAATATGTATTTATGTAATATTAATCTCCACCTAATTAAACTAAACTAACACCTTGTTGCATATTCCTAATGATTATTCTTCTATTTTTTCCCATTTTATTAATTTTTCTCAGGGATCATAGTCATACTTTTTCCTTGCAACTACCAAACTCAAAAGTTGAAACATGCTTTTGCATGTGTGTGTCTATTCACACATCCTACTTAATTGCTACCCCCTTGTGATTAAACATTATAGATCTAGTTAGATCTACAGTACTAAATTTAATTAGTTATCATTGACCTAAAAAAGTTTAGAAAGTGGTTTTTGCACATTATTTTCTCATTCTGCATTTATCTGTTTATTTAGATCACTTCGTAAATAAGTTTTAAGAGTGACATGCCTTATCAAAAATCATTTGTGGCACAAATTAATCTACATATATGAGTTAAGCTAATTAATCATGTCAATTACTCACCCTCTTGATTTCAAGTCAAATCCATCGCTCCTTAAATTAAGAGAACTTTCATGAACATGTTCATCATTACGTAACATTTTGTTATGTAAAAAAAAGCTTACATAATAATATCACAACATTATTGACGGTAAAATAGTCCGACCGAGCTGTGAAAGTTCTTGTAAACTAAGAGCACTTCCACCCGTTGGTGGAGGGCAAAGGCAAGGGCAACAATTGCCTTCCGTGAACAATGCTTGCCCTTGTGCAACTCCACCCGTTCGTGGAGGGCAAGGGCAAGGGCAATTTTTTTTTTTATTTTTTTTTTATTTTTTTTTTTGGTTGACCTTAAATATCCCACTGACAATTTTGACCGACACTTTTCACCGACACCCTCCACCGACACTTTCCACTTAAAAAAAAAATTTTTTTTTTTTGGTTGGCCTTAAATATCCCACCGACAGTTTTTTTTTTTGCCAAAAAATCCCACCGACAGTTTCTCTCCACCGACACTTTTCACCTCAAATTTCTCAATAAAAACCCTTCAAACCCCCCACAATTTTTCACACCAATCTATTGCATACTCCCCACTCAGCTCAAATCATATTTCTTTAAAAAATGTCTAACTGGAGGAGGTTCGAAGACAGTGATGAAGAAGAACAGGAGCGAGCAGAATAAGAGCGAGAAGATGCAGAACGAAGAATGCAACAAGACCGCTTCCGAAGGCAGAGAAATCAATTAAACAGCAGCATGATTCAAGCGGTTGCAGCAATCGATGCAAGCAACCAACAAGCAAGTGGTTCACGACCCGGTCGTCGACCCAACATTAACCGAAAGAGGGGAGATCGATGTGAGAATCTCTTAGAAGATTACTTTAGCCCCAATTCTTTATACCCAGAAGGTTATTTTCGAACAAGATTTAGAATGCGACCACTTTTGTTCAACAAAATCATGGTTGCTATTTGCAACCATGATAATTATTTTGTGCAAAAGAGGGATGCTGCCAATGTTATGGGTCTTCTTCCTGAGCAAAAAATTACGACGGCCTTGCGGATGCTTGCTTATGGTGCATCCGCAGACTCGGTTGATGAGATATGTAGGATGGCAAAGTCCACTGTGTTTGAGGCCCTTGGTAGGTTCTGCTCAGCAATCGAGGAGCTATACACCGCGGAGTACCTTCGTCGACCCACCCCAGCTGACCTCCAAAGGCTTCTTCAGAAAGGTGAGAGACGAGGATTTCCTGGCATGATTGGAAGTATTGACTGTATGCATTGGCAGTGGAAAAATTGCCCAACTGCATGGCAAGGAGCTTACGGGAATCGAAAAGGTACGAAGAGTATTATTTTGGAGGCGGTTGCATCATTTGATACATGGATTTGGCATGCATTCTTTGGTGTACCAGGAGCTCAAAATGACCTTAACGTTCTTGGTCAATCCCCTGTTTTCGACGACTTGTTAAGAGGAGAGTCGCCACAAATCACCTATGAAATCAACAACAGAGTTTACTCAGGAGCGTACTACCTAGCTGACGGAATTTATCCGAGGTGGAACACCTTCGTCAAAACTGCTCCAAATCCACACTCACATAAGCAAAAGTATTTTGCAGCAATGCAAGAAGGGTATAGGAAGGACGTGGAGAGGTGTTTTGGTATCCTCCAAGCTCGTTGGGGTATTGTTAGAGGAGCTGCTCGCTTGTTTGATGATGAGGCGTTGCGAAGCATCATGATGACATGCATCATCTTACATAATATGATTGTGGAAGATGAGTATGATTATGACATGGAAGAACCCTTGGATGAAGACCCAATCAACAATTCAAGAACGAGAATTTATACAGCCCATGAAAATACTGATGAACCTGCCAATCACGACCCAATAGAAAGGGATCCACGTTACCACGAGATGGTCATTCAACGTTACAATACGATGCATTCGTCTTTCCTCCACAAAGAGCGTCAAAGGGATTTGATGGAGCACATTTGGGCAAGGAAGGATGCTACTAATGAATGAAATTTATTTTTTATGTTTTCAAGTATGCTTTGTAAGTGTGGTTTTTTTTTTCATTTAATTGTTTTTGGTGTGTTTAAGTGTGTGTTTAATTAATTAATGTTGTAAGTGTGTTATGGAAAAATAAATTAAGTGTGGACTTGTTTAACTATTTGAACTTCAAATAATTTATTACAAATAAACAAAGAAAACCATAATTATAAATAAATAAACAAAGAAAGCATTACAACATAATAATTAATTAAAAAAACAACAACAGTTAATTATTAAAAAAAACACATTATTCGTCATCCCTTGGAATCCAATTAGTGGTGCTAGGTCTGTCATCCCGAGGAATGTATGGGACTTCCTCGTCTTGCTCGGGAAAATGTCTTCTCATGACGGCATCCCGTTGTTTTGTCCAAAAACGCTTTGAATTAGGAGTCATTTGCTCGGGGCGTCGGGACATGATTTCCCGATCCAACTCCTCTTGTCTTTCTCGCCTTTTCAACTCCCTTTCTTGCCTGTGGAACTCCCTATCTCTTTCAAGTGCTTCATCTCTAGCCCTATTTAACTCAAGCACTTGCCGTTCGTGCTCCCGATTCAGTTCATGTTGCCGAGCAAATTCTTCAACTATTTTTGAATATTCATTAGTCGAAGAACTACCTTTTGCGGCTTTTTTCTTAGCAGCTTTCCTACCAATAGGCCTTTGGGTTGGTTAGGTCGGTGGTACCGGCACATTTGGGGTCCCCGATGCTTCCTCCAACGGCGATTCTTGCGTACTTGATTCGTGTAAGGGAGTCTCATTTAAGACAACTTCTGGACCACCATGAACAATTTTGTATTTCGGACAATGCTTGACAATGTCCCATAAGTTGTGCCTTGTGAATGATCTGTTGTTGTTAGCTTGATTGAACCACATTTGTGCTTGTAGTTCCTGAAAACATTGTACGTGAAAAGATATAATAAATTAAATATTCAAATGCTTATTTTTAATTAGCTTAAAGAATTGTTAAACAACATAATAAATTTTTTTCCTACCTCATTGGCTCGATTATCGCCACTTCGATATAGGTTTTCCGCTCTTGTGATGACTTCTTTCCAAGATTTCAATTCTTTATGTAGATGTCGGTACCTACTGGACATTGATTGCTCGGTCCGGGGCGTGCCTTGCAACTTCTCCACAAAAAATGTATGAATCTTCTTCCACATTTTGTCGACCCTCATCTCATTTCCGTTGATCGGGTCATGAGTCACAAGCACCCAAGCCTCCAGTAATGCAACATCTTCGGTGATCGACCAATTTGCCTTCTCACTCATAACTTTTTTTTTTGGTAAAACAATGATTTGGAAGAGAGAAAGCAAAAATAATTGATGTAGGAAAAAAAAATAATTGAGTTGTAGTGAAGAATGAAGAAGAGAATTGAGGGTATATATAAAATAAAAAAAAATTAAAATTTTTTTTTTTTTGAACTCGGATTAATCCTGGCCGTAGGATCAAAAAAAAATTTGATCCAACGCTTCCCGTTGTGCCACGTGGCCAACGGTCATATTTTATTTATTTTTTTTACCGTTGGAAATCCAACGGTCCAGATTAAATAGCCGTTGGAGATCCAACGGCCAGAATAGCGCCACGTCATAGAGCCGTTGGCTCTGGCTGGCGTCAGCGACAGCTGGTGGGGCCCACCGACTGTAATATGTCGGCCACTCTCCCCCACGCGCACGTGCACGCGCCTGATTAAAAAAAAATAAAATGGCTTGCTGACGTCACGCTGACGTCAGCTCGCCTTCGGGCTCCTGCTCGGGCGAAAATCGCTCGGGCTCTTGGTTGGGCGTGGTTGGGCCCACCAGTTGCCCTTGCAATTCAGGCCCGCTGGACACCTTTTTTTTCCTTGGTAGGGCAATTGGCCCCAATTGCCCTTGCAATTGGGTAACCAATGGACATGCTCTAACTAGACTCAAATCTAGCGAACGAGTAGTTGACAAGTAATAATCAAAGTCCATGCCAGGTGTCATTTTCCCACCTAATTCTCACAGTATTGGTCTGTCCCGTTCATGCTTGCCACCATTATTTTGGATAATTTAAATTTGTGAGCACATTTTCCTAGAGTCAATCCCACTTTCACGCATATGACGCTTTATTTTACTGACAGAAATTAATTATGTTTATATATTTTGGTACAGGTTTGCTTTTCAGTAATATTTTTTTATTAACAACTAATTTAACTGTTGTTTTACTAAAAATCTCACCTTCAGACACTCTCACTTGCGATTCTTTCTTTGTAACATTTGAAAGAGAAGTTACCACTTAAAAAAACTGATGCACAATGAAAATTTTGAAATATCGACTAAAAATAAAGCAAATGATGGAATGAAACTCCACTCAGCCCACCCCAGCTTTAGTGATCACTCAATCTCACTCTCTCCGACAGCCATATTCTTCTTTAATCCCCCGCCACAAAACGCCGTCGTTTCACCGACACTCTGTTTCCTTATATATATCATCAGTTCATCACTCATCAGCATCTCACTGTTCTTCTTTCTGTAAAGCATTCAACTTTAATCTCAGGGAGATATGTATGCGGTGAAACAACCCACCACTGCTTCTCTCAAGTCAACCGCCGCCGTTGACCGCCGGGTGAGCGGGTCCGGGAACTACATCGGGGTCCGGAAGGCCCACGTTCCCGGGTCACGGGTCAACGGGCAGGGATCAGTCAGAGCCGTGATCAGCGGCGGAGACAAGGCGGCTGTGGAGGCTGCGACACCATTGCAGAGCAAAGGCGTTAATGGGTTGTCTTCTTCTGCTTCTGGAGGTGGAGAGATCCAAGTGAAGGCGGTGGTGACGATCAGGAAGAAAATGAAAGAGAAGATCACAGAGAAGATTGAGGATCAGTGGGAGTTCTTCGTCAATGGGATTGGACAGGGGATTCTGATTCAGCTCGTCAGTGAGCAAGTTGATCCTGGTAATTAGTTTAAGTATTTTCTTAATCGTAACTTTTTAAAGATTTTAACTTTATTGCTTTTTTTAATTCACTTTAATCAGTTTAGTATTCTCTTAACTACAACTAGTTAATTAAAGATTCTAGCCTTTTTGCTTCCTTTTAGTTCACTTTATATGTTCTTTAATGGGTAAGGAGTAATTTTGTGTTATTTTGCTTGTTTAAGGAGTTATTTTTCGTTGCAGACAAATCACAGGATCCCATTTGTATATAAACTTTTTTTTATTTTTGATGAGTTATTTTGCACGCGTGTCAGACTACAAATCAGATTTGTAGGTGCGGAGGAACACGAAGCAGTGTTCCAACTTTTGAGCACATTCATAGATTTATGAATGATCTACAGGGTTTCGTTTATTTTCCTACCGTGAATTACTATCTTGTTATCTTTGTATGATTTAATTTGTCCAATTTCTGTTTTATTTTTACATTTGTTAGCGCCAAAAAGTGTTTTTATTTGCTCAGTAAATTCTGTTTCGTACTTGTTCTGTGTTTGGCATTGTGATTCCTAATTTGGGGCAGTTTGATTAATCTTTGTTATTTGTTTTCACAGTTACAAATTCAGGAAAGAGTGTCCAATCCGCCGTGAGAGGGTGGCTGCCAAAGCCGGTGCCTTCGGAGTATGCACACATTGTTGAATATGCTGCTGACTTCACAGTCCCATCCGACTTCGGCTGTCCTGGGGCAATTATGGTTTCCAATCTTCAGGGCAAAGAGTTCTACTTGTTGGAGATTGTCATTCATGGTTTCAACGGAGGCCCCATTTTCTTCCCTGCAAACACTTGGATCCATTCACGCAAAGATAATCCGGAAAGCAGAATTATCTTCAAAAATCAAGTATGAATCGTTGTTTCTATATATATTTATTTTTACTGAAGTAAATATTGCATGAATGATCTTGCAAGAGGTATGCTTTACATTATCGTGTTGTTGTAAACAGGCATGTCTGCCTGGACAAACACCACCGGGCCTTAAAGATCTTCGACGCGAAGACTTACTCAGCATTCGGGGTAATGGGAAAGGCAGGAGAAAGGAACATGATAGAATCTATGATTATGATGTTTACAATGAATTGGGAAATCCTGATAAGAGTGAAGATCTGGCTAGGCCGGTCATTGGTGGCGAGGAGAGGCCTTATCCTAGGCGCTGTAGGACTGGCCGACCTCCAACCAAGACAGGTATGTATGAGGTTCTTTCTCTATATTCCATATTGGATTCACTTTGTAGCATTGACATCTTATTGCGCTGATTTGATGGCATACAAACAGATCCTCTTTCCGAGAGTAGAATTGAAAAGCCCCATCCAGTTTATGTGCCTCGGGATGAGACTTTCGAGGAAATTAAGCAGAATACTTTCTCCACTGGAAGATTGAAAGCTTTGCTTCACAATCTTATACCATCTCTTGCTGTTACATTGTCAAGTACAGACAATCCTTTCAAGTGCTTCTCTGATATAGATGACCTATATATTGATGGTGTCCTCATGAGAGGGAAAGACGAGGAGAATAAAGAAGGCAAGAAACTGTTTCTGGGCAGCATGGTGAAAGAGGTTCTTTCCGTTGGAGAAAGGTGGTTGAAATACGAAATCCCTGCTGTTATAAAAAGTAAGTGCACATTTTCTCCTTCTATCCTTAATCTTTTCCCTTGTTTTGTAAGATTTGAAGCTCCTACTTTTCCATTAGATTACAATAACTTTGTCGAGACTCCAAAATGCATCAGTTTAATTTCGCCTTTAATCTCACTTCTTTCTCCTGTTGTTTAATTTGTGTGGTTAGTGGACAGATTCGCTTGGTTGCGCGATAATGAATTTGCACGCCAAACTTTAGCTGGGGTCAATCCAGTCAACATTGAGATTTTGAAGGTAACTTACAAACAAATCCTTTGTAAACTACTCTGTACTTTTAAATCAAATGCTCTTTTGAGAGTCCTTAAGTTGGGTTCTATTTCACAGGAATTTCCGATTCTCAGCAAGCTAGATCCTGCTGTCTATGGTCCTCCCGAATCTGCTATCACAAAGGAATTGTTAGAGCAAGAAATCAATGGGATGAGTGTAGATAAGGTAACAAAGTCTGAATTCCAATTTTTCGATATATCATCTTTAGTATGAACCAACCCGAAGTGTAGAATTTCGTAACGTAGAGAAATGCAAACAGGCTTTTATGTGCAGGCACCTCTAACAGTAACATTTTATCATACCAGGCGATTGAGGAGAAGAGACTGTTTATACTTGATCACCATGACACATATATGCCATTTATTGAGAGGATGAACGCCTTGCCTGGGAGAAAAGCTTATGCCTCTAGGACAGTGTTCTTCTATACCCCTACTGGTATTATGAGGCCTATAGCTATTGAGCTTTCACTTCCACCAACGGCTTCATCCCCGCAAAATAAACGTGTTTATACTCATGGGCATCATGCTACTACACATTGGATATGGAAGCTAGCCAAAGCTCATGTTTGCTCAAACGATGCCGGCATCCATCAACTAGTCAATCACTGGTAAAACCGAATTAATTTGGATCTGTGTGGTTTACACTTTACATTGTGTCGGAGTTTTACCAATTTAACAACAATATTAAACTAGGATTTCGACACTTCTAATGTGTTTGGTAATTTGTGTTACCTAGGTTGAGGACTCATGCTTGCGTCGAGCCTTATATAGTTGCAACTCATAGACAGCTTAGCTCAATGCACCCTATCTACAAGCTACTCCACCCTCACATGCGCTACACTTTAGAAATTAATGCACTTGCACGACAAAGTTTAATAAACGGAGGGGGAATAATTGAGGCTTCTTTTAGTCCGGGAAAGTACGCCATGGAGGTAAGCTCTGCAGCCTACAAGGAGATGTGGAGGTTTGACATGGAGGCATTACCAGCTGATCTTCTCCGAAGGTAAGGTTTGAAAAAGTGAATAGAGGCAGCATTGCCGTGTTATTATTTCCAGAATTAACTGAGCGATTATTTGACACTTGTATTAACATTTTCCAGAGGCGTGGCTGTGGAAGATCCTTCGGCTCCTTGTGGCGTGAAACTTGTAATTGAGGACTATCCGTACGCTGCGGATGGTCTCCTCGTATGGTCTGCCATAAAAGAATGGGTAGAATCCTATGTGGAACACTACTACTCAGAGCCAAATTCTGTCGCGTCTGATGTTGAGCTCCAAGAGTGGTGGAGTGAGATCAAGAATAAGGGTCACCATGACAAGCGAAACGAGCCCTGGTGGCCTAAACTCAATACCAAAGAGGACTTATCCGGTATACTTACAACGATGATTTGGGTCGCTTCAGGTCAACACGCAGCCATCAACTTTGGCCAGTACCCTTTTGGTGGTTATGTACCAAACCGTCCTACCATTATGAGAAAACTCATTCCGCAAGAAGACGACCCTGATTACGAGAATTTTATTTCTAACCCGCAGCAAACTTTCCTGTCTTCCTTGGCAACAAAGCTTCAAGCCACCAAGATAATGGCCGTACAAGATACGCTCTCAACTCACTCTCCCGATGAAGAGTACTTGGGTCAGGTGAACCCTCTGGATTCCCATTGGATCAACGATAATGAGATTATGAAGTTGTTCAATAGATTCTCTGATAGACTAAAGGAGATAGACCAGACCATTAACCTACGAAACAAAGATAGCCGCCTTAAAAACAGAAGCGGAGCTGGCATTCCGCCATACGAATTGCTGCTTCCCACCTCAGGCCCCGGGGTAACTGGCCGCGGAATCCCCAACAGCATTTCTATTTGATGTCTGTAGCCGGACCAATGCTTTGGTATGTTCTCCTTTGTTTCACTTTGTCGGAAGCTCGTATGCTCAAGCTATTAGCATCTTAATCAGTACACAATGTTTGTGCAATTTTAGCTTGTTTATAACTAGTGACAGATCTGTGATCCATGTAGTACTGTACGTATATGTGAAAACCATCGCACATACTTTAGAATAATGAACAATCTTTGCTTGGTGCTCAAGTAATCGTATTTACATACGAGAGCTTGAAATCTAAACCAACACCAACTGGAATTTATGACTTGGATAGTGCATCAATTCCTTCCACAACACTTTTACCTTGCGCATTCTTTGGTGATGCATTAATGAATGTTACACTTCGTATTTTCTTACAATTGATGGAAAGAAAAACAGTAAATGTGTTTAAGTAGGGCAGAAACTGGGTGTAACCGGCGATATAGTCCCATCTCCCTACAACACTCAAAATGTTGCTAAAGGGTGATGGGGATATATATTATACACCGGTGGTATGTACGGATCTCCCGTTTAAGAAGGGTGTAAAGCATACAAACCTGGTAGCCTTTGCACTTGATCAATTCCTTGGCCCGATCAACGAAAGCAGAAAATCTTCATTGTCGATAGAACAAAGGTCCTCAGTTTTTAAGCATCCTTCCGAGTCTATTATTCTTGTAAAATTTGCTTCTTCATCACCAATGTAACCTAAACTGATTGCAACAACAATAATGAACAACCCATCAAAGATATAAATCTGATTATTTGAGATGCATCCTCATTCCTCATCAAGCAAGCTTTACTTTAACATACCAAAAAGGGAATAGAAATCGATTGTAACTGCTATGATCAACTGACTTAACCGACGTCTGTGACAATTCTCAGAATAGAAATCGAATGTAATTGCCATGATCAACTGACGTCAATTAGTCTACGACAATTCTCGCCTCAGCAATTGACATCAGCTTTCCGGTAGCTACTTCTACTTCCACTCGGGTTTGTTCCGGGCCCGCCGCACCAAATACTAGGGCAGTTGTCTCCGTCATCCCATACACAACCCCCTGAAAACGACAACTATCTATAATGATCCAACGGCTGGAACTCATTAACGAGTTTACGATTCGAAGCTGCTCCTATTGGTCTTATTTTATTTTATTTTTTAATACTAACCTGCTTGCGTACGTTTTAGATACTTTTTCAGACCTGCTGCCGATACTTCAAACATCCATTTTTTTTTCTTCTAACGTTTACTATTTAAAAAAAAATTTTATTTCCGGCTTTCTGGTCGATAGCATGCTTCCTGAACAAAAATTGACCAAATAAGAACAAAAGTACTTAAGATTGAATCCTGGGTTTGATCGGATTCTTAAAAATTAAGCTCCTACTCTAAAAAAGCTTCAAACTTTCCTACTTATACCCACAAAATCTCAACTGGGTAATCACCATTTTCTCTCCAAACCCATCAAAATCTCAGCTTTAAGCTCCCTAATCCATCCATGGCGGACCCTTATACAAAAACAGAGGAGCCACCTTCCCAACTTACCCTTCTTCTCGATTCAAATCACAACAACCGCCACCAAGCACCAGAAGGAGAATACAAAGACACCCAATTGGACCAAACCCTCCAACGGCTGGAAACGTTTCTCACTCTCTTGGGCTTCAATCAATCTTCTTGGTTGAGCCTTGCGCTGTCCTGGACTGCTCTGGTTCTTCTCGGTGTGGTTCTTCCGGTGGTGGTGCTCGAGATATTCAACTGCTCCCACTGCGAGAAGTATCAGGTTAAAGGGTTCGAGCTCGTTATCGTGGGCTCGCAGGCGGTTCTGGCAGCGGTCTCTTTGCTCTGCATCTCTCACTGTCTTCGAAAGTATGGCATTCGGAGGTTCCTCTTTGTCGATCGATATAGCGGCCGTATGATTCGGTTTCGAAACGATTACATCAAGCAGATTAAGGTATTATTGGTTTGCTGTTGCTGCATAATTTGAAATGGTTTACTTGATGATTGTGTTCTAAACATGTTGTATGTGTTTTGCATTGTATGTATCAATTTCAAATTTGATGATATGGCACTTTCATAGTTGCGAAAATTTTACTATGATCCGGTGTATGGCATGCAGTGAATGAAAGAAAGGTTAGATGTGTGGCCAAGAATCCAACCGCCAAGGATCCCAGTGTTACTATTGACCGATGCATACTAGTAATATTATCTGATTTCAAATTTATGTTTTGAATGCGAAGTAAAGTTGTTCCTTTGGTCTGGTTTCAAATCGTTAGACTTATACATGTGGCGAGTAAGTATTGTCTGTACTAATCTGTCATGGGGTCTACTGACCCGTAGGATTAGAATTTAGATGGTATGCACATAATCTGCTTAACCAAATTCAGCATGTTTTCGTTTCTAGTTCGAGACCTACAGGTGAAAACAAAACCGAAATCTTCCATCTTCGCATTCTCTCAATTTTGCATTTGTTTACCAATGCTGATAGGCATAGCACACACTAACTGCAGCCTGCAAATATAGGAATGACTTATCAAATATACAATAATTGTTGCCAGTATTAACGACGTCATCTGTCTATTTTAACTTATGTAGAAAATTTTGGCCATAAGTGTCCGGATTCCGGTGGTTATTGTGCTGAGAATTTTTCTTGGGTATCATATCTTAACAGGGTTCTTTACACTTGCTCATTTGGTGGGCGCTGCCGTGTTTTCTTTTGAAGGCTGTACGTGAGGTCGTCCGCATGATATATGTCCATCATGAGTCATGGTGGCTGTCATTTGCTGTATTATTAGCTTTGGTTGTATCATGGGCTTATGTGAGTACAATCACTCTAACAGCCAGCATTTTGTTTCACTTGATATGCAACTTGCAAGTTATCCACTTCGATGATTATGGAAGGCTCTTGGAAAGGGATTCGAATGTATTGCTATTTATGGAGGAGCATATTCGTCTGCGGTATCATCTTCATAAAATAAGCCATAGGTTCCGGATCTTCCTTCTTGTGCAGTTTATAATCGTCACCACAAGCCAGTTTGTGACTCTATTTGAGATCACAATATACAGTGGAAAAATCACTGTCATAAACAGCGGCGATTTTGCAGTAAGTTCAATGCTTTTTGTGTACCTACTTCTCGGTTGATTAACTTCTCACTCTTACAGGCTTAGATTCAAAACCATAATGGATTCCTCCTTTTAACACTGGACCTCTCGGAAAACTCTTTAATCATCATTGATTGCAGACTAAAATTTAATGCATTAAATTTCCTTCCTCTTTTTCCTCCAAATTTTCAGGTCTCCACAATTGTTCAGGTTGTCGGCATTATTATTTCCCTGCACGCAGCTACTAAAATTTCAGGTAGAGCCCAAGGTATAGCAACAGTTGCCAGTAGATGGCATGCGTTAATGACATGCAGTTCTAACGATTCATCTCACAACAGAAGTTCAGACAGTTTGGTGAACTTGGAGGCTGCCAACAGATTGAGCTCACTGCATATAAGTTACTCTGAAAGTGATTTGGAGTCAACGGATTATGTTCATATGCCTACAAATTCCCAGCTGGCTTCACATATGGCTTCATATCACAAGAGACAAGCTTTTGGTATGCATCAGCTTATGCTGTTTCAGTTGTTCCCGTTCATTTCAAACCTTAAATTTCCCGTGGTTCAGTCTTACTGGTTGTTGATTGTGGCTTATATTCTATCCCTTTCTGCAATGCAGTGTTATACTTGCAAACCAATCATGGGGGAATAACAATTTTCGGATGGATGGTCGATAGAGGCCTCCTCACCACGATCTTTTTCATCGAACTATCTTTGATTACCTTTGTTCTTGGACAGACAATAGTTTTTTCATCCACTTGATACGTTGATCTGTCCTGGTCCTGGTTTGCACCTTCATCTCTTCAATTATTTGCCCGTGAAATCCGTAGAAAGCTGTTTGCCTAACGATGTGGTTCTGTGAAGCCTACAAGAGTGTGTGGAGGTTTGACATAGAGTCATTACCAGCTGATCTTTAAAGGTAATGTTTTAACAAGTGAATAGAGGCAGTATTGTCGTGTAATTATTTACAGAATTTACTGTGATCATTTGACATTTGTATTAACATTTTCCAGAGGCATGGCTATTGAAGATCCTTACATTCCTTGCGGCGTGAAACTTGTAACTGAGGACTATTCATGCGTTGCAGATGGTCTCCTGATGTGGTCTGCTATAAAAGAACGGGTAGAATCTTATGTGGAACACTACTACTCTTAGCTAAATTCTGTTATGTCTGACGCTGTGTTCCAAGACTGGTGGAGTGAGATCAAGAATAAGGGTCACCATGACAAGTGAAACGAGCCCTGTGGCCTGAACTTAATACGAAAGAGGACATATCCGGTGTGCTTAAAAATAAAACCGGAGGTATCATTCTGCCATATGAATCGCTGCTTCCCGCATCAGGGCCTTTGGGTAACTGGCTGCAGAATCCCCAACAGCATTTCTATTTGATGGCTGGTGTCGATGGATCAATGTTTTGGTATGCTCTCTTT
Source organism: Gillenia trifoliata (assembly GCA_018257905.1). NCBI lineage: Eukaryota > Viridiplantae > Streptophyta > Magnoliopsida > Rosales > Rosaceae > Gillenia > Gillenia trifoliata. The sequence continues at coordinate 7,484,343 of CM031083.1, read as the reverse complement.
TGTTTTACTTTGTGAAAAGCTCGTACGCGCAAGCTTATTAACATTTTAATCAGTATACAACGTTTGTGCAATTTAACAAGTAGTGTGAATAAAGCTGCAGTCTTTACATACTTTGAAGTAATGAACTACCTTTGCTTGGTTGCGAAGCAATAAATCGTATTTATATTCGAGAGCATGAAATATATACCGACACCATAAGAAAGAAACTGGAATTTATAACTTGGATAGTGCAAGTTTGATTAATTCCTTCCTCAACACTTTTCCCTGCGCATTCTTTGGTATTGCATTGATGAATGTTATGCGTCGTATCTTCTTATATGCTGCAACCTATAATTGATGCAGTACTGTAAAATTAAAATTGGTAAAACCGTAAAACATCGTTTTTATGGTAGTTAGATTATGGGATTTTTTTTACTCAAGTCTGAGAATTACCTGTTTGGCAATAAAATCCTTGATCTGTGATTCATCAATGGCACTTCCAGGGCTCCTCACCACAAAGGCCATGGGTACTTGACCTGCTTCCTCATCTGGGTACCTGTCAATCATTTTCCATTCACCCCAACGCAAACTCGATGAGATGTTTACGTGTGAAGCTTGAACTCAATCGCTTTGAAACGACAGAGTAAGTTGCTTACGGAATCACAGCTGCATCGACAATATCTGGGTGGGAGTGAAGCAGATCCTCCAACTCCGCCGGGGCAACCTGACGCAAACATAAGCAATCCCATTGAAGCGAAGAAGAAAACAAGTGTTCGGTTAAAGGGTGAATTTGCAAGGTGCAGAGGTGGCAAACCTGGTAGCCTTTGTACTTGATCAATTCCTTGATTCGATCGACGAAAAATAGAAAACCTTCATTGTCAATGTAGCAAATGTCTCCGGTTTTTAACCATCCCTCCGAGTCCAAAATTGTAGCTGTTGCTTCTTCATCACCAACGTAACCTGCACTAATTAGAACCACCACCCATCAAAGCATGAACTACAACTCCGCTGTCGAATTCCCCATTGCATTTGTAACTCACTGTCAATTTTTTCTCTGAACTTGTGCTCCACTGTCGATTTTCTCTTTCAACATTTATTTTATAAGATTCCCTCACATTTCGTATAAGTTTTTCTAAAATTACAAATAACATTTGAAGAAATGTAACTTTAAGGAAAAACAACAAATAACATTTAGTGATTGGCATATAGCATTTTGTGAACGAAAAATTAGATAAAATGTGGACAAATACGATGGTAGAGAGGATATTGACCCCAAAAATTAGTTGTGGCAAATCAACAGAGGTACAAGTTCAAAAAAAAAATTGGCGAATCATTGTAAATCGTAAATATTCTCTACGCAGGATGTCAATTCTTATTGCAAATAATGTAGCTTTTCTACTATTTCAAAAGTCCGCCGTCGGGTGATAAAGAACAAACATGATAAATACACGTGGGAATATCAACATTACCTTTCATAATGTTGGGTCCTCTAACCCAAAGTTCCCCATGCATCAAAGGAGGCAGCGCAATGCCAGTCTCAGGACCCACAATCTTGGCCTCAAGATCTGACATCAGCTTTCCATTGGCTCCTTCAACTCCTGTTTCTTCCGGGCCCACCGCGCCAAACACTCGGGCCGTCGTTTCCGTCATCCCATAGGCCTGCACAGCCCACCAGACGGCCCAAAACATTAAACGTCATCGTTAAATCCTTAAGCTCATCGAAAGCATACACATCACACACACTCTAACCTTACCTGAGAGACTTGTACGCTGGGCAGCCGTTCCCTCAACTTCTCGATCACGCTCTTCGCCAGCGGAGAGCCGCCGCAGGCGATCACTTGCAGCGAGCTCAAATCGTAGCCGTCCGTCTCGTTTCCATCCCCATGCTTCGCCAACGCCACGGCCACCGGTGGGGCCCAGGCAACGTGGGCGATTCGGAACCGCTCGATGGATCTCATCATCGCCTTCGTATCGAACTTCTCCATCCACGCCAGCGTGTCCCCCGTCGCCAAAACCCTCAGGCAGTACACGAACCCGTACACGTGGAAAAACGGCACCGTACAGAGACACACAGCGTGTGGAGTCGACGCGTTTCGAGCCGCGTTGCTGGCCAGCGTGGTTATCCAGTTCCGGTGAGTCAACTCCACGCCTTTGACCTTCCCGGTCGTCCCCGACGAATAGAGAATGGTGGCAGTGTCCGATTGGCTCACGCTAATTTGGCTCCAGTCGGTCGAACTCGGACACGTCAGCATCATGGACTCGAACTCAGCCGAGTCGAGGAGGACGGTCCAGAGGCGGAGGGAGTTGGGGATTTTGTGAGCGGTGGCGGAGGTGGCGAATGAGACGGCGGGGCTGCAAAGACGGATTTGGCGGGAAATTTCGGGATTGGAGCTGGCGGGGTTGGAAGGAGAGACGATGACGCCGAGGGAGAGGAGGGAGAGGTAGAGGATGGGGAGGTGGAGGGAGTTGGGGGAAAGAATGAAGGCGCATTGGCCGTGGGAGAGGCCGAGCTGGGATTGGAGCGAGGCTGCGAGGGTTTGGACTCGAAGAATGAACTCGGGGTAGAGAATATGGTGGCCGGTGGTGGCGTGGAGGAGGGCGGGAGTGGAAGGCGGGGGAGGGGAGTGGTGGAGGCGGGAGAGGAGGTAGTGGGTGAGGGAAAGAGGCGTGCTTTGGGGAGGGAGTTGGGATTTGGGTCTCAGGCTGTGGAAAGTCTTGGTCTTTGAGCAAAACCCGCTCTTTGGATCGATGCTGCCTCCGCCGCCGCTGCTGCTCTGCTCAGTCGCCATTTTTGTTTCAGTAGATTGAGCTTTGAGGTTTTAGAATTTGAATTCGAAATGGAGGTAGGAAAATTGGGTTTGGTTACTAAGTAGTTAACTGCGTTTGTGATTTGTCCAATGACGCGTCGCGTTTTAGTATCTAGTGGAGAGACTAGTTTGAAATGTCAGTATTACCAAATGTGTTTAAACCGTGCATGTGCGTGGGTGCATGTCCGATGTGATGTCCTTATCCTCGTAAACACGTTAATATATAGATTAAGAGAAGGGACGAGAGACTTAATCTTTAGAGCATTTTACCACTTGCTAATATAGTTAATTTTTTGATATACAAATAAAAAAAGGCATGTTATAACATAAGTAAATAGTAACACCTAACATTTAATCTCTCAGTTCAGAGATAAAGAATTGGTTATGCTCTTGCTAAGCATAGGCATGATTGATTGTATGCCAACTGTGAGAGTTAAATCCAATAGACAGCCGTGTGACACTTCACTTATATTTTCATTTAATCAATTATTTTGTGAAAAATGAGTGAAGGCTTTCCAAAAATGTTAGCTTAGAAAGATGAGTGAATGCTTTCCCAAATTATTAACTTTCGAAAAAAAAATTATTAGTGACGTATTGTTATGATTCAATGCAAGTTAGTATTATAAATCTAGTTATTTTTGTTAATTTCTTTGGTTGACAGTGCCAAAAGCCTAAGAACAAAAACAGATCAGGACTTAAGATCCCATCATAGCCATTTAAAGTTCATTGAGTCCATAATATTTGTAGCCCAAATCAATCTCCAAACCAAATGTACACAAGCCCATAAATTAAGAGCTAGTTGACATACAAAATCAACCACATGACAAACTAAACTTACTTGGTTGTTACCAAATATGTGTCAGTTTCCACCAAAGAAGATGATTGATGTGGAACATATGGTGGAGTGGATTGAAGATCATCTTGATACGTCTTTTTACATAGAGCAACATAAAGCATAAGTTTTTGCTTCAATGAGACGTATCAGTTTTTTTAGCTCGAATTCTATCGTTAGAATTTTGTTATTTTTGAATTATGGATCCAATTAGAATTGCTAGACACGCTAAGACTTGATGTAGATATTAAATCATCTTTTGCTTTATCAATTAGTGTTATTATCTTTTATTATTCAATCAATATATTTTGAGAGATTGTTATTTAAAGTTATCGTTTGATTTTCTTTAATTATGACACTATTTTAAAAATACACATCATATTAGCGTATTAAATCAAATTCTTGCACGAAAAATCTCTTTCCCTATTTAAAATTACACCCTCCTTCACCTATACCAAAAGTATCACCATATCAATCAAATCATTAGCCACCTCCAATGCTCCAACTCACTTGAATCAAACCACTCCACACTAAACTTTCTAATCACCGATCCCCCACCAATTAATTAACCTTAAACCCCAGTCAAAACCGCATAATCCAACATGCTTAATTAGCTTAGTTGTCACATGTGTTGACCAGTGATTGCTCTTCGTGTGCGGCTATAAACTGCCCGGACATGTTTTTTATTTGGCGGGAACACCGAAGCCTTCGAATTCGACAAAGTTGGTGTTCTAAAATCTGAAACAACGAAAACATATACTAAGATTAGAGATCCGACACTTGTTGTGAGTCACTTTTTGTCCCTTTTGTTTCCCATACCTGTCACTCAATCATCGTTTTATCTTCCCATTAAAGAATTCCAGAACATAAATTAAAGAATTCAGCAACAGAAAAAGTGGAAAAACAGATTCCAATTTCCAGGTCCCCAGGTTAAGTATATTACCAAGCGTAAAGACGAATTGATGAATTGATGAATTAATAAACGATAAGATAATTATATTATATTTATTTAAATTATGAAAAGAAAATTGAATTTGAGTCCAAAAATTATAGTATACTGTTCTAACCAACTTCGCTAAATTCCCTTTTATTGTCATGCATTTGCGGCTTTCATTTTATATTGTTTTCGGTGATCTGATTGCTTCCGGAACAAAAATTGAATATTTAGAAAGAAAAAAAAAACCTGGGTTTTGATCTGATTCTTTAACCCGACCACAGGCTGAGTCTGTCAAATGATTTGTAAAAAGCTTCCAACTTTCCTACTTAAAGCACCAAAATCTCAACGGGGTTGCCACCATTTTATCTCTAAACCCACCATAATCTCAGCTTTAAGCTCCCTAATTAAGCTCCTAATCCATCCATGGCGGACCCTTTCATAAAAACAGAGGAGCCACCTTCCCAACTTACCCCTCTTCTCGATTCTAATAACAATAACAACCACCACCACAGCAACCACCACAACAACCACCACCTGGGAGGAGAAGAAGAATACAAGGACACACAATTGGACCAAACCCTCCAATGGCTAGAAACGTTTCTCACTCTCTTGGGCTTCAACCAATCTTCTTGGTTGAGCCTCGCCCTATCCTGGACGGCTCTAGTTCTCATCGGGGTGGCTCTGCCGGTGGTTGTGCTTGTGGTGTTCAACTGCTCCGACTGTGAAAAGTATCAGATTAAAGGGTTCGAGCTGGTTATCGTGGGCTCGCAGGCGGTTCTGGCGGCAGTCTCTGTGCTCTGCATCTCTCACAGCCTTCGCAAGTATGGCATTCGGCGGTTCCTGTTTGTTGATCGCTACAACGGTCACGTGGTTCGGTTTCGAAACGATTATATCAAGCAGATTAAGGTATAATTTGAAATGGTTTACTTGATGATTGTGTTATGGACATGTTGCGAGTGCTTTGCATCGTATATATCAACCGAAAATTCTACTATGCTCCGGTGTATGGCATGCATCGGATGAATGGAGCATTGTATACTAGCATACTTGAATTTTCCATATACCAACTTCAAATGTGATGATATAGTAACTTTCATCATACTTGTGTGAAATGTGGTAATCTGAATTTATGGACTTGAATGTGAACAAAAGTTGTCACCTTTTGGTTTGATTTCAAATTCCTTCTTAAATGCACGTAACGGTGCTTACCAAAATTCAGCATGTTTTCGTTGCTAATTCGAGGCTACGGTCTGCAGAAAGCATAGTCGAAATGTTCCATCTTCGCGCTCTCTGAATTTTAAATCTGTTTAGCAATGTTCATAGGAATAGAACATGCACCTTTTTGTAACTACTTCTGAAAGCAACTTCCTTTCTTTCACTAACTGCAGCATCCAAATAATTGGACTTATCAGTTAGCTGTGTCATCTGTTTATTGCCATGCTAAGAATTTTCCTTGGGTGTTATATCTTCACAGGATTCTTTCCGCTTGCTTGTTCGGTGGGCACTGCCATGTTTTCTTTTGAAGACTGTGCGTGAGGTTGTCCGCATGATATATGTCCATCAGGATTCATGGGGGTGGGGAGTGTCAGTTGGTGTGTTATTAGCTTTGGTTCTGTCATGGGCTTATGTGAGCACAATCACTCTAACGGCCAGCATTTTGTTTCACTTGGTCTGCAATTTGCAAGTTATCCATTTCGACGATTATGGGAGGCTCTTGGAAAGGGAATCTGATGTGCTGGTATTTATGGAGGAGCATATTCGTCTGCGCTACCATCTCTGTAAAATAAGCCACAGGTTCCGGATCTTCCTTCTACTGCAGTTCATAGTTGTCACCGCAAGCCAGTTTGTGACTCTATTTGAGACCACAGGATACAGTGGAGAAATCACCGTCATAAATGGTGGCGATTTTGCAGTAAGTTGAACGCTTTTTGTGTATCCGATTGTCAGTAGAGTAACTTCCCACTCTTACAGGCTCACTCATATCCCCTTCCTATTTTTTCTCCCAAATTTTCAGGTCTCCACAATTGTTCAAGTTGTCGGCATCATTCTTTCCCTGCATGCAGCGACTAGAATCTCCCATAGAGCCCAAGGCATAGCGACAGTTGCCAGTAGATGGCATGCGTTAATGACATGTAGTTCTAACGATACATCTCACAACAGAAGTTCAAACAGCTTGGTGAACTCAGAGGCCGCCAACACATTGAACTCGCTGCATACAAGTTACTCCGAGAGTGATTTGGAGTCGATGGATTATGTTCAAATGCCTACAAATACACAGCTGGCTTCGTACATGTCTTCATATCACAGGAGACAAGCTTTCGGTATGGATCAGCTTACATTGCTTCTGAAATACATCTGATTCCTTTTCCGGCAACAGTTTTAACTTAGAAATCAGTCATAGAAAAAGTTTCTTCTGCATCGTTTGATGCTATGATCTAGATTGGAGTAAATCAACTAACAAATGCATATGAACACAAACCAATGTCTAAATTACTGTCAATCGATCACATGTTAAATTCTCAAATAAGCAATACATTGTGTGCTTGCTCAATGACTTTCTGTTTAGATATTCTTACGAGACATCAGATATCAGTCTCTTAATTTTCATGTCTAAAACTGCTATAGCAACACCACCATGGACACGCTTGGAGGCGAAAAGCCATGAACCTTTGGCTGTAAAATTGAAATCTTGTGTCAATTCAGGAGTCATTTCGTTTCATTCCAGAGTTTGTTCCATGTTGGTGGAGATTTTCGTTAATCATCTTATTAGCGGACATTTTCATTGAAATATTTCAGATGTTACCGCGCTGTTTAGATGTTACCGTTTTTGTGTTTGAAAAGGAAGAGCTTTGATTGTCCTGTATTACTTACTGCATGTCAAATGTGGTTTTCATATGTACATTTTCTCTTTATTCTCCAATGCAGTGTTGTACTTGCAAACCAACCATGGAGGGATCACAATTTTCGGATGGACAGTCGATAGAGGCCTCCTCAACACAATCTTTTTCATCCAACTCTCTCTCATTACCTTTGTGCTCGGAAAGACAATAGTTTTTTCCTCGACTTGATACGTTCCACTCTTTCCCGACCACATTGGCGTTAAGAAACCGGCCTGCGAAAACAGAATCTTTTTTCCAGTTTGCACTTTCGTCTCTTCGATTGCAATTACAGATTCACTCCTACAGTGTCGATTTGTTCTGGTTTGCACCGCCATCTCGTCGATTATTTATTTCCCCATGAAATCTGTCGGAAGCTGTTTCCATGGCGATGTGGTACTTTGAAGTGTACGACGGCCGGAGAGAAATAGGAAGAAACTTGTATGTTGTAAATTGTGAACTTCAAATACGTAGGACAAGAGTTTTAAGATGATTTATTTATCTATTTATTTATTTTGGTCGAGAGTTTTAAGTTAATTAGAATGTACCATTTTTTCATTATTGTATTGAATTCCAAATTCCGTAATTTCTTTTAGGGTTGATCTTTTTGTTATAAATAAATGTAATATTTGTGTTTTTTAAGGCCATTTCTGTGTCCTCCAGGTTTCGACCGAAAGTAAGCTGTCGAGCGACATGCTAAAACGCAAACTCGTAATTGGATCGCCATTTTATCAAAAAATGAAGACATTGTTGTATATTTCTAACTTGGACAGGTACTTGGAGTTGGAATTTACATATAGAAACTAAAAGGAACACAACAACAAATATAGGGGCATCCTGCGACAACAAACAAGGATGAAGTGAACCGAACGGCTATTTCGATGCGACGGCTGTCTCAATCTACGTAACTAAAAGCACTTGGATCTCGAAAATGTGTCACAAAAGAATCCTCGTCATAGGCATTTCCCACTTTCTTCCAAGAGAGGAACACGTTTGGCGAACCCGGTCGCAACAATTTTCACCCGACTACCAAGGTTACATTGTCGCATGCCTAAACCAAACATCAAATTTTTGGAATGGACCGAGAACAAATAGTGAGATCAATACACTACAGACTACTCAGTGCACAAATGCAACCTATAGCATTTTTTATTATGCAGATAGAATTGAGTCCCGCATAGGCAGGATCGTTAGCTGTGATCTTTGCATAAACTTCATCAGCCAACACCTGTATGTGCATGGGATGCCTCTACCGCCCTAATGTGCCTGTCGAACCTCATCAGCCACCACCTGCAGAAAGCATATGGCAAAGTATTTGTCTATATTCCACCTAGGCTTACTGATTCTGCTCATACGATATTTGGTTAAGTGAATGGGAAGCGGACAACTATATTCCATCTTCAAGCAACCCATTCGACTCCAGCCATGCCTATAATGGAATTACGACACAGATAAGCAACAACAACCAAATATCAAATAATGAGTAACCTCTTATAGTCATTTTGCTAACATATTCACATCTCCAAACGACCAACACTGCATTTGGAATTTGCATGAATCAAGATTGATACACATTTATAATCAGAAAATCAAATAGAGCGAAAAACACTTAAAAGAAAATCAAGACACGGCACCATTGGCAGAAAATCAGCTGAGTTTTACTCCAAACCATGTATATAAACCAATAATCTATATGCTTTGAGTTAGTCATCCCTATACATCAGCCGATCACCTTAGAAGTGCCAACATCCTAACTTTTTCTAAACATCAGTTTCAGACTAATCACACCATCGTACTAACTTATATCCAAAGAAAAAGAGTCGTATGACTCTTAAGTTTTCAACAAGATGGTGTATGCGAACCAAACCTAAGCATTCCTAAATATACATGCATAGCTTTTCAAAGTTCTTTATATAGAATAATTTTGGACCAGAATTCAAATCCTCTAAAAAATGCACGAAACAAGACAAACATACAAAAGAAAGTGCTCGATGACAAAATATGTTTGTATCGTTAGTATAACTAGCATTTCAGTATCTATGCATTCCGATTTTAAGCAGCATTGAATTTTATTCAATTATACGAACAACATAAAATCAAATTGAATGGGCCACAACATGCTCCTGAAATTTTGTCCAATTTAGAATATGAACTGTCCATGAATTGCAACCAGAATTGATTTTTATTCCTCATTTTCCTTTCTAATGCATTTCTGAATACTCTTCTGGAACAAAAAAAAAAGCATACACTAAAATGCCGTCAAAATAATTCACATAAAAAACCATTAAGATCCGAAGAAGATAAGACCAAAATCTAAACAAACCAAGGGTTTGCATAGTACCTCTAGTTTGCCAGGAGGAACAACTAATTGAAGTTCTATAAATTCCTGGAAGTGCAGGAAACCTCCTCAATTTGCTTGCTTTGATACTGCAGTGACATGCGCAGATATATGTCATACAAAAAATCTAGAACTAGTGAAATGTTGATTCTTCACGCCACCAGAAGCAAAAAAGGGAATAACTGGACAAAGTGAATCATTTTTTATGTCCACAGGTACTGATGGAGGTCAAAATACCAAAAATGACACTAACAAGGCCACTGAAGTAGTAAAGAATGAACCACTATACCAACACAGGGTAACCATAGAATAGAGTCAGTTTACTATGAACTCACTGAAAATTTGCAAATAGAACAACTACACTAAGTAAGCAATAAAGTTGATATCTGAAAAACTCGATTCCTACCCAACACAGAAGCAAAGGAGAATGGAAATAGTTACAGTTCTCGTGCACATCTATCAGAAAGATAAAATTACCACGTAACTAGTCATGTGCAGCATTGAATTTTATACGTCTTTTGAGGGCTTCAACTTTCAAGAAGCTACTGAAAAGACGTATGTTCACTCTCCAACAAATGTTTTAAACGGATATATTGTCTATATGAAAATCAAATAATACCCTTATGGCTTAAAATCTTCATCCCCCAGAACATTCCACAGATATCGGAGATTAACATATTACCTTTAAAAATAATATGGTTAACTGTCAAACTCTTCATCAAGGAAAAGCAAAGAACGCCCCTCCACTTCACACCAACCGCCTCTTGCAAACACAATGTGAATATTAAATATGTTCTAATATAACTGGCAGTGCTAATATTGAAAAGCAAAAGAGAGCTGTTTACAATGTACCAACGAAAATATGTTACATACACAAGTTCAGCTGAAACTGATTCTCTTTTTTAAAGAAAAGGCAATTATGCCACACCTCACAATGAAAGCAATGTCACAGATGCATTCCTATACGATGATCAAAGATGAAAGTCAAAGTTAACCTGCAACAAATCTTGGTTGACAGGGAGCATACAAAAGTACATTCTCCAACCAAATCATGAAGAAGTGCCTGCTAAAAACAGCACAAGTGATCGTCTGACATAGAATGTTTGCAACTTCCGTTCAAAGCATGTCTCTCACCTCAGCCATGTCCAATATCAAGGCCGCTGATCACTGATTCATTTCTACTAGCCAAACACGCCACCAGTTCCTATTTGCCCTTGCTGCAACTCCTTTCTACGTTGCTCTTCCAAAGGATCTGGACTCTTCAAAACTCTCCGCGTGCGCCTATTTACAATATGAAATTTGTTAAATGTAGGAAATCAAGTCCCAAGTAATACCACATGTGGGACTTGTTTGTAGCATTAGATGGATCAAGATACCTGTCCTGAGCATGTTGAGCAGGAAAGGTAGGCATGAACTCCTTTGTTGTAGGAAGAGGAACTTCACGAAACCACTCATGATTCAGAGCATCTCCAGCTGTAATTCTCTGTATAAAATACAGTAAATGTATAAGTAACTATATCAATAATACCCAAATAAGGCAAGTCTAGGTAGCAGACTTACCTCCTCAGGATCATAAGTTAGAAGCCTGTTCAACAAATTAAATCCAGCATCAGAAAGTACTGGAGATCCAGTAAATGGCGTGGCTGGGAACTTCTTGCGCAAAAGATTATACCTGAAAGAAACAGGTCAGAAGTTAATGCATAAATGAAAAGCTTAGAACTGAAAGCATCACCAATGGAGGCCAGATAGCCAGATCAGAATCACCCAAAGCTGGAAGCCTGGGAAAACAGCGGCAAGAATAAGAACACCAAGATGTCATAATAAAAATTTGGGAATTAGTTCACGAAAATATTCATACTTACGGGTGCTTAACAAAGTTGACCTTCACTCCAGGAAGCTTGGAATATCCGGGCCAGATTGTCTCATTTGGTGTGCCAAGAATTTTAAAAATCTGCAGTGATTATAAATTTTTTTGAGAAATGCAGTGATTATAAAGTTAAAGAATAAAAATAACTAAATCCACAAGTATGTGAATGAGTAAGAACGTAACCAAACATCAAGCACGTCAGATAAAATTAACTTACCTTGTCAAGTTGATCAAATTCAGTTTTCCCATTGAAAAGTGGCTCCTTTGATAATAGCTCAGCCATGATACAACCAAGTGACCACATATCGATAGCTGTTGAATATTCTTTTGCTCCCAACAGAAGTTCTGGTGCCCTGCATTGAAAGAGCATTAATGACTAAAAATTCCGAGGGTATACGAAAGCATGCATCTATGTACAACATACACAAACACACATACACATGTGCACCAAGCAAAAGGCAAACAATAACCCACACATAACAAATAAAACAAATCAGAGGAAAGACAATTGTGGAAAACAGGACCAGTTAGATCAATGGTCTTTATCACATTAAACCCATCATGACTAACATACGCTGAGGTGGAATCAACCTAGAAAGACAAAGAGAGATACCGAGAATACAAAGCTAATTGTACCGTCAAATTACTTGAGAATAAAAAGAACTGAATCCAATAACAATGAAAAACCCATGAAACCATAAGTCAATCTTGAAAATCAAAGTGGAAGTCGTCAACCAATAAAAAAAATCAAAGATGAAGTACTAGGTTAAACTAATAAGCGTTAAACATCTAAAGGATGAAATGAAAAATAAAATAAAGAGCAATGGGCAGTTGCAGCTCACCTGTACCAAAGAGTAACCACCAAATGAGTATATGGTTTTAAAGGACTCCCATACTGACGAGCCAACCCAAAGTCACATATTTTCAACTCACCCCGGTTATTCATAAGCAAGTTCGATGTCTTCAAATCTCGATGAAGCACCCAATTATCATGAAGATATTTCACACCTGCCAATAACTGGAGCATAAGGCATTTAACTTCACTCTGACTGAATGGCTGCTTCTTTGTCTCCATGAGTGCTTTAAGATCATGTTCCATGTACTCCATCACCATAAAAATACTATCAAGGTTACTCCCCACTACCACTTCCTTCACATCGACAATTGATGGGTGATGAAGCGAAAGAAGAATGTTTATTTCCCTAAGAGAAGTCAATGGAAAACCTTCTCTTTCCTTCTCCATCTTTACCTTCTTCAAGGCCACAATATCTTTAGTTTTCTTATCCATAGCTCTATATACAACACCATAAGTGCCTTCATCTATCTTGTTTAGTCTCTCAAACTCGTCAACACTTCTACAACCCTGAAGCATGTTTACGCTTCTTTGTGGAGGAGCTGCAGGTTCTGCTGTCTCGCGAGAGTTATTGTCATCATCTGAATCTGTATCTGACTGACTAACACTAGAATCATTATTACCAAGATCCTTGTCAGTATCCATATAGTCATCCCTCTCCAAATCATTATCCTGGTTATCATCCCTACTGGAAGACCTTGTATGGGCATCTCTTTCATCAGAATCAGATGAGCGCGCTCTTGCTCGTTCAGACCCATCTCTCTTAAGCTCCCCCGATTCTGGGGTTAATGAATTATTCTGTACTCTATCTTCCACTGACCCTACCAGAGGAATTTTCTTCCTCCCTTTAGGCATTTCCTTGTTCTCTAAAATTTCACCTTCATCACCAGGTGAATTATTTCCTGCTGCCCATCTAGAAGATGATATATTCCGGGTGGGAACATATTCTTCATCTTCTAGCTGCTCTGCTTCATGATCATCACCTGATTGTTGATTTGGTGAAGATATCCCTAGTGGAGACTCAGAAACACCATTGCTAACAGACCCAGATGCCACCGGCGCCTTAACTGGTGAGGAAGATTGTAAATTCTCGACTTGATCAATTTTAGCTGAAGGAATTTGTACACTGCTATCTGAAATAACATTAGGAGACTGATGATGTACCCTAGACAATGGCGGTGGTGGAGGAAGTGCTGCTGCCACCATGGTGATCCTATTTTTTGATGGATTACTCACTCCTTTGTCATCTCTATCCCAGACAATTGGCGAAAACTTCCTTTTCCTCTCTTTCGGAGACTGAGTTCCATTCTCCACCACTTTTGGAACCATATTTTCTTTGACCTGAGCTGCAGATTCAATAGCATCGTCAGACCCACTCTCACTCGACAATTCACCAGGCTCCCTATCCAATGCCCTAACAGAAAAGCCACAAGGCTTGGGCCCACGGCTCACAATCCGACCACTGCTATTGCTGGAATCACTCCTACTCGAAGAGGAGCGATACCCACCATTAGCCGCACTCCCCTCCTTAATATCATTCTGCCGAACCCTAATTTTGTCTCTCAAATCCCTAACTTGACCCCTTTCAACATCAGGATTTCCGTTCCTAATCCGTTCATAGTCCTCCTTGGCCGTAGCAAAATCCCTCCTTGGCAAATCAAAAGTGGACTCTCGGTCCCTGAACTCATTTTCGCGATAACCCCCATGTCTTCCAGCAGCCATAAATCTCTATAACAAAAGCTCTAAAGCACCACGGAATAGGGAACCCTTATCCCAATTCAAGTCAGCTATAAAACCCTAACCCTAAACCCCCACCCCACAAAATCAGCCCAACTACTTGTCCAATATTTGAATTGAAAATTCACAAAATTCGAAGAAATTGAATACGTAACCCTAAGTCCGAACTGACTCGGATCCAAAAACAATACGAAATTCAAAAAATAGAGCAGAAAACAGTACCAGTTACTTATTCAATTCACGAGCTATGCAGCCACGGAGATTATTCGATTTCGAAACGAAACCCTAGAAATTGAAACAAGCAAAGAATAGGAAGCTAAGAAATTGAAAAATATAGGTATAATTGGGGGAATTAGGGTTTGAAAGAAATTTGATTGATACTGTTTCAAGAGAGAGAGAGAGAGAGAGAGAGAGACGGCGAGCGCCGATTGTAAGCGAAAGGAAAGCCCTCGAAGGAAGACGGAGGAGAGGGAAAAGAGTGCGTACGCGGGTGCTTGAGATCGGATTGGGCTTTTGGTTTCGCCAACTTAATTTTCCTGCTTTTATTTTATTTTTTGTTTTTAATTATTTACTCTTTCTTTTTTTTTTTTTTTTGTTGGAATTATTTATTCAATTGGAAAAATATCGGTTGGCTCCCTTTCCTTTTTTTTTATTGGGGTACGCGATAGAGATAGACACCCGGTCTATTTTTGTTGTTTATTGGAATTATCGTGGACTTCACTATCTAAACTCCCAAAATGTTGCCCTATCTCACCAAAAAAAAGATTTTATATTTTGGGCAAAATTTAAGTGTAATCATTTGATTATCTTCTTGGTATCTTTCTCATTAGAAATATCATAAACCATGGAATCAATATCAAAATCTCTATGATAAACCATACTATCGTCTTTTCATATCTCTCTCATCACGTGATTAGAAATATCATAACTTATGTAATTTCATTTTAAAATTTCATTTGATCCCTATACTAGCTAAGACAAATGAAATAAGGAGACTTTTAAGGGCGTATTGAATTAGAATTCTAATAGATTTTAATGAAATTAATTAATACTTTTTTAATTTACACAAATCAAAATTATGTCGTTCGTGTTCTATTTCACTTAAAAAAAATAATTTAGCACGCTATAACTTCTCAAACACGTCCTTCTCCACACCAGGCTCTGTACCTTCCACGCCAGACTCCATAACTCTCAATTCCAAGCTTCTTTAGTATTCAAGTTCGGTCTCTCAATCATATCGGTATTTTTCTCATCTTGGGTTTATTGGGATTTTATGGTTTTCATATTGATTGATTGATAGGAATGAAAATTTTGCAAAGAAAATGTCACAGCCCGTTCAAAGTTTTAATTTATTTTATTCCCGAAAGTGGAAAATGACGTTTTTGCCCCTAGGTTGACTTTTCGGTTGACTTTTGTGTCGTAACTCGTACGACGCATCCAATTGTATTTTCTTGACGTGCTCGTCGATACGAATTCGTAGACGCGAGCCGTACGTCGTTCGGACTCCGAACGAATATTTTACGGACGTTGATTTTCGGCGTTTTCCGTATTTTAAAAACTTTGGGCTGTTTTGGCTTTATGTGGGCTGGGGCCCATTTGGCAGCAGCCAATTACTGCAATCCCACGTTTTGTGGGATGTGGTCTGGACCTTGCCAATTGCTGGCAGGTTTCATCCAAATTCATCTCCTTTTTTTTTTTTTTTAAATTTTGTCTTCTTCCTCTTTGTTCTTCTCTGCTACAAAGCAGCAAAGCTCTTTTCCTCTCCCTTCTCCCCGAGCTTCTCCCTTTTCACCAGCCACTTTGTGGCTGATTCAAATGGCAGACCAGTAACCCTTGAACTCTTTCTTCCCTCTGGTTCTCTGCAGCTGACCAAATTGACAACAAAACAAAAGCTCAAATTTGCTTGGACACCCCGAGCCCAGATTCTGGGCAAACTTCAACCCAGAAAACTGGTAAGAAATGATCAGGCCACCCCGTGGCTTTTCTGGAATTTTTTTCCTCGGTTTTTCTCGTACCAAACTCACTCAATTGTCTTACTTGCTCAAACTCAGGTCACTAGAAGACCTTTTCAACCCAGAAACCAGTGATGAACCCAGGAACCCAGGTTTTACTCGAGGCACCCCGTGCCTTCGTCTTCTTCTTCTTCCTGTGAGTTCACCAGGCCATTTTCATGGCCAAGCTCACATTGGAGCTCGATTAGAACTCTATTTGTGCAAGCTGGATGAAGTTGCTGACCACATGAACCAGTCTTGCTCAATTACTTAAGTCACCCAGGACGTTCTTCTTCCCCTCTGTTGCTGCCAATTTCGAACCCAAAACCTGCTGGGGGGAGACTGCAGCTGCGTTTTGGCAGGAAAGAGATGAAGGTGTTGGGCTGCTGGTTTGGTGAAAGATGGAAGTGGGCTGCTCTTTCTGTTTTGGGCTGGTCAGTTTGTGTGGGGCAGTTTGTGTGCAATTGTGTGGGCTAGTTGTAGGCTGGCTACTTAATTTTTGGGCCTCGGGTACATTCAATTGGAGTGGACAGATTTTGTTGGAAGTACGGGCTGTTTGGGCTACAGTTTTGGGCTTGGGTGTATTGAGCAATTTGGCAAGCTTTGGAGATGATGTTGTTTTTGTGTGAAGAGTGGATTGGGCCGTTAGAGATTTATGGGCCAATTGCTTGTTACTCCAATCCGTAGTGGAATTAGTGGTCACCCTTGCTCAACTGTGGTTTTGGATGCTTCAATTTACGGAAATCTCCGTTGGGTTGGAATTGCTCCGGAAGCTTTAGGCTTTGGCGACCCTTGGCGTCGGAGGACGTGCACTTGGGCTTTCCGACTATCTTCAGGTGAGTGAGTGGGTCTTTCTTTGATAAAGTATATATATATACGTATGGCTTTTTAAACGCTTTCTTAAATTGTTAGCGTAGATGCATATTCATTACGTGTGTTGGAGGTAGAACACTCGTACTATATTGTCATGCATGATTTTATACTGTTGCTCCTCAGTAGTTGTATAACACCCCAGGTATAGTACTCAGTCTCGTGGCCAGGACTAGCCTTGACGTTAGGAGCTGTCACTATCAGTACCGCTACGCAGCATTGGATCCATGTAGGTACTAGCCTGTCTTAGGTTGCACTAGGCAACTCGGACTTGTGTGACGCACATTTGTGCACAGTGGTTAGCACTAGACTCGCGTCATTGGAGTACTTAGCGTAATTATTTATACCTAGCTTGTTCATTGTGGGATTTAGCCCCGTGGACATGTGTGTTTACATACGAGCGAGCAAATACAGTAAATGATGTATCGGGGAGTACCCGAATGTTTTAAATGGTAGTGTTTTGAGGATCATGCGTACGGGCATGACTTATTTTATCAATTATACTTGTTTTCAAACGAGGGGTTACTAGTTTTTGAAAACAACGGCTTTTAGCAAACTTTGCTTTTTGACCCACTCACCGTTTTATGTTTTGCGCCCCTCCAGGTTAGTTGGCTGGGAGCCTTGCGACGTCGATGGCGCGGTGGTATGACGATGTAGGGATTCTTATACGTTGTATATCTTTGTATCCCTCACTCTACTCTTATTGTGTATTCTAACAATTCTTCCGCACTCTGTTCTTTTCTATCAATATTCTACCTTTTATTCTAAAATTTTCTTTTTGGCTTTCGTCACGCTATCGCGTGTCGGCCAGCACTTCCGACACCTGGCTCGTCCGGGATCGGGATGTGTCAGAAAATTTATGAACTGGCATTAGGCTTTTGGCTATGGTTATCAATATATTCTCCAAGTCAATTATGTTGATTATTCCAAAGATGAGAACACGTCGTGGACAATTATAAATGAAAGTACGATCAATTTTTGAAAGCTTCTATTTTATGATCTCATCGTTGTAAATTCATTGCTCTACCACTCTTTTCACTATCCTCGACCTCTTGTTCGACCTCTTGTTCCTAAGAACCTTCTTTCTCTTTGGACACTGCCCCAAATGGGAATTTTCTTTATTTTGGTTGAAAGGGAATTTGAAATTCGCAGTTTTATCTTGCAACATAAGTTAGATTTCTATATGGGCTGACTATTTTCCCATTGATTGATGAGAAAATTGCTTATTTTGTTACAAGAAAATGTTGCTGTTATAAATAGTTGGCTTGGTGCCAGATCTCATTAGCTTGTCTATATTTCTTTTATTATACTCCAAGCCTACTGGCGTGTTAAATAACTCCTCGATTAAATTCATTCTCAATCCAGCTCCTTCTCGTTCGATGACGAATTAGTAAACTTGCCATTAATACGTTTCCATCCACACAACCATAATATGCTCCAAATATATAACCTAAAAGCATAAGACTGGTTTGATGAGAGCAAGTTACATGCTTTTCCTCCATACCAAACACAAAGACACACCCATTGACATACAAATTATCTAAATTTTTGCTTTGTGGAACAAAAGGTTGCATACCGAAAATAAATTAATGCAGGAAAAAATTATATAGGTGAACTGGGGGAGTCCCAAATTATTTTAGGAAAAATAAATAAATATGATAAAATTCTACAGGGTTCGAAATACATATTCAAGAAGTGGCAGGAAAGAAAAAAAGAAAGAGAAATGGTAGATGTTACATGTACTAAAGATATTGCTACCAGCAAAAAGAAGGCAACTTGAAAGAGAAAGTGGAGGGCAAATGACCAGTCCTCCTTATGTAATCTGCCTTTTCTGAAGTCCTCAAAGCTTTTTCATTGAGTTTGGCCTCTGCATTTGCCCTCTTTTCTTCAGCTATTCTTCTGGTTGCTGCGAGTTTATTCGTTAACTTTTCTTGGCCCCGAGCTTTCATTCTCTCTGCTTTCACCTAGTACCACACCGAAAATAACAAGTCAGAAAGCTGCATTTCAGTAGGAATTGGTACATGGTTGAGTGTGTTTCTTACGGCCTATGATTAATACTATCGGGAGGTGGAAAAGCCGAATAATGGCGTCCATCAAAACCATTAATCGCACTCTCAAGTTAGCGATGCAAGTTTCCGTTAATGCTGTAGTACTTGAAGAAGATGTTGATCACACTGGTGCTTCGATTCATCAACGAAGCAAGTGGGGAAAAGGGATTCCCGCTGAGGGTAGTTTTTCGTTGTAATGATGGAAAATAAATTAGCAAATGCGAAACCAATGTCACTGATTTGGATCTGCATTGTTCTTTTTCATGAAAAGAAAACTGAGCTGATGCTAGTTCTTTCTGCACTGAGGTGAGAAGCTGAACATTTAGGCTACTAAGTACTAGGTACCAACAAACATGTAATGTATAGCAAACAAACTCACAATTTCAATCAAGGATCTAAACAAGTAGAATAAACAGAAATTTCCCGAGATAAACGAAAATCTGGACAGAATCTAAAGAATGAGTACCTCCATTTTTCGCATTTCCATCTCGGCTTTCCTCTTCTCATGATTTTCCCAGGCCTGTATTCTCACCTCTTCACGCTTATACCTACAAATCCAATAAACAATTGCCCCAATAAGTCCCAACATTTGAGTAGAAAATACTCAAATCAATTGCAACTGGGTATAATTAACCAGCAAAAACAAAAAAAGAATGTCAGCAACTCACCTTGCCATATATTTGGCACGTTCTGCTTCATCCCAAGCCATTGCTCTTGTTTCCAAGGGACTCGGTTTCGTACATTGATCTAAACGCGGATTCTCAGCCGTGTTCTTGCAAGCATTTGATTCTTCTACATACCGTTTCGCTGCGCCACTCCCTCTCCCACAAGAACTGGCCTGATCATGACTACTTCTCCCCCCATCAGTGGATGTTTGATACCCTTGATGAGCACCCTGCATCCCATGCTGGCACGGCCTCACCGGGGTGGATGACCCCGAAGATATAGGGCTGCGCGCGGCCGGAGTTGTTGCTCGAATAGGGGTAGCAGTTCTTGAAGGCTCCTGGCTTGCAATAGGGGTCATTTCTGTCCCCATGTCCCTCAAACATATAGATCTCATAGCCGCCGTCGAGTTCTCCATAGATTTGTTGCTGCTTCTCCACACTGAATCATCACAATCCACTTTCTTCGTCTCCACATCGCACTGATTCGCCATAGCTGACCCAGGACAGCCATTTTCTTCTTGTTGGTGATGTTCTTCTTCTCCATCTGAATAGTCCTGCTCTTTCTGTGGCACAGGAGCTATGAGTCTCAAGTCATCAGCATTTGAGTTTCTGGGTTTTGTTTTGGACTGGTTTTTTTCTGCTCCTCTGGACAATCCCACCAGCCATTTTTGTGCATCATCCCATTTGGAAGGTGTTGGTTTTCCCAAGGCTGTTCTGTGATGGGGTGTCCTGCTAGCTCCATTTGCTTTCTGAAACTCAAAATTTATACCACTCCCCCCAGAAATCTCCTTATCCTCTATGGATCTCATCTTCCTCAAAATTCACAAACCCCTCTCCCTCTCTCTCTCTCTCAACTAGAACTCCATTCCACAGAGTTTCCACTCAACCAAGTTGAAAAAAACTACTTTTTTGCGGTCTGCAATTGCACAGAGCAGATTCGAAGCAAAACCAATAAGGTTAAAGATTCTACCTTTCTCAATCAACTTGTCTAACTTAATACTAAAACAGATCTGGGAGGCAAAAACCAGTCCAAATATCTCACCCCAGAAAAACAAAAAACTACTAGGAATTAAGCAGCTTGACAGATAACCATACAAAAATACATAGATTTCTTCAGTAACATGCTTAGAGCACGTGAGATGCAGACACCTACTAATAATCTTCCTACCCACTATGAAGTAGCTACAATGCAAATAGACAAAATAATTATACGAAACAAAGGTAATTACACTCAGCCTCAGAGGCAAAAACCCAGAAGAAAAAAAATATCTGAAACTTCCAAAACTGCAGCAAGGGACCAGGGGCCCATCTGGGATTTATCCAAAAATGCCAACTAACCTCCAAAGATTAAAACTTTAAACCCCAATTAACCTGAAAGTTCAAATTTTTAGTGCAGATGAAATATTTGTAAAAAGTCCCAACAGAGAATTTGGGTTCGACTCACTCAGCACAACTATTGACAGATGGGTTTTGCAGAGGAAACCTTTGTCCTATGACTGTGAGAATAATATATACCTTTTACGCATGGAATTTTGTGACTGCAGAATTTACAAATGAAAGTTCAGATCCACTTTACCATTAAAATACTTAAAGAAATGAATGGCGGTAACAGTAAGAAATGGACTCATTAGAGCAAGTCCAATGGGGTGGATTGCTTGGGGGATGTGGATGCAATTGCTGGGGGGGGGGGGGTTTGTGTGGGCTGGAGAAGGAAATCCACCTAGGTGGGTGTGGAGCTCGGGGGCCAGCCCAGTCAAAAATCGACAGCCCAAGCCACCGAGGTGGCTGACGTCAGCGTGACGTCAGCCACGCTGTTTAATTTTTTTTGCGCGTGGCGCGTGCAATGCACGCTCGGCTTTTGGCGCGTCTCCGACAGCGCGGCAGACGCTGGGGCCCGCTGTCGGCCACTTCGATTTCGACCGTTGGGGGAAGCCACGTGGCTTCCCCTGGACCGTGCGATCTCAACGGCTATTTAATTTCAGCCGTTGGATCTCCAACGGTAATAAAAAAAAAAAAATAGGATTTAATCTCAACCGTTGGATCTCAGATCAACGGTTGAGATTAATTCCTTTAAAAATTAAAAAAAAAATGTTTTAAAATTCAGAAAAGTTACCGTTGTGACACGTGGCACAATCTGGAGCGTTGAAATTCAAATTTTGTTAAATCCAACGGCAGAGATTAATTAAGGGAATAAAAAAATTTTAAAAATTGTAAAAAATATGGAAAAATCGGGAAAAATTTTTTAAAAAATTTGTAAACTTTTTTTTTTACTTTTCTATAATTTAAACTTTTTTTTAAAAAAATATGGTGTTGTAGACCATAATTTAAATTAAGAATGTATTTATTTAAAGGTGGAGAATTGTTATTCAAAACACATGGCGCAAGGAGAACGATTAAAAAATTTATCCGATATAACAAATAATATTATTTTGAATTATTTTATAAATAAATAAAAAAATACAAATATTTTATTGTTATTGGTTTTTCGGATAATGACACGTGGCACAACAAGAACGATTAAAAATCTTATCCGAAATTACAAATAAAGTTATTATGTATTATTTTATAAATATAAAAAATAGTAATATTTTATTGTCAATTGCCAGGGCAATTTGTAGGGGTGGAGAGGAAAAAAGCAATTGACAGGGGAATACACTGTTCATTAGAGCAATTACTGTTCATTGGGGTGGATTGAATAGTGATTGCCTGGGGGGAGGTGGGCAACACTGGACTTGCTCTTAGAAAACGAATTTACCTGAAAATTTGTGGACTGTAGAAAACTGCCAAGTTACAAATTTAACAATTCACCTTCACCGTCGTCACTACTCACACAACAGGAATATTGGGCAGCGTTTCAGTAAAAAGCCCAAAGAAAAAAATATTGTAATTTGTAAATTCTCTGCTCCCCAGACAGTGAAAAAGATTTTGAAATACGGTTGTCCTTTTAAACGGTAACTAGCTGACGGTAGAAATATTTGTGTGTATTAAGAACACCATCATCATTTCATTTCATTTCATGTCTGATTTTTATGGTATATGAGGCTGACTAAAGTATTTAGTATGCAAAAATTTTGTGTGCTATGCATCCGGTCTTAATTTTTGTATTTTTAAACAAAAATTTAACGATTAAAACACTTGGAGTATCGAGTACTCCGAAGCACCTAAGAAAGTCTCATTAGTATGATCACTATCTGACTTCAAATATGGTCATTGGATGTCATTATAACATAGCTAATCGTCAAATAAAAATAATATTAAGTACTTGTAAGTATTGTTGTCAAATCTCATAATTTGAGAAAATACCCTATTACAAATATACAATCTAATGATGGTGTTCGGTGGACACTGAAAAATTAAGAATTTTGCATGACACATGTATACTTACATTGTAGTCTCACGTAACAATAATTCAATATTACGTGTAAATTTCTTTTCGAATGATATTGTTGTATCACAAAAAGTTATTGTTGATGAAGAGAGATTGATTCTCTCACGTAAGTAAGTGGACTCTCTAGATAAAGAAGCAAATAGAGCAAAGGCCTCCTCTTTCCATCCGTCCGAATCTTGAACTAACAACCATGTTAGCAATCGCTTTCGCTTCGCACCTTGATTTTTTTCTTGCAAACCAACCTTGTATCAACGATATGGCGCCCAGGCACAAAGTCGCATAAAGAAAGATGCCTATAGTTTCGACTTTCGATTAGAACTAATATTTAATCTTAGTGCTGATAACGCCCAATAAAAAGTTATCACGTGTTAAAAAAATGTATTACTCGTATAATAGATGATTGTCACGTAGTGAATTTGTCTTATAAGAAAATTTCAAGAAAATGGAAGGATGGAGAAAAAAATGTATTGGGTTGACGACACGTGGACGGTGAGGATGGAGAAGAGTGTTAGTGCCCATGAGATGCAATGTCGGGATGGGATTGATAATTGCAAGAAAATGTGGGAGACTGCGCATTTTCACGTGGATGTGGTGAAGAGTTTTTCTGCTGCAAGGTCAGTCAGGGTGGGTACAAATTAGCTGCAACTAGTTAATAAATGATTGTATGGAACAAAAATTGTTATGTGCTTCGAAATATTGAAATATTTTAAATATTTTAACTTTTTAACGGTTAAAAATACGGATTATCACTTACTCAAGAATATCTAAGAGGAATATCTAAGAAGATGATGACAAGACAGTGATACTTGCATTGTATGGACGTCATGGCCGATGTCGTTTGGCTACTGAATGCCAAGACAGTGATGCTTTTGTACTACTACTACTAGTAGCCAGTGGAAAGTGAGCAGGGGCATTTTGGTAATTTGGCAATGAATCACATGGGGTCACGTTAGCAAATGCATTTGCATTGCTAAGAACTTGTTATTAAATTCCGCACCCCACACTTTGTTAATTTGTCAATTTTGATTTGTGGGGAACAACACCATTATTCTCTTTAAAATGTTTCTTGTTATGGATGGTTTTGGGGGAACAACACTTTTCAAAATTCACCGTAAATAGCCTATAGTTGTCTCCAAAGCTAACACTCATGAGCAATTTGAGTGGGCCTCATTACATGTGCAATTAACACATGTAATGGGCCTAAGTCCAAATATTAAAAAAAAACCCAAGCCCAGACTATTCAGCTCAGCTTTCAAACCGACAGTCTCCAACCCGCCAAGGCCCAAACCAACTACCACTGCTTCATCCCACTCCGTCCCCTCCTCCTTCCTCTCGTATACAGAGGTGTCGGTTCAGTCGGTGGGAAGAGAAATCCCGGCGAGCTTGGCCTCTTTGAGCACTGACGGTGGAGGGTTCTCGGCGGCGAGTGAAGCTCTGCCACTGCTTCACTCTTTCTTGTTCCATACTTCAATGGCGATGCTCTGAACTTGGTTTCAGCTTCTGGGCTATGGCGGTTTCGCGGTTGTTCAGGAGGTTTAGCGGCCTACACAAAGCCAATGCCAGAATCCAAGCATACCCATTTGGCCACACTCACAGAAGAGCCTTATCAGACTCTAAGATCTTCAACAATGGCGACGATACGGTGCTTCCGGTTCTGATCGTCGGTGCTGGGCCTGTGGGTCTCGTTCTGTCCATACTTCTAACAAAACTAGGTAAGTTCCTGTCCTGACCCAACTGTTTTATTTTCCAGTCCGCAGGCCTTGTTTGGTTGCCTAGAAAGTGCGGGATGGAAGAAGGAAAAGTTTAGAATCCTCTACTTGGCAATTTTTCACCTTCATAGATATTTTTTTTATTTTAGCTAAAAAATAAGTACTTGTAATCAAATTGTCTGTAAAGGGGGAGCAGTAAGTTCAAATTTTTCCATTTTTCGTGGCAAATGTTGTGCTGTTTTTAATTGGAATTCATGCTTGACATTGTTTGTGATGATAGAATGATGTTTGAGCTGGGTTTTCATAGAATGTGACTGTGCAGGTGTTCAGGTAGATTATGGACTTAAAATCTGAAACTTCTCGTCAGAAGTTATTAACTTTTCGTTTGTTTTGCAAGAAATTTTATCTCATGAAATGTACTAGTTCTTGTTCACTTGAGGCATAATCATGTATTGTATCCTTTTGTAGGGGTCAAATGTTCAGTTTTGGAGAAAAGCAAAACTTTCTCGAATCATCCACAGGCTCACTTCATTAACAATCGATCCATGGAGGTTGGTTCTCATGTTCTGAAGATATAATTAAATGAATCGAAGGAATTCAAGCTTCATTTGAACTTGTGTATTATTAGGTGTTTCGCAAATTGGATGGCCTGGCAGAGGAGATCCAGAGGTCTCAACCACCAGTAGATTTGTGGAGGAAGTTCATATATTGCACTTCGCTCTATGGTTCAATTCTTGGGTCAGTGGACCATATGCAACCCCAAGGTGCATTTGAACACTTCACTATTCCATTTTTTCCCTCTTAGCGCACAAATTTTAAGTCTTACTAATGGGCAACATTCTAATTATTTAAATAGTCAAATACAATGGTGATACACCCATGTGTGCAAAATTTTCAAACGTTCATATAAGTAGACTGTTTAATGTATGAATATACTTTAGAATTTTCTATTTTAGCTGTTTCATTCTGGTTTAACTTTGTCATCAGATTTTGAGCAAGTTGTCAGCCCGGTCTCTGTTGCGCAC
Source organism: Gillenia trifoliata (assembly GCA_018257905.1). Classification (NCBI taxonomy): domain Eukaryota; kingdom Viridiplantae; phylum Streptophyta; class Magnoliopsida; order Rosales; family Rosaceae; genus Gillenia; species Gillenia trifoliata. The sequence continues at coordinate 7,458,421 of CM031083.1, read as the reverse complement.
TTCTCGCAGTACAAACTGATTAGCTTACTACTTAAGCAGCTTGAAAATCTCAGCTTCAAGTTTTGTATGTCTGGTGGGTTGGAAGGCCTTAACCATGAGCCCTTTCAGGAAAGGCAATTGTTAATGGAGCATGAGTGTGTTTCGATCAAAGCGAGTGATGATTTTGTTTCTGTGACTGCATCTTTTCTCAAGGATGGGAAGCGTATGGAAAGGAATATCAGATGTAATATCCTTGTTGGTACAGATGGAGCTGGAAGTACTGTACGTAAGCTGGCTGGAGTGGATATGAGAGGTGAAAAGGACTTGCAGAAGCTTGTGAGTGTCCATTTCTTGAGCAAAGGTCTTGGGAAGTATTTACTCAGTGAGAGACCTGGCATGCTGTTTTTCATCTTCAATACTGAAGCTATAGGGGTCCTTGTTGCTCATGATCTCGAGCAAGGGGAATTTGTATTACAGGTATTGCAGGCTTTAGAATTGTTTTTGGAAAGAAGTTTGGGGATATAAATGTGAAATTGCACTAATTATCTCGTCGTCTTGCAGATTCCATTTTATCCACCTCAGCAAAACCTTGAAGATTTCAGTCGCCAGGTATTTTCTTTGCAGATAAGTTAATTTAATGGAAATTGTTCTACTTGATCTCATGACTGACAGTAAACTTAAGGGCATATTTTTATGGCCATGTTGAGATTATCTTTCTTCTTTGTGGGTAATTGCTCAGTTTAAAGGATTGAAAGTTTTGTAGATATGTGAGCAAATAATCTTCAAGTTGGTTGGTCGAGAGCTAGGAGACATAAATGTGATTGACATAAAACCATGGGTGATGCATGCTGAAGTTGCCGAGAAGTTTCTAAGTTGTGGCAACCGAATAATACTTGCTGGCGATGCTGCCCATCGATTCCCTCCTGCCGGAGGATTTGGTTAGTACTTTTCTTTTGTGATGCGAATAAGGGAAACTCGCCTGATATTAATCATTCAAATGATTTTAGGCCTTTCATGTGATTTATACAGGAATGAATACTGGAATTCAGGACTCTCATAATCTTGCATGGAAAATAGCTTCGGTAGTAAAGGGTATTGCACCATCTTCAATACTTAATACTTATGAAACAGAACGTAGGCCGGTATTGGCTTTATCTCCTTCACTTCCATTCTTTAACTTTAATGTGAAATTAGAATGGATCTTAATCATCAATTTTTTTCATTTTTTTCCAGATTGCCGTTTTCAATACAGAACTTAGTATTCAGAACTTCAAAGCAGCCATGGCTGTTCCTGCTGCACTTGGTCTTGATCCAACCATTGCAAACTCAGGTTAACCAATCTATTATAACTTTTTTGCATGACAAGCTGTTTTCCTTGTTTGTTGGAGACATGCGGTTACTAATTTCCTTCTTGAATTGTGCAGTACATCGCGTCATAAATTTGGGGGTTGGTTCCATTTTACCATCTGGATTACAGAGGGTCATTTTGGATGGAATTTTCACAATAGGTCGTGCACAGCTATCGAAATCTCTTTTGAATGAAAACAACCCACTTGGGTCTTCAAGGCTTGCTAATCTAAGGCGTGTATTTGAAGAAGGAAAGAGCCTCCAACTTCAGTTCCCAGCAGAGGATCTTGGTTTTAGGTATCACATTATTCAAGCTGCTTTAGTTTCAAATTCTTGGAGCTTGACTCGAGATTAATTTGAATTCTGAGACTTGATTTGCAAAATTAGTTCTTTGCTTTCTAGAATTCATTCTGAAACTATATGAAAACTTGTCAATTTGCTTTTTCCAATTGGATAAACTAATCATCAACTGAACAAGCACATTTTGTGTCTGTCAATTTAGGTACGTAGAAGGTGCACTTATCCCTGATAGTGATGGTGGACTGGGTGCTCCAGAAGGACCTACTGGGCGCCGGAGGGAGTATGTTCCTTCTGTAGTTCCAGGTGCAAGGCTCCCCCACATGAACGTGAGGATATTGTCAGATAGCTCAAGTGAGGTATGTTGCTATTGTTTTCTTTCAAACGTTTACATACTATCTGTCTTTTTGCTGTTGTTGCCAATTGTTTTCTTTTCCTCTTGTGGTGAAATTATATTGGTCTACGTTGGTGGGTTGTGGCTCCATAAGCCAGGAAGCCTTATGTTTTAGTTCCCAAGTAAAAGTAATAACGCGAAGCAACAATTTCTTAATTCCAATTTTCATTCACCTCAACGGTGTACTCTTCTGTAGGTTACTATTTCTACACTGGACCTTGTCTCTGGAGACAAGGTTGAGTTTCTCCTCATTATAGCACCAACAGAGCCGTCCTACCATCTTGCTCACGCTACATTCAAAGCGGCTGAGGAATTCAAAGTTTCTGCAAGGGTGTGTTTGTTGTGGCCTGCTGGTAGTGCCAAAGGAGTCGAAGTAAAAAGCAAGGCATCATTGGCACCCTGGGAGAATTACATTGATGTCGCGGAAGTTAAAAAGACACCAAATTTGTCATCATGGTGGGATATCTGCCACATGACTGACAAAGGAGCCATCTTAGTTCGACCTGATGAGCATGTTGCTTGGCGTCTGAAGTCGGGGGTTGTTCGTGACCCTATAACGGAAATGAGAAGGGTATTCTCTGCTACTCTAGGCGTAAGACCACATACGGGAGATCAGGAAACTGACAGATGACAGAATTCATAGTATTCATTTGTTATTGAAATAAAAGTGATGTTGGTGTGCAGAAGTAACGTATTAGGTTTGTCGTAACATGAAACATTTTGTAACAGACTGTAATCTTATGTCTGTCACTTTGTAATCAAGTAAGTTCTGTTGAGCTCTCTCTCGACTGAGATTCCATAACATAATGAGAGGGCCCAACCGAGAAAGACAGACAATCAAGAGCTCCACTAGAATTCGAAAATGAATTATCGACCAGAAATTTTCTCAGGCCCCTCCCCCCCCATATGTAATTTTTCTCATCTTTTCAATATCTAGTTTCGGGAGTGATTTCTGCACACTTATTTCACCTTGCTCTCTTACCCATGGTCCTTGATTTTGTTATGATTTGTTGAATTTAATGGCCAAAAGAAAGAAGGGTCTGCATGAGGTGAAAAAATGTGTGCAAAAATCATTTTCCATAGTTAATTCCAACTGCGCCCCCAGTTGAACTGTTTCAATTATTCCCGGATAGTGAAATGGTTACCTCCCAACTCCGAAGAAGATGCCAAAAAGTCCAAATCAGCATTAACGTTCAAAAAAGACAATAACAATGTTTTTCAACCGAAAAGTCAATTATGAGGTGGCATGGCGTGAATTGGCAGTCATCACCTTTGCTGCCAAAATTGACAGCAACTTCAAATTATTTTTAAGTTGATTATTAAATGCTTTTTTTTTTTTTACAGCAAACAATGTTTAATTTGACATATCAAATGGAGAGCAAAGCTTTAAAAGATGTTAAAGTACCACATAGGTTGTCAAATTTAAATTTTATATTTGACATCTACTTTAGAGATGCTCTTACTTTCTTTTTATCATCGAGAGAGGGAAATCCGAACTTGGGAAGAGAAACATCATCTAAACTGAATCTTGCGCACAATTACGTTTTACAGAATGATAGCCTCTGGTATCAAATTTGAGGAGGAATAATGAATGGATGAATGAGTGACAACTTTTGGCGATGCAAGCCTCAACAAGACCGTTTCGTCACAAAAGACACTCAAGTCAATCAAATTACATCTTGCAAACAATTGTGTTTTTACAAAATTAAGACATGCTAACTGAATTATAGACAAGAAGGTCTACGTCTTCAACGTTGGGAAGTACCGTGTGCGTGCGTATGAAGATGGATCTGCAATTCGCAATCCAAAGGTATATCAGATGTGGCCGTAAGAGATGATACCACAATATCACTATCTATGTGGATGTAAAGTTCCAATCCAGGATCATGTTGTATGACTGATTGTTATAGTAATCAAATAGCCCATGCATGCTGTGACAATTCCAAGCAAACCGCCTGCAACAACCTGTCAAACAGAAACACGGATCGTCATAAAGAAAAAGTTTCTTTTCATCAAAGTTTTCGGTATCCTGTACTCATGGATACACTATCCATTAAACAATTTTAAGGTCACAAACTAAAGCAATATAGAGACCTGAGGAGGGGTGTGGCCGAGAAGCTCTCGAAGTGGTCTGCTTTCAGCCAGAGGATGTTCAGCAGGGAGTTCATACACAATTTGATTCAAAACCTGAAGAATATTCATATCCAGTGTTAATATATAAATAACCAAATCAACCAAAATTTGAATAGGATACTCATGAAGCTGAATTATATGAGAACATGATGAAATAACATGGCACTTAAACATCAAAAGTTTAATTCCTAGACAGAGTGTTGATACAGAAACTCAAGAAAATGAAGGAAAGGGTGGGAAAGAGCTAAAAGAGAATCATGAGAGCAAAAACATCAAACCTCTGCTTGGCGTCCAGCCTGTAGTCTTACACCGGTTGCATCATACATCACCTGCTATCAAATTTTCTACATTAGAGATCTCCCATTGACATGTGCAATATCAAAAACATGACAACAAAAAATCTTTATCATTCATTCTAAAATGTTTTAAGTCAGTGAATATATAGATATGTGCATACACATTCAGCTGGATGAATATAAAATTCAGTTCAATGTAAGCCCAAATGAATTACATTGATCAAATTACTGTAAGAAGTAAGGCCAAATGCTATCTGCGAAATGCTGCAGAAAGAAGTGAAGGATCTTACCACACATGCTAAGATCAATGCAATGGCAAAGAGTGATCCACCGACGCCTTCTTGGAACCCAATAGCTGTAGCAATAGCAGTAACAGTCGCCGAATGAGATGAAGGCATTCCACCGGATCCAAGAAGTTGCTTGAAATCCCATCTTTTTTCCTTGTACCTGCAAATCTATCAAGGTTTAAGAACTCTTAGGATAAACTAATAACACAAACAATCACGTAAGGAAAGAACAACTTCCCATAAAGAAATTCTACACAGAGGTCCATTTCCATATATACCAATCTCACAGGAATCAAATTACCATTGTAACATCAAAGTGTGGTCAATATTTTACAGGAATCAAATTACCATATAAGCATGTTTTGATTAAAGATTACGTTTTTCTAATCAAGAATCAAGATCTGGGCAAAACCCAAATGTTAATTAAAAAAATCTATGGCAGTACAATGCAATTCAACAATTTTATTTTGAGTACATTGAATGATTGAAAAGGTCAATAAAGAACAAGATCATGCAGCAACACGGCATCACAAAAAAAAAAAAAAAACCCAAAATTGACGAATTGGGTCGGATCCAAATTCGGAGAATTGCGAGAAAAGAGAGGCAGAAAAGTACCAGGAGGTGAAGAACTTGATGAACTGGGCAATGGAGAAAGCTACGAGAGCAGAGAGGAGAGGGTAGTTGGTGAAGATTGAGGACGATGATGCCGCCGCCGCCGCCTCAACCATCGCGCTTTTTTGCTTTCTAATTCTTCGAATGCGACTGCAAATATTCTAAAAGGTAAAATCAAAACCCCAAATCTGAAAAATCTGCAAAATCTGAAATCGTTGATTGTTTGATTCGCGGGAGGAGAGAGGGAGGGAGGGAATGAGTGCGTGACGTGATAATTAAGGGAGGAGAGACTGACTGATTCCACAACGATCTACGGAGTTTTAGCCCTTTGCGGCGTCGTTTTATTTGAAAACAAAGGAAAGTGGTCAGAGGCTGAGAGGTGGGAAGGTGGGGGGTTTTTCTTCTTCTGGCTAGAAGCAGCTAGCTATGAGAAGAAATGGCGTATGTTTTGGTTGCTTTATATAACTAACGGTCTTTGCCTCCCTCTTCTCTCGACTCTTGAGAAATAATTTATTTTTTTATTATTTTTTTAAACTGAATATGCCTTTTTGTTTGTGAAACATTTTGGTAGAATATACCAAATCCCAATGTGGCATAATTGTGTGTTTTTAATTCTGTGTTTTCTAATCTTTAGAAGGATTAGAGTGTTTGAGTTGTACAAGTCTCACAAATTTGGGATCCAATAATTTAGTGTGTTTTCTAAATTTTAGCTTCTTGTATGGCTTAAATGCTTAGTTATTTATATAAATGACGGATGTAATTTAATATTTATTATGTTATTTAACCGCTATTATTTATGAGATCTGAACACAAGTCTTTGCTTTGGAAACTTAGGAAGTCTAGAAGACACGGAGGTCACTGAAGATGGTTTTGCCCAAATGTGACATCATGCCAATGGAGATGCATGTTGTTTGACTTGCTTTGCTATTTACTTTGGAGATACTTGTTCTTAGTTTGAGGAATCGCTCGATATTATTTAAAATGTATTACCTAAAGAGTATAATTTTGTTATTTGACCAATACGTTCACGTAAGACAAAATTAAGTTATCTGTAAAACTTGGACACAAGCAGTTTAATGAATGATAATATTACACTCAATTGCTATAATTAATCATGATGCCATTGGAAACATGTAAATTATATGTTTAAAAAAAAATTGAATTATAATTGGTAGTATTTGTAAGTTGTAATCCAATCAGAGCAACTTCCGTCTTGACTCTCATTATTTTATTACAACTCAAGTGTATTGTTTACGCTTCTTTCTCTACTTGGATTAAATTATTCTTCACATTTACATAAATTGCATAATTTACGTTTCTTTCTCTACGTTTGCACAATGACAACAAACAAACACCTCTCTACAGCCGACTGCCGGATTCACATCCTTCTCCTTCTGAAAATCTTCGATGTAACCGAATGTATCTTTATCTATGTTTATCTCATCACACGAACTGACAACTGTCTTACTAAAACCCTTATCGTCGTCCATGTAAATTTGGGCTTTTCTGTGACAACAAGGATGACAAACTCAAAGTAAGTGCCAATGTACATGACTCAGTTTCTGCAGCACTAGAGAGAGAGAGAGAGAGAGAGAGAGAGAGAGAGAGAGAGAGACCTGCCAATGCCATAACTGAGTTTCTGCAGCACTAGAGTTGAAAAAATCATCTGTGAGTTCTGAGAATGTTCTCCTTTTCTTCGCTACTTGGTTTATTTGATTCTAAGCAACTTAGACTGCATTCTTCCCCACAAAATTGATCAGTTCCGCCTTCGCTGCTTCCATTACGACCTGGAAGTCTATATTTGTATACCTTCCCCTGTAATGCAGATTTAGCATGTCAGCTCAAATTCGTTCCTACTTCCTAGCGAAGAACTTGATACCGTATAAAAGCACATGGCCAAGCAAGTGAGTCGAACACTTTAAATGGTTTCGAACCCTGCAAATCAAGTTTCTTTACGTACCAGAAGTGAGTTTTAGACCAGACTGTAGAAGGATAGGATGGACTTGCAATGCCATGCATTATCCTTGCAACAGCTCTGGGGGTGAATTTGGCCTGTGATGAATTGCTCTGCAGAAAGACCTATCATTCCAAGAAGAGCCAATACATTAGAACTACCAAGCACGAGTCATCTCGAATATATTAGAATCTGATCAAATATGTAGGTTCTTACTTTTATATCTGCCTGCAAAAATCGGCTGCAGAATAAAAAAGATAATGATATCAGTTCGTAGTGAGTTAGAAAAGAAAATCTTCACACCGCAAATTAAGCAGCATATGGGAAAGCAGGACGATCAGAATGACTGAAGTTTCAAAGACATCATTGGCGAAGAATAATACCAACCTAGATTTACCCATCTCATTAGGGACTTCAGAACTGTCATCTCCATTGAAATATTCCATAATCTTCTTTTGCAAACATTGTGTGTGTTGGGCATCGCAACAACCCTGCTTCTTCTCACAGGCGTTAACAGCAAAGACTGCCGCATTAAACATTGCGTCCAACTTCCGCACCTAAATCAAAAGCAGAGAACAAATTAGTTGTACAGAGAAACACATTATATTTGTACTTCGGTGTTGTTTACAGTGGAATGCGTACGGAATTGAGAAACACATTTAATCTGATAACAATTATCAATTACCTTGCAACTTTCAACCTCTGATAACCATTTTGTAAGATGTGCTGATAGAGAACAAAGATCTGCAGGGGCTTCCACAATCGTATAACAGTAGGCTTGGTCCTTCAGTTCGTATGTTACTTCTCCTTTCAACTAAAATAACATAAAAAAGGAAAGGCGGCGATAACTATATGAACATTATGGTATAACTATGCAGGGGGCAGGGGATGACAATACAGTACAACTTTCCACCTATAGAAGATAATAAAACACAGTGGCTTATCAAAAGCCCAATTCTGTAAATCTGAGCATTCCATAAACTTCAAACAAGTCACGTGGAGCATTATGAGAATCAATGGGCGGGATAAGGTTCAAATAAATCTTACCAATCAACTATACAAAAGAAAACAAAAATAGGTGGGTGATTTTTCTCAAAAATATGATTTTCTTTCAAAGGATTCAAACCTTTAAATTTTGTAAATGACTTGATAGGACGGTAGCTGTAACTCCAATGCTATTTGCCACAGCCGGTATGTCAAACACGTATTGTCCTTGCTTAGTTTCAGACCTGAAAAATCTCATTAAGCATAAATTGGTTTGCCACATGTTTCTTGGTGTAAAGTCGTATTGTCCTTGCTTAGTGTAATCAAAACCGCTGATTATACTTACCTTTTCAGAATTGCAGCAACAACAACATCATTTGCAGCAAGCAAAGCTGGGGATGTCTGCATTCATGCAAGTACCGCCATATTCAACCATCAAGTGGTCAGTTTTGTGACATTATAGTTCAAAGTTAAATCTTGGGAAAGTAGAAACCTCAAAACATTTTTGCTACCTACATTATGAAAATTCAAGGTGCATGTTACATTTGACTCTGGAAGTAAATGCAAATACCGGACTTCACCCACCTCTAACTGTGTTAGAAGTGTGAGCATCACCTGCCAAAACAAATGCCAGGAATAGAACATCTTAGTGAATAGTTTCTGAAACTCCTTACTGATTTTTCTACGTTGACATAAAAATTCAAAATATTGAACAGAAATAGTAACAAGGAAGGACCTCTTCTTTCATATCAAACTTGCGAGATGCAGTTTCTTTAACCAACGAACAAATTTTCCCATGCGAGTTCTCATCACCGGTGAATACTTGACAGAGAAATTTGTTTACCACAAATTCATCGGCGCCATCACTGAGAAGTGAGAACACAATACATAAAATTGTGAACCATTTCTAAACCTATAAAAGCCTTTGATAAAGTTGAATTAATAGAAGATGTTATCATATTTAACTACCTATACATAAGACTGCGAAGTTTGAAATATGTGCCCTCATCATAATAAAGATGGCAAAAGGACAACCTCCCATCCCGTCCAGCTCGTCCGATCTCCTACATAATTTTATCATTCATTTTGTTAACAACATCTAAGATAAAGAAGCTTTTAGGAAAATACAGTGGTTTTAAAGAAACTTCGACCTGAACATACTCCTCCAAGCTTTCTGGCAAGGTGTAATGAATCACCTGAAAAAGATGCAATTTAGGACTTCAGATACAACTTCTAAACAATGGTGCAATAAATCCAGAAAGCATATTGCGACGCAAATATATGCTGTCATTAAGTAAACATGTGCACATTTATGCTTATGTTTATGTATGCATGCTAATGGATTTACAATGTGAGTTAAATAGGTTGACTTTGTCTTTCTTTTTGTGGTGGAATTACAAGAAGTCTTTTTCTGGACTTTATAAGAAGCAAGGCACAAGGCGCACACAATACCAGGCTACCCCACCTGTGTACTACAAAGCTTATTATGCTTTTCGTACACTAACCTAATAGATTATTCAGTCTATTCAGTACAGACACCAAATGTTGCCGGGACTTTCTTGCATACCCCGGAGTACGAAATACTCCGGATTTTTTAACCGTTAGATTTTTGTTTTGAAATATAAAAATCAAGATCCAACAGTTAAAAAATCTGAGTACCTCGTACTCTGGAGCACCCAAGAATTTTTGAATGTTGCCTTTCTCAGGTTATACTTCAAGTGGATATGATGCAATGAACAACACTAGTTATGAGTATCTCCGGAAAGAGAAACAAAGTTATGAGTATAGTTTCTCTTACAGCACCAATATCCCTCTTATCAAGGCCCATGCCAAACGCCACAGTTGCAACAACCTTCCACCAAAACATACAAGTCAATCATCCAAGAATTTGAAAATTGAATTTGCTACATATAGAAAAAGAACGGAAAAGAAACTTATCTGTAACATAAAACTAAATGAGCAGAGTAATATTCTTACCACTCGAATCTTGTTAGTGAAAAACAACTCCTGCACGCGACTACGATCTTTTGCAGGGATACCGCTGTGGTAACTCTGGACAGCATTTTACAATAATGTCATATTTTATCATTCCTCATCAAGATTTACATACAACTTCTGAATCATGCAACTGAAAAACACGGAAAACTAACCTTTGCAGAGATATTATTGTCACATAAGTATCTGCTTATCATTTCAGTTTCAAACTGCAAAGTTAAAAAACAAGGATTATTCATCCACACTAAATGCGTATTAAGAAATAATATATTACATTGCAAGAAGTGATAGCAATCCTCAGCCGACAGAGTTTAACAGTAATCCATTCCCACCCCAGAATTCTTTAGGTGCTCATAGAATGATAATCAGAAGCTTGAGTATTTCCTCATACAAGAAAGAAAGTTTTACAGACCTACCATATCTTATTGAAAATGGTATCCTATAACCACCTTAAAACTATCTAATACAGTGTTATTAAACATCTTAACAAAACAGGTTACAAGACACTTAAATGATTATGTGTACCTGAAATTTGCAGTAGATAATGATGCTCTGACCATCCATGAACGAAGTTGACTTGATTAACGTCAGCAGATCTTTCATTCTATTTAATTCATAACAGATTCAGTTAACTGTGTAAGATAAAACGAAGGGGGAGAAAGAAGTATTAAGACTTGCCTATTTCCACTCAATGACACTGACAGTTGTAAATTATCCCTTAGTATCGCTTTTTGAATGAGATTAGTTGGAGGAATCTCTAAAGCAGACATGACAGAACCCAAAGTTGTGGCGGTGGCAGTAGCTGTCATTGCAAGAATGCAGTTGACATTGAGCTTTTCACGAAGCAAAGATGCTCTAAGCCTCATGTACGAGGGACGAAAGTTATGTGACCTGGAAAAACCATAAAATTAAGTATATAAGGGGAATTACATGCAATAAGATATGAAATTCAGCTGGAAGGTGAGGAGTAATATCAAACTATAAAAGACATTAAAACAAGAAGACAATAGTTGGTGCAACCACCACTATTCACTTACCATTCTGAAACACAGTGAGCTTCATCCACCACAACAAGAGAAACAACTGTACTGGTGGAAAATATAGACAAAAATTCCGCATTCAAAAACCTCTCCGGCGAAACAAAAAGCACCTAGAATGCAATCCACCAAACTTTAGCTCTCTGGAAACAATCCAGATAGAAACAACTTGTACACTATATGAGTAATACAAACACTAGACGTAAAACACATTTTACATCCATTGGAGACGAATAATACTCGAATTTACTCAGCAATATGTTGAGATACCAACCTTTAAATCCCCTTGTTGAAGCAGCCTTATTGTCTCGGAAGCTTCTTCGGGCCTCTGAATAAATAAAAGGAATCATATTACAGCCACCTATTTGTATTTGAGCAAAGAGAGACATAGACAGAGACCGAGAGAGCACGGCATACCTGATTGCTACAAATAAGGCCGCCACGAATCATATGAGGCAGCTGCTTAAGCTGGTCAATCATCAGTGCAATCAATGGACTAACCACCAAAGTTATCCCAGGTAAAATTAATGAGGGCAACTGATAACACAACGATTTGCCAGCGCCCGTAGGCAAAACAAGCATTGTCGACTTCCCCTCAAGCACCATCTTGATTGCCTCTAACTGCCCATCTCGAAACGAATGATACCCATAAGTCAGCCTCAACAATTTCACCAACTTCTCATCGGAAGGATCATTTCGAGCCATCGAAACCGCCTCTGCAAACGATTCGGAATCAAATTTCGGTCTTTTACTGTCCTGCTTCCGATTCTGTTGTTCTGCAATAGCATCTGCAACCATCTCATCTTCTTCTCCAATAGTCTCTCGGTCATTTTCACCTACTGGTTTCAATTTCCTTTTACCCTTTCTGTAAAATTTTCGACGACCCGACGAGCTGCTATTTCCTCTTCGGTTCACGAATTTGCGTTTCCCCCGATTCAGATTGAGCTTCACGAAGTTCCCTGAAGCCCCACTGCTTCGAAACTTCACAGGCGCCGAAGCCACATTGCCTCCAATCAAATCGAAACGTTTCTTCACAGCTATGGCCGAAACTCCGAACTTGACAGCAGCCACTATGCGTTTTGGTTCTGGCGGTACCCGATTGGGGGCAGAAGAACCAGACCCGCCAATGTCAGCCGTTGGATTCGACTTCAGCGCCGAAGAAGACGGCGGCGGCTCGTCGTCTTTGAAAGAATCGAAATCGATGGAGGTTCGTCGGGTTTTGGAGAACGACGGTGACTGGAAGAAGTGTCTGCCCTGTGGGGCGAGAAGGGTATTGCTGGAATCGATGGTGGGGATCGCGCGGGAGGGATCGGACGGCCAGCGGCAGATTTGGTAGGGTAAATTGGGGAGGAGAAGGGGAGATGGATCGGGCGGCGGGTCGGATCGGGTGGGCTCGGAAGAGGGAGTTTCGGGTTCGGAAATGGGTTTGGACTTAGACGAAGGTCTGTATCTAAGTCTGGATGTGCGGGAGGAGAGAACGCTAGGCTTTGGCGGTGGCTTTGGATTTGGCGGCGACTGTGGCTTTGGATTTGTCGGTGGCGGCTGTGGTGGTAGTGAGGATTTAGTGTGTCTTGGGGGAGTGGCGGAGATGTGAGAGCCGTCGGAGTCGGAATCTGATTCCATGGTGAATTTTGGTCGGCGAAAATTGATTGAATTTTCAAGTCCTTTACTTTAAGATATGGGTTTCCCGCCGTATTTTGAGCTTTTTTTTTTATGTGTTATGGTTTCCCGCCATGGTTTAGAGTTTTGCTTTCCCCCCTCATTTTAGGGTCCAACTTCAGTGGTACGTACCATTGAATGGTACGTACTGTTAAATGGTTAAAATTCATTTGGGGCCCACTGCAAATTAATCTGAACCATTCAATAGTCGTACCATTGAATAGTACGTACCACTCAAGATTTTTCCCTCATTTTATGTAATTTAGGACTTTATTGTTAAAGAGGGATGATTTGGGTTAATTCATTAATAGCCCAATCATAATAATTTTGTTTGAACTCGTTATTGACGAGAGTCAAACTTAACACCTCATGTAGGACAATCTTTGAGTTTAGGATTGTTGAATATATAAATGATAGAATTGTAATATAGCGGAAGATTTAATATAATATTAGGGAAGATTATGATAAAAGGATAGAAACTACTAGCACCACACCAGTAGGGTTTCTAGGAATCACTCCTAGAGGCCTTAGGCCTACTCCAATAGTGCCCTATGGCCAACAATTTTAGGCCTTTGGCTTTTGCTTTTGGTTTTCCAATGGTAGGCAACATTTAGGCTCAAGTGAACCCAAAAAAGAAGAAGTTAGAATTAGGCCAAAGAATTGGCCCAGCCAATTGATGCGGGTCCCACCTTGTGAGTGGCCCTGCCCGAGTGAAGCACATGGGAAGGCACGCCACTCTCCCCACGCGAGCGCACACGTCAACCGTTAGGCATGTGGGGCACGGTGACATCATCATGTCGGCCACCCAGAAACTATTCGTTGGAGATCAACGGTCCAAAACAATTGACCGTTGGTTGATCCAACGGTCATATTTCAAACTTTTTTTTTAAATTACTTTTATTTATAATCCAACGGCTGTGATCAAATGATATCAAATCTAACGATAAAAAAAATCAACCAACAACCCAAATTAAAATCCAACCGCTAAAATAATTTAAAATATATATTTAACTGAAATTTCACCCCAAAACTCTATAAATACCCATTCATTTGGGCATACATCCACACAAAATCAATTTTCTTCCCTTTCCTTATCCAAATTTCATCCTTCCTTGTACCCACTTATAAATCATTTTCTACCCACTTCTAAATTTGCATTCTTCTTCTACCCACTTCCAAATTTTCGTTCTTCATTATTTCTTCATCACGATCATAATTTGATTGAAGTTGTAGCATCTGCATCACCAAACTTTGCCTTCTTGAACCCATTGAGAGAATAAAGTACAAAAGATGATGGTGTGTGTTGATAGATGGATGATTTTGAAGAAATTGGTGTGTTGGAATGACTTTCAACTACTTCTTAAATAGAGTAAATGAATTGGTTGTCGTTGGTATGATATGTGGTGTGGGAGTGTTGAGAGTGTTGTTGGTAGGATGTGTGGTTTGAGAGTGTCGTTGGTAGGATGTGTGGTGTGGGAGTGTTGAGATTGTTGTTGGTAGGATGTGTGGTGTGGGAGTGTTGAGATTGATGTTGGTAAGATGTGTGGTGTGGGAGTGTTGGGAATGTTGTTGGTAGGATGTGTGGTGTGGGAGTGTCGTTGGTAGGATGTGTGGTGTGGGAGTGTCGTTGGTAGGATGTATGGTGTGAGTGGTGTGTGATTTTTCAAATTTCATTGTACCAACTTCCAAATTTCATTCTTTCGTATGTGTCTACTGTGTCATTTTTCATACTTTATCGGAATTTAAATATTTTTAGGTAGAAATGTTCAGAAAATTAAGCTAAATTAATCTAAACAAATTATTTTTTTTTAAAGTTAACGGAAAAGAATATTTAGGCTAAAACGATCTTTAACAACTTTTTAGCCTAAAATTTAGGCCACACCATTGGAGAGAAAAAACAATTTATAGCCAATGCCCAAAAGCCAAAGGTCAAAATCTATTATTGCCCATAGGGCACCATTGGAGTTGGTTAGACCAACTCCAATGGTGGCCTATGGCCAACAATTTTAGGCCTTTGGCCTTTACTTTTGGTTCTCCAATGGTGGCCAATCTTTAGGCGCAAATGAAAAAAAAAAAGAAGCAAAATGCAACATTTAGGCCAAGCCTTTGGCCTGGCAAAAAAAAAAAGGGCCCACCTGCGCGGTTGCACGCTAAGCGCTTCAGTCAAACGCGCAGACGCGCCGCAAGCGCCAACTGTTTGTGTTGGAGGGCCCAGCTGACGTCAAGTCTGTCGGCTGAGAGAAGAAAAAAGTTGTTGGCTCATTTGCAATGGACAATCCAGATTGATGGATCGTTGGCGACTGTGATCAAATGATATCAAATCTAATGGTAAAAAAAATCATCCAACGACCCAAATTAAAATCCAACGGCTAAAATAATTTTAAAATAAATATTTAACTAAAATTTCACCCCAAAACTCTATAAATACCTATTCATTTGGTCATACATCCACACAAAATCAATTTTCTTCCCTTTCGTCATCCAAATTTCTTTTTTCGTTGTATCCACTTCTAAATCATTTTCTACCCACTTCAAATTGTCCTTTGAAGTGTTAATTGTTTAGGGAGTTTTTAATTATTGTTTGGTTTTAATTGTTGTATGATCAACCCATGTTATAAATTTAAGCATTAATTATTCTTTCGTATGTATCTACTGTGTCATTTTTCATACTTTATCGGAATTTGAATATTTATAGGTCAAAATGTTCACAAAATTAAGCTAAGTTAATCTAAACAAATATTTTTTTTTAAAGGTTAACGGAAAAAAATAATTAGGCTAAAACAATATTTAACAACTTTTTGGCCTAAAATTTAGACCACGCCATTAGAGAGAAAAAACAGTTTATGGCCAAAGGCCAAAAGCTAAAGGCCAAAATATGTTATTGGCCATAGGCTACCATTGAAGTTGATCTTAGGCATCGCACCTAGGATTCAGTTGCATCACACAAACTTAGAGAGAAGCAAAGCTCTAGCAATTATATTAATCTTCAAAAATGTCTCTCTCAAAGATTTACAAGGATGTAATTTATAAAGACCTTAACCTAATAAAATAGGAAATAAACTAATCTATAAAGAAGAAGGAAATTAAAAGACTAACGGTCAGGTTGGAACATCGGTCTTTATTTAAAACCCTAGAAAGCAAAAGACTAAAACATTCTTGTGTGTTCCCGGTTGAAAAACTCGACTCTGGCGAGTTAAAAGAGGGGGGTGGAACAATATTGGCTAGCCAACATCAAAGGGATAATTCATGACATCATTTATAGAATAGTTGTACCGGAATTCTGTCGCGTTCTTGCTCTCAAAGTCTAGCCGTAGCGTAGTGATTGCATGAGAAATTGGTAGTTACAAGAGAAGACAGCAAGTTGTAGCTTGGCGCTCAACATGACAAGAATAATTCTCCGCCAAGACAGGAAACTGAAGGGCAAGTGGTGGATTACCTCATTATTAAATTGTTAACCTCGTAACTTTGATTTACAATCTCATAATTTCTTAAACTTTCGATCTCACCACTGCAAAATGATTAGCAGAATATTATAATATATAATATTATTTTTTAATATAAAGAATTTGGTTTGGTTAACCCACAATTTGTCAAGATCAAACCACATAGTAAATTGATATTCCGATTTGATTAGGTTTTATAAACCGAATGGACAAAGTACACACAAAAGAAAAACAAACCAAACTAGTCCAAATAGTTTGGTTTGGTTGGTTTTTCGGTTTGTTTGCCCATCCCACTTATTACCATATCAAATTAGAAAGACTTTGGTACAGCTCTTAGAGGCTGAGCCATCCCTAAGGTGAGGCCAAACTTCTCCTCCATGTTCATATTCTCTGGTACAACTCCATCTTCAAGCTTCCAATCAAATGAGTTAACAAGTGAACCCAACATCAGTTGCAACATTCGCATCGCCAATGGCAGCCCCGGACATATTCTCCGCCCGCCACCAAACGGAATCAGCTCAAAATTCTTGCCTAAAACATCGATTTGATCATCTAATCCGAAAAACCTCTCCGGCTCAAATGAGGTCGGGTTGTCCCAAATGCAGGGGTCTCTGCCTACAGCCCATGCATTGACCAGCACTTGTGCACCCTTTGGGACAATGTACCCGCAAATTTCCACGTCTTGTTCGGCTTTTCGAGGGATTAGAAATGGAGCAGCCGGGTGCAACCGGAAGGTCTCTTTGATTACTGCTTGTAAGTAAGGGAGTCGAGCAATGTCCGATTCCTCAACTGGTTTTCCTCTGCCAATGACTTGATCCAGCTCCTCTTGAGCTTTCGACAGTTTTTCCGGGTTGCGTAGTAGCTCAGCCATTGCCCATTCCAGTGTGCCTGAAGTTGTATCCGTGCCCGCAACAAATAGAGTCTATATATATACACACACATTGCAGCAATACAACAATTAAATAATGGAGTCGCAAATTTTAATGAACAGAATAAAAACCGAAAACTGAAACGATTATCAAACGGGCCCTAAGCTACTGAATCTGAGTCGTTAGAAAGTATAAGACTGACCAGAAGCAGATGTTCAATTAGGAGCTTGTCCACATCCTCATTGCTCACTTCACTGATGTTCAACAGAGAATCCAACATATCATTACTTGTGACATAATCGTTCGATTTTCTCGATTCCAACCTTTGTGTAATCATTCGATCAAAAAGCCAATCGATCTTGAGGAAATGTTTGATCATGCGCCGCCGAATGCCTTGGGGGTCAAGTTTCCTAAGCAGAGGAAAATAGTCCCCCATGTTCGGCTTCCCTGACTCTTCCATCAAACCCCACACAATCTCCTTGAACTCTCTGCTCATCTCACTGCTCGGGTCAGCTAAATCGACCGAGAAAACAGTACGCGACAGCAAATTCAGCGTCGTCTTAAAGGCAGCCCTTCCAATTTCTACCGCCTTACCTTTCACAACGCTTTCGTTGACATCGGCGATGAGCTCCTGCACTTTCAGGTGACGGTTGGCTTGGTTGGCGTCGAGGATTTTCGTTGCAAACAATTGGTTGTTGCATATTTTGCGGAGGTTTCTCCATTTCGCTGACGCCGGTATCCAGGGCAAGCTGTCCTGGCGGAGGTCGCAGGCTTGGATTGCGTCGGGGATGGTTCGGTTGCACAAGAACTGGTCGTGGGTTCGGAGGACTTCTTTCGCCACGGTCGATGAAGAAACTACAACCGTGGTTATTTGTCCGAGTTGCAAAGAAATAATGGGGCCGTAGCGTTGTGAAAGGTCAGTGAGAGAGAGATGGGGTTTGTTGCCGAGCTCCAAGAGATTGCCGATGATGGGAAACGGCTTTGGTCCTGGTGGAAGACGAAGCCTTCTGGGATTGGATCTGAGAGCTCGAACTGAGAAATACAAGAGAGAGAAAAGACATGGGATTATCATACAATAACTTAAGAAATCCATCTGTGAGCTGTGTCTAAATGCAGACTCCCGACTGGCCAATTGACACACACAACTTGAATTTACAACCTTCTCTCTTTGTAGTTGAAACTTTGAGGGAGGCAACTAGCCAAAGCGAGAGAGAGAGAGAGAGAGAGAGAGAGAAGGTACCAAGTTGAATGCTCTTTGTAGTTGCTGCTGTCAGTCTTCTTCGGGACATCTGTTAAAACGTAAATACATTGATATTCGTATTTTATACTCTATGTCCTGGAATATCTATATAAGTCTTCTCAACCATATAAAGGTAAAATAGCATGAATTGCCCACCAATTGATCTTTTTAAAAAAAATTAAAATTAAAATAAATTAATAACATGGCAGTGTGATAATCATATTAAAAAAATCTCTTTTATGAGTACGAGAGACGTGTTTATTATAGAGAATTTTCATGACATGAGTATATTGTTATTGTGGTAGTAATAAAAGTGTCACACGAACACAAGATGGTTCGGATGACGCTCAAAATTTGTCAAATGTCAGCTGGCCTTGTACTGATTTTTTATTTTGTCACACTGGTTAAGAGATTCTGATTCGTTGCATGTGGTCCCTTTTGCTTTGTTTATGCAAGTGCGTGGAGAATAGTACTCCCAAAAACGATTTGAATCCTTTCAACTTGCCACTATTGTGTGATATGGAAAATTTTATGATGATATAGAGTATTTTGTATTTTGAGATTTTAACAGTTAAATTTTAATAATTATATATTTGACCACGAATTTAATTAATGAAAACCCCAAATATAAAATACATACATTGGGATATAAAATTTTCATGCGTGGGTGGATGTGAATCGCACATTACTCTTTTAAGTGGAATTGTTCTTTAATGATATGTAGTACTGAGTGATTCGAAAAAGAATAAATAAAATATAAATAAAAAGTTTATTAATTGTAAAAATTAAATCTAATTGCTGAAATATTTTTAGTTGTTTTGTTGGACTCACATGGATCAAATATAGGTTGCATAGCTGTAAAGGATGATTCTTAGGAAAAAAATGACCATCACCCATGCATAAACCAAATAAATTAACATTTGTTAACATTAATTAAGAAGAGCAACCAAAAGAATATGTTAACACTTTTAATTTGAAATGGGGCATAATCTCTAAGTGAGATCCTGAGGATTGTGCTGAGAGAGAGTTTCAAGTTGCAACAGTTTTCAACCAGCTATTTAACCTCCTCCCATGAAATAGGACGCCAATTTTGCAGTAACTCAAATCAGTTACGCGATGTCATGTGAAAAGATTAAAACTCGTAATGATGTCTAATTGGTCTAAAATGCCACAATGGCATACTAGGGGAGAGATTCTACCATGAAACGATTCCATTCTCTCTATCTCTCGTCACATCACGTGAAAATTGTTTTATAATGTCGAACCAAAATTTTAAAATGAGATTATAGATAAAGTAATGTACATACTACATACACACTCTCTAATACATGTAGATCTAACATACAATGGCGGAACCCACCTGTATTAGACAGTATCAATTTTATATGTCTAAATAAACTTTCTTAGTCATTTTTATTGTGAAAATTGTTTGAGAAGCTTGTTTCTCTCATCTGGAAGATTGACTTGGCTCGGAACAAATTTTAGCGAAAGCTTTGTAACATCTTTGTCAAACAGCTTCATGTGGAAGCTGCATTTCCCAATTTTTGTTCTATAAAATCCCTTTACCAATACTTCCAACTCAATTAAAAGAAAAAACAGAAAACACACCAACACATCGAAAGATGTTTTCTCTAACAAGCATGCCTTCAACGACATCAGTCCTATCAACCTACACAACTTTTGCCGCAGGAGCAATGCTGGTCAGGACAGTGATCAATGAGGTCCAAACCATAACCAGCCAGTTCATACCCCGAAAACTCCACGACAAAGTCATCGCCACACTCGGAGGACTATTCGGGAATCGTCCCAATTCTCAAATGACTCTCATCATTGATGAGTTCAGTGGCCTTTCTATCAATGAAATTTACCAGGCCTCGGAAACCTACTTGAGCACGAGGATCACCCCTTCGGTTGAGCAGCTCAAGGTCTCAAAGTCCGCGCAACAGAACAACTTCTCCGTCACCATCAACAAAGGCGAAAAGCTCATCGATGAATTCGAAGGAATCAAGCTGGTATGGGAATTCTGTTGTACTGAAACACGAAGATCGGAATTTGACTACGAGCTGAAATCCACCTCAATAGAAGTATCTGAGAACAAGTCAATTCAGGTCAGTTTCCATAAGAGATACAGAGAAAAGGTGTTGAGCGCTTACCTGCCGTATGTAGTAGAGAGATCAAAAGCCATACAACATGAAAACAAGGCGGTGAAGCTTCATGCTCTCGGGAACTTTACCACAGAGTACAATGCAGGTCCATGGGGCTCTGTCGCCTTTCATCATCCGTCTACTTTTGACACATTGGCAATGGATCCCAAGCTTAAGGAGGAGTTGATCGATGACTTGGACAGGTTCGTGAAGCGAAAGGAGTTTTATGGGAGAGTAGGCAAGGCATGGAAACGTGGGTACCTGTTGTATGGTCCTCCCGGTACAGGAAAGTCTAGCTTGATTGCGGCCATGGCTAATTACCTCAAGTTTGACATCTATGATTTGGAGCTTACGCAAATGCATAGCAACTCCGAGCTCAGGAGGCTGTTAGTCTCCACTGCAAATCGATCCATACTAGTAATCGAAGATATTGATTGCAGTATTGAATTGAGTGACCGAAAATTTGGAGGAGGCGGCAACAATGACAGGCAGGTAAAGACCAAGATGCAAGTGATTTTACCTATACAAGTAATTCAAACTATGACTATGTAGTAGTAATCGAGTTGTCTGTTTTTTTACAGTTAACGCTATCCGGGTTGCTGAATTTCATCGATGGGTTGTGGTCAAGCTGCGGAGATGAGAGGATAATCGTGTTTACGACAAACTACAAGGACAAACTAGATCCTGCATTGTTGAGACCGGGGCGCATGGATATGCACATTCACATGTCCTACTGCACACCAAGCGGATTCAAGATCCTTGCTTCTAACTACCTTGGAACAAAAACTCACTATCTCTTCGACGAAATTGAAGAATTCGTAAGGGAGGTGGAGGTGACTCCTGCAGAGATTGCAGAAGAACTCATGAAAAGTGAAGATGCCGATAAGGCGCTTGCAGGACTGCTTGCATTCCTCAAGAACAAGAAAACGATGAACTGCAACGCAGAAGCCAAGATTGAAGAAACAAAAGAAGACAATGAGCAAGAGAAATAATGCTTGGAATACAAGGAGCCAATATATATAGAAATAAAACATAACCTCTACCTTTTTGGTGAAGTGTTTGAGAAAATCCCTTTCAAATAATTTGTTGTACAATTCCTTAATTATTAATTTGCAATGCACACCAAGTGGGTTTCCTTCTGTCACTAACATAAAATGTAAAAACAAAAAACGAAATGGTTATCAAACGAGCTCTGAACTTTTGGATTATAACCTCTCTCTTTAGTTAAAGAACAACTCGTTGGCACCAATATTAAAGGAAATATCAAGTTCAAGTTCAAGGACAAAAATTAGCAAAATGGATGGCATCCAACTTTCAACAACAATAAAAGGGATTAGGGTTGTGTTGTTGAAAGTTGAATGGTATCCATTTTTGCTAATTTAACTTGATGCAGCCAAAATTTATCAATGATGATCATAGAAGAGGAGAAGAAAGAAAGAAAGAAATGAATTCGTCGACTTTCTTTCTTTCTAATTTGATTGATTTTTTGCAAGGGTGACCTAAAAAATAGGTAAAACGAGAAGGTCCGACTGAGAAGACTGCTAGCATTCCTTTATTATTTTCGCTTCCACAATCTATGAATAACAATCAAGGTATATTCTAAAACAATCATAATGAATATGAATGAATTGGTTTCTCGTACACACACTTACTCTAGTGGAGGAATTGAACCACATCGGACTCACTGATTCACTAGCAAGGCCGGAGCAACCACAAACCTCCGATGCCTCTCACCATTACCAGCAACCTACTGACAAAGGAAAACTTTACAATTACGTCGTCAAAACATCGCGGATTCTTACAAATACATCGGAACCGATACAAACATTTGGCAACTACCCCCAAACAGCCCCGTCAAACATAAAAAACCATAAAAATAAAAGTAAGTACTCAGCACCATCTCCTCCATAAATATTGGCTGCACTGAACTGCTGAAGGGAGTGGCCAAAATGCACAGCAGGCACTTTAAGCGGGATTAGAATGGAGACTATCACATTATAGTGCAGTTGCACTTGGATTCCAGCTTTGGAGGCTTCATGCCGTCTACCTTGGGAAGCCCTACATTCCGTTGCAAAGACTCGTCAACATTCTCATCGTTCTCAGTCTTACTAGCAGGAAGCTCAGCATCTGTTTCCACCCGCTTTGGCTTGCCCTTTTGAGGTTTTAAAGAATGTCGACTAACAGTTCTGCCCCGTGGTTCCTTTCTCTCAGGATTGGATTTCCCCAATATTGTAACTGTAGGCCGAAAACCTTCCAACGGGACTGAGCTTTCCTTTTCCATTGCTATGGCTGCAGCCTCGTAGGCCAGATCGTGGACAATGGAGCTGCAGAAGAGTATTGTATCTGTTGCCTCTTCTAGTGTCAGGCTTCTCGCCTTGCTTGGACCTTGACACTCAACCATTACTGTTGATTCCTCTTCTGAAAAAAATTGTATAGGACTTGTCAGCTATTCACTCTAATTCCATCTAAAAAAGAAGAATTAGCAGAAGAGTACAATGCGGTCAGGAAGCCAAAAGAAATAGGGAAACATGCTTCTTCCAAAAACTGGAAAAATATGAGTGCCGGACAGCATGAGGGAGAGCAAAAAAAAGTTGAACACCGAGAAAAGTTTCTATTTTTGATACTGTACTCCACACGATACTCGCCACCCTCACCAAGAAAAGAAAATATGCCAAACATTAACTAGCAAGAAAGAAAAAAAGTTGAAAACAAATTTAAATCATACCTAGGATGCCATATGCATTATTAGAGGTGTTGTTCTCTGGAACTGAAGGTGTCATATCACTGTCAGAAGGAATTGGAACAGAAGGCTCCTGACACTCCTCGATTGAGCTTTTTGAGTCAATGGAAGCATCACCGTTCATTGAACAATGGGCACTTTGATTACATTTTTCAGTTTCTATTTCTGATACTGTACTGTGAGTAGCAATCTCTTCAGCATCCACTCCGTCAACACTACTGTTGAGAGTGGTGTTTTCCTCCTTGAATGAACCTGGATTTACAACTGATACTTCTAGATCTGTGGCACTCCTTGCATTGTTTTGCAATTCTTCACCGTTCTTATCTGAAGCAGATTTTTCACAATCTGGTGCTACCCAATTCTCCTCTAATGGAGTGCTAACTGCATGATTCGACAATTCTGTGGTAGAAGCATCAAATCTTCTACTGGTAGAACTGAACACAGCATCATCTTCCTCGACAACAGTTGTCCTGGTAGAAGCTGTTGCAGTAACATCTGGTTCTGTACATTCTGAAGCTAGCAAGGATTTTTTAGATGTTATGTGTGCCACCACTGCGACATCATATTCCACATTTCCCAAAGTAACCTCAAGATCATCATCGTGTGTGTTTGACGAAACACCTAACGTTTGGTGGGCATGGTTTGGATCTCCATGGGATGATGATCCAATGCTTTGGGGTTTCATATTTGAGTCATTTCTGTGATTCTCCATGTCCGATGATCCAACACTTTGGGTTTTCGTGTTTGTGTCATGTCTCTCATTCTCCATGTCTGATTTCTTGCCACTCAACTGTCGCTGCACACGAGTCTCTGTTTGTCTAGCTGAGCCATAATCAACTGAAGATGATGCAGAGAAACTATCCATGTCTGATTTCTTGCTACTCAACTGTCGCTGCACACGAGTCTCTGTTTGTCTAGCTGGGCCAAAATCAACCGAAGATGATCCAGAGAAACTACCATGGCCAATGGAGCTTCTCATACTGTTTGAACTATCTCTAGCATATGACAGATCCTCGTAAGGTATGGTAGTGGCTGTGAAAGTCCTGCCCTGAACAACAGCCCCCTTGGTACTGCTTGTCCTCTTAAGCAGTATGGATATGCCCGCACCTTCTGAAATGTCAGGCCTCATATTTGGATAGTTATTAGAATGATGCAAATTCTGACCCCCGGTGTCACTATTAGGTTGGCTACAACCAACAGTTAGTGAACCCACCTCTTGCTGGTTGGCTAGCCCATCCTCTACTCCCTCCTCCACTAGTCTTACAAGAGACTGTTCTTGTAAACAATTAGGAATTTGCTCACTGTCAATAGTTTGGCCTGAATCGACATTCTCTTCACCCTGGGATTTGTTTGGTTTTCCCAAATCAGAAACTTGTGGAGATCCAGGCACAATCACCATGGTTTCCATTGCATCCAAAGGCTTTTCTTCCACAATTTTGACAGACAAAGCTGGGGAGTTTTCAGGAACTTCAGTTATCTCCGGAATCAGGACAGTCAGAAGTTTATCTTTCCTACTGCACTCTGGGCAAAATCTAATGTTCCTTTCCACCTCATCAGAAACATAATACCTGCAACCACATTTAAGACAAAGCTCCATGTCTACGAGATTATCGATTTCTGAAAAATCACCCTTAACATGAGAATCTTCAGAGGTTGGACTGACTTCCTTGATGTTATCGGGGTGGCCACAATCTTCAGAGTGACCAGCTCCACACTCCACTGTACTGGTGCCTCTATTGAAGTCACCATGATGAATGTCACGTGAGCCATCATGGACATCATGCTTGGTGTCTTCATCTACTACATCCATCTTATCAAATCCAAATACTTCTTCATGAACATCAGAGTATGGCACTTTCTCAGATTCACTGGCCATATCATCCTGGTTGTGATCACTCCCTTCCGTATCATGTGCAACACTAGTACCCAGATCAGAACTTGCATTGCTGCTAGTTGTGACTGAGGAGTTCCTGGAAATTAGAGGACGATGCGCAGAGTTTGCTTTTCCAACATAGAAAGTGCTACTGGGAACACTAGATAAGAGTGGCCGAAACATATTCTGGGGACCTTTCCGTTGATCCTGCACGGACATGGTAAGGCATTAATCCTATGATGTGGATTTCTATAACGAACGAATGGAGAAATCACAATGAGTGAAGTGCAAATGTAACATTTAATAACTGTAGGATTCCAAGGTGTTAAATTTCATCAAAAAGCACTAGATCATAATGGCAACCTAATAAATATTAAGAGAGAGAGAAAGAGAGAGAGGAATATTATAATAATTCAGTGCAGTTCCTGTTTTCAGCATTTTTTATAACTTTGGTTAAACCCAATGTAACGTTATTACTTGAAATAGGAAAGAAACACACACCAGAGAGACCTTGAATTGAAAGCTAGAGAAAACTTTAGCAGACAAGAAGTTCGGAAATTCTAAAGAATTATATTGCTAAGTAATTGCATAAGAACTTAAGCAAACTATCCCTACTTTCAAATAATTGCCTCTCATCGGAGGATAAAAGAATTATTTTAACATAAAGGATGCAATTTAATGCACTAGATCATAAAGTACCATTTGTCGAAGGGCAGAATCAAAGGATCTTTTTGGAGCAGAAGATGAGGACACCACTTTGGCTGGTCTCTTTGAGAAGGCCACAGCTCTGTTGTTTGAAAAAGTACCAACCCTTCTTGAAGTTGATCGGTCTAAACTACCCACAGGATGAGATTGTAGAGAGTCTAGATCATCATCACCGGAAGATGCTATAGAACCTTTGCTGTGAGAACTAAATGGGTCTCGATCATGACTACGAGATGAACTGACACTTCTAGAAGCAGTTGGAGACATTGATTGCCTTCTGTAGTTGGAAGAATTGTCCCTGCCATTTCTAGATGCTGGTGAGGAACCCCTCACATATGTTGCCGGTCGATCAGCAAGAGAAGTACGAAGGTTGGGAGGTGCATCACAGGAGAAGCCTGGAATATTTGTTTGCCATGCTCTTATTTTTGGTGAAGCAGAGTTCCCTCGACTTGTCTTTACTGGGGAAGTTCCTCTCATCCCAGGTGAAGCCCCAGTACTACTGGACCCAGTGCTCATCCTCCGTGGTGTGGGGGTAGACGACCTTGGAGGTGTTGGGGATTTACTTGGGGGAGTAGATGGTCTCTGTGAAGGAGTAGATAGTCTCCGTGATGGGGTAGCAGGACGTAGACTTGGGGTTGGACTGGAATGGCGTACCGGTGATGGACGTCCCCTTGACTGGATTGTACTATTCCCCGAACGAGGAGATGGGCTTAAGCGATTAGGACTAGCACTACCCCTGCTGCTTCGGTAACTCTTCTCCATCTGCAAATAAAGAAAGTATGATGTAAAATATACACAAAATAAAGATATCAGCATAATCTTTAAAGGAAATATCTACGAGATGATAACTAACATAATCAAGTCCTATAAAAGTGATTTGAACCCCTACCGTGGATGATCTTGATATAGAAATAGGTTGACTTCGAGGTCTGCCCCTCTGTGGTGCATTAACTGGTGGCGGTTCATCATCCAATGAAGGAAAAAGAGGGGTGTCGGGAGGCGTTACTAACCTTTGAAATTTAAACACCATATCATTCCGTCAGTAAAAAGACAGAAACAGGACTGACACAGAAAAGCATCACTAAAGGAACAAAATGCAACCCATTTATAATAACATATGGATCATTTAGTTTCAGTGAACAAATGGACAAATTTCAAGCAGTGAAGTTTTCCAGCTTTTTGACAGAAACGCCTAAATTCTCAGCCAGATAAGATGCAAGAATCAAAACATGCATGAAACAGACAAACCCTCTTAGTTTGCGAGATCATTTCGGCACCCGAAAAATCACTTCGCACACTCCTCTATTTGCTCACACATGAGGAGTTCATAAGGTTGTTTAAAGTTGTTTTTGGAGTGCCAAATCATCACCCAATATTTTTAGGGAAATAATTTCTGCTTTTTTGTCACCTGACAAAATAAATTATTCTGATTCACTGAACAATTCCTAGTTTTTAAGGTAGGACACTTGTCTTAAATTTACAACCAGGACATATCATGCGCATACAATGTAAAACGCATGCAAATTGATCCTGGATGCAATTTATTCATGTCTTTAGTACTTAAAAATGCAAAGCATATCCTAAAACTAGAAATATAGTACTTAAAATACAAAGAAAAAGCATAATTCACCAGTCATAGTCATTTTTCTCCCCCTCCACATTAAACAGGTCGCTACTCTCTCCACGTGTCGGAATGGTGATTCCGAGCTTCACATCCGAAAATTGCCTCAATTTTGTAGCTGTAAATTCAAAACATAAATGAAACCCTGTCAGCCCTGTAACCAGAGACAAAATCCTGAACTTTACACTTCCTAGCAAATGATATAATGAATGGCATCTTACAGAATGTGTCTTCAAGATCATCCGACGACTGAAGCAAGAAATCCTCTTTTTCTCGGGTCTGCATTTCGTTGAACAAGGCAAGATCTTCATCTTTCTCTTTCAAAAACACTCCGCTTTCAAAACTTCGACCCCGTCTGTGATGGTTTGCTCTTAACTCTCGTCCAGGAGAGCACCTCAATGACGGCGAAGGCGGCATCTCTCACAACCGAAAACTACACAATCAAAACCGCCACCTCAACCGCTCCATACAACGCAAATTGAACCAGTAACCCATCATATACACCTAGCTAGTACTCACAATGCCAATAATTTATGCAACCAAACTCGTTTCCGATTCGCCGGCAACACGAAATGCACCAAACTAATTAAATTCCAATTCCAACCACTCAATACCAGTGGGAATCATACATGCCAGGTCCAATTCAACCCAAAACCCAAATATTATCTAAAATTCAATACAAAATTTGCATAAATTAACGCAGCAACTGAAACAACCGTACCAGTCGCAATGCAGAGGCTCAAAACGTCGACGTATGTAATCCGATCAAATTTAGACCTTCATCGTGTACCGAAGTCTCAAAACCCTAGATTCTGTCATTTGAAGACACCAAAACAGAGAAACCACCACACCCGCCACCAAAAACCTAATTCCAACTCCAATTCAGCTCCCGCCGACCACTCTACGCCGCCACTGAACCCGAATTCACACCCCCATTGACGAAACTACTTCCAGTGCTTCCACAGCTCCACGACTCACACGACTCACAGACAAAAATGGCTTCCGCAAAAGTCACTGCGATCCCGAGAACTCGAAGCTCGACAGCAGAGAGCTCGAAGATGCCAATCGCAACGGGACTAATGCTGTATCAGGCAGTCGGATCTAAAGCATTTACTGCTTTGCCTACGCGCGTACGGATCGGAAGACGAAAGCGGTAACGGATCGGTGCGGCGAGAAAAAGAAAGTGAAATTTTCTGGCATTCTTCTCTCCCCACCGAGAAAATTTGATACGGTGCGAGAAATGAAGTGGAAAATTTGAGGAGGAGCTCCTGAAAACTGAACAAATAAAAAATAAAAACTGGGGTTTTGTTGTCGTCTAGATTTGCTTGTTTCCTCCACAACAAGCTTTCGGTTTCTCTTTTTTGTTTCTTCAGTCTTCTCTTTGCTCGTCAATATTTTCTTTTTTTTTATTTTTTTATTTTTTTATTTTTTATTTTTCGTGATTTTCTTTCTGTCAATTGCACTTTCTCTTCTTCTTAGTTTTTACGACCGTTGCCACTGCCGTTATAGTAAGTAGTCTCTAGACTATCTGCTTATCTTTAACCTCTCGTTTTCCTTTTTCTCTTTTGTCATGTATTTGTAACTCCTTTTCATATGGATTTTGTATTTTTATTCTTCTAATTAAAAATAGAAATATAATTTGTATTATTTTGCCAAATGATAGTGTAATTTATAAAAAAATTTAACAAATGATCGGATAATTACACTAAACTCACATTTTTTTTTAAATGATGAGATAATAATACTCAACTCACCTAAACGAGAGAAGTCTAACTCGAATGCAGATTGTAGAGCACTGAGGGAAGTCTAACTCGAGTGCAGATGGCATAGCACAGTGCTCTAGAGTCTAGCCAGCTTGACAAATAATCTACAGTAAATAAGTCTAAACTACGGTGAGGAAGAATTGGACTTGAGTGTAGAGACGGAACACACTGTTTTAGCCAACTTGCATTTTTAATTCATAAATTTGAGATGATGCGAAGCGACGTATGTCTAAATTTTAGTAATTCTTGACATGAAAAATGTTACCAAAGCAAAAAAACTTATTATATTATACGCAGTTATGCTAATTAAGTGAAAAGAGATTGAAATGCATTTTAATGGTATGTTTTCTACTAATCTGGGTTGGATTTTTATGAAATTTAAAATTTCTGGAGATTTTTAGTATCTATTTATTTGATATATAACTAAAAAAATTTCCATGAGAAATTAAAGATTTAGTTGGAATAGCTATTACTTATCAGTATTTTGGTGGAATGTTCTTGTACAAATGCATTTAAAGGTTGAGTTTGGAGCTGCGCAATTGCTATTTTAATGACCATACAATTTATTCAAGTCAATAATTGGACCCAACAAAATGATTTTAAATTTAAATTCCCACCGAAGAAAATCAATAAATTTTCATACCAAATCTATTTATGCCAGGTTGTGGATTTTACGATTATACGATACACGCATCGGTATGCTATATACACTTCATATCCTATGAATCGTAGGTTTTGATTTTTCGGTATCAACTTATTTCCATACTTCCCATACAATCCAATAATAGTAGATTGTATTCTAATTCTAATTTCAATTTCCTTATAATGAAAATTATTTTGCATTTTCGTTAGCCAAAAAAGTAAAAGTTATGCACATTTGTTAAAACGTGATTTGTCTACAATAGTGACTTCTTATTGTAATAAGTTAAGTATTTTTCTTTTGTCACAAGAGACCTCTCATGCATTATGTAAGTGTTCGTACACTTTCGTTAGGTGTATAAGTTTAGTGGCAAGAATGAATCATAGTATCAACAAGTTACATACATAGAAAGGAAGTCCATGGGGAGAGGAAGAGATTGATACCTTACCCAAGTGGTTGGAATTGATCGTAATCGACAAATTTCGAGCGTCCTATCCACCACGCCCTCTGCCGACCCAGTAATGGTGATTATTCGAGAGAGAGAACAATGTTCATCAGAGAGAGGGGAGAAGAAGATGAAATGGACGGACTGGTTTTGAGCATAGTGCCCAAAAAAATGGAAGATCTAGATTCACATTAGTTTCTCAACACAGGACAATATTAGAATTACAATTAAGATGTGGAAATAACATAAATTAAGCATGGGCAAAATTGAAACTACATTGTGCTTATGTGTGACATCCCACATCGACCAACGGAGAGGGGGTGCTATGTCTTATATGTACATGCCCACCTCCATTTAGCACGAGGCATTTTGGGAGCTCATTGGCTTGGGATTTCATAGGAACTCTGAAGTTAAACGAGTTTGGGCTAGAGCAATCCCGTGATGGATGACCCACTGGGAAGTTGCTCGTGAGTTCCCAAAAACAAAACCGTGAGGGCGTGGGCCAAAGCGGACAATATTGTGCTATGGCAGAACCGGTCCGGGATGTGACATTATGACCGGTTCATTTTGAGATTTAGTTTAGATTGAATTTGCTTAGTTTTCTTCATATATCTAGAAGATTTATAATAAGATAGATGTTATTGACCCTTCAAAACAATCATCAAATTAAACATACACTTCACGAAATTTAGTTCTTCGATAATTATAGAGCGCACAACAGTTTTTTTTTTGCTGTGCTAATCACAACTATGTACAGTAAAATACAAAATATCACTTGTCATTATACAAATTCGTAATTTTTCGATTATGAAATCCCTCCCATGACAAGTGATCATAGTAATCACATTAGATAATGACCTTGTTATATTTGGATAAAACAATACTTAATTAATCATTCTTGACTTGGACAATATATACAAAAAAAGTAAACTTTTTTATGGGTACGACTAGAAATGAAAGATAATCTATAAGTGTCAATGAGGCATTCAATTAAACCCTAAATAAAGACAGTGGGACAGCGATGGAATAAGATAAAAAGCCGATGTAACAACTACCATATGTTATCATGAATTTGTGCACTAATGGAAAGATTCAGAGCGATGTCGTTTTAATTGGTAGGTGATGGAGAAAGAAAACTTAGAAGCCTTCACTGTAATCATAACCACTATTTAATTTTCTCTTATATTCAATGTATGGTTTTCAACATATCTTATATAAATGTACACTCATAAATATTTTATGTCACTAAATGTTTGTTCAACCAACCCAACTAAATTAAAGTATTACAGCAACAAATTAAAATCATCGAGAAAAATCACGACCGTAATGCAGTTTTGTTTTATCTCCGTCTTTGAAAAATATTAAATAAATAATAATAAACTCGAACTTGCTTAGCAGAACGACGTGAGAGAATTATAATATAGTACAATTGCATGCATTGTTTATACTATGTCGAATATTTTTCGTCATTGATTATTGTGCGGGAAGAAAGAATAACAACTTGAACTAACATTAAAGTAATAAATAACTTGAAGAAAAAAAAAAAGATTAAATAGGGTTCTTGGATGATCATGCCAACATTTTAAATAGTGATTATATTGGTAACTGGGCAATGGCATACAACGTTCCACAAAAACGTAAAGAGATGGAGACATATCATATGGTAGTATCCAGCTGTGTATTTGCTGTATATTATATAGTATACACAATGTATACAACTTCTATTGCATGTATTATGTATATGTGGCATATATAAGTTGGAAATAATTGAAACACAAAACCTACGTACCTAACTAATGTACACCTTCGTGGCCAAAAATTATAAATAAATAAAAACATGTACAGTACTTTTATTGATTTATTTATCATTTCACCAAAGGGCATACCCAAAATTTTCATTTTCTTTAAATTTTTCCAGTTATCTACTAAGATGTTTTTGGCCATCGTCACCAAATAATGGAGAAACTTTTTAAAGTGCCCGGTTTTTTACTCGGTACTCCACATGGCATAATACAAGTGGAGGGACAAGGAAAAATATATTATTTTCTCTACTTATATTATGACATGTGAAGTACCATTTAAAAACCGGGTATTTGGAAAAATCTCTCCAAATAATGACCCCTATTAGCTATTACATGTATATGGATCGCTATAAATTATGTTTTCTCTATGTTTGCTCACTAGTCCATGGTGATCTCTTGGTTAGATGAGTTTGATAGCGGTTTTGCTTACAGTGGTGGTTGTAGTTCTCATGATTAGCCTTGTAGGTTTTTTTTACTTTAGGATTTGGTTGTTTTTGAGTGTGTGAGTCTTAACTTGTGATAAAACTTAATTTTGATGATGTGAGTTGCTTAGTGTTGGGGTCTTTTTTGTTTGAAGGTTTTATTGGGCTTGTGTTGTAAATAGGTTGACGAAGCCTTTGCACCCTATTTATGAGTTAGCTAGAACTAGGCCCAAAGCATCCCGAAGGAGAAGCGAGTCATAGGGAATGCTTTGTTGTTCTTTTGGCAGCTTCTGAAGTGACGAGTTATTGTTGAAAAATGCTTGGCATGAGAGCTTGAAGTGTGGGAGCTAAAGATCCACAAGTTTAGCAAATGAGATGGTATTTGGTGTTAATTAGGCTTAATTTTAGTGTGAGGGTTTCTAAGAGATTTTGGTGGTGAATGAGTTAGCCACGGTGGTTAGGTTTATGTGTAGGAAAATGAGGAACTTAAGGTTTGGCTTGTGGATTTGGTGTTTTTATAGTAGATGAGAAGAAAAAGATTTGGAGGGAGGTGTCTTAAGATATAGAGATGTTGCAACTAGAATTATTGCAGCAACCTAGAGAGTCTTCCGGCGCTGAAAGATGGATTTCTGGTGTTGGAAGAAGGATGAAGATTTCTGGAAATAAGGAAACAGCTTGGAACTTTGCTGGGATGCTTGCAACAAGAATCAGCCCCCCATCTTCCTTTCCTCAGATATGAAGCCCAATTTATAGAGAGTGATGGAACTATTTTGTTACTAGTGGGTAGAAGAGTGTGATGGAAATAGTTTATTTCCAGCAGATAAGAAAGAGTATTGGAAACGACTCATGTCCCGTGGTTAACATGGGGCGCCGGAAACAACTTATTTCTAGTTGGTAAAAGGGTTAAGTAGAACCTTCTTATTTCTTATATAGGAAGCGCCGGAAATAGCTTATTTCCAACGGCTATAAGGGTGGAATGAAATCTTCGTGGTAACCTATGGATAAAAGGGTGAGATGGGTTGCAGCATGAATGGGTTCACAGAAAACATATGTCTTGGTGCAGGAAAGATGTGAAATAGCTTGGTGCAGGAAAAGAGAAGATATATGTCTTGGGTTGATAGGCTATTGTAGAGTAAGTTATTGTGATTGCACGACTAAAATAAGGTGTTGGAAATTATCTCATTTGCTTTCCCAGCATGGGATTACTCCAAGTTGGGCTTGGACTTTGGTGCTCCCAAGTAGACCAAAGTCTCCATTTTTGAAGAGTTTCCATGGGCCTTGTGAACCTCCGTAACCTTCCACACCTCAACCTCTGTTTTACAGGGCTTGAGTCCATGTGAGCTTGGTAGGTGTTGAGTTTAAAAGAATGTGCTTGACATGACGTGATATATTTTCTTGTTTGGCATGTCATTAAAATTGGTGTAAAAGCTTGATGAACTATTTATTTTCTTATAAACACCAAAATATAATCGGGATTAACATGATTTTGTAACATTTGAGCCTTTAATCCTTTTGGGCTTTACGTGAAATTTTTGGGCCCTAACACTTAGTTGTTTGTGTTATTTTTGTACATAATTTTGTGTATATCTTGCTATTTAATTAAGACCTATTTATCGATTTGCTCCCCGAATTTGTATAAAATTGCCAATTTCTCCTCTGAACTTTAATTTTAGCCGATTATCCCCATGAACTTTTGTAAATAGCCAATTCCCCCTGGCGTTAGGTTTTGAAATTTGTTATCTAATTTTCCATCCATCTTTGTCACGTGGACAACACATGACAACTGTATGAGGATAAACATGTAATTTTGTTATGGTAAATTGAGCACAAAACCAATACTTTGCAGCTGCTAATTAGACTCCCCATAGCTAATTCAAACATAAAGTGTACGGAGTCACCTAGCGAAAGAGAAGAAGAAGAAGAAAACAATTTGCCATCCATATTAGGGATAAAATTACTTTATTATCCTTAAACATTTGTTATGTGTTGTTAATGTGACCAAAATAGATGAAAAATTATAAAATCTAACGTCAATGGTGGAAATTGGCTAATTATAAAAGTTTAGGGGAAAATTGACAACTCCTTACAAGTTCGGAGGAAAGGGGGAGAAGAAATCGACAAATACTTGAAAGACTAGAGCATCTTCAATGGAAATGTAAATTTGAGATGTAAATATTACATTTACATCTAATTCACAATTTCAAGAGATATGATGTGGTTTTTGCACAAATAAGTGAAAAGAAAATAGGTTGTAAATTTGCAAATTGTTTTACCCCTTTTGATCAAAATGAGCATTTTATATCATCTAAAAATTAAAGGAGTTAGGATCTTTAACGATGACTGTTGTTAGACTGGGGATCACACAAGGAGATTTATTCGCTGACTCTATTTTAGGCAAATAAATTTGAAATAGTAAAATAATTTGACTGCAAATCTATTTTATAGACAACCAAAGATTACAATTCAACATGTGCGGTTGTAATTTGTAACCCGTATGAAAGGTCTAACCCTTTATTCAAGATTTGTATCTCTTTAAACATTTATTGTATCGATTCACGAATTAAAGTGACGTATTTTTTTACTGTTAAACATTAATTTTTTTTTTCTCAAGTCACACCTCTCGGCCAAATCTTCTCATATTAAAGCCCTATCACATGACCCATCACTTTATTCCTTAAAAAAATCGGCCATTAAATATTTTTTTGATGAACAAGAGATGTTACGTGTTTTACATCCTTATGCACACCCCGACTGAAAATGCACTATGATTCATCAAGTTAAACGATCACGAATGTACTAAACTGGGATCGATCTATTTTATTAAAAGAAAAATAAAACAAAATACAGTAATATTAACTTTTTAGCCGTTGAAAAATAAAATAAAGTAAAAAACATAAGGAACACTTTTTCTTTTGTTGAAAAATAAAGTAACATTATTACCTGTTCCCAATGCAACCAAAACACGGTTCAACTCAAATCCTCACTTTCCTTTTCCAAGCACACGTGAACGTGATGTTCGTCAGTTCACGATATTCGTTGACATCTACCTTTGTGTTTACTATTTACTTTCTACCAACCCATATGTTACTATTTACTTAACACCGACACGGTGCGTTTTATGCTTCTGGAAGCAACATCCTGAAACGCCGCCGTTGCGCGCCACTCACTCCACAACGTTCTAAAACCCAAACCCTGCATCCGCGCACCGCCACAACTATCACCACCATGTTGGCGGCTCTACGATCTCGGTCACTCTCTCTCTCGTCTTCTTCTTCCTCGTCGCTCCTTCAACAATGGAAGCTAGGGCTTCCAGCTGCGCTCTCCACGTTCGCTGGCAAAGGCCTGCTCGATCTCCAGGAGGTCGAGAAAGTTCTCAGCGACGTGAAGGCCGACGACGTGAAGGTCATACCGGCGGATAAGCACTGCGAGTGGGCCGATTTCATGGTCCTCGCCACCGGAAGGTCCACGTGGCACGTCAAGAACATCGCTCAAGCCCTAATTTACAAGGCAGGTCCGAATTTCTCTATAATTTCAATTCCTAATTTGTATTTGGTTGCAGGGAAACGGAAGAGAGTGAAACGCTGAGTCTTCTTTTGTATTGGTTTGTTGAATTCTGTCTATTGCCGATTGACTAGAAAAAAAGAGTGAAATCTATCTGTTTGGTTGCGTAGAAAATTTGAGTTTACATTTTCCTAGTTGATAGGGAAAAGGGTAGTATGCAATTATTATTATTTTTTACAACGCTGCTTGATGATTTATTACATGCCTCATTGTCCTGGTTTTCGACGATGAATTCGATCACCATCTGATGATCTTTTTTATTTTGTGTGTGTTTATATGAGCAGTCTAAGCAAAAGCAGCAAGGAGCTGAGCGGCTAGTGCTTCCCAGTGTGGAAGGGCAAGAGGGAGGAAAGTGGATTGTCATTGACTCTGGTATGTTCTGCTCTTTGTAGGATCGTCGGTTTTGGTTGTCGAAAAGTAGTTTTTATTACTTGTTTACTTTTGTTATGGTATGTTTGATCAATTGCATAAACCCACCGCAATATTTCTGGAAAACTGAAAACTGAGTTACTGTTATGGCAATTTCCAGTAGCCATACCAGGGCTCAGACTTTCCGTAGTGTGCACTTTTGCCATTTTCGTATTTCCTACCATCCTTCAGTAAAAACATGAAATTTTACAAATAGTAGTAGGATATAAGAATCTTGTAGACTTCTGTATAATCTTCAAATATAATGTTCCCCGCGAATGCACAGTAATTACATGCCTTGTTGATATTGTTTGTTCTTTTCTTTTTTGGTTTTAATAATAGGTTTCTTGATTTGTTTAGGCAAAGTGATAGTTCATGCTCTTGATGAGAACGCTAGAGCTTACTACAATTTGGAGGCTCTTTGGACCTCGAAGAAGTCGGAAAAAGAAACATTGGGGGTAAATTGCAATACATACTTTGAATCGTGTATTACTTCTTTATGCTACCCAACCAATTGGCACTACTAGAATATTATCAATGATGTTTCTGGGAGATCAGATCACTCAAGGACTTTTTCACTAGGTATAAGCCCCTTTCAGAAATAAGGACGTTGATCTAACCAAATATCTCAGTCACTTGTAGAATTCAGTTTTATCTCATGCACACAAGCAATACAGTAACTTAGATTTATCATAGAGCACGTTTGACGAATGGAAAAGTGATTTTGGTTAGTTGAAATTTGCATGATGGGTTTTAGTTATCAACGTCCTGAAATCAGTTGACATAAATAGATTGTTTCTACAAATTTACAAGTCAATTAGTTTCTTAGGGTCCTCTGACGTTGCAAAGCTAGAAGTAAAGTTCTGATATGGCTGGCTGAAGCCAGTGCTCTTCCTCTGTTTTTCCTAGTCGTGGACTTTAGAGGAATACTGTTGTCCAGCCGTGTTAAAATTCTGTTAGTTTATTTGTTCGGTTAACTGAATTGGTAACCTATCTCCTTACTCTCATGTAGATGCAAAGTCCTTGCGTGCAAAATCCCTCTAAGTTTCTTGTTTTTTTGATTTGTTTAGGATTTGGATAAGGCTTTTGTGAAGATTCGTCCCAAGAACAACTCCAAGAGAAAACCAACAACGAAACGGGCATAATCATCAATTTTCAGATGTATGAGAACCTTTGCCATTTTATCTTTAACATCATCAAGCTCCATGCTTGTTCTAAATGTACATTGTGGTTGTTTATCTAGTTGAAATTTTCTGGGTGTTTGACTGTAGACACTTACACTGAAGATCTCTGTGACTTTAATGCCCCTTGCATCTTTTTAATACCAATTAACTCTTTCTTTGACTGTCCTGATTACGTACAGTCTTCTAATTAGTAAGGGATATCGACTAGATCCTTGAGGTAGGGAAACAGGCACTATAGTATACATATACAGTATCAATATTGAGAGATTGTCAACTGTCAGTCCACAAAATTCGTGGCAGGGGTGGACATTGGGTGGGCTTTAGCTTCAACCCGTGTGGCACGAACCTGTCTTAAATGTACTTTAGATCTCGTTACAAGATGTGATAAATTTCTTTTTCTTTTTCATTGATAACAACCCCAAAGGAAATTTAATGGTCAAATATAACAAGGACAGAAGTTCCATAACGAAATTAGGTTGGATAGTGGCTGGTTTAGGAAAACAACTTACATGGCACTAGTATATTACCACGTGGTATTGTGTGTTAATAATAAGAATATGTGGACAAAAACTTAGCATGGCACGGGACGCCACCATGTAAGTCCTCCTGATTCAGGGCCGTTGATGGACCAAATCGAGTCCACGTCCTTAAAAGCAAAGACCATGACCCAGACGTCCATAGTTATACCGCCAAAAGCCCAGACGACATTTGGGGCCAACAAACAGTTGCTAGAAGTTTGGTTCCTGAAAATTTTCAAAAAAAGCGGGTCGGATTTCGGTTGAGCGGAGTCACCTAATTTTTCTGCCAATCAATAATAAAATCCCACACAAGTCCTCAATTCAACCCCAATATCACCATCCTGCCCCTCCCAGCAACACCCTCATCATTGTCATCAATGGCTGCATGGTAATTAAACGCCAAAGCAGCCCCACTCGTCAATCCGAGCAGCCACCTAGTAAGAAACAGCTCAAGCTTCACTCGACGCTTTGTTTCCATCGCCACTTTCAACAGTCTCCGACTCTCTCCGGAGTTCCCAAAGCATTCCAACGCAGAAAATAACCGCACCGAAACGCATTCGTTTTATAAAAGCCGAACGCCATTTCCTCGCACTTCTAGCTTCTCACTTCTCCCTTCGCATTTTTCAATTCTCCGGAGCTCTCTCATGGCTTCCATCGCTGCATCAAACGTCGTCGCTTTAAAATCCGCCGTTCAATTCGGAGCTCCCCCCGAAGCCAGGGCCTGCCAGTTCAAGCAATGGGCCCCTATTGGCAGCGCAACCGGATCGGGTCGGAGCATTGGGCTTCAGTACAGATCCAAGCGCTCCTCCACTTCCTCCTGTAATTCGAATTTCAATTAGTTATCGAAGCGATTCGTTTTGTTTTGATTTAGGATGATTAGGGTATTAGAATGTAGAAACCAGAAAGTAGTCGGTAATGTTATGTAAGAAAATTGGAAATTGAACTGAAAACTGTAATTTGGTGGTGATGATGGTGGCATGTGACAGGTCACGTGAGGGCTCAGGTGGCGACGCTGGAGCAAGCGACCACCGGGGAGGCCAAAAGCGTGGAGGGTCCGGTGGTGGTGGTGACCGGAGCTTCTAGAGGCATTGGCAGAGCTATTGCTCTGTCTTTGGGCAAAGCTGGTTGTAGGGTTAGTTTAG
Organism: Gillenia trifoliata; assembly: GCA_018257905.1. Classification (NCBI taxonomy): domain Eukaryota; kingdom Viridiplantae; phylum Streptophyta; class Magnoliopsida; order Rosales; family Rosaceae; genus Gillenia; species Gillenia trifoliata. The sequence goes on along the minus strand of CM031083.1, from coordinate 7,418,927 downwards.
ACTTTTAGTGTAATGTTGTTTCATTTCTGTGTTCTGGGTTTTGGTTGTTGATGGTGAATTGATGATTGTGTGTGCATACAGGTCCTCGTTAATTACGCAAGGTCATCGAAGGAGGCCGAGGAGGTTTCCAAAGAGGTACAGTCAAATCATCTATGCCAATCATACGAATAAGTCTCACTGACTTGAAATTCGGACTTAATTTGTGTGCTATGATTGTTTGGTTTATGTGCTGGTGATAGAGTGATAGTGAATGTGTGTTTGGTTTTGTGTTCTTGCAGATTGAGGCGTTTGGTGGACAAGCTATTACTTTTGGAGGAGATGTTTCGAAAGAAGAAGATGTTGAGGCGATGCTCAAAACTGTAAGCAAATGCTCCTTCTTATGATTAATTGGGTTGTTTTGGCACGATTTTGCTAGTTTGGCGTGCTTAATGATTTTGCATCTGCAGGCAGTTGATGCTTGGGGAACTGTTGATGTACTGATAAACAACGCAGGTTATTGCAAATTTCGCTTCTTTTTGTATAATTTCAAATTTCGCCTTCTTTTTGTATAACTTCAAATTTCAAGTTTGGTCCTTTTAACTTTTGTACCATGGTTTCAGGAATTACCAGGGATGGTCTATTGATGAGAATGAAATTGAAACAATGGCAGGAGGTCATTGATCTGAATCTTACCGGTGTATATCTATGTACCCAGGTGTGCGTTTCAAATTTTTCTTTTTTCATGGAAATGCTAGTTGACTTCAATGTGAAACTGAGAAACTTCACTTTTTTCAGGCAGCAGCCAAAATCATGATGAAGAAGAAGAAGGTGGATACCATTCCTTTCAATAGGAGTTTCCTCGCCCTTTTCGTCTAATGTCTTATCTCAGTGTAATAATGCTTCTTGCAGGGAAGGATTATCAATATAGCATCCGTTGTTGGTCTAGTTGGAAATGTTGGACAAGCCAACTACAGTGCTGCAAAAGCAGGAGTAATTGGCCTGACCAAGGCTGTTGCTAAGGAGTACTCAAGCAGACACATCAATGTGAGTGTCGCATGATTCTTTTTATTTGCTCTACTAATTGACTCATCCTGAGATGGTATTAATGCTGGTTTATGGAGTGAGTCATAAACAATGGATTTCCTTCAGGTTAATGCTGTTGCACCGGGCTTTATTGCATCAGACATGACTGCTAAGCTAGGGGATGACATTGAGAAGAAAATTTTAGAGACTATCCCATTGGGTGAGGCTGAGAAAACTCTACTTATTCAAGACAAGTATGTTACAACAATAGCTGATAATAGTTTGCTAAACTTATTTCATACTGGCTGTGATTACAGGAAGATATGGCCAACCCGAAGAAGTTGCTGGACTGGTGGAATTCTTGGCCCTTAGTCCTGCAGCCAGTTACATGACCGGACAGGTATAAAATATGTATCATGTGACTTGTTACGGTCTGTGAAACGGGAATAGGAATGCGGTATATGCCACCTATCTTGAACCCATGATGGATTTGACTTGGACTCAAGTTGAACTTTCATAGACGGTTTAACTATAAGTTTGAATGTGATGAGTCTCAATGTTTTTTTTTGGGGATAAATTTAGCCTCTTTTGAGTCTTTTCCCTCAAACGTCATAGTCTACAAAAGTTGTTTAGTTATCAACTTACTTCGTTTCCCTTGAAGATGATTTATTGAAAAGATAAATGAGGGTAGTAGTGCGTATTGTGGAGACCATGCTTTGCATTAAGTAGCTTTTGTATGGCAGTTCATCGGTAGCCCAAAACTACTGTGTTAGAAACCTTTCGTGCAATTTATTTATGGATGCTTGTTGTAATTAGTGAAGGTGATGTCATTACCTTGATCTTCTTGACCTTTCTACATTTATCCTTTGACAACAATCTGCTTCTCTAATTTTTCACTAGTGACCATAATACGCCTTTCTTGCAGGTGCTCACCATTGATGGAGGGATGGTGATGTAGGTCTACTATACCGCCAGCCTCGGAAAAGTGTACTACAGCCTTTGAGCTTCAAAGTTCCGACCATGAGATGGAATCAGCGGATTCTACTACGACAGTGAAAGTTTATGTGAAAGCTCATCAAATTACAAGTCTTGTGCTTTTAAGTTAGTTCAACAATAAATTTTACTGCAAGTTTTGATAGAATTTCAGTTTTAGCTTTGTTAAAAGAGCTCCGTAAAATGACCTGTTTGTGGAATGTGTTTGCTAAAATGGATCATGACAAATTTAAACCAAACTAATCCAGGTTTATTAATCCAGTTTTTATCTCTACATAAAAATTGGATTATTACTGACATTTATAGTTTGTAACGCAGGAAAGACTCCTAAAAAATAAATAATGTCTACAAGAAATTCCACAAAATAATTATTATATAAGTCACACTCCTGAATTCTAAAAAAAGAATAATGCTTGTGTCCCCATGGGAGGATAAACAGTTGCGATTTACGAATTTTACCATTTGAACATCATAATTAAAAATGTTTATTTTCTTTATTATTATTTAAATATCATATGTGCAAAAAATTATTCAATTTAAAGGTTTTTTAGCCGATGATCAATGATGGCGATGAGTAGAAAAGCAGGGCAGATAATGTTATATATAAAAAGAAAGAAAGAAAGCGGGCAGGCAAGCTTGCAATTATTTTGAAGGAAAGGAAAATACACAGAGCTTTACAGCTAGGGTAGGCTATGACACCGATACTTTCATAAAAACAGAAACAAAGTGAAAAGGTCAAAAGCCGCGAGAACTCAACAAACGCGGCAAAATAATTAATCTTCACACGACACCACGAGGGAGCTTCGGCCAAAACGCTACAGGTCGTGAAGATATTTCCCAGATCGAAAATTTATCAAAAATTTGTACGTGCTCATAAAAAGTTGAGATATTTATCCTAATTAGGCTTAAGCCAAACAACATAGCATCAGATACCACCAATTTTACATACCAAATGCAAAGAGGAGCCAAAAGATCCAAAAACAAATTAATAAAAAGAAAAATACAATAAAACAATTAAAAAATGGGAATTATTACTTTCTTGAAATGGCGATATGTTAGTTATATTGTTATAGCTAAGCAAATGAATGACCCGTGACCAAATTGCCACATTTACCACCATTTAATTTTAACCTAGTAGGTAATTACTGTCCTTGGAGCTGATGGCCTATAAACTAAAGCAAACGGCACAGAAGATCGACCTAAATATCATCAGAAAATATGACAACCGTGATCACCACCATCTTAATTGCTCTCTCCTTGTTCTTGGTCGGTCTCACAAGTCTTCTTCTCTTTCTATTGTGTTCCCTGCTTCATGCTCGCCGGTCATCATCCACATTCAACGACGAAGATCCCCCGTCCCCGTGCACCCGTTAGATCGGCGTTCGTTCAGCTTCAAGGCAGGCAGTCAGGCAGGGGCAGCCATGGCGGATTGAGTACTTAATTATCTTGTTCTACGTACACTAGTTCTCGTACTTGGTATTAGTAATTTAGTATTAATTATCAACTAATGTAACTGATGCCAAACGGTGGTTTGCCTCCACATCACGATATTTACCACAAATAATCAATTGGTTAAGACTTAAGAGCATTTAGCTTTACACCCGATGTTTCGAGTTCAAATTCCCCTCACACGATATTGCTTGTATCATGAGAAAAATGCACCCCTTAAAATGTTGCGTGTCAAATGAAGAGGAAATGAAGTGACGAGCCATCTCATGAGACAACGATTTCAAATTACAGCCTCCGTAAACTCTAACCGTTCGATTTTTTCGAGTAAGAAGCAGTTTAAAACAAATCGATTTATTTCCTGCACCCCGGCAACAAAATGAATGATTACCGGACGAAGATCAGATGCACGACAACAAAATTAGGGATCCACCAACAGAGGTTAACTAATTACACTTAAACTTCAGTAATTTGTGGAGTTCAAGATTACCACCTCTAAAGTTTTGTGGCAACTCCAAGCGCCACCCCGGGAGGATATGAGAATCTCTCGGTCAACTTCTCCGGAACCACATTCCTCCTCTTCTTCTTCCGGGGATAGGTGGTGTCCAGAGCCAAGGCTATACAGGGACTTTTCAGTATCCTGGTGGCACCTTCCTTAATTTCGAGAATAGACGTTTCTTCATTTGATCGATTTCAGCATTCTTTTCTTTCTCCTTATGGTGGAGGGCATGTTCAAGTCCCCAAATGATCTCATGTTTGCTTCCCATCTCTTGCTCCAACTCACCAATTCTCGACTCTTTCTTTTTGCAATCTTTTACCAGTTGTTCAATTTGGTTCCGCGCAGCTACAAGTTCTGCCTCCTTTTGCATGTTTGCTGATATAAGATTCTGAATGTAGCAGCCTTGGGTGAAGAGGTAATCGTAGGCTGTCCTCTCGAGTTCTAATAACTCACAGTTTTCAATGTTGATCATGAGTAGTACCATGCACTTGGGCTTCTGCCGCTCGTGTGTGATACGCAGATTCATTTATTGAGTGAAAACAAGTATGAGAAGTAGCAGCCTTGGGTGATACGCAATGGTGATCTCGCTGACCTCCTCCAAGGTGAGAAGAGGCCAGGAACTCTACAACCCTCGGTTTGCTGGATCCCATGTTGGCCGGAGTCAGCACCAGCGAATCACCCACCTGAAATGTATCATCGGACAATACAATTTCTACGGGCTTGTGAGAGTCATTCAAATACAACAAACCAAACTACGCTTTTCTTGGGATATCAACTTACCTTGGAGGTTTCGTGTGTGTTCAGGGGTGAACGGTGTACCCTTCTCTCCAGTATTCTCAGCTCCTCTTGTCGTCCTTTCAACAGTTTCACAGTTCGAGAAAACACAAGGCCATTGCAAGGGAGGAACGACCAGACCTTCGTTCACCATAATTTTTCGTTTCCTAGTTTGTTTAGCCGGTCCAATTTCCCTGATATCCTTCCCCACTCTACTACAATATTGGGGAGCTGCATCTCCAAGAGGATTACCAACCACATTTACATCCTTCAATCAGCCCGAAAGCAGTCGAGCAGGGTCTAAAATCCAATCGCAATGCCGGTATTCTATTGGCAACTATCTTAAAGGTAGTTGGAACACGAAGGTTATCATTTTCACCTCCAGGGGCCTCCCAGTTTCCCAACACAATCAAAACATCTTTGTAGCTTTTACCATCATGCAAGCGTACGTGGTACAGTAATGAACTCGTTGGTGTCGCCTCGAAATGACAAGTGATACCTCCCATACTTTCTAGACCTCAACACATGCATGGCGCGAAACTCATTCAAACCTAAACCCAATTGGTAAAACTCATTCAACCTCTTAAATGACAGTAGCAAGCGGTATGTCTTAAGATTGTATTGGCTAGGAGCAAGCCCAAAATGTGTAAAGAAATCCCTCTGGAACTTTGAGAAGGGGAATTTCGTTCCCAAGGAAATGCATCTGGGGTGTAATTTGATTGCTGGCCTTTCACCTTCAACTATCGGGCAACGGATTTGGGAATTTGCAAAGGATCGATGTGGATGTACACGTCCCTGGGAATATCTGGGTACTGCTTCTCAAGAAAGTTGTTGAGACGTTCGGATTTCATACCCTGGACATTTGGTTTGGAGGAGGGGATTTCCATGGTAGGTAAGTGTGAGGGTTGAGCAGATGATGCCGGAGACGGAGAAGCTAGGGTTAGGGTTTGGATGGAGTGATCCATTGGAAAGGTCGAAACTTTTTTACTAAAATCAAGTAATCAGCACACAGAAACGTCTGTAAGTTTGCAGCAGCTTGCAAAATCACTCAAGATGCAAAAACAAGCGATAAACGAATAGATCGAAACCCAGTAACCAGAAAAACGAGTAGATCCAAACCCTAATCCTTATAGATGCTACAGATCCAGCAACTCTAGAGATCAAATCAAAAACCCAAAAATTCAAAAACCAAGCTCACCTTGAAAAGGGGATGGTCGGAGAGATTTAGGGCACTCTGTTTGCTTGGAGGGATTAAAGGGGTTTTAGGTTTGGGGAATTGGGCAATGGAGTAATGGAGTTTGAGCCCGTGGAAAAAAAGGCGGGAAATGGAATGGGGATAATAAGCACGGAGAATTTGAATTTAATGGTCCTCTGTTTTTTATGGGTTGAGAGATTTAAGGTTTAATTTGAAAAACAAAAGAAGAAGAGAGATTTAGGGTTTAAGCATGCAGAGGTTGGGGTGATTAGGGATTTGAGCTTCTAGAGAAGGCGGGAATGTCCATGAACATGCAGAGGTTGAGTTCCATTCCAAAAGAGAGAGCTTTGGATTTGGGAGGTTTAGGGTTTAAGGAAAATGGTTGGTTACGAACATTCACGGTTTTGAGTTTGAATAATTAACAGCTAATTACAAAAACACACTTACGAGATCTTAGCCACTATCAAAAAGGAAAACAGCCTTTCAATTTTGTCACATTAATACATAAAATAATAAACGGTTAACAATTTACATGACTATTGTGTTTAACCGTCTAGATTTTCATTAATTGTCTGTATAGAAGATGTAATGCCCACATCTTGAAGGCAATCACACCATATTCCATTTCTCATACCAATTTTTTGTTGGAGAATAGGATCTCACATTGGACATATAATAAAAAAATATACAATTAATGTATGAGACAATATCGGTGATGTTGGCGGTGTACTATGTTGGGCCTAAAAGTTTATATCCTTGCCTAATTGAGACATAGGAATGATTTGAACTGTCCATGCAATAGTGTGAAGATATTGAAGAGTTGTGTCTCTTTTTTAAAGTGACCCTAAACCTTACATCAACAAACACATAGCATGTGTAGAAGTTTAGTATAAAATTTATCCAAAGCGAATTACTTTGCTTGCTAATTAATTCAAGGGGTTAAATACCTTTTTTAATCTCTATTTATTGATCAAGTTTCAATTTGACCAATTTAGTCTATTAATCACTTTGCTCAATTCTGTCTAATTTGCGTGTAATATGCACATGTTCACATGTCTGAGTAGACTAACGTCCATAATTATTAATGAGATAAAATACAAGAACCAAATTTGTCAAATTCGAAAAACAGGACCAAAATAAAAATTTAAGAAGCAAAATGTAACATCCCGTAAAAAGTTTGTTATAAAATAATTTTTGGGGAATATATTCTACACGTGCGGTTTTATTTTGTACACGTGAGCGTGTAAGTTTACTGTTTTGGTGGGTGCAAAATACCCCCAAAACCCCACTTTCCTTTTCTTTCCTTCCCCTTCCTTCTCCCCGTCACTTTCTAATTATTTTCTCAATTTTTGACTTTTCTCCCTTTTTCTCTCCGTGCGTGCACAGTGCACACCAACGAAAACCCGTCGAATCGAGGCGAACGAAAATCACCACCTTCTTCGTCTCGACGCCGTGGACTCAACGGTGCAAACCGTTCGTCCAAACTCCTAACCGTTTGACGGGAAACGCAACCGGAAGAACCGGACCTTTCCGACCATTTTCCGGCCAATCTAGACCGAGGTGAGGTTTCTAACTACCACCATTGTATTCCTCTTGTTGAGTAGATGAATTTTCATAGGTCATTTGCCTGATTTGGTTGAGTTTTGAGGTAGATCGACAAAGCTACAGTGAACCGCAACTTTCGAGGCAATTACAGGCCATTTTCCGAGCTTGTATGACCAATCCAAAGGTACACCGTGATTCTACTCTTCTCCAGCTTCATTTTGATATATGGCACGTAAAATTTGGCCTTGAAATGAAGAAGTTATAGAGCTTTAAAAATTACCCAGAAAACCGGCCAAAATTCCGGCGACCGGAGTTTTGGTAGGGATGACCGGCGCTGACGTCAGCAAACCGGTTCTGACCGGCGCTGACCGGCTCGGCTGAGCCGCGCGTGAGACAGCGCATGGAGCCGCGACTTGCCGCGTTTGAGCCGAGTGTGGGGGCGCGTGGGGACTCATTTTTCGATTCCGTCTTCGCGAGGCGACTCGTGACGACGCGTACTACCTAGGGGCAGTACGTATGATATTTTTCGAGGTGTTTTGGACCTTCTGGTTGAGCAAACAAGGGATAGGTGTAATTAATTAGTTATTTAATAACCTTTATGAGTTTAATCATTATTACAGTGATATCTCATATAGGTGAGACCTATCCAGAGGACTACCGGGGCTACCCAGGACCGGGGGGCTACGACCCGGCTACCTACAGGTGAGTGAGTGGGTCATTGTTTTGATAAATGTATATGTACGTATGGTTTTTCAATGCTTTCTTCAAACTGTTAGCATAATTCATATCATATACGTTTGTTGGAGGTAGAACATTCGTATTATATTGTCATACATGTTTTATACTGTTGCTTATCAGTAGATGTATAACACCCCAGGTATTAGTACTCAGTCTTGTGGCCAGGACTAGCCTTGACATTTGAAGTAGTCACTACTAGTACCGCTACGCAGCTTTGGATCCATTGTAGGTACTAGCCTGTTCTAGGTTGCACTAGGCAACTCGAACTTGTGTGACTGCACTTTGTGCACCAGCGCTTAGCGTTAGACTCGCGTCATTGTAGTACTCAGCGTATTACTTTTATACCTAGCCTGTTCCTCGTAGTTTAGCTACTTGGACTTGTGTGTTTACATATGGGTGAGCGTGTCAGTAATCATTATCGGGGAGTACCCGTGTATTTTCTTATAGTATTTTGAGGTTCATGCCTGAGGGTATGACGTATTTTCTCAAACTATACTTGTTTTCAGCGAGGGGTTAGTAGACTTTTGAAAACAACGGTTTTATCAAACTTTGCTTTTTGACCCACTCACCGTTTTATGTTTTGCGCCCCTCCAGGATTAGTTGGCTTGGAGTTTTCGACGTCGAGACGTGGTGGTATGACAATGTAGGGGTTCTCTACTCTTGTAATTATTTTGTATCCACTGCTCAGTTCGCAACTTATTATTTTATTACTATTCTTCCGCCCGCACACTCCGTGCACTCTGACCCTTATTTAATTCAATTTTCCTTAATTATTCTTCAATTTTTCTAAATGGCTTGCGTCACCTAACACGTGTCGGCCAGCACTTCCCGACACCTGGCGTGTCCGGGATCGGGATGTGTCACAAAACACAAGGACATAAGTAATACATAATCCACATTAAAATTTATTTACATGACATGATATTGAGTTTGAGTTGGACTCGAATTGTTCAAGTTTAACTTTCATGGACCACTTAATTATGAGTTTGAATTGTACAATAGATACATGAAGAACATGTTTAGATCACCAATACTAGAATATAAGAATTGAGGAGTATTAAATTATGGACCACCAGCTCCTTAACTTTGATAATGACTTATATAAAACGGGTTTACCGTCACTGTGGCATCCCGAACCAATAATATTTTGTTGTATGTAAATTTTTTTTTTTCCACATGACTTGATATAATTAGACCAAGATACCACAGTGGTGAACCTATTCCATACAAGTTTCTCTCCCTTACTCTTAACTAACAATTGAATCGAAGGTTTGTATAGTACAACTCTAATTTCGTGACCGTACAAAAATAGATGCAAAGGAATAATTCGGGTCCAACTTCAGTGGTACGTACCATTGAATGGTACGTACTGTTAAATGGTTAAGATTCATTTAGGCCCCACTGCAAATTAATCTGAACCATTCAATAGTCGTACCATTGAATGGTACGTACCACTCAAGATTTTTCCGAATAATTCTTTAATTCTTTGTTTGCAAGCATAAAAGATAAGATTAAAAATTGATATCCGAATATTCGACCGCCGTCGAAAGGGATAGTAGCAAGCAAAGCTTATGAAATACAAATACCCACTTATTATTATTAAAGTTTGATTTGTTGACTTTCATGTTTCAACAGCCATATTATTATTACTTGAGAGACTCAACTACCCTACGAATTATGATTTGTGGCTGCTCAACTTGTCTTTTGGCTACCAATATTTACCAAAAAAAGAAAGTGAACTACCGTGTAAAACACACAACTATCATGATTAAGTTCATGATTAGCTCAAATGACAAAGAAGCATGTGGAAACGAGTTATGATTAAGTTAGATTTCAATTTTATCGGATTTCTGAAAAAATAATATATTTCAATTAGGTTAAAAGTTCGGACACCTCTTAAATTTTAATGTACATATAATGTGAATTTTTTTTTACAAACAAAGAATATTTACAGTGATATATTATCTCGTATTTGTGTAAATCGAATATAACGTTTCATTTAATCGAAATGACTGAATAATGCTAAACCAAATTATAATATGATTAGGATCACGTTTAATAGGCGAATATAAAGTTTCATTTAATCAAGTAGAGATACTGCTAAACCAAATTATAGTATGATTAGGATCATGTTTAATGCCGTTCCACCCACGAGGACTTCCTTCTACTTTCCATCCACCCATCACTTTAAAGCTATCTCACTCACCTTCAAAAGCAGGTAACCTTCTATCCACCCAGAATCTCTCTCTCTCTCTCTCTGTTCCTGCAACTGGTTTTGATTTCCATGGAGACCTCAATTCTTCCCACCCCAACACTCCCCACATTCTTCTCCATCTTTCTCCTCATCTACCTCTCTGCTTATTTCCGACTTTTCCGCAACTGGGGCCCAAAACACCGATCAGAAGCATCAAGCTGCCTAATCTCTCTATCCCACGGCACCGCAGCAGCCGCCATGGCCGCCCACGCAATCCTCCGCAGCCACAAGGCCACCACCTTCGCCTCCCCCAACACCGCCACCCAAAACACCGTGCTTGAATTCAGCATCGCCTACTTCTCCGTCGACCTCCTCCACTACCTCGTCTTCTTCCCCAGCGACGTCCTCTTCATCCTCCACCACCTCGCCACCCTCTACGTCTTCACCACCTGTCGTTACGCCGTCCGCCACGGTGCCCACGCCATCCTTGTTCTTCTCTTCCTTGCTGAGATCACGAGCGGCTGCCAGAACGCCTGGACACTTGCCGGTTTTCGGAGGGTCGGTTCGCCGGGCGCCGCCAAATTGTACGACTTTTTGTCCCCTAGATTCTATGCTTTTTACAGTGTTTTTAGAGGGATTCTGGGGCCAGTGTTCATGTATAAGATGGGGGTGTTCTATGTGAGTGGGGCGGCTGACCCCGTGATTCCCAGATGGGCATGGGTTTCTTGGATGGTTGTGATTTCAATTGCCATCTGCCTTAGTATTTTGTGGGTTTTGAATCTTTGGGTCGATTGGTACAAAAACAAAGTGCAGAAGAAAACGAGGTAGAAAATATTGATTTTTTATTTATGTAAAATTACAAATTGGGTTTGAAATTGAATCCCTTGTAGATAAGATCCATATTTGCTAAATGTATGTATAATACAAATACATAAGGTTCATATTTCTAAGATAAGTTTCATGGATGTCTTGTAACGCTATTCTATGAAATTCTTAGTTACATGAAATCAAAATTGGAACCGCTACGATTCTTGACTTCTCTGCGTTTACTAAAAACATGGGTACTAGAACGATTCCAATACATAATTTCCATGTGTTTACTAATACAAGTGAAATCTAAAAAGGTGTGAATTTCACTTTAAAATCTCTAATCTAATACCTAAAAATCAAGAATCAAATCAATTGAGGGGGCTAGTTGAGTAACACGTCAAAGAAGAACTTCCATGCGCCTAAAATGCATCTCAAATCAATCACACATTACAATGCCTTTAAATTTCCTATAAGACAGTGCGTGATTAACTTAGAATATCGTCAGCCTGACATCCATGTTACATTCGACAGGCTGGTCTCACTCATTGGTTGTCATTTATGGAGAAGGATCCAAACTTCCTATCAGGGTCTCACATCGACTCTTAAAGTCTATGTACATGAGCTTGATTCTTTTTTGGGGGGCCTGGGGCCTATCACGATGAGCCTGACTGATTGATACTTGCACGAAATGCACCATAAATTTATCACCAGGATCATCAGTCACTAGAAAGCACCATAAATTTGAAAACATGTTGCAACAAATTATAACCGATGTTTATAAGTTAACTCCGATGTTTATATGCTTATAATCGAAGCATTCGTTGTGTCGGGAGTACCATAGTAGTTAAGCTCGACGAAAGTACCTCCTCCTTCTCCCTTGGCCAGTCTTCCCGGATTGACACACATGCATTTAACCTGCTCTTTCTCTTCACCTCTTTCACCAAGGGGCAGTACCTACACTCCCAAGTAAAATGTTCGTTAACTTCAGCAGCTAACATTTCAACATTGTTTCAACATAAACTTGGCTAAATATCTCAAAGTCACAAAATTTAAAACCCAATCTCTATCGGAGCAACATGCACCTTTCTGTACGATTTATTGGAATTCCTTTGACATTGAAATTGGAATAACCATTTACCTTCGCAAAATACTTCATGTCAGAGGGTAAGATGAGAATATCTGGAACCAATGAGATGTTTAGAGCTTCAGGAGCAAGTGAAAAATCCAATGGAATGTCTTCTGCTGGTGGATATAGAGGATAAAAGCTGTCCGAAAAATTGCAATATAAGTTTAGAATTGTAGATTGTAGAGCTCCTCTAACCACATAGACCTTAACAACTTCTAAGAAATTAGAACGTGCCTGCGTTGGCTAATTATATGGTTTGCAAGTCTACTCAAGCGGTCATTGGGTTTTCCACCCTTTGGAACACGCGAGATCTCCTCTGCACTAAGGTGTTTGAGAATATCCACAGAGCAGCAACCTATCTTGACCTGAAACCAGAATGTGGTGGATCAAAATTGTCTACATCGTATCATACTTTGGATTCTTATCAATGCCACTGAAGGAAGGTTTGAAAGATTTGTAACATTGATAGATAATATAAAAATGGTCATGGATAAAGCTCAATCAAGTTACAGTTCATTTGTTTGCCAATCCATCTTTGTTGACCATCCGTGTCTACTAAATTAGAATCCAAGCTTTTTAGATAATCAAATTTTGGACTACCAAACTGATATTTCTAACATCGACACTAGGTGGTCATAATTTCAGGGCAAGCGCTTGCTTACCTGATCTGCCTCGAAAATCCCTGGATTTGTGAGACTGGTAATCTGAGTAAGAATGGTAAAATCACTTTAGTAATCATAACTGCAGAAAACAAATGTATTTAGGAATTTTGAATGATGAAAGCTCGAAATCTACAAACATGTACCTGATGCTTGAGCTCAGGTGGATGAATATCAAAGGCAGGCTGCACAACCAAGAAAGTTATAGAATCTTGATATTACATTCTTTTATCATCTCAATGAATTGCAAGCAAATTGAGCAGGCATATACTACATTTACTTTATTCAAAAGTAACATTACCTGAGGGAATACAAAATCATGGTTAGCATCCCGTATAGATGGTACAAGAACAACGCGGGCATGCGAACCCATGTATTCGACGTGATCTTGCAACTGAAAGAATGATAAAAGGAAAAAAGGCATGAAGACCAATAGATGTAGATAGTTCTTCAGGACAACTATTACACAATGTTCTAAGTAGATACCCTTCTAAGAATCTCAGTCTGGAATATTTCATCAAAGCTCCTGTTGACGGTTCCTTTCTTAATTTCTGGATGTTCAGAATCAATAAATGGTCCTAGCTGCGGAAAAAAAAACATCAGTTTGTAAACAACATGAATGGTTCAAGCAGTAAAATCCCGTTAGAGAAAAATCCAATTCAAGAAAAGTAGGTACTCACCAGTATAAGCAACTGAGGCAGCTTTTTGCTTGCATATGCTAGAAGCTCTCTCAGAGGCTCAAACAATAAGTTGTCTGTTGTGGTAAAAGGGCCTGATGCGATAATCTGTTTAAATACAGAAATTATAGGTTACCAACACTGATAAAGAAATTTGCACAATTATGGAAAGTTCAATCATTTCGCAGCAATGATTAATAAGCAAATAATGTCCACAGTTGCATCTCATCAAGTACCATAAACTAAAGGCTTGCATACCACTGATAGCTCTGGTTGTTTACTGGACTGATCAGTTGGCAAAATCTCCGGATCCAAAGCTTGCTTTTTAGCAGGAGGCAAGTTTGCATCAGCAGCAACAGGTAAAGGGACCGAATCTACCAGTTTTGAAGCAATGAAGCAGTGTCCACTAGGATTGGTCCCTTCGACACCTACTATCTGCAGGAATGTAATCCTTCCATGTTAGACTTAGACTACAGTATTTCAAAATTTAAAATCTGACCATGGTTCTATGTCTTTCATGTTCCAATTTCCATACCTGGCCTGGAAAGATTGAAAATTGGCTCAAATTTTGTAATTCCATACGAACACGTTGGCCTCCAGAATGCTCTGCACTGTCAAAGATTGAAAGGGAAAGATAAAAACCTTATATAAACAAAAAAATATGGATTACCAGAAGTCTCTCAGCTGAGTACAGAAGTAAAACATAGTAGTTGTGCTTCACATTTAACAAGTCCTCTCCAAGAGAGTGTTGCCTGAGGAAAGACTAAGATCCTCAGACGCTATTGTTTAATAACTAAACTTATGTAAAGAATGCTTTCCTTGTAGGGATGTTAGTAAACTGTTTCACATGAAGTGGATAATGGGGAGTCCATGACTTTCTACCTGCTCTGCAACAAGGTGGATTTGTCGTTCAAATGGCCCTCTCCATCACAACAGATCATGCCAGCAGTAAATATAATTTTCTGAAACAGAACATGTTTACATCATAAACAGCCTCAGGATGTCTTAGAGAAGATTGAGTTGCCAAAACATCTTCCCACCATCGGGGGAGGGGGAGGTACCATACCTGAGCCGAAACTGTAGGGTCCAGCGGTTCCTCATACTGCCCAGATGAAACTAATGCAGTTGCATACTTTCTAATTCGGTTTTCAAGTGCGTTGAACTAAAATAGAAAAAGCTTAAGTTAGTACACATTATATATACATATATGGAGGTTAAGATCAACATACTACAATAAGTTTCACTTACCCTATCTTCAATCCTATCATACATAAACCTACAACCTATTTCAGGTCCTGAACCATGGACTACTAAAGAACATCGTTTTCCAGGCTTAACCTTCCGGATAATTTCATCATCCTCATGATCCTCATTATCATGTTCCTTCTCCCCATTCTCTATATTTGGCTTATTATTGATGCTAAATTTCACAACAAACTTGTCTGTTCGTCGCCCGAAAGGAGTTACAAGTCTTGATGGTTTTCCAGAGGAAGGAATGTTCCCAATTGTTTGCGGCGTTGAGTCAGACGGCTCTGAGTAATGGTTCTGCGATTCAGATGGTGGAGTGCTAGGAACCTCTTCCTTTATATCTACATCCTCATCATTCAGAATCCTGCACGCAGTTTCTAGTCAAATACTGAATTTCGGAAACTAGAGTCACACTAATCCCATATCCACAAACGTTCATGCCACTACAAACAAACGATTACAGATATAAAAAGAAAAAGTGAAAAAACCATATATTGTGCTCACATGTCCACATCTCTGCTTGAGTAGATATGCAGATCGGGATCCTTTTCATCGATGGCTAATTTCTGCTGATCTTGCAAATAACCGAAAAACCCATCCATTTCGGCATTGCGTACCACCGTCCCATTTATTTGCCTGCCCCAAAATCACATTTTAGCCGATAATAATTGGCAACACAAGTTATTGACCCAAAAAAAAATGGCAACACAAGTCTATGTACAAAATTAATCCCCTTCTCCGGTGGCCATAACAAAAATATAATATATATATATATATATATATATATAAAATAAGCTAAAAATTAAAGTTAAGAGCCATCCTCAGATACAAAAATGAATCATTCCAAACGTTTCAGTAAAAATAAAAAATTAGGGTAAATTGAGGGAGATAGATGAACCTGTTGAGGTAGTAAATCTCCCAGCTCGTAACGAGATCGGAAGGCGAAAGATTGAAATTGATGCAGAATGTAGCGCCTAATCGACAATTGAGGCATCAATCTTCTGTAAAAATTAGGGATTGAATTCAATTGGGAACAAAAAAAGCGAAAGATCTTACATTTTTTGAGGATGATTTCCTTTTCGTCGTCGAAATTGAAGCCGCCCCGGTCGAACTCCTCTTTGATTTGGCCTTCCATGTTGCGCGCTCTAGTTCTCTCTATTTCTCTATTTCTCTAGGGTTTCAGAAGCTGCCACTCTGGGAGTTGCAGAGAAATGGCGGGAAATTGAGATTTTTGGTGGGTAAACCCTGTTTATTTTACTATAATACCCCTTTTATTGTTTTATTGTGGATTGGATTCCAACGCCTCATGACTGCAAACGACCTGTCGTACATGTTTTAGACGAATTGCTTCTTTCGTTGCAATTCGGGGCAAAAAGCCCAAAACAAAACTGTACACATTGGCAATAGTAAGCCCAACTCTAGTTGAATAAACATTAACGTGTATTTTTATTAACATTATACTGTAAAAAAATGCAAAATTTGTCCTTCATGCATATCATAAAAGAAAATTAAGGATTACGGGTATAAAACACCACGTAGTTCAAATCTCCACTAGTTTTTAAAAGGTTAAAAACATTTTTAGTCACTGTGTTTATTGTCAAAATCTATTTTGGTCACTGTGTTTTCAATTTAGCTGATTTGATAACTGTATTTTACAAGGTTTGCAATCTTTCGTTTAGAGAGTTAGGTCCCATACCAAACCTTTCCCGTCTTCATCTCCACCCAGTCCCAGCCCCAATAGAAATCTTTTATAAATTAGCGTGTTACGATTAAATACAAAAAAATTTCATATTTTCTCCCTTTATTCTCAGTGAATAACAATATTCTTATGGCGACTTGATATGAGTCATGCTCATATTTGAATACTTCATCATTCCCTCAAAACCCTCTCTTTGAATTTATAATTTTGCTATGCGCAGTTTGATCACTAAAAACTGAACCTTCCCCAAATCCGCCATTGTTCAACATTGGTTAAATGCAGTGAGTTCTATGGCTGCCCAACTTCGCTTTTCGATAGTAGTAATGATTGGTTTATAGGTTAATTTAAGGTTTTGGTTCTTTTGGGTTGCACAAATTGGATACATATTATGTTATATTTAGAGGTAAGGTGCGCCTTGTATTTCAAATTCATGATTATCTATTTTAATAAATTTGGTTGATTTGACAACAACAACAAAAATTTCGTTGATTTGATTTTAAAATAAAAAAAAAATCTTCAGTAAATGGAGATGATTGTGGAAACAACTATATACAAAGAAAAAGCAAACGATTTATTCCTGTCCTACATACAACAACTTCTCCTACTGCATGCATATTCAGATGAAGTAATCTAATCCCTTTTCTTTTCGTACAGCATTGTGTTTACATAAATGATTAACGAATTAAACAATACTATTGGACACGATTATTCTGCAAGAACTCTAATCAAAGAGGAGGTCGCCCTCGTCTCAAATCCCATCGTGGTCGTCGGAGGGTTGCCTTGATAGTCAATCAACAATGATCATACCTGTCTAACAGTCTAACTTTGAGCCTTGAATATGATGAGTAGAGATGAACGTTTGTTGCATGTAAAATTGGCAATTCAAGAGAAGAATTTGTAGGATTTCGCTTGCAAGATGATACTCCGTAGGGCGCCGATGGGTGCTAGAATCATCAAGGTAACTCCCAGTATAATGCACACCTGAAATGTATGAAGGAAACAAATTACGAATGAGCCTGAAGAACAAGTAATCGAAGCAAAAAATGCGCAACGTACCCAGTTTATGCACCAAGATAGACTGAAACGTCTCGGTTTGTAGATGGCGAGCCACATGATGCAGGGAAGCTGCAAATTAGGAACAACATTGGAAAGTTAAGCTCTATTTGACATGTTATCGAAGCGTTACTGCAAATTCGCAAACTTGAGAAAGAAAAAAGGGTATCCGTGTGTGTGTGTGTGTGTGTGTTTATGTAGGGCAAATGAGAGTATTGAATCCTTTAATTTTCTTACGAAGTATGTGGTTGGGGCGAAAGCAAATCCTCCAAAGAATCCCAGAAGGCCACCAAAGAAAGGGATGGCCATACCGACGATCATGGTAAATGCTGCCAAATTAAGAACACGTTATATGGTCAGCACTGAAATATTAGCATGCAAATCAGGAAAACACTTTGCAGTAGTGATGAGAATTGTAAGCTAACTCAATTCACGTACCAACATATATCGTGCGAGTAACAAAGCGGAGGGTGAAAGAAGGTGCGAAGTTCATTTTCTTGACCAGAAAAGTTTCAATCATGTCAAAAACTCCCATTGCGAAAACTTGGTAGCTTCCAATGACATGGATCACAACAAACATGTTAGCTGCTGCAATTAGCCAGACAGGTTTTTCGAGTGAGATGAGGATGTTGTCTTCAACAGTGTTTCCGTAAATATAGTAGCCAACAAAAGAAACAGGGAAGTAGCACAAAGCCACCACAATGTATGCCACAATCACTCCTTTCCACATTGGTCCCTTGGAAGGCTTCTCGGGTGTGGAAGGAATCGTTGCTTGGATCTCCAAAACGACATTGTGGCCGGCGTAGGCAAATGCTATGTCTCCCAACCCACTAAAGAAGTTGAAGGTAGCTCCGGCATCAGATTTATCTTTGTAGCTGTAGTCCACGTCCGGTACCTTCCCCCTGTGTATAGCAGCTCCCCACGCAATCGTTGAGTAACTGCATATGATCACAAACAAGTTCCAACACAAGAATGGTAAGAAATTGGATCACAAAAAAAAGTTTCCATTAATTTTAGTCACGGCCAAATGATCGTGTGCATTAGCGTTTTAATTAACCTACATACATACGAACAAGCAAAACACTGTCCACATAATTTCGGATCTAAAATTTTGGGAATTTGGTTTGTAGTTGGTGTCTCAATATCATTACTTGGGAATCAAGAAATCTCTAGAATTAACGATACTAATTGGGGGATTTAGTTAATTACCTCAAGGACATGACTGCGGCAGCAAGTGAGATACCGGAGACGGAGTTTAAGTTGGGGAGATGGGAGAGAACAAAGTGGACAGAAGCAAAAATCAAAATCCATAAGGTGAGTTTGATGTCTTTGCAGCTAGGGCAAATCACATCATGGAACTTCTTCAATGATTTTCCTCCTGTGACCATATAGACAATATTGACACCAACTTCCACAACTAGCTGTTGGGGCACCACAACCCAGAGCCCCAGCTTCTCCCCAAAGGCATGCTGTCCCAGCTCGTGGTACCGATCGAACCGCTTCCCTGGCACCATTTCATGCATCTCAACCATTTGCCATAGTGTGTATAGGGTGATGATCCATGACAGAAGCATGACAGCCACACCAGGACCCCTGTAATTTTAATTTTTCAAAAAAGGAAAACCCCATTTAACTTTGTTGGGAATCAAAATTCTGTTGAAATTGGCAGATAGAGATCATATACAAAAAATTGTAAGTTTGTAACATTCAATTTGGAATGCAGATGGCTAAACGAGGAGTGCTAAAATCGCTACCCTATTATTACGGGTGTTAATTCCGAGATTCCTAACTCAAACTATAGGAATGAAAGTCATGAAAACAAAACAAAGGGCAGTGTAGTGATGTTCACACTTCCGTTTTCTCCTTCTGCACTCATTTCCTTGTTTCTGCCCCTTGATTTTCCTCTGATTTATTCAGTCTGAAGGTTAGAGGAAAGAAACGACAAGTGCAAAGGGAGGAAAAGAGGAGTGCGAAAATAACTTCCCATGAAGGGAACGTATAAACATATACCATCCAAGCTCAGCCATGGC